>LT934111.1:9024797-9126879 GCA_900231445.1 Triticum turgidum subsp. durum
AGCGGGCCCCGCTAGTCAGGTGAGGAGGAGGGGGAGAAGGAAACAGAAGGAGTCGCGGCTTCGCCGGAGCTCTCGCCGGCGACGATGGCTCCTTGGCCAAAACGAGAGGGAGGGATGGAGAGAGGGGACAGAGGCGCACCTGCCGTACCCATAGCGTAGCTAGGGGTGGTCGGACGGCGTCTGAACCGACCTCGCAAGCGAAGGCAGAACGCGGTGGTCGCCGGAGATGAGGAAGCAGCGAGCAGAGGCAACTCCAGGGGCTCCAGGGGGATGGGATGGCTTTACCGGAGAGAGGCGGAGGCCCTGGAAGGGTCGCCTTGGCCTGGGAGGGGCGGGAGCTACTGCGACGACCAGAGGGGATCATCGGCGAGCTCGAGCTCGAGGACGGCGGCCCGCGGCCTGCCCTGCCGGGCTACGGTTTCCTACGCGCTTGTGGGGTGTGTGGGAGTGGTGGATGGTGCTCGAGGAGGCTCGGGGCGGCTCCATTTATAGGCGAGCGGAGAGGGGGGGTTCGGGCTCCGCCGGTGGACACCTGTCCACGGTGCCCGACGACGAGCAGCGTCAGTGAGAGGGGGAGAAGGCGACGCAGCTCACGAGGCGACTGTTGGCGAACGGGGACGAGCACATGAATGAGGAGAAGGCGACGAGCACAGTGCGCACCGTACTGTTGGGTTGGCTGGACCGTGCCCGTGCTCGCTGCGGCGAGCTCCGGCATCGGCAAGCGCCAGGTGGAAGTTAATGGCGTTGAGACAAGGATGGTGGCGAAGTTTGGCATGCTCGGGCCGAAGGGGGAAGCGAGCACGCGCGAACAAAGCGCTCGGCGGCACTCAGAGCGCGTTGACACGCAGGCATGGCATGGTGGACACGCGTGGTCATCGCGCGAACTCTTCCCTCAGGCCAGCCTACGTCCAAAAATCATGTCTGGCATGTTGTGTTGTGGTGGTTTTGAAGTTTACCACGCTTTGGTTTGGATCCAGGTGTAGTAGAGGAGTTTTTACATGCCAAGTAAGTTTCTGGTCAGTAACTTTGAGAGGTTACTGAGGGCAAATGGCTGGGAGTTGGGGGTTGTTCTTTGGAGGTTAGCCATGATCTACTAAGGTGAACATGCACAAGAAAATCCAGGCACAATGGAGCAAGTAAAATGGTAGTTGCTGTAGAAACCACCATTTCTGTCCAGCACAGAGAATATTTTCTGTAGCAAAAATATTCCAAAAAGTGATGAAATATTTTTGCTCAGGAAGGTGCCCTAGGTTTCAAAGAATATTTGTGAATTATCTCAGATTTTTCTGGGCCATAAAAATTGGGGTTGCTTTGGAGCATATTGATCTAGCAAGGGTTTTTGAGAGAAAAATGAATATTTTTCATTCAAGAAAAATATTCTAAAGATTATTTTTGGGGTGGATCAGAAGGAGAATGATGATTAGGGAGCGAAATGAAGCACTTGGGTGAAAGCCAAGGGTACCCAAGTGTTTAAGTCCATATGAAAAGATTCAAAAACTCCAAATTTCAAATTGACTCCAAATGAAAATCAAGCAAATAAGAGAGGGCAAAAACCAGGCTGTCACAAAAGTACATGACCAGGACAGAAGGAGCTGATGGATGACTATTCCCAGTGGGCTGTCATCTCAACCGCATGACATCTTCGCTCTGTTAGAAGTATATAAACGTGTTAGTTAGGGATTAGGAGAGATAGAGATAGATTTGGTTAAAACTAACAATGACTTACCTTGTACTCCAATCCTCTTCCCACGTTGTACTCCTACATATACCCCATATTAGGGTCAGATCAATAGGCAACAACAATTCCAGCCATCCTACAATTTCTATACGCTCTAGTGGGATTTTTAGATGGGTTTTTTATTGTTAAACCATAGTTATTTGTGAATACCATTATATCAAAATTAAACATTAGATTAGCACCTAAACGATCATGACTTTTTCCCAAGGGAGGCAAATTTTGTGGCTGATGCATTAGCTAGGCGAGGTCACAATTTACCTGCGACGGCGTGGCAGACCATATTTCACTTTCGCATATTTTCTTTGGTAGTTAGCTAACGTAATGGCTTATTTCCAGTGGTTTATAAGCCCGAGAAAGGTGACTTATTATTTCTTTTGGACTTTAGCTACATATAGTTATGCCACTCATCGGCATTAATATACTCCTACGAGGCATGGCAAATTGTTTGATGCCATGTCTTTATACATGTTTTCTAAGTTCCTTTTCATCAGCACCCAAATGCAAATAGTTTCAGGAGGGATGCACCGCTTGGAGTGTAAGTATTAGGTTCAGACTAGTATGTGATTACAGTGTAGTGTATCTGCCTGCCATTAACATGCATGCATGCTTGAAGTTAGTGTGACTAACTAGTATTACATGGTTCATGTCTATCTGACGTCAATCTTAAAGTTAGTTAACGATTATTGACCGGCTGGCTATGGTTAGGACTCTGCTAATGATCTTCTTCTTCAAGACATGACTTTTTTTTAGAACATGAATTTTTTTCTTCAAGACATGACTTGTATATGCCTTGAGAAGTTTGGCATGAGAGTTAACCAATCCGCAAGCAACGACCCGTTAATGTTGGTAAACATTGTACAACAAGTCCATTAAATGTCCAGATATCTTAAACTAAGTGACATGTCAAATTATATCTACTAAGATACTAAGCTCCCAAGAATTGAGGCCCTAGGAGAGCTCGTTTTTTTCTTCAAATGAGCCCCATTTGTTAGGGCAAAATCATTTCTGAATATGTTAAAAGTTCATGAATATTTCTAAGCTTGTGAACATTTTTCAATTTGCTAACTACTATGTGCATGGCAAATTGTTCGATGTCATGTCTTTATACATGTCATAAGTTGCATCATAAATTCATAATGCATCCGTTTTCATCAGCAACCAAATGCAAATATTTAGGAGGATAACCAATATGCGTATGAATACAAAGTGTGTTGTGTATGATACAGCCATTGACATGCATGCTTGAAGTTTGGGTGACTAGATGGTACCCGGTGTTCTGATGTGTACCCGGTGTTCTGATGTGAGAATTGGTTGTAATATATTATTTGATGAGATTTGGTTGTCTAGAATTTAGACACGAGAATGAAGACTACAAATACATATGCATTATTGTATTTGATTATTATATACTTGTAAAATATTTATAGAATATATGTAATATTTCTCATGCACACTGAGAAAAAAGAGAAGTAATAATAGGGTTTTGAAGTGGATATGTGCATGTCGAGAGAATAGTATATGTAGCATTTCACATGGCATGTTTAGAGAAACAAAAGTGATGGCGTTGATGAGGTGGCATGGCATGTATGATGAGGTGATATGTGTGCATGTTGATATAAACAGAATAGTGAAGATCAACTACTTAATTAAGTATCCCCCCAAAAAAACCTACTTAATTAAGTATATATTTTTTAGAGAACTTAAATAATTATATAGGATATTATTCATGTCATTATATGGCGCGAATCTTACGTTATTTAAGGATGACTGACCAGGATAGACAAGACACTGCTAATCTATTTACTTCCAAGCCTTCTTCTCCAAGACATTGACTAATGTCTTTAAAAGCTTAACATGGAAGTTAACAAATCCACAAGCAACGACCACTAGTGTTGATACTACAGTCGTTGCCGTTGTGTTGCTACAATCCTTCTCATCCCTTTTCGCAACCGATGAATGAATCTGAGCACTGCCTGCTGTGTATGCCGCCCAGCCATGGAGCCCGCGACGATGTACCACATGGCTGCTCGGCTCTCTTTTGTCAACAGCCTCTACTTCCCCACTGCCTTTCTTCATGTTGCGCCGTCCTGCTCGAGCTCCTCTCGTGCGACGCCCTGCTCTTCGTTGAGCAACATACGACAGCGCACTGCACCCGGACGAGCTCGCCATCTTCAACATGCTCCGAGATGACTACGAGGTCGGCTCGCACCTCAGCCGCCAGCACACGGCCGTCTTCTTGAAAGCCCGGTTCCCCTTGCGTTTGCATGTACCTCATCTTCTTGCCTAGTGCGCAACAGAGAGAACTTCTCCGACCCGGGAACCTCCCGCGACCAGCCAGCCCTCATGGAGGCCATGTCGCCGCCGCCGCCGCAATCTACGCCCCCTCCAGCGTTGCCAAAGTCGTCTGTGGTGTTCATAATACAGAGTGTTGCCGCCGTGCGTTTCCCCGGCTCAATGCGAGGCATACGGTGGTCAGAGCATCTCCAACAGGCGCGCAACACACGACACGCTAAAATAATTTTTACAGCGTAGAAATAGCAACTTGTTGCGCGCAACAGAGCGCTTGCTCCAGTGGCCGCTAAAAAATATTGCGCGCGCGAGCCGCGCCAGCAGGCGCTGCAAAAAACGGTGCGCGCGCTCAGCACAAACAACATTTGAACACTCGAATAGAACCAAGAAGATCAAACACATAAAAAATAAATCAACATTAACTAGTTCAATTTATTGCAAGGTCCTCCTCCTCTTGAATATCAAATTCTTCGTCAGAAGAATCATATGACGAGCTCATCTACAATATTGAATTTAAACTAATCTATAAAACTACAAACAACATGCACAAAATTCATCTACAAAATGTGAAGTTGAAGTAATACATACCTTGCAAGCGTTTTGTCAAACACCTTGTGGGCGTCGAGCGGCAGTGGGCGGCCGGGCGCTGTTCGTTGGAGGAATGGCGCGCTTGAGGGGCGGCGGCGACGATAGGAGGTGCAGGAAGATGCGGCGGCACGCGGGGATAGGCCGGGGAAGCGCCGTCGGGTCGCCGGAGCAAATGGGGCTGGCGATGTATTTGGCGGTTGGTGAAGTCGCGCGCGAGTCGTCAGTGTCCAACGCGCAGGAGCGGGCGCACGAAATAAGCGGCGCGTGATGCCCTTTTGCTCCGTATAATCAACCAACTATACCGCGCACGTTTTTTCCGCGTCCGCTGGAGCGCCCGTTCCAGGTGCGCGCACGCAAAACAGGTGATTTTTTCAGCGTGGCGCTAAAATCGCATCTGTTGAAGATGCTCTTTGGTTGTAGCCTCGCCGAACCCATGGCGCTCGATACTGCCGCCCGGCGGCGGCAGAAAGAATAGGCGCACATGATGTTCGGCGAGGCGAAGCCGTATGCGAGCAGGCCGATATCCTAGCAGCTCTCCGCGTCGAGTCCCTGCACATGTACACCATCACGCCCTGGGATCCCTTTTCAATAAAGACGCAGCCCAACCTGGCCTCCGGCCTGCCGACCAGCACACCAACCGGGAGTATGCCTGCGAGGTGTTGGGGCATAGCTAGATGAGAGGTAGGGAAAGAGCATCTCGACAGCCACGTCAGGCCGGCGATGGAGGCTGAGCATATGCAGAGGAGCATGGTAAGGTGGAATGTTGTGTTGACGAAATCGCGCACATGGTGCCGATCGGACACGCACGCTCCTGTGCACTTGCAAACATGGCGCTGGCAGTCGGCCAACGATGCTGATGAACTTCAAGTTGGGCGTGGTATGGGAGGTGGGGACTCCGTGTGTAATGGTCTAGGAAACCAGCTTAGCATCGTTCAAGGACCACAGGAGGCTTCCGGAGCTCTCTGTACTTCTCTCTCTCACAGAGACTAAAGAAGAAAGGAGGAAGAAGAAGCTGCAGTGGACACGGTGGTGGTTTTCCCGGCGCTCGAACGCCCGTCGCACGAACGGCAAATTTTTCTCCCGCAGCACGAACTGCATCCACTGCTGAACCAGGGGCCAATAGCTCCTGTGCGATGTTTTTCATGCGAATTGGAAGGAGTGCGATGTAGTTAGAATGAATGGCTGTGATGCGACGTCTTCGAAGCCAACAATAGCTCCAATGCGAGATGGCTCTGTTTAACCATGAAATGAAAAACACAAGGGGTTAGCGATTTGAATTATGATACACGGGACCCACCAGTTACTCGCATGCGGGTGGGACCCACAACTTATCCACACAAGCCTGCCCATGCTCATCAGCGTGCCCCGACCCGAGCTAGCCACGAGCCCGAGCCAGCCCACCCCCCCTCCATTGCTTGCACTGCCCCTTTCCTTTCCCACCTTCTTCTTCCTCTGCTCCGGCAACGAAGCGCGCCGCCGGCGAGTGATGTCTAACTCGACTTCGGCCTCCCGCCAATCATGGACGCAGTACGGTCCACTACCGTTGACAAGATGCCCTGATTGCCCGCGCATGGAGCCTCTGAAGCGTTTGACTTGGGTGAGGGAAGAAAATGGCAACTGTGGGCGTGAGTTTGTGAAATGCTTGAGCAAGCCACAACGGAGGCAGGTTAGATCTGTGTTCTTGACCAATCGTATGGTCTAATTTCTCCCGATTTCTTTCTTTTTTCCTCGAATTAGGGCGGTGGATCTGGGTGGTGGATCTAGGATTCATGCGCCGCCGGCCCCCTGTTTTTCAGGTTTTGAAGAAATGTGGGCATTTTGAGTGGCTCGATGACTATGTTGAAAGGTTGAAATTGGAGGCATCAATCCCAACCCAAGAGCTCAATTTTGGGGGGCGGCTTGCCGTGGAACAAGCCCCCAATTTGGCGGACAGAGCCGATCCGATGATGCACAGTTCAAAACTGAAGTGTGAATTGAAGAAAATGGGCAAGCAACTAAAGCATCTGATCGATTTGAAGCAGCAAGCAAATATGATGGCTGGAGCATTTTATATATTGTTCTGTCATTGCTATGGGTTTATTTTACTTGATGTTCATCAATCGCTAGAATTTGTTAGAGTTTCAGTTAGTGTGTCAGCTAGTTTCAGGGGTGCCCAGTAGTTTGAGTTAGCCAGGGATCATTTGTTAGATGAGAATTTGTGTGAAGCAAAACTTGCTTGAATTATTGTAATGATATTCTCAGGGGCCCTATTCAGTGTTCATGCTCTGTTTCCTCTGTTTTTGTTCTTCAGTTAACAGAGTACATACCCAAATTCAGTTTCTAGTAAAAAAACAAAACTCGGCTGCCGAATAGATGTTGGGCCGTGAGACTAGCCCACCCGCGTAGGGGCACCAGCCCACCTCTAACTTCGGCAAATCAAATGTCATTTGTTTTTACTTTGGCCTTTTTCTTGCACTAAATTTTGTGATGGATCATTTTTTGATGCAATAAAACTAAATGTTACTTGTTTTTATGCATGTCTACGGTTCCATGAACTAAATGAGTTGCATGCTTGCATGAAGTAAATTAGTTTGCATTTCCTAGTTGCATGTCCATAGTGGGTTTGCATGGGGCTCCTAGTTGCATGTCCATGGTTTGGCCAATATTTTGAAGATGGTGTGTGTGGTGATTGGGGTGTAGCAACCCGGGCCCATAGCAACCCATAGCAATACACAAATAATAGCAAGAACAACCCATAGCAATCTATAAATAATATCATGAAACACACAATATATATAGTAGCATAATGATTATATAGAAGCATAACGATTGCAACCCATAGTTCCACGATAGCCTTACAACTCCACGATAGCCTTACAACTTAAAATACTAATAAAACTTAATAATAGTAGCATAACGATTACAACTTAAAAAAACTAATACGATAGATATATAGCAAGCTAGATAGATCGGGGGGCACCAAACGCGGGTTCTTCTCCTCCTCCTCCTCCGGGTGAACAATGCCACCTCGCTCCTCCGGGCGCCGCCCTTCACTCCTCCCCGTTGTTGATGGGGTACGGGAGCGTGTGCATAACGCCGTTGTTGGGGAAGATGCTGTTGAAGTCGGTGAAGATAATATAGGTGGTAAAAGCTATGAACTCACAACCAACCCAATACGCTCGCCCGAGGAGGTGGAAAGCATCGAAAGGGTTAGTGAACGTGGCGAGGAGCCCAACCACAAGGCCGTTGTGGTTGACCTCCTCAAGATGGTACATACAAGGAGAGCCATGGGGGAGGTGGTGGAAGCCGGCCGCAAGGAAGAACTCCGTTAACTCCCTTGCGCCCCTCCACCTCGAGACCGCCCACATCCTAAGGGTTCTCTCTACATACACTCCGGCCGGGTAGAGGCTTTCCGGCACGGTTGGGGGGAAGCGGTAGGTGGGGGCGTTGTACTGCATGGTGGCGGGGTGGCTCGAGGGCTCGATCGGGTTTGATGGAGAAGAAGGAAGAAGGAGGGCAGAGGAGGCAGAGGATGGGGTAGGGAGAGGAAGACGATAGTGCCTGGCTTAAATAGCCCAAGTGCGACGTGGTTTCACCCCGTAGAATTGATGGGCGGGCGGCGTTTGGTGGCGCCCCATCAAAGCTTGTACACAAGCGTGGGAAACGGGCTGCGACGCTTCTGTGCCACCGGTCGTGGGTCAAGGGGGACGGGCTCACACGCATGCCTCTGTGCCATCGTGGGTCAAGGGGACATGCCTGCCCCGGGTTCTCTGCGTGTGCCACCCGTGCATGCATGCCGTAGCCCATTAATTTGCCCATCTTGCTAGGGCCTGGCTAGAGGGCAACGTTCGGTCGATGGGAGACGTGACAATATTGGACACCTTCATTTGCCCATCTTGTAACAAGCAGCACGCCGTTTGAACTGCATCGATACCCATCATGCCAGTATTGTGTCGTTCAAAGAGGAGCACGCCATGCACCGTTGGCTTTTTGGTTGTCTTCATCGGGGTTTGGCTGCTGCATTGTGACCGGGTGCATGCTTTGATGCGACGCTGCATCGGTGCTAAAGGTAGGCATGCGACAGCTTACAGTGTCTAGAGGGGTGGCGGAGCAGGGCTACGTCGAGGGCATGCATGCAACGCACGGGCGCAGTTCTGCGGGTGGGCATGCATGCTGCAACGGGCGCCGGCGCTGCGGCTAGACATGGGCACGCATGCAACGATGGAAAGGGCACTGCGTAGGCTTGGTCCATGCACCACGTCAACTCGTGTCGTTGGATTCAAATGAATGGTCCTGATGCCCCAACGAGAGAGGCTGATCCAAACCCCACTGATTCAACCAATCAACGCGTCTCATGCGGATCGAAGGACACTGTAGCTAACCCTAGCACCTGATCTCAACCGTCCACGCACAACGATCGACGACCCGGTAGTGTGCGGGGTTTTGAGGGGTTTTGAGAGGTTTTGAGGGGTTTTGAGTGATTAGGGTTGAGCATAACTAATTCAAAAAAAATCAAAAAAATATAAAACTTGCGCACATAGTCTTATTATGTCATATAGTAACGAAAAAAATATAAATATGGTTTACATACATTTTTACAAAAAACCCTTCACTAAATTGTCATTCCTCCAACAATGTAGTATGGAGTTCAAGGGAGAGAGTAGTGGGCACCCGAGAGTAGGTGGGGTTTTTGAAAATGAAAAGTGTGAAAACCTCACCAAAACTTCATTTTGGATTGACTAAGAAAGATCTTAACTTACTTTTCTCATTTTCATGTTTTAAACTTGTTATATATATAATTTTCTATTAAACCTTGTTTTTTCAAAAAGAAAAGAAAATAATAGAAAATTAATTCAATAAATAGTGAGACTTTAGATTTACACTATATAGGTAGAATAGATGTGTAGAAAAATTATCTGGCTAGTTTAGACAAGGTGCCAAAAAAACTTGCTTAAATATGAGGCCGTTTACCCTACCTTTGGAGGTCATTTGAAACACATTTTTCATGACTATGAGTTCAACTTACCAAAAGGGCTCGGATTGATCAGCAAGCAAACATATTTTAGTTGAGGTACTATAGATAGCATTAAAACATCAATACCCCATCCCTAATTCAAATTTGAGCCCAAATTTTAATCCAAATTTGAATTTTAAACAATGACACAAATATTATCTATTATTTTATTTGGCTGGTTTAGACAAGGTACCAAAAAACAAGTTCGAATAGAAATACGGGGATACATAGTGACTACCAGTGCGCACCAAGTTACAAATATTATTACATGACACAAATTTGCAAACTGTTCTCTGCTCTACCTCTTCCTACCATGTCGTGTGCCCTTCTTCGCCTTAGCACTTCTTGTTTTTGGTTCTACAACACACACAAGTTCACTGATCATCTTGGTTTTCTTCACTGGTCTTTTCAACACCTTGCCAACACCCTCGAGATCAGTGTCTTCAGTCTGAATGTTGACATCAGTTTCCGTTTCTTCGGTGTGTACCTCAACATGGGTTTCTTCAGTCTGAACCTCGACACGCTCAGGTTCAGTTTCAACCTCGAGAGCAGTTTCTTCAGTCTGAATGTTGACTGCAATTTCAGTTTCTTCGGTGTGCACCTCCACATCAGTTTCTTCAGTCTGAATGTTGACTACAGCAGGATTTTCTTCAGTCTACTCAGGCTCAGGCACACTTCTCTTCTTTCTACAGCCATTGACTCTTGCTTTTTTTGTTGGCCAACACTGTTCAACAACAAGGGGTTGACTTGCTCACTTCCTCCTGGCCATTGGGAAAATGTTATAGATATAGTAATTGTAAAAAAGCACCAAATCAAAACACAAACAAATAAACAAGAACATACTTTGGCTTATCAGGAGTGTAATGGCATTTGACAAATCCCACTCTGTTTCCAAGTTCCTGTCACAACTTGCATCCTTTTTGGGCCCTTTTTGGCTTTCCATCTTTCTTTCCCTTCTTACTACTCCCACCTTTCTCAAACCATGCCTTGAATCTACTCTGTTTAGGCCTGCCAGCCTTTCTTTTTGTCAAGGGAGGACACATGGAAAATTCAATCTCCACTTCAGGCCACCGAGACTGATCTTTAAGTGCTGGAATTGGAGTAGCATATGCAGCTTTGAATCTTGCTACCGAATAATATTCATGCAAATATGGGTGCATGTTTATCTTCGGTTGGGATGCTAAGAAAAGAATGGCATGCTCACATGGTTTACCAGTGTGTTGCCACTCGAGGCAAGTGCAATCATGCAATTCAGTGTTAACAACATGTCTCCTTCCAGTTTTGTTATCTCTAACTTCAGCACCCCAAGGTGAAGATTTTTCAACAAACAAATGTGAAAGACATCTGCTCCTATTGACCACCTGTTGTACCACTGTTGGAAGCTTATCACCTTGCAAACAATCACCTATCCTTCTTCTCAATTCTCACAACCGCATGAGCATGATCCTGATTTGGTCAACCATGTCATGCACAAGCAAAACTTTTAACTCCTTCACCTTGTTGTTGAAACTCTCTGCCAAATTGTTGTTGATGTGGTCACACTTGATGGCAGTGTTGAATCCTGACCTGTACCATAACAAAGAATGGTAGGTGTTCAGCCATGGACCAAACTCATCACATGCTGCCATTATCTTATCAAGATGATATTTGTGTGTCTCTCTAGTGTAAGATCTTGTTGCTGGCCACATGCGCCCAAATTCTTCTCCTCTAATTTTTTTGATTAAATTCATCCACAAATGACCGAAGCCCTCCCTCTGCTCAGCATGTGGGAAAACATTTTTCACTGAATTTTCAAGCCCCTTACATGCATCTATGTGTATAGCCAAAGGTGACACTGGCCCTAGGCACCTTTTCAGCTGGATCATGAACCATGTCCATGAAGCCTCTGTTTCTGACTTAAACAAGCCAACAACAATAGGAAACATCTAGTTGTGTCCATCTAGAGCATTGCATGCTGCCAACTGACCATTCCACTTGCCTGCCAAAAATGATGAGTCTATGCTCAAATATGGACGACACCCTGCTTTGAAGCCATTGATGCAAGGCTTCAAAGCTATAAAAAAACTTGGAGAACTTGACTTCACCTTCGGCTGATACCTCAGTATCTATCTCCACAACACTGCCAGGTGACCTCTTTCCCACCTGTGCTTTGAAGTTGCAAAGCATCCTAAATGTATTTGCCCAATCACCATATAAATTTTTCATTGCCCTTTGTTTCTCCTTCCACACTATGGTATATTTCAGTTTAATGGGGTACATCTTTTCCATGTCTACTTTGAGTTTCTTGGCAGTAGTGTTTGGTGTTTTGGCTAAAATTGGGGTGATCTTTTCTGCAACTCAAAGTTGTGATGTTATTGTTGATATTCTCTGTGAACTTGTAATACAAGTATGTTGATTGGGATTTGGTTAACCCTGACAGTACTTCCGTCAGGTTGCAGTCTAGCAGATATGTACCACTTGCAAGGCTTGACACTACCATCAAATCCTCTGCACCTCGCATAAAACTTCTTTCTACCAGTCCAAACAGTCTTGCCATCAAACTCATGTTTCACTTCATAAGTCTTGAAACACATCCTAAACTCCTTCATGCTTGGGAACAACTTGCCTACTTCAATGACATGGTTTTCTTTATCATACACATGCACCAGCTCATCATCATGTGCATCATCTACTTCATCTGCAGCTTGTTCCATCAACTGTCCATCTACATCTTCATCAGCATTAGCAGGCAAACTAGATTCGCCCCTCTCCTGCTTATCTCTGTCATCGACTGGAATGCCAAAAAGTTTGGCCATCTCAATGTCAGGCATTGGTGCAATGACCAAATCAGTAGGCTCATCTAATTCAACTACATTCCAATCAACAGTTGCTGCAGTTTCAGTTTCAGTTCCAGTCACCTGTCCCTCTTCGGCTATTACTGTAAGTTCAGTACACATGGGAATCAATGGCCTCTGTGTAGCCCAATCATCATCTACCATCTGCGCAGCCAAGTGTGATGACACATATCCAACCTTCAAAAAAATATTCAGATCAACGAGCTCAGCAAAAAAATTAGCATATTTGCTTGTCCAGCCGTTTTGCCGATCGATTTCTTCAACAATCTGTTCACCATCTTCTATTCTCACATACTCTCCTTTCCAATCATCAAACCGCAACAGTGGTACTTCTTGCTCTAGACCCCAAACAATATTCTCCCCAATTTTTGTTAGGGAACGTAGCAATAATTTAAAATTTTCCTACATGTCACCAAGATCAATCTATGGAGTCATCTAGCAATGAGGGAGGAGTGGATCTACATACCCTTGTAGATCGCGCACGGAAGCGTTCAAGAGAACGGGGTTGATGGAGTCGTACTCGTCGTGATCCAAATCACCGATGATCCTAGCGCCGAATGGACGGCACCTCCGCGTTCAACACAGGTACGGATCAGCGATGTCTCCTCCTTCTTGATCCAGCAAGGGGGAGGAGAGGTTGATGGAGATCCAGCAGCACGACGGCGTGGTGGAAGTAGCGGGATTCCAACAGGGCTTCGCCACGCGCTGCGGGAGGAGGGAGATGTGTCATGGGAGGGAGAGGGAGGCGCCAGGGCTTCGGTGTGGCTGCCCTCCCTTCCCCCCACTATATATAGGGCCAAGGGAGAGGGGGGGCACAGCCTTGGCCCTTCCTCCAAGGAAGGGTGCGGCCAGGGAGGAGTCCATCCTCCCCAAGGCACCTAGGAGGTGCCTTCCCCCTTTAGGACTCTTCCTTTCCCTTATCTCTTGGCGCATGGGCCTCTTGGGGCTGGTGTCCTTGGCCCATATAGGCCAAGGCGCACACCCCTACAGCCCATGTGGCCCCCGGGGCAGGTGGACCCCCTTGGTGGACCCTCGGACCCCTTTCGGCACTCCCGGTACAATACCGATAATGCGCGAAACTTTTCCGGCGACCAAAACAAGACTTCCCATATATAAATCTTTACCTCTGGACCATTCCGGAACTCCTCGTGATGTCCAGGATCTCATCCGGGACTCCGAACAACTTTCGGGTTACCGCATACTAATATCTCTATAACCCTAGCGTCACCGAACCTTAGGTGTGTAGACCCTACGGGTTCGGGAGACATGCAGACATGACCGAGATGACTCTTCGGTTAATAACCAACAGCGGGATCTGGATACCCATGTTGGCTCCCACATGTTCCACTATGATCTCATTGGATGAACCACGATGTCAAGGACTTAATCAATCCAGTATACAATTCCTTTTGTCTATCGGTACGATACTTGCCCGAGATTCGATCGTCGGTATCCCGATACCTTGTTCAATCTCATTACCGGCAAGTCTCTTTACTCGTTCCGTAACACATCATCCCGTGATCAACTCCTTGATCACATTGTGCACATTATGATGATGTCCTACCGAGTGGGCCCAGAGATACCTCTCCGTCACACGGAGTGACAAATCCCAGTCTCGATTCGTGCCAACCCAACAGACACTTTCGGAGATACCTGTAGTGTACCTTTATAGCCACCCAGTTACGTTGTGATGTTTGGCACACCCAAAGCACTCCTACGGTATCCGGGAGTTGCACAATCTCATGGTCTAAGGAAACGATACTTGACATTAGAAAAGCTTTAGCATACGAACTACATGATCTTGTGCTAGGCTTAGGATTGGGTCTTGTCCATCACATCATTCTCCTAATGATGTGATCCCGTTATCAACGACATCCAATGTCCATGGTCAGGAAACCGTAACCATCTATTGATCAACGAGCTAGTCAACTAGAGGCTTACTAGGGACATGGTGTTGTCTATGTATCCACACATGTATCTGAGTTTCCTATCAATACAATTCTAGCATGGATAATAAACGATTATCATGAACAAGGAAATATAATAATAACTAATTTATTATTGCCTCTAGGGCATATTTCCAACAGTCTCCCACTTGCACTAGAGTCAATAATCTAGTTCACATCGCTATGTGATTAACACTCAAGGTCACATCCCCATGTGACTAACACCCAAAGAGTTTACTAGTGTCACTAAACTATTTCACATCATCATGTGATTAAGACTCAATGAGTTCTTGGGTTTGATCATGTTTTGCTTGTGAGAGAGGTTTCAGTCAACGGGTCTACAACATTCAGATCCGCATGTACTTCGCAAATTTCTATGTCATCTTGTAGATGCAACTACTACGCTACATTTGGAGCCATTTCAAATAACTGTTCTACTTGGAGCTATTCCATTATACATATCCGGTATCTCTACTCAGAGCTATCCGGATAGGTGTTAAGCTTGCATCGACGTAACTCTTTACGTCGAACTCTTTATCACCTCCATAACCGAGAAACATATCCTTATTCCTCTAAGGATAATTTAGACCGCTATCTGGTGATCTACTCCTAGATTACCTTTGTACCCTCTTGCCAGATATGTGGCAAGGCACACATCAGGTGCGGTACACAACATAGCATACTGTAGAGAGCCTATGACAAAAGCATAGGGGACGACCTTCGTCCTTCCTCTTTCTTCTGCCGTGGTCGAGCTTTAAAGTCTTAACTTCATACCTCACAACTCAGGCAAGAACTCCTTTGACTGATCCATCTTGAACACCTTCAAGATCATGTCAAGGTATGTGCTCATTAGAAAGTACCATTAAGAGTTTTGATCTATCCTCATAGATCTTGATGCTCAATGTTCAAGTAGCTTAATCCAGGTTTTCCATTGAAAAACACTTTTCAAATAACTCTATATGCTTTCCAGAAATTCTACGTCATTTCTGATCAACAACAACATATATTCATCAGAAATTCTATAGTGCTCCCACTCACTTCTTTCGAAATACAAGTTTCTCATAAACTTTGTATACACCCAAAATCTTTGATCATCTCATCAAAGCATACATTCCAACTCCGAGATGCTTACTCCAGTCCTCAGAAGGATTGCTGGAGCTTTGCATACTTATTAGCATCTTTCAGGATTGACAAAACCTTCTGGTTGTATCACATACAACCTTTCCTCAAGAAAATCATTGAGAAAACAATGTTTTTGACATCCTATCTGCAAGATTTCATAAACAATGCAGTAATCGCTAATATAATTCCAACAGACTCTTAGCATCGCTACGAGTGAGAAAGTCTCATCGTAGTCAACTCCTTGAACTTGTCGGAAAACATCTTAACGACAAGTCGAGCTTTCTTGATGGTGATACTTACCATCATTATCCGTCTTCCTTTTAAAATCCATCTGTACTCAACAGCCTTATGACCATCGAGCCGTTCTGCCAAAGTCTATACTTTGTTTTCATACATGGATCCTCTCTCGGATTTTATGGCCTCAAGCCATTTATCGGAATCCGGGCCCACCATCGCTTCTCCATAGCTCGTAGGTTCATTGTTGTCTAGCAACATGACTTCCAAGACAGGATTACATACCAGTCTGAAGTAGTACGCATCCTTGTCATCCCACGAGGTTTGGTAGTGACTTGATCTGAAGTTTCATGATCACTATCATAAGCTTCCACTTCAATTGGTGTAGGTGCCACAAGAACAACTTCCTGTGCCCTGCCACACACTAGTTGAAGAGACGGTTCAATAACCTCATCAAGTCTCCACCATCCTCCCACTCAATTCTTTCGAGAGAAACTTTTCCTCGAGAAAGGACCCGATTGTAGAAACAATCCCTTATTGCTTTCGGATCTGAGACAGGAGGTATACCCAACTGTTTTGGGTGTCCTATGAAGATGCATTTATCCGCTTTGGGTTCGAGCTTATCAGCCTGAAACTTTTTCACATAAGCGTCGCAGCCCCAAACTTTTAAGGAATGACAGCTTAGGTTTCTCTAAACCATAGTTCATACGGTGTCATCTCATCGGAATTACGTGGTGCCCTATTTAAAGTGAATGTGGTTGTCTCTAATGCCTAACCCATAAACTATCGTGGTAATTCGATAAGAGACATCATGGTATGCATCATATCCAATAGGGTGCAGTTATGATGTTCGGACACACCATCACACTATGGTGTTCCAGGCTGTATTAGTTGTGAAACAATTTCCACAATGTCTTAATTCTATGCCAAACTCGTAATTCAGATATTCATCTCTATGATCATATCATAGATATTTTATCCTCTTGTCACGACGATCTTTCAATTTCACCCTGAAATTACTTGAACCTTTCAATAATTCAGACTCGTGATTCATCAAGTAAATATACTCAACATCTACTCAAATCATCTGTGAAGTAAGAACATAACGATATCCACTACACGCCTCAGCACTCATTGGACTGCACACATCAAAATGTATTACTTCCAACAAGTTGCTTTCTTGTTCCATTTTACTGAAAACGAGGCTTTCAGTCATCTTGCCCATGTGGTATGATTTGCATGTCTCAAGTGATTCAAAATCAAGTGAGTCCAAACGGTCCATTTGCATGGAGTTTCTTCATGCATATACACCAATAGACATGGTTCGCATGTCTCAAACCTTTCAAAACAAGTGAGCCCAAAGATCCATCAACATGGAGCTTCTTCATGCGTTTTATACCGATACGACTTACGTGGCAGTGCCACAAGTAGGTGGTACTATCATTACTATCTTTTGGCATGAACATGTGTATCACTACGATCGAGATTCAATAAACCATTCATTTCAGGTGTAAGACCATTGAAGGTATTATTCAAATAAACAGAGTAACCATTATTCTCTTTAAATGAATAACCGTATTGCGATAGACATAATCCAATCATGTCTATGCTCAACGCAAACACCAATCTCGATGGTAGAGGGAGTGTACGATATTTGATCAACCTTGGAAATACTTCCAACACATATCGTCATCTCACCTTTAGCTAGTCTCCGTTTATTCCGTAGCTTTTATTTCGAGTTACTAACACTTAGCAACCGAACCGGTATCTAATACCCTGGTGCTACTAGGAGTACTAGTAAAGTACACATTAACATAATACATCCAATATACTTCTATCGACCATGCCAGCCTTCTTATCTACCAAGTATCTAGGGTAATTCTGCTCCAGTGGCTGTTCCCTTTATTACAGAAGCACTTAGTCTCGGGATTGGGTTCAACCTTGGGTTTCTTCACTAGAGCAGCAACTGATTTGCTGTTTCATGAAGCATCCCTTTTTTCCATTGCCCTTCTTGAAACTAGTGGTTTCACCAACCATCAACAATTGATGCTCCTTCTTGATCTCTACTTTTGTGGTGTCAAACATCGCGAATATCTCAAGGATCATCATATATGTCCCTAATATATTATAGTTCATCACGAAGCTCAAGCAGCTTGGTGGTAATGACTTCGGAGAACCATCACTATTTCATCTGGAAGATCAACTCCCACTCGATTCAAGCGATTGTTGTACTCAGACAATCTGAGCACAAGTTCAACAATTGAGCTTTTCTCCCTTAGTTTGCAGGCTAAGAAAATCGTCGGAGGTCTTATACCTCTTGACGTGGGCACGAGCCTGAAATCCCAATTTCAGCCCTCGAAACATCTCATATGTTTCGCGACGTTTCAAAACTTCTTCGGTGCCTCAATTCTAAACCATTTAGCATTACGCATTGAACTATCATGTAGTCATCAAAACGTGTATGTCAGATGTTCGCAACATCCACAGACGACGTTCGAGGTTTAGCACACTGAGCGGTGCATTAAGGACATAAGCCTTCTATGAAGCAATGAGGACAATCCTCAGTTTACAGACCTAGTCCGCATAATTGCTACTATCAACTTTCAACTAAATTTTCCCTAGGAACATATCTAAACAGTAGAACTTAAGCGCAAGCCATGACATAATTTGCGAAGACCTTTTGACTATGTTCAGGATAATTAAGTTCATCTTATGAACTCCCACTCAGATAGACATCCCTCTAGTCATCTAAGTGATTACATGATACGAGTCAACTAGGCCATGTTCAATCATCACGTGAGACGGACTAGTCATCATCGGTGAACATCTTCATGTTGATCGTATCTACCATACGACTCATGCTCAACCTTTCGGTCTCTTGTGTTCCGAGGCCATGTCTGTACATGCTAGGCTCGTCAAGTCAACCTAAGTGTTTCGCGTGTGTAAATCTGTCTTACACCCGTTGTATGTGAACGTTAGAATCTAACACCCGATCATCACGTGGTGCTTCGAAACAATGAACTGTCGCAATGGTGCACAGTTAGGGGAAACACTTTCTTGAAATTATTATGAGGGATCATCTTATTTACTACCGTCGTTCTAAGTAACCAAGATGCATAAACATGATAAACATCACATGCAATCAAATAGTGACATGATATGGCCATCATCACTTTGCTCCTCTTGATCTCCATCTTCGGGGCTCCATGATCATCATCGTCACCGGCATGACACCATGATCTCCATCATCATGATCTCTATCATCGTGTCTTCATGAAGTTGTCTCGTCAACTATTACTTCTACTACTACAGCTAACGGTTAGCAATAAAGTAAAGTAATTACATGATGTTTATGTTGACACGCAGGTCATAAATAAATTAAGACAACTCCTATGGCTCCTGCCGGTTGTCATACTCATCGACATGCAAGTCGTGATTCCTATTACAAGAACATGATCAATCTCATACATCACATATATCATTCATCACATCCTTTTGGCCATATCACATCACATAGCATACCCTGCAAAAACAAGTTAGACGTCCTCTAATTGTTGTTTGCATGTTTTATGTGGCTGCTATGGGTTTCTAGCAAGAACTTTTCTTACCTACGCAAAAACCACAACGTGATATGCCAATTGCTATTTACCCTTCATAAGGACCCTTTTCATCCAATCCGATCCGACTAAAGTGGGAGAGACAGACACCCGCTAGCCACCTTATGCAACTAGTGCATGTCAGTCAGTGGAACCAGTCTCACGTAAGAGTACGTGTAAGGTCGGTCCGTGCCGCTTCATCCCACAATGCCACCGAATCAAGATTGGACTAGTAACGGTAAGCATATTGAACAAAATCAACGCCCACAACTACTTTGTGTTCTACTCGTGCATAGAATCTACGCAATAGACCTAGCTCATGATGCCACTGTTAGGGAACGTAGCAATAATTCAAAATTTTCCTACGTGTCACCAAGATCAATCTATGGAGTCATCTAGCAACGAGGGAGGAGTGGATCTACATACCCTTGTAGATCGCGCGCGGAAGCGTTCAAGAGAACGGGGTTGATGGAGTCGTACTCGTCGTGATCCAAATCACCGATGATCCTAGCGCCGAACGGACGGCACCTCCGCGTTCAACACACGTACGGAGCAGCGACGTCTCCTCCTTCTTGATCCAGCAAGGGGGAGGAGAGGTTGATGGAGATCCAGCAGCACGACAGCGTGGTGGAAGTAGCGGGATTCCAACAGGGCTTCGCCAAGCGCTGCGGGAGGAGGGAGATGTGTCATGGGAGGGAGAGGGAGGCGCCAGGGCTTCGGTGTGGCTGCCCTCCCTTCCCCCCACTATATATAGGGCCAAGGGAGAGGGGGGGCGCAGCCTTGGCCCTTCCTCCAAGGAAGGGTGCGGTCAGGGAGGAGTCCATCCTCCCCAAGGCACCTAGGAGGTGCCTTCCCCCTTTAGGACTCTTCCTTTCCCTTATCTCTTGGCGCATGGGCCTCTTGGGGCTGGTGTCCTTGGCCCATATAGGCCAAGGCGCACACCCCTACAGCCCATGTGGCCCCCGGGGCAGGTGGACCCCCTTGGTGGACCCTCGGACCCCTTTCGGCACTCCCGGTACAATACCGATAATGCGCGAAACTTTTCCGGTGACCAAAAAAAGACTTCCCATATATAAATCTTTACCTCCGGACCATTCCGGAACTCCTCGTGACGTCCGGGATCTCATCCGGGACTCCGAACAACTTTCGGGTTACCACATACTAATATCTCTATAACCCTAGTGTCATCGAACCTTAAGTGTGTAGACCCTACGGGTTCGGGAGACATGCAGACATGACCGAGATGACTCTCCGGTCAATAACCAACAGCGGGATCTGGATACCCATGTTGGCTCCCACATGTTCCACGATGATCTCATCAGATGAACCACGATGTCAAGGACTTAATCAATCCCGTCTACACTTCCCTTTGTCTATCGGTATGATACTTTCTCGAGATTCGATCGTCGGTATCCCGATACCTTGTTCAATCTCGTTACCGGCAAGTCTCTTTACTCGTTCCGTAACACATCATCCCGTGATCAACTTCTTGATCACATTGTGCACATTATGATGATGTCCTGCCGAGTGGGCCCAGAGATACCTCTCCGTCACACGGAGTGACAAATCCCAGTCTCGATTCGTGCCAACCCAACAGACACTTTCGGAGATACCTGTAGTGTACCTTTATAGCCACCCAGTTACGTTGTGACGTTTGGCACACCCAAAGCACTCCTACGGTATCCGGGAGTTGCACAATCTCATGGTCTAAGGAAACGATACTTGACATTAGAAAAGCTTTAGCATACGAACTACATGATCTTGTGCTAGGCTTAGGATTGGGTCTTGTCCATCACATCATTCTTCTAATGATGTGATCCCGTTATCAACGACATCCAATGTCCATGGTCAGGAAACCGTAACCATCTATTGATCAACGAGCTAGTCAACTAGAGGCTTACTAGGGACATGGTGTTGTCTATGTATCCACACATGTATCTGAGTTTCCTATCAATACAATTCTAGCATGGATAATAAACAATTATCATGAACAAGGAAATATAATAATAACTAATTTATCAATTCGAAGGTCCGAGCGGCAGCATCCCCTTTGTCAGTGGCAGACAATGTGAGCCCGTGAGAAAGAGCAGACGAGGCTCTAATTGCATGCAAAATTGGATCGGAGAGAGGCGCATTACCTATTCGAAATTGAATCTGGCGGCTCCATATCAGTATGCCCACGAGCTCCCCTCACAACCTATCGATTCAACAAGCGAAAACAGAGGAAACGAGCTGAGATCTACGGGCCCGAGAGAGGAATGGGAGGGCGACTAGGGTTCGAATTCACTCACCATTTTCTGAGAACGAAGGCTCCGCTGCCGTTGATAACGAGGGCTCCGCCACCGCCGCCGAGAACGCAAGATCCACCGCCATCGGAGAAGAGGGGGGGCAGAGTAGCGGGCTCGGCACGGTCGGGCGGCAGGGCACGGTCAGCTGTTTTGAGGACCAATTAAGTTGGACCCACATGTCCTAACATAAACGGGCTTGGTTGACGACCAATTTAACCCCATTTAACACCCCATGTGGCCCTGGGCTATTTACACGCTCAAATGTGTCACATCACAACCATTCATTCCAACAACGACGCACTCCTTCCAATTTGCATCAAAGACGTTGCACAGGAGCTATTGGCCCGCTGAACCAGTACACAAGAGGGAGTCTTATACGTGTACGCGCACGTACGACGCCGCGCTCCACTCTCCAACAGCCACGATCCGCAAGCTCGGCGCGCGCGCCCATGACGTGCACGAATGCGTCCTACGTGGCCGGCTGCAACCCATCGCTATGCAACCTCCCGCTACTCTCGTCAACAGACTCACGCACGCAGGCACACTTGCCACAGACTGCGCGCGGCCACGGACTCGCGTCGAGCACACTCACCGCACAAGCACGCACTCGTACACTAGCCGGACTAGGCCTAGACACTAGTCAGACTAACCCTAGACACAAGTCGGACTATGCCCAGTACATGGCCGTGGCTTATTTGCCCAACACTCTAGAACGCGGCGCTGGAGAGCTACGACAGGGGTGGGAGCTCGGCTTGAGGTGCAACGGTGAATGCGGATAAGATGTTCGACAGATATATCTCAGAGAGGAGTGGTAGTAGAGAGAGGTGTATTTGCCACGTCAGGGAAATACAATGGATATGGTACTAGTGACCTTAGAGTAACACGTCCTGGCTACCTCGGTAACCGTATTTTGACTTTTCCTGAATACAGTGATGAAAGTGTACCCTAGGATCAAGTACAAGTACTATAGATGTAATTTACTCTTGTACGGGTACAACAAGTCCATTCAATCTGTGGACATGTTACATCAAGTGTTTGTGCAAAATAATTTGGCTTGAAGTTAGAATTGGCTTCATGGATGACGCATTATTATTGCCTCCATACCCCCATCACCCAGGAACGAGATCCTCTGACTTGGTACGTTCTACTACCGAGGGACGTCGTTTCCGCTACACCGTCCATCAGGCATCCAACGATGCTCGCAGAAACTACACCATGCACAACTTTCGCTGTGGTGGAAATAGAAATAAGTGGCCCATCGGCCCAGTCCGACGCTACCCATCGCTCTCTCGGTCTCGCCTCACTTCATCGCCATCGTTTCACTCAGAAAAAAAACATGCCCGATCAGATTACTTCTGGAGCTGGGTGATCTTGCGTTCAGTCAAGAAGAAGTTGTTTAAGTACGAAATGTACTGGGAGAAGCACGAGGAATTTGACGCATCCCTTGAGGGCATGTGGACAGAGGCACCCCAGGGACAAACTGTAACAGAGCTCAGTACAAAACTTGGTGATCTGTCCGCATCATTGCAACAGTGTAGTGGGGCTACCATTGGAAACACTGCAAAGGAAATTAAAAAACTAAAGAAGGAGTTGGCAACTTTACAGAATGACCCCCGTCGCTTATCACCCTCACATGCAAAGATAAAAATTACGGATCGTCTAGTGGAGCTATATCATATGGAGGAAATAAAACAGCGGCAACGCTCATGTATTGACTGTCTATCAGATGGGGACCATAATATGGAATTCTTCCAGAGACGTGCCAGCATGCGCCGAAGGAAGAATATGATAAAGAGTTTGCAGTGAGCCGACGGTTTTCTAACCCAGGATCCGGCTGAGATGGCTCTGTTAACTAATGATTTCTATAAAAATTTGTTTACTTCTGAAGGCACAACGGGCATGGATGTGGTGCTTGACTCGGTTCCGGCCAGGGTCACAGCAGAGATGAATAATGGGTTGACCGCTCCCTACACACCCAATGAGGTAAAAAAAATGCTCTTTTCCAGATGTATCCCACAAAATCCCCGGGGCCAGATGGATACCCAACACACTTCTTCCAGAGGCATTGGGAACTTTGTGGTACCGAAGTCACGAATGTGGTCCTGAGGATTCTTCATGGGGATGAGAGCCCCAAGGTAATCAACGAAACGATCCTTCTGCTAATTCCCAAGGTTAAAGATTCCACAAATTTAACTCAGTTTCATCCCATAAGTTTGTGTAATGTGCTTTACAAAATTGCGTCAAAGGTGTTGTCCAACAGATTGAAGCAAATCTTGCCTGATATAATCTCTGAGGAACAACCTGCGTTTGTTCCAGGTTGGCTAATCAATGATAATATAATAACTGCTTATGAATGCTTACACTTTATGAAGAGGAACAAAGCCAAGAGAAACATATTTTGTGCGGTGAAGTTGGACATGATAAGGGCCTATGACCAGGTGGAATGGGATTATCTTCGTGCAATCATGACCAAAATGGGATTTGCACAGTCTCGGGTTAATACAGTGATGAGAATGGTATCTTCGGTAAAGTTTTCAGTTCTTTTCAATGGATCAAAGCTTCATGTATTCACTCCTTCAAGGGGAATCCGTCAGAGAGACCCTATTTCTCCATAGCTATTTTTACTTGCAGTGGAGGGCCTTTCGTGCCTCTTAAAAAACCAAGATGAATCATCCCAGTTGAACGGTATTCGAGTGGCCCCTTCGGCTCCGCCGGTTAGCCAGTTGCTCTTCGCGGATGATAGCCTGCTATTCGTAAAAGCTAGTGCTACTGGAGCAAATGAGTTTTCTTCTTTGATGGAATGCTATTGCAATGCATCGGGTCAGAGAATAAACCTAGCTAAGTCCTTGGTATTTTTCAGCAAGGGATGCCCCAACTCTCTTAGAGCCGAGGTAAAGGAGGCCCTAAATATTGAAAATGAATCCTTAACAGAGAGATACTTGGGGATGCCTTCGGATGTAGGAACAGGCAAGAATGGAGCTTTCAAATTTCTGAAGGATACGGTTTGGGCCAAGATAAAGGGATGGATGGAAAAACTCCTCTCGGTTGGAGGAAAAGAGGTACTCATTAAATTGGTCGCCCAAGCGGTGCCAATGTTTTCAATGTCCTGTTTCAAACTTCCTCGTGGCCTCAGTGAACATTTAAACTCCATGATTAGAAAGTTTTTGTGGGGTAGTAAAGAAGGACAAAGAAAGCCTAGCTGGGTTTCTTGGAGTACCATGACAAGGCCGAAAAATTGTGGAGGCCTAGGCTTCCAGGATGTCGAGATCTTCAACCTTGCATTGCTGGCTAGACAAGTGTATAGAATTCTGAAGGATCCAGAGGCTCTAAGCACGGGGGTGCTAAAGGCCAAATATCATCAAAATTCAGATTTCTTGCAAGCCGAGCTTGGGTCAGCCCCGTCCCAGATATGGAGATCATTACTAGAGGGGAGAGATGTGCTGAAGCAAGGCCTTATATGTCGCATTGGGGATGGTCAAACAACGAACATCTGGGACCACAATTGGATTCCTAGACCATCAAATATGAGGCCTGTCGCATGCAGAACTGCTAACCCGCCCCTATGGGTGGGTGAACTGATCTTGCCAGGAGCAGAATGGGACAGAGGAACGATTACTCAGGTCTTCTTTCCTACAGATGCAGAGGCCATCATGTCAATACCCTTGTGCACACGGCATATCCAGGACTTTTGGTCGTGGGTCCATGAGAAGAACGGGGTTTTCTCTGTGAGATCTGCTTATCGGATGCTAGTTGAAACAAAGATGCGGAGAGAGGCATGGCTTGAGGGTTGACCAGCCAACTCAAACATCGAAAGGGAGTCCAAGCTCTGGGCAAACTTTGGAAAGTTGAGGTGCCGTCCCAGCCAACTCAAACATCGAAAGGGAGTCCAAGCTCTGGGCAAACTTTGGAAAGTTGAGGTGCCGTCAAAAGTTAAGATTTTCTTATGGAAACTCACACATCAATCAATTCCAATGGCTGATGTGCGCCATCATCGGAACATGTCCACCAGTTCGACATGTGGCTTGTGCGGTGCTGAGGATTCGTGGCAACATTCGCTGCTTCACTGCACGGTGGCTCGGTGTGTCTGGGCTCTAGAGGATGCTGATCTGGTCGAAGACTTGAACAACACAAGAGAACCTGACGCCAAAAGATGGTTGTTTGCTGTAATTGATATGCTGTCGACTACAGAATTTATTCAGGTCGCGATTACTCTCTGGGCACTCCGCTTCTCAAGGAGACAAGCTTTGCATGAGAATATCTTCCAAAGTCCACTCTCTACACACCACTTCATTCGAAGGTATATATGGGAACTGGAAGAGTGCAAGCCAAAGAGGGTTTCAACACCTGCTGGGCAAAACCAACAACAAGCTTCTCCGAGATGGATCGCACCTCCGCTCGGATCTGTAAAGATAAGAGTAGATGGGGCTGTTTCAAGAAATCAAAATGAAGGATCTTTCAGTGTGGTGTGTAGGGATGCCTCGGGGCTATACTTGGGTTCTTCAGCAATTAGAATAAGGGGTATCACTGATCCACCAATGTTGGAAGCCCTAGCATGTCATGAAGCGCTTGCTCTGGCTACAGACCTAGCTTTAACACATGTGATCATCGCCTCTGATTGCCAAGGAGTGGTCAAGGACATTCACATGTAGGAGGGAGGGATGTACGCAAGCATTGTGAAGGAAATTGTAGAGACAGCAAGAACCATCGATGACTGCACCTTCATCTTCGAGGGTAGAGTTACCAATCTTGAGGCACATAGCCTTGCTAAGCACGCTTTCGGTCTGGATTTTGGGCGCCATGTGTGGCTGTTTTAATAAAGTGTGTTTAGATTCAAAAAAAACTCAGAAAAAGAAACACCATCGCCATCGTCGGCCAGTCGCTCTTGTCTCTCCCTGGGGTTCGCTACACCGGCGGTGAAGAGCAGCTGCGGTTCCATCAGAGCGCGAGCAGCGTAGCCGTGGAGCGGCGGAGCCAGCCGTTGCCCCGTCCAAGGTGTGACGCTGCCTAGCCGTCGAGGCGGCGGAGCCAGCCGCGGCCGCGTACAGGGTGCGATGCCGCCGGAGCCGTCGAGACCGTTGCCGCCGATTTTTCTTGGACAATTGCTCTGCTGCTTGCCTCGCGTTGCATTGGTTTGGTGCTTGCTTTGCGCTGTACAGGTGTCTTCAGTTTCAGTTGTGCAGAAACTACAGTTTCAGTTGTGCAAACAGCAGAGAAGCGGCAACAGCAGGAGAAATGCCAAACTGAGCTTGTAATTGATGTGAATAGTGTGACTGAGTGTTGTATCCAGACTGTAATCATGTAATTTGAGAGTGGAGTTTACTGAATTTGAGTGTGATTATTGTTACAAAATATTTAATGTGAATCACTAAGTGGTTGTTTGGATACCTAGGTTTGGATGCAAGTTTTTGGAAAACGAGTTTTTAGAGGATTTTTAGGAAAATCAGTTTTAGCTAGTTTTTCTGTTACGGAGAGTCTATACAATTTCTTGTTTGGATGGGGAAAATAGGAAAACACGGTTACGCAATTCTTTGTTTGGCCATCTCGTACGCAGTTGCTTCGTGCACCTCCCACGAGGTCATGATGCTCCGTCTCGCTCATCGCCTTGACCTCAAGATCATGGAATGCATACATCGCGTGGCCCTGGCATCCCGCTCCTTTGCATGCCAGCATGCTATTCACACATGGTCACTTGCCTACTACCATAGTTGATTGATCAGAAGGGATTGTCTTATGCATATACAACAGCAGCACAACGAGACATTGTTGGAGCACACCAATACCTTCGATGTAAGCAAGGAGCACGACGGCGGCGAGGATACTGAACACCATCCCAAGCACGAGAGCATGTGCCACGGTGCTGGCTGCGGCAAACTGGGCATGGTGATGTCGAGCATGGGCATGGCATAGTTGCGCATGGTGGAGACGGATGCAAGGCCAGACAAGCCGGGCATGGCAAGCCATGTACTCGTAGAGGCCAAGCCGGGCATGGCGCGACGTCGAGGCCAAGACGGACGACTGGGGGTTGCTTTGTCGTAGTATGTTTCGTCCAGCATAGAGGACGATGGGGATGATGCAGATGGAGATACACCGCCGTAGCCGAGCCCGTCGATGCCGCTCGATCCAAGCATCGATTCAGGTGCGTTTGGTTTGGTGCGACGGCCGTAGGTTCACCGGAAACCTCCATGTCTTCGGCGGGCACGGCGACGAGGCGCATCTGCTACCGTCCACATCTCTGAGCACTTGTAGTTGCAGTCAGGAGCTAGCTGGGCATCGACGTCTCGTCGACCCGCGATTGCAACAACGCATAGGAGGAAGAACGTGAGGGCAACCGTACCAAGGAGCAGGTATATGTTAATCGCGTTTTTGCAAAAACGACTAATAGTCGTTTTTCCACAAACGCAAAATCCGAGTTTTCTATATCCACGGGTTAGTTAGGCTATCCAAACAAGATTTTATTTTGTTACAGCCATTTCCTAGTTTATAGAGATCGCGTTTTGTATATTCTTCTTATCCAAACAACCCCTAAGTTTCTGTGTACCGTAACTATTGTACTATTGTGATCTAAGATTGTCAATTTGAGAGCATAATACTGGTGTTGTTAATTAAAGAGGATAGCATCTCTTGTTCAGAATGTGAGAGCATGTCTTTTCAGGAATACACAAGTCATAATGCTTGCTTTGGCTGCTGAATGTACAATGAGCATGCATACATAAATTTGGAAATTTGAGTATTATCTTTGAAATGCATGGCAAAAGGAACAAAGCAAAACACACTTAAAGCTACAACTAGAGTTCAAATCTACAGTACACCCATAGTGCGCAAGGGAGAGCACAAGGGAGAAATGGCCAGCAAAGATAAGTTGAAGCTGCTGGGTACGTGGGCGAGCCCCTGGGCTGCCAGGGTGAAACTCGCGCTCTACCTCATGGGCTTGAGCTACCAGAACGTCGAGTAGGATCTCGACAACAAGAGCGACCTCCTCCTCCCGTCCAACCCGGTGCACAGGAAGGTGCCCGTGCTCATCCACAATGTCAAGCCAATCTGTGAGTCGGTCGTCATTTTGCAGTACATCGATGAGGCCTATGACACTACATGCCCCTCTCTCCTGCCCACTGACCCCTACGAATGTGTCATTGCCCGGTTCTGGGTAGACTACATTGGCCATAATTAAAGTTTACTCCTAAAGTGTCTACTTTGTGTTGTTGATTTCACTATGTATGTGGTGAGCTGATTAATGATGCTATTTGCTGCATGCAGCTAGTTATCCCGAGGAAACTGGCGTTCACAGCCAACAGAGATGAGGAGAAACCCGACGGGATAAAGCATATGATAGCAGGGGTGAAGACGCTAGAGGGGGCTCTCAAGGAATGCGCCAACGGGATGCCCTTCTTCAGTGGTGATAGCGTTGGATACGTGGATACTAGGTGGTCTGTTGGCGTTTCTCTAGGGAACTGAAGAGCTATGTGGTACCAAGCTCTTTGACATCGCCAACATCTCACTTTCGATAGTGTGGGTGGAGCGCTTCATCGCGCTGGATGCTGCCAGGGTGGCGCAGCCGGACGTCAACAAGTTGGTTGAGTTCGCAAAGATTAGGCGGGCCCAAATTGCTGCTTCTATCAAGAACTGAACTAGCTGTCGCCCAATTGGTTCTGATTGGAGAATAATAATTACAGTTATGTTTGTTGGAGTATACGTGCTGTATAGCTATGCATTATCTCTCAATTGGTGTCTCTCTCTCGCACATCTCATGTATGCAATACTGTACCAACTAAGAAAGATGGAATTATCTTTTGGTTACAATATCTGCTTTCTTTTCAAGATTTTTTAATTTTCACGGAGATGGAGGACTCTGGACCAAGAGCACGTCCTTCTTTGTTGGATGGACCAACAACACGTCCACAAAGGATCTGTCAGTTCAGAACTTGAGATTCACAAGAATCATGCCCTGATATATAACTCCTCTGTGGCGACTGATAAGGCCTCGGCAGAAGGAGCTAAAGCATGCATTCTTCTGCTTTAATTCCTGCATGCACATTTTTTTTGTTTGGAAAAGGAGGATTACCCTTGAATCTACATCAGAATGATGCATATGTGAATTATTTTCCAACATTTTCTCTCCTCTTCAGAAAATTTGCATTGCATATGAATTATACTCTCTGACATGTGTGCCAAGAATTAGTCGTCCATGCATTTGTACAATGGTGGGTTGGCTTTTTACTATGATTCAAATCTAGACTTGGATGCTCATTTTTTATGGGTGTAAATATTGTCAAACATTTTGCATTTTACTCTAACTGCACATTTGGCTGGTTTAGTTTCAAATGTCAGAGGTAAAAGACGGAAAACCAATCCCTAGTAGAGAAACACCACTCAAAATTAAGATCTACCGAATACTAACCATAGTACAAACGTTGTGTACCTGATTTTGGTTCAAACTATAATATGGGAAGTATTTATCCATGTCACGTACTCCCTCCATCCCAAAATAAGTGTCTCAACTTTGTACTAGTACAAAGTTGTACTAAGTTTGAGACACTTATTTTGGGATAGAGGGAGTACAAAATTGTTAGAATATATTTTCTGTTAAACTGAATATAGAAGCCTGTACTAGATTAACGGATGTATCTGTTCCGAAGCATACCAATGCCTCTGCTTCGATACTCTAACGTCACATACATATACTCTCATGTATATTCATGAATACTATACTGCAAGTACTTGATTGTAATGGATGATATATGGGATATGTCAACATGGAAACTTTCGGAACACACTTTTGTCAAGAGCAATCGTGGCCGTAGAGTAATGAGTACAACATGTTATCACGCTGCTCTTATGACATGAATCTTGTCTACAAATTCAAACCACTTAGCTATACTTTGACCTTCCACTCCATCTTAGAAGTTGCCTACCGTACTTGACATAGATGGATTTCTGAGGGACTTATTCATGACAAAGACAGAGAAGATCTTGTTGAATTAGGAGACACATATTTCTATGAGTTTTTAATAGAGGTTTAATACATCTGATGAACTTATATTATAATGGTAACATATCATGTTGTCGAGATACGGCAGAGCTACATGCTATTACGCGCCGGGGGGGGGGGGCATTGCCCCCCAACCATAGCACATAGCATAATTAGTGAATGGTTTTTATAGAGGCTTAAATTAAGGAGAGTGCAATCATTTACCCTGCTCCCCCAAAGATGCATATTTTTTTCTTTGTGATCTTCCCGAGATTCTCTGTTGCCGATTCCATGACGCGTCCTCAGGGCCATCTTAGAATTTTGGGACCCCGTGTGCGAAATCCATAATGGGGCCTTGAACTTTGAAGAAAAAGGTTTATGTCTAAAAACTAATATAGTTAAAGCATACACCCACTTAATTATATAATTATATATATGTTTTATTTTTTACACTTCTTTGAAATATAACAAATATCAAAGCTAAAAGAGTAAATGTAACACTAAAGCTGTGCATAGGTATACAAAGTAAGAAGATAACAACGCTAATAATAGAGTATTCAATTAATCTTTACCACGATGAAATAATGAGAGAATGTAATAATGAGAGAGTTTTGTAGACCAGATTACCATAGCAGGCCATCAGATAGATTTTGGATCACCTGCCCAAGAGATGAGCCATTTGTGGGCTGTGATGGACTACATAGATTAATTCGAAAACACACATGCAGCTGGGATTTAGGGTCAGTTCTTTTGGGGCTTATGAGTAGTTTTCAAAATAAGCTTCCCCCTACCGAGCTTAGTTTGGCAGCCCAACCTAAATTTATTTTAGAGGTCTACTAGTTAAGGGTTAATTAGTAGGCTTTTAGATTAAAAATTTAGGTTGGGCTGCTAGAATAAGCTTGATAGGGGGCAATTTATTTTGGAAACCACTCATAAGCCTAAAAAGAGCTGGTCCTTAATCAATCGTCTGTGGCAAGTGGAAATCATACGTGGAGTGAATGAAGAGACCGACATGCTGCGACGTGGCTGGCTGGTTGGTCTATAAATGGAGCTACAAGGCTATGTGCTTCCTTGTTCCATCAGTAGTTCATCCTTGCCACTCATCCGTGTTTGTGTTCAGGTAGACAATGAGCATGGAAGCATCATCATGGGTGGTACCTTGCGACTCGGTTTGGTCCATGAAAGAAGCAATTGATAATTAAAAACTGTCAAGTCCTCATATGACGGGATTGCCCACGGCAAGGTTCCTGATGATAATTAAAAAATGTGGGAGCTCAAAATTCCTCTTCCTGTGATGATATTCATTTGGTTTCTAAGCAGAGATGTGATCTTGATCAGAAATAACCTATCACGCTGTAGTTGGCAAGGGAGCAAGATGTGCGTCTTCTGCCAACATGTCGAGTGTATTCAACAACTTTTTTCGTGTAAGTTTGCTTGTTCAATGTGGGTCGTAGTTGAAGTAGCTTCAAATATTTACCCCCACATAGTGCGCATAGTATAATTGGCAATTGGTTGCGGGATATTGCTAAATACATTTCTTCACATATCTTATGAAAAAAAAATGAAACTCCATGGGCACTAGCACCCACGGTTTTATTGATATAGAAGAAGCATCCCTCATGAGAATTCCAGAAATTCGTCCCCGACGTGGATCGAACTCTGGTCGTTAGGTTTACAATCATGCGCCCCCAACCACTGGGCTATGCCCACGTCCTCGCTCACATATCTTATGGAAGTGGCAACATTATATTGGACTCTGTGGCTTTTCAAATGATGAGACTTTTAACAAAAAAAGTATATGTTTTATCTGTTGTGCAGGTTATACATGCATGTGTGTGATGGCTCTATACTTGGTCTATCTTGAAGAGGCCAGATGACGGCGACCTCTTTATGATGATGTCTACCTGGTTGGAGCATACGACTAGGGAGGTTTTCTCCCAATGGCGGTGTAATCTCCGGAGAGAATATGCCCCACCTTAGACTGGACTTTTTCATTTTTCTATAAATGATATTTTGGTTTTAGTTGTGTCGGACGTGTTGACTGTGTGCAACGTGTTATGCAGAGCACAAACATTCGCTCAATGCGGTTGCATCATCTTGATATTTTTTTTGAGCGCCAGAGTTCTGACTCAGGGTTACAATCAGAATGTACTAGAGTCTTAACCTATCCGGAACAGGTCTTCAATTTGTCTAGCTTCAGTTGCAAGTTCATGAGCAAGCTGGTTGCACTCACGGGTAGCAAAGCGGACTTTGTATTCCGAGAAGACAGCGGGCACATCTTTTATGTCCTGGAGAATGCCATAGCACAGGAAGCAGATTGTCACATCTGCATTGAGGGCATCAGCGATCGACTTGCAACTAGTCTCCAGTTCAACCAGGCCCCTATGCATGTTCGCCAATGCATGCGCTGGGCCGTCCACTGCATGTGCCATTCGATGGGAGTACGAGGCCGGACTCCGATAGCACATTCACAGCAACATTTCTCCAGTCCTCTTCGTAGCTTTGCAGAAATAGCACCAAACCCAAGATTGATTCTTTGCCGGCTCCAGGCACCCCGTACGTCCTCTCTCATATGCCAGCATCGCCAGAGCAGAAGTGAAATTTTAGCACGCGAATCCTGAGACACTGAATCCAACAACACCTGTAGCCAATCACAGCCCGTGTACCGGAATTCCCTTTCAGGTGGAAGCCTCCAATAATTTCTCAACCCATGTCTTAGGGCTCTGCTTTCTGAACATGCAATCACTGCATGGAATTCATCTTCCTGCCGGTTACCGCAAATGACCTTGATATATTGATTGAATGAAATTCCCTTTATCGGAAAAGACATAATTCACTAGATTTGAACAAATGAAGACTGTCCCTGTGATCATATCAGTAGTAGCTAGTATACTACCAGATTTTTCAATGATGTATTTTTTTCTTGGTAAGGCAACCTCTTGTTACCAGTATGTAGGAACTTCTACGTATGTTGGTTCTCAAAGGGACAATTTGGAAATGTCACCTATAATTTTGGAAATGTCCAGTGTATTTGAAGGACTATCTATGTTGGAAGATGCGACTGTTCAACATGCCACCAGTCGGCAGGATGCCTTGAAAAAGGAAAACGGCCAGCATCTAATTGTCGATGGCTTGAACATGATTATTGGCCATGACTGATAAAAGCACAACTCGTTCTAGCAAGTAGTATAACCTAACCATAGAATACATCATATGGCATCCATTTGCCCATTCGTACCATATATATCACATCGATCAGACATGGAGCGGTGGATCGCGGTGGATTGGGCATACCAGACATGGAGCGTTTTGCGTGCGGGCTCCGCCTGCATTGGCTATGGTTCGCATGGAAGTATCCGGACAGGCCATGGGTTGGCACGGGCTCGCCGTGCGATGACAAGGATAGAGAATTGTTCGCCTCTAAAACTAGGGTTACAGTAGGAAATAGGAGGAAGGCCTCTTTCTGGAACTGCACTTGGCTCGGCGATCAGCCGCTCAAGCTGCGGTTCCCGCTGCTGTTCGCCAACTCTTCAAGGAAGAACCGATCGGTGGCAGAAGCACTCCAGGCCGACAGATGGATTCTCAATCTTCGAAGGGGAAGTGCAATGGAGATCATACCGCAACTCGTCTCGCTACAGCGCAGCATCCGCGAGGCCAACATCACTCTGCAGGAGGATATGGATGATGAGATGTCCTGGCGATCGGGAGGCCAGTACTGCGCAAGATCGGTCTATGACGCTCAGTTCGCTGCACAGCCATGAGGTGCACTCCGACGGCTCATCCGGAAGGTATGGTCCCCTGGGAAAATCAAAAATTTCATGTGGATGTTACACCACGACCGGCTCTGGTGCAACGATCGACTACAGCGACGCGGCTGGGAAAATGGCTACTTCTGTCAGCTATGCTTCCAAAGCTTGGAGAGCTCGACGCACCTCCTGTGGGAGTGCCCCACGTCACAGGAGATTTGGACCAGGGCAGCATCATGGAAGGATTGCAGCGCGCTCAGCCCGGCCACCTGGGCTGGGTGCAAGTCCACAACGGAGGTCGTCACTAAAATAGTTGCTGCATCACCACCATCCGTCAGAAGAGGCCACTACAAGAAATCTGTTAATCCATGACGGACAGGAGCCGTCATAGGTGGGCGCAAAACTGAGGATGGACGTCCATGACAGATTTGAAATCCGTCATGTATATCGCGTCATAATTTAACCATAGTGCACTCCATGACAGTTATGCACCGTCACAGATGGTATACTGTTAACGGCGTTAACATGCATGCCACATCATCATCTGACATGGGAGCCAACGTAGGTCTGACATGGGTGGTTATCAACCCAATTGGGATTCTGGCCCAATATATTGGTTTTGGCCTATGTGAAGATTAGCCCAATTAAGATTATAGCCCACTAATTTTAGTTGTGGCCCGTATTGCAATTGGCCCAATAATCTCAGCTCAAACTGATATGTCTTCAGCCCACCAATTCTATAATTGTGATCCGTTAAAAATTTCGTCACATCAGTTATTTTATTAATACTTTTTATAATATCATTCAACAGAAATACAATTCCTATAAAAAATACAATTGACAAAAATACAAATGACACCAAAAGAAAAATGTGCCCCGAAATAAAATTTACAAATTACTCCCTAAAGCACTTGCCGGAGATCGGCCAGCGCTCGCGGGAGATCTTGCGCACTCCCCCCATCGTCCGTGTACACTAAAAATAAGCAGCGGTGGATGAGGATGACGAGCATGTCACTGCCCCTATGCCCTTGACCTCCAGAACACACGGTGGATGGGGAAAACGCTGACCGGCGACGGCATCCACCCCCGTAGTCCACAACGCTGACCGCCGCCAGTCGGGAATAGGAGGCCATCGCAGCGAACACTCGATGGCAGGGGCCACCACTGCACAGATCTCCGCGACGGGTGAACACATTCGTCGGCGCCGGGTCGACGCAGCCCCACGCCTCCGGTGGCCCAGTGCGGCACCGCCGGTTGTTGGGATGATCTGCACTTCATGGAGGCCGTCCTTGCCTTGCTACGGCCTCGGAGCTCCTATACCTGCAAGGCAGCCACACAAGGGGAATTAAATCCAGAATGGGCGGCGGAGGTCAAGAGGGGCAGGGGCTGGATAGTAATGAACCGATTTTGACGCAGAAGAGGACGAGGGCGGCCTCGGTGCAGATGACTGCGGGCTCGCCGGAGAAGTCTTCCTCCTTGAGGCCGGCATGATGGACAGAGAAGGAGGAGCGCCCGATAGGTTGACGAGCCATAAGGATGCCTTGACGGCTCGGCCCTCGGTCGTGGTCACGTTCCGGAACGCCGAGATGCGGCCAGCCAGATGGGAGGAAGGAAGGCATTGGGAGAAGAGGCTGGAAGGAATGGCGGCTGGTTTCTCGGCGGAAGAGGAGCCTGTGGCTGCGGGGGTAGGGGAGAAAGAAGATAGGATAGGGGTTGTACGCCATCCGTCCGATCTTGACGAATCGAACGGTTGAAATTTGCGATCCGTGGGCAGGATGGTTCGACCAATCAGAAGGCATGGTTTCACTCACGTTGGATCGCCCCTCGGCTGAGAGCTATAATGGGTCTTTTCTGCTTTCAGCCCAACAATGTGTAACTTGAACATTAGTTTCGTATTTCCCCAATAACTAAACAAGCCATCCTTGTGAAGTAATTTGCAAAAAAACTTATGTACCCCAATAAATTTTCTACGTGAGATATACTATATATATGTTTTTAGGAGTTTCAAAAATTTCCAAATGATATATCGCTTTCTATTGTTGAAATGAATTTTCACATATTTATTGAGAAATCATTCCAATTTGAACTACATGTATCTCAAACAAGTTTTATATTTTAAAAGATATATATATATATATTTAAGTGTGTATGCTTAATTTTAGGTCATAGACTAAACGTGGATGAAATTTTCAAATGGTTTTGTGAATTGTATCTGTTAAATGCCTAGAAATACACTTAACGTCTTAAATATTACAAACAAACTCCGAAAAATGACAAATTTTGACATGGAACATGTGATGGTGTAAGTTAATTGTAGAGAAAGTTTCAAGGTCAAACACTAAAGCTACCAACACTTTGCCTTCAAACTCGACACATTCCCGCTCGAAACCATGATTCTTCCTCAAAGTTGTTTCGGTTTACAAGTAGTGTACATCACAATATTTGTGAAACCTTCTCAAATTTTTACCACACTCTTTAGGGATCATATGATAAAACGATGCCAGGTTCCGTGTTGTTTAGACTTTGATTTAATTTTCTAGAAATAAAAAACCGATGAGCTACATTTTTGCGGTCGAGTCTTGGCACCCAATTGTTTGGGATTCCTCCTCTTTTCTTGGATAAGGCCTAAAAATAGACTTATTAACATAAATACGTTTTTTCAGCCCATTTTTTCATCTTTTTAATGCAATCACAGTTCAAATTAAATTATACCAATTAAATGCCCAAAAATAAACTTAATGAATTAAATATTGCAAATGAACTCCGAAAAATGCCAAACTTGGACATGGTAGAAGTGATATTCTATTTTGAGTGTAGAAAAAGTTTTAACACAAAACACCGAAACAACCGACACATCACCTTCAAACCTAACCCTTTCCCTCTCGAAGCCACGATTCTTCTGCACATGTTCTTGTTTCCAAGCAAGGTTTCGAAAAGAAAAGAAAGAAACAAGGGAAAATGTACACGATATCTTTTGTGAAACCTCTTACAATTGTTAACACAGTCTCTACATACCATATAATGACATACTGCGAAATTTCATATTTTCCAAACTTCGTTTGCATTATCTAAAATTAAAATAAGTTTACAAAAAGTTCATATTATTACAAGTCTTCAAGGATAAGTTATGAATATGCTAGATTTAAACTATTTTTATTATTGTTTTTTTATTAAATGTTTATTACTTAATGGTGGCCTAGCCACAACACATGCGGTGTTGCGACCAATATGGTAAGAATTTAAAATTACTGTGAGCACGGTATTGTGTACGAGATCAAAGTACTAGACTTAGTAAGTCGGAATCGTTTGTATATACAAAATGCAACCCAACATGGCAGAGAACTATTCACAAAAGGTTCAAGTCCCTCGTTTTGAATTTTGGTCCTAAGTTTTAATTTATTTTCGGTTTCAAAATTTTTTCAATTTGTTTTAGGAAAGGTTAAATGTGTATTAAAAATAATTGTGCTTTTTCAACCCAATATGTTTTTTCAACCCAATTTAGCCAACATTTTTCAACCACTTGCATTTCAAATTTGAATCATATCAGTAAGAGATGTTGACGCCGAGTTGCCTGCCCCCACACCGTCGCAATGAGTGATACATGTTGACATTTTTATCAGTCCTATTTTTAAAATACATGTTGACATTTTTTCAAATATACATTAAACATTTTTGGATATACTCCTAAACTTTTTCCGAATACATGTTGAGCACTTGTCAAATGCACGTTGAGTATTTCTAAAATACATGGCAAATAGTTTTTGAACACACATTGAACATTTTTCAAATACGTTGTCAAATATTTTTCTAAATACACGGTGAATGTTTCTTAAATGTGTTGAATATTTCTTAAGATACACGCTAAAATTTGTAAAATAACTGGTAAAAATGTTTGAACACATTTTTCTTCGAAATATGTCAAACATACTATAAATGCACGTGAACATTTTTTTAATATGTTGAACATTTTGTAATAGAAACATTGAATTTTTTTAGATAGACCATGATCATTTTTTAAACACGCGATGAACATTTAAAAAAGTCTTTTATTTCTTTCTTGAAAAATACAAACATTTTATGATACATACACAAGCACATTATAAGGCACACTGACCATTTTTGACGCATAATGTTTCTTAAAATGGGTAATGAATATTTTAGTACACTATGTTTTTAAAGATATATCATGCACATTTTAATAAACAATGAATATTTTTTAATACATGTTGAACATCTTTATTACACAATAAACACTTTTCAATATGTGGTAAAATGTTTCGAATTACACTATGAACAATTTTTAAAAACACTACGCGATGAACACTTTTTAAAAAAGTGTTCACACATTTAAAAGAATGTACATGTAACTACAAAAAGTGTTAACGCATGATGGTCATTTTTATATTACATGATGAGCAAGTTTGAATTACACTATGAACATTTTTGAGTGCACAATAATCAAGATTTTAAATACATGATGCACATTTTATAAATACGCGATGAGTTTTTTAATATGGCAAACATTTTTAACATAAGTATAATTTATTCCCAAAGACACATGAACCCATTTTTTAATATCCACGAACATTTTGTATATTTTTAGCTCGTGTTTGTTTACCAAAAATGTAATACAAAAATAAAAAATAAAATGTAAAGGAACTGGAAAAGAAAATAAAATAATAATGATTGAGCGTCCGATCCATAAGCTTTTTGTACTAATTGCGTTGTAACTTTTTTTTGTTTTTCACGGAAGTGTGTTGCTAGCCTTTTCTGCTCACAAAACGCCCACCAAATCGTACACCCTGTCATCGTGCTAATAGTCCACTGATATGTTCACTCACGGAGCCGTGGGCTCGTCTGTACCGAGGAAACATTTTACTAGCTCTATGTTAACGCACCCGCCTTCTCAAAAATAATAATTTTAATGCACCCGCCCACGCCGTTGTCTCCTAATACAGGCCCACACCTGTATGTCTGCCGTTTTCGTTGTGCAAACTCATCTGACCAGTAAATGCCACCTTCTAATAGAGCAGACGTAGAGGTTGGTTAGTGCTACGTGGTTCGAATCCCCGTTCGATCTTTTTCTTAAACCAAAAAACTTCGCCTCTTATATTAAGCACTTAGAAAAAACTGTGATAGAAACATAGTCTTTGCCCAGTAGCAGCGACCTACTCATATGAGTGTGAGGTCCCTGGTTCGATCCGCTTGAAGTGCAACATCTTTTTTTCCTTAAAAAAATCACAAGAAACGATACGGCGCAGCAGCAGCAGCAGCCCGTTTTCCTAAAAAAAGGACCGGAGGGCTGTCCATAACGATTCGAGCAACTTGTAAAAAAACAAAGCCTCACATATGTGGGTCAAACACGCATGACATGTCAGCATGAGCCATCCATGACGGTCCATCATAACGGCGCCATGTCGTTGGGTTTGTTCTCATCTCACTAACCTGTGACAGATTTCATGACGAACCAGAGAAATCTGTCATTGATCATGACGGTTCCTGAGAACGTCACCGGAAATTCGTCATGGAATAACAAGTTTCTTGTAGTGGGCGCCAAAACCATGATGGCTCTGGTGGCATGGCATATTTGGCAGGAGCGCAACAGCTGCACATTCAGGAGGAAGGTGGCCTGTGTCGATGATGTGATCAACGCCTGCAGAAGAGATTTCGAGCAATGGAGACTAGCCGGAGCAAAAGGAATAGCGCCCCCCTTTGGGGACATCACATGAGATATAAAGCATAGTTTTTCCCTAAGGGGGAGGGATCCTGCACGCTCTACTTCAAATTTTTCTATCAAACCTCTATTGCTAATCTCCTTTGATTAGCAATAATTTTTGTAACTCTCTCTTCTGCTAAATCAATGAAAAGCCAGGTAACTGGATCTTTCAAAAAAAACATCGATCAGACAACCATACTATATGGAACCTCAGCCGATCTAGAGCATCAAAATTTTGGCTGGTTTCCAGAAACGTCGCACCAACGATACGCAATATTTAGTGGTTTCTTATGAGTACCACTAACATCTACCTCCCTCTGTTCACAATTATAAGCTGTTTTTTTCTCTAAATCAAACATATATAAACACATTTTAGTATATTTGTTCATTCATTTCAATCCATATGCAGCCCAGTCCATATTAGAATACCCAGAACATCTTATAGTTGTGAACGGAGGGAGTAGTAAACTTCATCTTTTGAAAATTCAACGTAATTGGGATAGCTGGTCGTCACATGCCTGATCAATCAGCTAACCTTATTATATAGCATCAAATGAGGTTGGTGTCTGATATTGTCTTTACCAAAGATGCCGCCGTACTGTGATTCCTTAAGCTTACTAGAGTTGAACATGTGAAGACCAACCCTGAAGAAGCTTCATCTGGACGACCGGCCCGCCTGTTTGGCGTCGTGTTTCGGCCAGGAGCCAGCTAAGGTATACTCGACCGGGTGTGATTAGTTATTATTTCAGTTGTCGTTACTTGCTTGGTTGGTTTGTTTGACGGTAGCTCCAGCTAGCATGGCTACACCGGCAGGAGGCGACATGAAATGAATCGGGAAGGCATAAATAGCTTCATATATTTGTTCCTCGTATATTAGGACAATGTGCTGCAGCCACGGTGGACATCACTTAATTTGTGTGTTTTACAACTTTTTATAAGTATAATTCCTTCACTACTCTAATTCCTTTCTGTTTATCTCATTTCTTTCTTGGTATTTGCAGGTTCGCGTATCAAAGTCATTGCAGGTATTTCTCAAACCAAGTCATTTTAACTTCCAAATATGAAGGGAAAATAAAAGCCTTGTGTTGTACAACTTCTTATTGTTGGCGACTATGACTCTTGACATCTTCTTATCATAACAAATACTCCCTCCGGTCCAAATAACAAGATGTTCTAAAAAAGTTTCTAAATAAAATGTATATAGACACATTTTAGTTTATTTCTTCACTCATTTCACTACTTACGTAGTACATATTTGAATATTCAAAACATCTTATAATTCAGAAGCGAAGAGAGTACCTAAGTAACAAATTTTAAATCCCTATGTAATATGTTGATGACATATTATTTGTTTATTCAGCTACATCATGGTTGGCCGCATTGTTCATTCTTTTGGTGACGGTGGCCACTTCACTTTATCTTTCACCCAAGACAAGATATGATGAGGCCCCGCGGAAAAAATACGGAATATAATGAGGAGATAAATTTCAAGGTCGAAATGTTTCTGAAGACATACTTCCTCCTTAGTATCTGGGAAAAAAGATACGATATAATATGACACATTGAAACCCATGATTAATTGTTCATGATTCTAGAGTAATCAAATGCTTCCCTCTTTGGGACTTGGTAAACCAGACATATGAGTATTTTACAAACATGCATGCACGAAGTATGGAAGCTAATAATTTTATCCACATGAAAAATAACGTGAATGTTGTTATTAGGCAGCAAGACAAATGCTTGGAATATTGTCCCTGTAATCGTATCAGTAGTAGTATACTACCTTGGAATATTGTTATCAGGCAACTGATATCTATGTTGGTTCTCAAAAGGACAATTTGGAAATGTCACATTTAATTTGGGAGATGTCCCGTGTAAATATCTGGCTATGTAGGAAGGATGCGACTGCCCAACTCATTCCACCAGTCAGCAGGATGCCTTGATAAGGAAAACAGAGGGTTATCTAATTGTCGACGGCTTCAAACATGATTATTGGCCGCTAGTGATAAAAGCACAGCTTGTTCTAGCAAGTATAACCATACAATATATCATATGACAGCCATTCGTACCATATATACCGCATTGATCAAACAGCCATATTATATGGAACTCGGCTGATCTGGAGCATCAAATTTGTCAGGTTTCCCAAAACTGGACGCAATATTTAGTGGTTTCTTCCTAGTACATCCAAATTTTATCTCTTGAAAATGCAACATAATTTGAATATAGCTGGTTGTCACATGCATGCCAGATCAATCAGCTAACGTATTATATAGCATCGAATAAGGTTGGTCCCTGATGTTCTGTTGACGAAAGATGCTTAAGCTTACTACTAGAGTTGAACATGTGAAGACCAACCATGGCAACGTAGGACAGAGGTACACTGACCAATAAATAATACCATCGAGCGACACCATTTGCAGACAAAATTACCAATTTGCACATCGATACATTCTTGACCCAGGCTGAGCCATGTGTGGACTGCATTGATAGATTCCAAGACGCACATGCATCCAGCCGGGAAATTGTCCGGCATGGGCGATGTGGCTGGTTGGTTGGTCTATAAGAGGAGATACAAGGCCGTGTGCTTCTTTGTTTAATCACTAGTTCATTCATCTCTTCCACACTCTGTGTTTGTATTTAGGTAGGTAGCTAGTCCACTCCTTGAGTACTCTTGGGCAGCTGGGCGATGAGCATGGAACCATCTTGGATCGTGCCTTGCGACTCGGGTTGGTCCATGGAAGAAGCAGCAGCTGCGTGGAGTAGTGAAGATAGGATTAGCTTCCAAACATCCTTGCCTAGCCATAGTGATAGCGTGCAGCTGCAGATGGTTGAGTATGCATCCCCATCCCTAGCCCCAGCTACACACGATAACGACAGTAGTTATCCGATCCAGGTGTTCGAGGAAGCAGTGGAACCGTTCCGTGCTGACTACTCGGACAGCATGGAATGGAAGATGCACAAGGTCCCTCCAAGCCTGATAGATGTCTTCCCACGGTACAAGGAGCCGTTGACTGTGGCCATCGGCCCTTACCACCACGGTGCTCATCCCGGCTTGCTGGAGGCGGAGAGGATGAAGCATGTGGCTGCCACCCAATGCATGAGGGAGTCGACCCGCTCACTCCAGGAGATGTACAATGCGGTCTTCTTCGTGTTACCTGACGCCCGCAACCTCTACCACCAGGACAATCCGGCAAAATTCCGCGACGACAACTTCCTGCCGATGATGTTCCTTGATGCCTGCTTCTTGGTGCAGTACATGCGTTGGTATTATGTCAACGACGACGACATGGATGAGGCGCTGAACAACTATTTCTTCGCCAACTACGAGCACATCTGCACCGACATCATGAAGCTTGAGAACCAGATCCCTTGGGTGGTGGTTCAAGCCATCTTCCACTTCATGCCGGCTGCGCCCGCCTCGCCCTGGCCCTGGGAGGACTTCGTCATTGCGATGAGAAGAGGCCTGAAAAACCAAACGGATGACAGAAAGAGCAAGGAGGACGGCATCGTCGTAGTTCCTGAATATAAACCACCGCATCTCCTCGGCCTCGTCTGGTTCTACGTCGTGGGAAAAGACGAGAAGGACGAGCTCCCCCTTGGAAACAGGCCCATATCATTATCTATGAGCGTCGCAGAGCTTGACGCTGTAGGCATCACGTTCAAACCCGAGGCGGAAACAGAAGAAGGGCTAGTAGACATGGGCCTCCACAGTAAACCACCCTTCTTTGGCGTTCTCTCCGTGCCTCCCCTGTGCCTAACCGACAGAAATGCGACCTGGCTCGTCAACATGGCGGCCTTCGAGTTATGCAGGGCCTCAGATTTCGATGATATTGCTGACAAAAATTCCGATGTCTGCTCCTACCTCCAACTCTTCGTCATGCTGCTGGACCAGGAGAGGCACGTGCATGACCTGCGAGCAAAAGGTGTCATCCAAGGAGGAGGACTCACCAGCAAGGAGACGCTCGAGTTCTTCACTCTCATTGGCAAGAACATGCGCGTTGGAAGGAGCTACCTCAGGATAATGATGGACATCCAGGACTTCAAGGGGAAGAAGCGAATTCCCCTCACGATGTGGCTCTTCATGAACAAGAACAGACGCAGAATCGCGGCGGTGATCTCGGTGATTGGTGTAGTTATCGGCATCTTATCGTCGCTCCAAGCTCTCAAGCCAAGCTAAGATGTACCAGACCTGATTGTACTAGCATTATTTGCATGTTCTACTTGTATGCCTCTTACTATTCGCATTGTAAAATTCCTTGTATCTCATTCCTATTTCTAGTGAAATTCATTGTATCTGTATCACCACAAGCTGCATGAAGCAATTATCATGAATTATTTGCAAGCAATTGGATCTAGTATGATATGTCGGTGCTCAAGCATTAATTAGCGGCCAAGCCCTATGTAAACAACCACTTGATACATATTGTAGTATAATCTAACGATTTAATAGGTTATAATATGGTTTGTGTTATGTTAACTCGTGTCGTGACTTGTGAGTGAGAGGCAGCTACCTAGATGTATGAGGAGGTCATTTGGGCTCAGGTCGTACCTCTACATTATCAAGCACTGGACTAAAATCATGGAGGTGGTCACGGTCATTGGTGCAGTTATCGGTATCTTGTCGTCGCTCCGAGCTCTCAAGCCATGCAAAGACGTAGCCGACCTGATTGTGCTAGCATGCTTGTACTATTTTATGACTATTACTGTTTGCATTGTAAAATTCCCTATTTCAAGTGAAATTTGTATCTGAACCACGACAAGCTGCATCAAGCAATTAGCATCCTCTTATGACCTGGATAAACGAAGATCTGTATCTTGAGAGAAAACAGAACAAAAGCTACAACTTTGAACTGATGGGAGTACATTGACATATCAAGGAAGAAGAAGCCAACAATGTAAATAAACTTATAAAATGCACTTATCAAGATTACCAGTTTATAACTAGGATCCACTGCAATACATAGTTCAATAGATTTGAACAAATTAACGTTGTCCCTATAACCATGTCAGTAGTAGTATACCACCTAAGTTTTCAATGGTGTATTTTTTTTTCTTGTTAAGGCAACATCTGCTAGTGGTATGCAATTCTAAATATGTTGGTTCTCAAAAGAACAATTTGGATATGTCACACATAATTTTGGAAATGTCCAGTGTGTCGGAAGGACTGGCTAGGCAGGATGATCCAGTGTTTAACTCATGCCGCCAGACGGCAGGATGCCTTTGAAAAGGACAACGGCCGGCATTTAATTGTCGATGGTTTGAAACATGATTACTGGCGATGAGTGACAGAAGAACAGCCCACTCTTGCAAGTATAACCATACAATATATCATATGGCAGCCAACCATACTATATATACATCTCATTGATACCCTCCAACAACCATGCTATATGGAACCTCAGCTGATCTAGAGTCTCAAGTTTGGCTTGTTTCCAGAAAAGTCACACCAACCGGACGCGATCGATAGCTGGCCTTCACAACCATATTATATAGCATCAAATGAGGTTGGTCCAAAGATGCTGCCGTATTGTGATTCATTATAAGGTTACTAGAGTTGAACATGTGAAGACCGACTGTGAAGAAACTTGAACATTTGAACGACCAGCCAGCCTGTTTGGCGTCTGTGGCGGCCAGGAGCTAGCTAAGGTATAATGGACCGGGTGTGATCAGTTATTATTTCAGTTGTCATTACTTGCTTGGTTTTACGCTAGCTCCATGCCCATGGTAATTCCTAATCATGCAAGGTCCAGGCTCCCTCCGTCCACCCACACCCCAGCCACAAATGACCGTTTGTGCTTGGTTCATTAAGATGAACAGGAATAAAATCATAGCCGTGATCTAGGTCATTGTTGCAGTTGTCGACATCTTATCGTCGCTCGAAGCTCTCAAGGCAGGCTATGACGTACCGGACCGGATTGTACTTGCATGCTGCATGCATGTTGTACTTGTATGCCTTACTATTCGCATTGTAAAATTCCTTGCATTTCAATCCAAATCCAAGTCAAAATTGTATCTGAAGCACAACAAGCTGCATCAAGCAATTAGCATGAATTATTTGCAAGCAAGTAGATGTATGATATGTCAGTACTCGGCATTAATTAACCGCCATGTCTAATTAATCAACCACTTGGTACATACTAGAATAATCTAAACTGGTTAATAGGATATAATGTGGTTGGTGCTATATTAACTCTTGCCGTGAGTGAGTGGTAGCTACCTAGCTAGTACAATGAACTGAACCTGACCGGCGTATAAACAACCGAGTTGATAAACTTAGTATGATTGAGCATTGTTAGATGCCAGTCGTATTCCATATATTGGTGATGGACCAAGTAGATTTATGGCTTAAATCTCATAGACAATAAAATTTAAACAATTCCAATTTTCAAAAAATATTGTAATAAGTAGCATATCTGGTACAGATAAACAAAAATAAATTCCAAAAATGGAAATAAAATAAAATCATGAGTGTATAACTAGCCAAAAAAGGTAGATGCGACTGTTCAACACATGCCATCAGTCGGCAGGATGCCTTTTTAAAAAAAATCACCGGGGGGAGAAGTAATTCTTCCCACCTGAATTGTATTCATTTTTGCCTAAAGACTTTGCAGTCTTTTTGCGGGATAGGATTTAAGTGAACCAGAAGTACAAGGGGCACAAGGGAGAAGAGATAAAGCAAAAACTACACACACCGACAACACACAAGGGGGAACAAAGAGGGAAAACACAACACAAAATAGACAAAGAGCACCGCTAGTGTAATCGAACGACATTGGCCAGCCAAGACCAAACCAGGACACTGCATCATCGACGCAATCGAAAGGCTTCCGCGCATCCGATACTGCACAAGGCCGCGACACCACCTGTGTCGTGGGCACATTCGAAGGGTCACACGAGGCCAAGACGGCGCCACGACACCTGTGTGCCACTGGTGTCGACGTTCTGAGAACGGGGGTCCCCAGACTTGCCTGCCTGCGGCCCATGACGTGGTTGTGCTGGCAGGTCTGTACGGCCCATCATCGTCAACAAGGCATTCAAGACCCTCGCGAGGGGTCAAGCCTCGCGAGGCGGACGACCCAAGACCTCCTCAGGAGCGGCCTCACCAGGCTGCCTCGCGAGGAGCGAAGATATCAAGGCGGGGCGAACCTCGCGAGGCTCTCGTGACGTGAGCCATGACGATCGACACCAGGTGGGCGCCAGGCGGGCACCAGCACGCACAACGTCCTTGTTTCCTCTTTGGTGCTAAGGAGGCAAGCGCAGGAGCGGAGTACCGAGGCATTAGGCAAAGGTTTCCACATCGGTGCAATAAGACCAAGACCAGAAGGACGGCAGGACGGAGGTCACCATGGAGCCCAGGACGGCGTCACAACCAGAACCTTTGGCAGGCGAAGACCACCTTTTGTCAGGATAGCTTGTACTAGCTGTCCCCTTCCAAATTGGCCGTCATTGTTGGCTCCCTTCCCGCTCAATATTTGGGGAGAGGACCAGGGCCTATATAAGTAAGACTAGCCACCACCAAAGAGGGGGATCCGATCTGATCAAAGGCCAACCCTTAGCACGCCAAGCACAAGAACACCTCAACCTTAGGAGGTTGTTCTTCCCCTTTGTTGTTCATCATCAGCCTAAGAGGCAATCCACCACCACCGCACTGGAGTAGGGTATTACACCACATCGGTGGCCCGAACCAGTATAAACCTTGTGTCTTTGTGTTGCGAGTGCGTCGAGTTCATCCGCGAGACCTTAGCGAGTTAGGGCGTATATTGGAAGGAGGGAAAGAACTTCGCGCGCATCCCAGAGTTCGAACCTCAAGGGTTTGCCGGAACCCGTGATCCGACAACTGGTATAGTCAAAGAGCATCACCAAGCGGACCAAACCATGCCACTGCACCATCGATGCAATAGAAAGGCACCGCGCAACCTAGACTGCACAACGCCACGACACCACCTATGTCGGGGGTACATTCGAAAGGGCATGCGAGACCGAGACGATGCCACGACACCTTTGTGTCACCGGCGTAGACACAGGGCATCACCTAGCAGAGACACACCAGGAAGCACTCGAGCACAAACACCGCCAAGAAGAGCACAAAACCACCGCCGACCCCAAACCGACCGCACCACCACCACCATCAGCCACACACCACCAACACCGTCAGCCACACACCACCGCCAACCAACCACATGAGCCGTCGGTAACCACCCACAGTCAAGGTCTCCAAGATGACGCCTCCAAGGAGGTAGCAACGTACACGACGCCGTTGTCGCCCGATCTAGCAAACCAGATCATGGACTTTCGCCCGGAGACCCTAGACTCGAGGGATTTGGATGAACTAGACTCCTCAGCAATGCGCCTACAGGGAGGAGGATGACACCAGAAAGCATCGCGCGTCACCGGCATTGACTGAGGTCTCTGCAAGGTTTTCACCCGGAGCCAAACACGAACGCCTCGCCTCAAAATCCAAAGACCGCCTCTAGCCGCCACAGCAAGCCCGGGGAGAGGAGTGGAGCACCCCCACTGCGCCACGAGAAGAGGGCCACAAGAGTCATTGACATGAAGCCTGGGACCCCCTCCACCTCTACCCTCACATGAGTTGGAGCAGCCGGAGCCGGCAGCAGGCACCACCAGCGCACAAGTGCAGGATGGCAGGAGGGAGGCCATAGGACGCGGCCGCACGCCCAGATCTGGAGCCACGCAAACCCGCCAAATCTGGGTCAGATGCATGCGTGCCCGCATCAACCCCGGCCGAGTCCGGCTCCACCGCACGCGCCGCACAACAGCCAATACCGGCAACCCCCAAGCCGCCGCAACTCGAGAGCCTGCCTAGCTGGACAGCCGCCACGCACCACCGCGAGATCCAGCAGCCGCCAACCACCAGGAGCTCCCCACGCGGAAAAAAAGAGTTGGTCCCGCCACCGCCAGCCGCCAGCGGGCTTTGCCCATCGACGTGTGCCGGCGGCGGCGAGGGAGAAGCGGGAGGAGGGGGTGGGTTTCGGCGGCAGGGGTCGGGGGTCCGCCCGAGTCGCCTCCAGATGAGACGACACGGGGGTGTGTACGTCGCAGGATGCCTTTGAAAAGGAAAAACGGCCGGCATCTAATTGTCGACGGCTTGAACTATGATTAATTACTGGCCATGAGTGACAAAAGAACAACTCGCTCTTGCAAGTTATATCATATGGCAGCCATTCATACCATATAGGAGTATATATTTCATCGATCCAACAACCATACTATACGGAACCTCTGCTGATCTTGGCTGGTTTCCAGAAAAGTCATACCAACCGGATGCACTGTTTACTTGTTTCTTCTGAGTAATAATAGCATCTAAACTGCATTTCTTGAAAATGCAACATGATTTAGATCCATAGCTCGCCGTCACATGCCTGTTCAATCAGGTAACCATATTATATAGTACTCCCCCCTCCGTCCCACAATGTAAGAAGTTTTTTGATATTAGTGTAATGTCAAAAAATGTCTTACATTATGGGATGCAGGGAGTAGCATCGAATGAGATTGGTCTCTGATATTGTCTTGACCAGAAATGCTGCCATATTGTTGTTTGTTAAGTTAACTAGAGTTGAACATGTGAGGACGTCCGTAAAGAAACTAATATCGCAACGACCAGACAGCCTGTTTGTTGTCATGTGTCGGCCAGGAGCCAGCAAATTAAGGTATAATATAGAATAAAATCATGGCTGTGATCCCTGTCATGCGTGCAGTTGCCAACATCCTGTGGTCGCTCCAAGCTCTGAAGCCAGGCTAGCAAGCATGTTCAGCTTTTCTCTTCTTGGTCAGACCTTAATAACTCCTCGACAGTTGCTGTACCAACCTCGACATAAGAAGTCGACAGAAGGAGCCAAAGAATGATCATTGCGAGTGTGGTGTCGTCTCCTCCGAATGACATCTTAGCTCCAGTGAATCGGATGAGGAGAGGGTGTTTTGTACTTCCAGTAGTGATCTAAACGCCCTTATATTATTTTACGAAGGGAGTATCTATTACCTCGTGTAGACCTAACTTATCCTAAGGAGAACACACAAGATCTCACGGAACCCACACACACTCGTAATCAGGTCTTCATGGAATCGGAAGGGTTTTGAATTGGAAGAGTTTTAAATCAATACGTACATTTGCTCACATGAAACAGACAGATACTCACTAGTACAGTAGTACAAATTGTGATTGAACATCAAAAACAACAAAGTACGCACTTCTATAGTTACGTGTCTTATTCGACGGAACTAACATACATGCTATTGAAACTTAAATCCGACCAGGAAACCAACCTACAGCTTACGGGACCTATGCAGTATGAGAAGGCGCTCTGCAACATCTGTCATTGATGGCCTTTGATCCACATCAAGATGAAGACACTCCATAGCAATCTTTGCTAGCTTGTCAAGAATTTCGAAATTGCCTGTTGTTGCAATTTCTGGATCAAACAACTTCAGGGCTGTCTCCCCTCTTTGATGACACTCTTGGAAGCTGCCCACTAAGCTATTATTGTCAGAGTGAGTGGCCTTCTTCCTGCTAATGAGTTCTAAAATGACAACCCCAAAACTATAGACATCACTTCTGTCGGTCAATCGGCCTGTCTTTAGGTATACTGGATCCATATAAGTCATGTCACCTATGATGTTGGCAGTCTGTTCCTTGTCTTTTGCAATCAACCTTGATATGCCAAAATCTGAGATCTTCGGCGTAAACTTTTCATCCAAGAGAATGTTTGCTGGTTTAACATCGCCATGTAAGATTTTGGTGTGGGTTTGTGAGTGCATATAAGATAGACCATGTGCTGATTCTTGAAGAATACTTAGACGTACGTCCAAGTTGAGAAGCTTGCTTTTATCCTTGTGAAGAAAGTCTTCCAAGCTTCCATTGGAGATGAATTCGTACACTAGCATGGGGGTATCCACTTCAAGGCAACAACCTCTAAGCCTTACAATATTCCTATGCATGACCTGAGACTGGATAATAACTTCATTTGGAAATTGCTTGTTCTCATGCACATTATCACCAATTGGTTTCTTTATCGCAACTAGAGCTCCATCAATATCACCCTTGTAAACTTCACCGAAGGCACCTTTTCCAATTAAATTGTGACTCTTTAAAATTGCTTTGAGCTCCCCCCTTTTGAAAATCTTAATATTTGCAGCATCCTTTAATGTAAGACCACCATTCTTTCGGTAAAAGTCCCTGGCCTCCCGCCTCTCTTTGCGAAGAACATAAACGAATATTATAAGTGCCAAGACGAGAATGCCACTTATTGCACCTACATGGGAAAGAATAAAACCTTAACTGTAGTTTGCCATAAAAGATATAAACTTAATTCTGGAGTTTACACAGTGCTTTAAACTGCCACAAATATAAAAGTGATACATTGGAAATTGAACTAAGCTCTGTCATATCCAAGACAGTCAGCAAGGGCCAAGATGGTCAACGAAACTCCCGCTCAGTCAAAAAATCCATAGTGGTCAGTAAAATTCCAAGAAAATTGTCATGATCAATAAGTCAAGCAAGAAGCCAAGAATCAAACGGGTCCAAATCTAAATAAGGCACAACAAACCAAATACACACTAATGCATGGATAAAGAGGAGTTGTGTAGCATGGACCGTGGACACCCTCACATTTGGCTAGTCTTCACGGACTCGGATCTACACTTATCATTCTATCGCTCACACCTACCAACACCATCAGTAGCCTTGTTCATTTGTCAAGGTACCCTCCCATATGTAAAGCCCCCCATTGGTATGGACTCTCGTTCCCTCTCACTTGAATAAACTTAAGGGGGAAGGACAGTATGGCTCTTGGACCTTAGACTATTCGTAGTGAGTAACACATGCCGTAGTAACATGCATGCGACATATGCAAAAAAAAAAAAAAAGATGTGATACGTAATTAAACAGGAGAGAGACAAATGAAGTAACACAACATTTTATCATCAAATAGCATTTCCCAATGAAAAAAATGTTTCTACAAAGTAATAAATGAAGGTCTCTATCTTACACATAATTCCCATAAACAATTACAAAATCATCTCGAAAAAATAGTACCGAACACGAGAAATTCAAAACTTCCACTACTACCGTTTGGCGTCTCTGTGCTGCAGTTCAGAATTACTTGGAGAACGGTTGTAGAATATATATAGGTAAAATTGTGTCTGTCATAGCTTACCACGTTACTTGTCAAAGGCTTAATATGTCTTTAGCGGTTTAAAAGTTATCAAAAAATATAAAATAAATATTGGAGCATCACTCTAATGTGAAAAAGATGATCCAACAGAGCGATTGTGAAAATATGCATTTATGCGTCCTTGAAAAAAAATCATTCCAAGCAACTGAGAGAGATCAATTTAGAGTCGTTGTATTTTCTGCTCATTGTCAAGTTGTTGAATTTCAGTTGAATTCATGACACTTCACCTACAGTCTCGAACTATACAAACTACATACTCCCTCCGTTTCTTTTTAGTTTGCATATAAGATTTGGTCACAGTCAAACTTTGTCAACTTTGACTAAGTTTATAGAAAAAATATCGAGATTCACAATATGAAATCAATATTGTGAGATGCATCATGAAATTAATTTTCATATCATATAGCTTTAGTGTTTTAGATGTTGATATTTTTTTCTACAAAGTTGGTCAAACTTTACAAAGTTTGACTTTGACCAAATCTTATATGCGGAGTAAAAAGAAATGGAGGGAGTATTTGAGAAATAAGATATTTTAGCATACTTTAATTACTTTGTATATATAGGTATGCTTGTGCTACCGAGGGGGATCAATTTATACAATGTAATCATCAAATGCGATGGAATTAATACATACATGTGTGGTAGGAGTATGATGTTAATTACTCAGCAAAAAGAAGAGTATGATGTTAATTACCTACGGAAATCTGTGCGGCAAGTGGGAACTTTTCAGTACATCGTTCGGTTCTTGGGTCATGGCTTCGATAACCTAGACGACAGTTGCAGTCGTACGATCCTTGGGTATCCGTGCATACACCATAGCAAGGATATTTGGCCGGATCTGCACATTCATCTATATCTGTGTGTCCCGGCCCAAATTCAAAAATGAAAATTAATTAGGGACATTTAAATATTTGAAGTTTTCAAGCATCTCTATATTTGACCATATGTTTGTAGGAACATATATCAGTATGTACAACATCAATCAACTGCATATAATATGGAAATATACTTCATAACGAATTTAAACAAACTAATATGTTTGATGTAGGAAAGAAAATTAGAACATCAAGTATTTTGAAGCTGAGGAAGTACTAATTAAGCAGGGCCTCTTACTAGTGCATCCGTTGGGCAAGTAGGGGTCGCCCTCGTAGCCATTGGAGCACTTGCAGTTGTAGCCAGGCCCGTTGATGGAGTCGACGCAGTCGCTATGAGCGCTGACACAGGCGTACTGGTCGGTCTTGGCTGCTTGCTTGCACGACAGTATACTGTCGCCGTTGCCGCGAATGGCCCAGTCCAGCCACACGGGCGAGGTCCGTTTTGTGTCCATCTTGAGGTGGGACCGTCGGAAGGTGTAGTTGTTCCTGTCGACGAGGAAGGCGTAGTCGCACGGGCTGTAGTCCATCATGGCGGAGTGGTCATACTCCCGGAAGTTGAAGAAGTTGTGGGTGAGCCCCGGCGGGATGTTGACATGGCAGCACCCGACGCCGTCGCAGAGGCCGTCCTGTGCACTGGCCGAGTTGTTGCAGTAGGACATGCAGCCAGTGTAGTAGGTGTGAGTGGCGGTGCCACCCTCGGTCCTCTTGCTCGCCGTGAAGCCGAAGGTGTTGCAGCCGACGACGACGAGCATGTTGTGCGTGTTGGAGATGCGGTAGACGCCGTCCTTGTTCATCGTCGTCTCTCCATAGTCCCAGTTGCTGTAGGTGTCACCTGGGTCGGAGGCGTTATAGCACTGCCACCCCATGGGGAGCATCACCTGCGACTGGTCTGGATCCAACGTCAGCTTAACCACCCGGAGAGACGTACCGGCGAGCACAGGGCTGTTGTTGATGCACTCGATCTCGAAGCCCTTGCGGAAGCAGCCGACGCCGATGCCGAAAGGGTAGGGGATGTCCACGCCGCCGCAGCTCGGCCGACACCCAGCAGTCGTCGCGGTGGTGGCTGCTGTTGCAGCTGCCGCTAGGAGCAGCTGCAGCAAGATCAATGGCGTCCACATATGCTCCATGCTGACCGTATGTATGTTGGTTTCCGGCAAGTCACCGCTTTATAAGAAGCGAGCGAGCACTCATTTACAGCGTGCCAGCCTTGTGAAAGGATGCGTCATCCCTGGCTCATCTCCAGTGAAACAATGGTTAATAAGAGCTTGCAAAATGATCTTACATTACAGAACGGAGGGAGTAATATCGATTACAGCCAAGGACGAAAACAGCGCAGCCCTTAAAGTCCGGTATAGCAGGACATGAAGTATGTGAGCTCCAGCTCACATGCGTGCCAACTTTCGTGATGGAATGGCATTTGTGGAGGTCTCGCCAAAATCAATAAATGCAATCATGCTAAATAAAAACAGTTTTGGAAGCCTTAAATTTTATTGAGACCTGCATGAAAGCCATTGTGTCACGATATTTTGCACACATATGAAAAAACATCAATGTTTGTTGGTAAAAAAATCATTTTTTTTGAATTTTTAGATTTTTTTTGGATTTCATTGTAGCAAGGGGTGCATGTGAACTTGGGCTCACAAGAACACTTTCAGCTATAGCGAAGCTATATCGCGCTATATTAAATGATTGTGCCCAGATTTCATTTAACGAGACATTGCACAAAATGTTCTAGCGTGCTATTAGCCGTGTTGTACTAGCGCACTATTTTTTTGGGTGATTAATCACAACATGCATGACGACGCGTGCTAATCAATGATTATATATGCCGACAAGCTCAACTGCTTGATGTATTATTGTGGCGCAAGTTGCATTATCAAATGACTTGCAGTCCTGTCGCTTCCTCCATTCTGCCGGCCCAACCTAATCAATCAGCTGCAACCATTCTTTAATTTCCATGTAAGAACAAGCCTGGCTTTGGTCTCATTACAACGACGTCTCTCCCCACGTTCACCATCTATTGAATTGTTATTTACAAAAAAATGACTTGTTTACTTTCATGCATTTCAGAAAGAAAAGAAAATTAAGCATTTCAACTCTAAACTTTTTCTGGAGTGTTCGTGTGTTCAGAATGTTACCAAAAACTCATCCAAGATTAGTATTGTTTGTCATAAAAGGTTCAGCAAGCCCAAAACCTGTTGGTGCCTGAAAATTTAAGACATAATAAATATGATAAAATTTCTCAAGAAACTGTGGCAAAAAAGATTCAATGGCTAGATCAAACTAGATCAAACTCTTCATCAAAGGGTGCGACTATCATGACCTTGGTGGGACCTTTAATCAACCATAATCCAAAACTCACAAATACGGTTGATACACACGGTCTATTTTTGCAGCTAATATACACATGACACAAACAGGTTTGTCATGATAATGTGTGCACACTTAACTGCTCAATATAGAAGTTGCATTTTCAAACTACTTGCACACTCCTCTTTGACCTCGCTTTCAAGTCAAACTAATTAATGCTTTTGGAGTCACACTTTAATGGTCAAGACAAGTGCGGATTTGGCGTCATTGTGTTAATGTCTCTTCCTAGGTTCATCCTCTATTATATTATAACTTATGATAATTTGAATTATATATTGATGCACATTTTAAACAAAATAAAATACATATGGCAACTATAAGCGTTTCTGATCTGTTCAATGTTAAAATTGCAAAAAAAAACTCATCCAAGCCCTTTTATTTGCCTTTCCGTCAACTCACTATTTACGATAATTGGCCACTGGTTTTCATTGTCTAAGAATGCATACTTCAAACTTTCGGGAAGTTGTTTCGTTTCTATTTGCCTTGGCTGTATCTTCTAATGGCCTGGCGCTGCTTTCCCACATGCTCACAGGTCTGATTTCCTCATATCTAATTTCACTATTTTCCTCCTCAACTACTTCGCAACAATTACTTCCATACCTCTCTTCATAACCTTCTTCCACACATTTATGTAGTGTATCAATACTGTAGCAGTGTTCTTCTCTTTGCGGAACATGTGTTGCATTCTTCATGTTAAACTCAACCTTTTCATTTCCAAACCTCGAGCTCAATTTAGCTTCTTGGATATCAATAAGTGCACCAGCTGTGGCCAAAAATGGTCTTCCAAGTACCACAACCTCACTTTTGTCCTCCATATCTAGCACTACAAAGTCAATAGGATAAGCAAATTAAACCTCCAAACTTTTATTGGAACATCCTCAAGAATTCCAACCGGTTCCTATATGTTCTGTCGGCTAACTGAATCTGGTAGCACACTAACACTTGAGCCCAAGTCACATAGAGCATTGTAAGTTCCGTTTCCAATCAGACATGGTACACAAAAGCTTTCCGGATCATCCAATTTTTCAGGCATGGAATTCTGAATTATTGCACTACATTCTTTTGATAGAGTCACTACTTCTGGTTCAGACATGCTTCTTTTCTTTGTTAATAATTCCTTGAAATATTTTGCATACATTGGAACATGCAAGATAGCTTCTAGAATAGGAATAGTAATCTGAACTCCTTTCATAGTTTCAACGAATTTGGCAAATTGCTTGACATCTTTGGGTTTGTTGAACCTCTTAGGAAAAGGAATACTGCTGGTTGTTATTGCTTCCTCGAGCAAAGGCTCAGCTCTTGTTTGAAAACCAGGAAATTCAACTCCAGTTTCAATTTGGTTATCAACTTATTTCTCCTTTAGATTCTCGGATGACGCTGAAAGAAGTTCCAGATGAGCTTGGCCTCATAGCAAGTGGCACATATGTCTTCGAAGTAGGGAGTAATGGCCCTGTCAGAACTCCACTCCTTTTAGTGACTGCAACAACTGAAGATATTGCCCCACAATGGGCTTTTAGGTTTGGAATTGGTTGAGCAGGCAGTCTTGCTTCATTTTCTCCCACCATACTATCCATCTTGCTCAAGCACCTTAACAGAGTCTTTTAAGCCATTAACTTCATTTTCCATCTTGATAATCAATCCCAACTGCATCTTCATGATTTCCTCCATTCCATTTGACTGGACATTTTGTTGTTCATTCTGCCTCAGCACTTGAAATTGACCTGGATGATTTGGTGGTCGATTTCCTTGTATTGTTGATCCACTTGCATATGACTGATTGTTCTTGTACGAAAAGTTCGGATGGCTCCTCCAAGAAGAATTGTAGCTGTTTGAGAATGGACCTTGACTTTGGGCATAACTCACTTCTGAAACCGATGATCCAATTGCTGAATAAAAGGTACATTCCCCTGAAGGATGACTTGCTTGGCCACATACATCACACATTTGAGGCACACTTACTGAAGCTACAGATGTACTGATGCAATTTGACATGATACTATCCATCTTCTTGTTCAAGATTTCAATCTATGCCGCCATGTTATCATTTGCAGTCACATTATACACACCAGGATGCGATGGTGCTATTGCTCTTTCACTCGACCACTGGAAATGGTGAGAAGCCATACTTTCAATCAATGCAAATGCTGCATCAACAATTTTGTTCATGATTCCTCCTCCGGCAGCAGAATCAACAAAGGCTCTGGTCTGAGTAGTCAGTCCTTTGTAAATGGTTTGTAACACCAGCCACCTTTCTAACCCATGATGGGGACACATTTTGATTAAAGAGTTGAATCTTTTCCATGCATCATACAAACTTTCTCCATCATATTGAGTAAACCTTGTTGACTTGTCCCTGTATTCAACAACTTTTGTTGGTGCAAAATACCTCTCGAGGAATGTCTGCGATATAAGGTTTCCCAAGTATTCTTCAGATGTTCGGGAAATGAGTGAAGCCATACTCTTGCTCCATCTCTCAAGGAAAATGGAAACAGTGACAATCTGATAGCACTTGCTAAAACTCCATTTCGCTTGAGGGTGCTACAATACTCCAAGAAAGTCCTAATATGCTCATGTGGATCTTGGAATCCACAAGTCCCTGAGCAAAGCTACTAGATCGGGCATCTTTTCTTCTTCTTGTTCTTGCAGAGTTTTAGCAACTTGAATCCGTGTTTGATTCTCTCTTCTTCTTTTCAAGAAATCCATTTCAATTTTTGGATCAAATGGCTCTAGTGAACTTTCTTCAGATTGTAACATAAGACAATTTCTTGTAAAGTTCCTGAAATTGACACATGCTAGTTTTTCTTGAAATTGCAACCAATGTTAGGAAATGGTTAGTTGCCAGCAATACTATGGAATCAACCTAAAATAAATCCTGATCTGCTTCTACTAACGTGCTAATGAAATTTAGATCCCTCGCAAAGGCGCCAAAATGATCAAATGTAGATATAGTGATATTAGAATGTCGGTTCTCCACACGGATCTAGAACTCCGGAACACGCATTCGAAACAATCAGGAGAAGAGAATGTTTGGTTTTAATAGAGCTAGAAACAACTTATCAGACTAATCAAACAGTCGTGGTAACAAGTAGTCACTAGATCAAAGTGAAACAAAATAATTGACAACAAAGGTTAAGGGTTCAGAGATAGGACTATATTTTTGGTAAAATTCTGATTAATCGAACACACAAACAAGTACTAGCAAAGGAAAGACGATTCAATTGCTCATAACTACTCACATAGGAAATCAAGATCACTAGGTAACTTATTGAGTGTTCTCACTGTAATTTTCACCGACTAACTCATTCCATGCAACAATTCACAGCAACCCAACAAGGATTCATGGGGGTTTAGTGAAGATGCACAGGTGACAGGGCAAGTTTCAGACCCAGCAATACATATATTCAGTTAACAGAAACAAGAGAAAAGAGAGATTCAGAGCCTATGGGTCTTGATGATCTTCTAAGTTGTAGATGTTGTAGGCGAAGAAGAGGAACAATAGGGTCATGTTGGGGACGATCTTTAGCAGGAGAAGCTTGGAGATCTCCTGCGTAGAGCTTGAAGAAGAGTAGCAGAGGATGAAGAACAACAGCTACACGGTCGTCATCTTGTTGATGAACCGCAGAGAGTTGGAGAGGAGCAGCGAGAGGTCGTTGGAGAGGATCAGCAGCTCCGTTTCTTGAGGTTGGTGACAAGGAAGTGCAGCAGGTCGTCGTTGTCGTTGTAGAGGAACAGTGGATCGCCGGTAAGGGGCGGCGGGGAGGTGGCGTGCGCCGTTAGCAAGGGGCAGCCTCGTGGTGGATCGGGCGCCGCCGCCAGCCTCCTGACACCCTCTTCTCACCTCTCTCTCCTTCGATCTGGACTCTCCCCTCGATCTAGTTCTTCTCCTGGTTCCCTCCTTAGATCTGGTGGGTGAGTAGCGAGGATGGCGAGAGAGAGGAGTCGGCCTTGCTCTTTTTCTTCAATCCCTTTTTCTCCTCTTTCCTCCTGGTGTTACGCGTGGGATCAGACACCCCATCTGGTGGGTCGCGCCAGACCCCAGCTCCTCTCACGCGCGCCACCAAACGCCTCCTCTGGTTCTTTTTGGTTTGCCCCCTCCAGAACTGAACTCTTCTCCCTCCTTCAGTGTTGAAAGCACTTTCGACGAAGTTCGGGTGCCTAAACGCACCAGTTCTGCAAAATATGAAGAAGTGTTGTAAAAATGTCATAATGAGAATATTTTTGCAGGAATGAATACTTTACAAGTAAATTTTGTGGTCTTGTGTTTAATTTGTGATGCAAAAAGGCTCAAAATAATTTATGAGTAAATGTTCTATCAACTGCACATCATCAATTCATGTATGTAAGTCATTGGTTAAATTTCTGCATTAAATTTTGTGCTCTCATGGACATTGTATGCGTGTTGGATGCTTGGAGCATACCTACATTGTATATCCTTATCCTTTTATAAACTAATACTCTTTTTCTCTATTGCTTAATAGCTACAACCCAATAACGAATATCCATTTCTGAGCCCAGACTCATCTGCACCCTATCAAGAAGCAATTCATAACAAAAATCATGATAGATAATTTGGTGTGTGAGGTGCGCTCCAAATTTCAGATTATTTGGACATATGAGTAGCTCTCGGCAAAAAAGACAAGTTGGGCGAGAACTATAGATAAACAATAAACTTTTATAGTATTCTTTGAATTTGTCTTCTTTGCCGAGAGCTACTCAAATGTCCAAATGGTATGAAATTTGGAGTGAACCTCACACATCAAATGATCTGAATTTTTTTGAATTTTTATAGTATTTGTTTTTATTTTCTTCTTCAGCACGGGTGCACATGTGCTTGGGCATCGAATCGCTGCTCTGTAGTTTTCCTAGCTATACAACCCTATCGTATCAACAAGCCATGCATGTAAATTATTCTTATATTTTTCTATATACATGCAACGCTCCCATGCCACATTAAATTTTTTTGCATTAAGTTCGTGCTGTAATGGACACAATCTATGTGTTGGCCACTTGGAGCATACCTATATAGTTGATCATTTACATTTTTAATGTAAATAACATCGCTTTAATTGCACTCTAATTCTTTTATTTTATGCATGCTTTTGTTAAATGCTTCATATTTTTTTACATTTTAAAAGTGTATATCAAGAAATACTCTTGCATCTTATTTTCATTAGTTTTAGTTGTTTATGTAGCACCTAATAACACATTTCTTTTAACAAGATTATCGTAGCCACGCGTGGAGTATCATCTAGTTTCAAGCATGTGTCTTATGCGATAGGAGAGCATAGAGAAGAGAAGATCAAGGCACCTACTGGTCCAACTCCTTCAAATAAACACACGATCCGTAGATGGTATCCGTATTTGAAGGTGAGCAGTACTAATTGTTACTTTATGCCATGGCATGCTTCTATTGTTGTGAGCAACAACAGTTTTTTATATCATGATGATATTGCAGTGGCGCAATAGATGGTGCTCATGTGAATTCCACAATGCCGAGATTGCACACCACATCATATCTGGATAGAATGGAGGACAAAAGCCAAATGTTCTTGCTACCATTGATTTCGATCTCAAGTTCGCATATGAGTTAGCTAGATATGCATGTAAGCAAGGGGTTCTTCCACCCTTAAACAAAACTAGCCAGCATCTCAATGAGTTCTCTGCTAAGAACAGTCCCAAGACAGCTGCTGGAATATTTTAATCTCAGACACTAGCCATAGAGTTACAGTTGAGAGGACATTTGATGCTTTGAAGAATAGATCTAAGATCCTTGATCATAAGTCATTTCAACCTTCCCCTATCGAAGTTAAGCTTGTTATTGCATTTTGCATATTCTTCATAACTAGATTTTAGATGGGGTCTTGAGGAGTATGTGCCGGCGGAGATGATGTGATTATTGATGCTGTTGAGTGGCTATCATGTGGAGGCACGTGACAATGAAGCTTGGTAGAGAAAAAGGTTGTAGCGGGCGGACCGTTGGCCAATTTCCCCTTGATCGTCACTGACGAACTTTCCCCCATTGAGCCATATGAGTGTTAATTTGGTACCACCGTCTTTTCAGCTTGCATGAACTGTCATTTGTTTAGTAGTTAGGACTAAAATGATGTAACCACGACCCTCAACTTAAGTTCAGGAGCAACCAAATATCATGTAATTGCATCTTCATAACCACGACCCTCAAGTGTTTCCAACCAAACATCATGTATGGAACATCCTCCTGATCCAATGTGGGCAACCAGACGAAGGTCAAAACACCGTTTAGAGGTTGTATTTTCTCAGCCAAGCTATACTAGGCCACATATCCAAAGGGGTCAAAATCCATGCAGGGAACCAAACACACCCTAGTTGATTAGAATAAACACTTTATCACAGGGGCGAGTATGTAGGTGTTGAGCACAACCAAGTATTGTTGCCGCTTGCCAATTTTTAATGTTAATATATTTTTGTCTAAAAGCACTATAATTTATTAACCAAGGATCAACCAACTTTATTCTTCGCCGCATACCACTCCATCGTTCAAGCCAACTATCATTATTGATTGCGGATGAAATGTCTTCAAGCTCACTGTCTTGTTGGACTAGAATCTTGGAGAAGAAATTGTCATCGTTGAAAGAGAGGCAAATCCAAAGGCCAAAACGCCATTATTTCTCGTAGGCCTCATACCGAGATTCTATTTCGAGCCTCACGATTGAATAAAAAGGTAAGAAAATATAGGTTAATGATCAATAGGAAAAAAGAGAAAAAGCATGTACGTGGATAAGGTTCAAATGTAGCGAAGTGGATCAAGGTGGTGAGAATTATGAACCTACCATGCAAGGGTTCAATTCCCGTCGTTCGACCATCACATTACTGCAAATTTGAAAACTGTAATTACCATCATCCTAGTTACGTATATAATTTACAATGACGAGGAACAGAACTATTGCCACCCCCTCCCCACCCCTTTTCCTAGTTTCTTACAATCGCAAGATAACCCAATAGGTAGTGGGTTTTCGCAGGCTTTCCCTTCAGCGGATCCATTGGAGCGGTCCATAGGGTTTCTAAATTGTTCAGTGTTCAGATTATTACAGAAACACTCGTCCAAGACTGATGTTTATCATAAAAGATTCAACAAGAACAATAATTTTTTATGTTTACCAAATGAAAGAAACAATAACATGGCAATTTTTTCACAAGAAACTGCGCAAGACATAAAATGGCTAGATCAAACTCATCATCACTGGGTGCAGCTATCAAGGACTTTCTAGCTGCTATGATCAATCATCATTCACAAATAACAAGTATTGCCAATATACACCATCTGTTGTTGACAGCTAATATATAGGAAGTGCCATCTCCATATCAGTTGAAACAAAAAAAGAAAGTAGAGCCATCACAACCTACATGACACAGACATGTTTGTACTGATTATGCGTACACACGTAACAACCCAAATGATTGTGGTGTTGTGTAAGTATAATATGCAATTTGCATTTTGAAATGAACTGTAGTCCTCCTTGACCCAGATTTTAACCCACACTAATGCAGTCGGAGCCACACTTTCCATGTCAAGCCAACTCTGGCTTTGGTTTCATGTGCGCAAAGTATTACAATTGCAATCCTCTTTGGCCTTGATTGTAACCCAAAGTAATTAATGCAGCTGGAGCCAAGACATGTTTGGCTTCATGCATGCTTATGTGTACGTACCTAACTCCTTAAAGAATCGTGGTTGTTGTGTACGTATAGTATGCAACTTGCATTTCTAAATCACATACTCTCCCTGATTGACCTCCATTGGTACCCAAACTAATTAATGCAGATGGAGGCAAACTTTCCATGAAAAGACAAATCTGGCTTTGGTCACATTGCAAATGATGTCTATCCATACGTCTATCCTCTAATTAATTATTAATCACTTATTATGATTGTATTATTCTTTCCCTACTAATAAAGCACGGAGTGCTTCTGCCCGTACGTCGTCGTCACTTTTGCAAAAAAGCCTCTCTATTTTCAAGAATTCAACCCGCAGTCCCTGTTTAAGTGGATCGGGGATAACGATTCGTTTTTACAAAAAAGACCCTGCATTTGTAGTAATTCAACCCACGATCCCGTCTTCCTCTTCCTCAACACCTCCGCCGCCTGATAAAAAACAGAGGTGGCGATCTCCGCCGGCCAGCCTCCAGATCCCCGGCGACTGCGAGTGGTTCACGCGTGCCCACTCCCGGCGGCCCTTCTCTTCGCCACCGTATGTGCCTCCCCTGGCCGGGACCTCCTCCGCCTCTTTGCCACCACTACCGTGAATAAAAAAAAATAGCAGCACTAGCTGCCCAGCTTACAGAGGAGAATGGTTGCAGCTAATTTGCCATTTAGGCTAATCTTAAAGAAAAAAAGAGAGCCCAGGTGAAGATTCAGAAAAAATAGTCCAAGCGTCCACCGACGAGATCTGGGCCCGCAGCCCCGCAGCAAGGCGTAGTCGGAGGAGGGTGGGCTGGACACGACCACGCCGATCCGGAGCCCGGAGCCCCGACGCAGATCCACGCGGCCCCGTCGAGCAGCCGCCAAGGTCGACCTTGAGCAGGCCACCGTTGTTGCGTCGACCCTGAGTAGACCACCGCTGCCGCGCCCTCCGCCACAGGCCCAGCCAACACCGTGTGCGCGGCCGGGCCACACCACTGCCGCGCCTCCAAGGTCGAGGCCACTGCTGCCGCACCCTCCGCCACAAGCCCAGCCAGCACCGTGCGCGCGGCCCGACCACCACGAGCCCATACACGATATGCAGCCGCCCCGCAACCGGGCGACGAACGCGAAGCAGCCGCCACGGGCGTGCGTGAGTTTGGTGTGGCTGGAGAACGGATAGAAGAGGAAGGAGAGCAGCCGCTGATAGAGAGAAGAGAAGGAGAGCAGCGCTGACGATGTGGGTTCGTGGGCTCGCTGGATGGATGGATAGAGGGAAGAAGAAGAAGAGCAGCTCTGTGCTAGAGGAATGGAGATGTGGAAGAAGAGCAACGCAATTGAGAGCTTCTCGGTGGGGATTTTTTTGTGTAGAATGCTTTTTTAGTGGCTGCACCGACCAGAAAGCTAAACTCAGCCGGATCCGGCGGCGGCTGGACTTGTAGGGGCTGCGGCGTCCTGCGTTGGGTCGAGGGCAACCGGATCCGGCGGCGGCTGCGGCTGGACTTGGGAAAAGAATGAACGGAGAAGGAGAGGCAACGAGGTGTTGCAGGCGGCGACATGGCCGGCGCAGCCGACGGAGACCGGGAACTCCTCGGGGGCGGTCGGCAGTGGATAACCGGCAAGAGCCGAGCCACGCGGAAGATAACCGCTGTCAACATGAATGGCTTACGAGCGAGGAGTCCATATACATGGCTGAAGGAGCGCCACCGAGGCTGCTTGTTTTTTTCTAGACCAGCCAACGTGTTAAGCTCGCGTGCACACGTGTTGACCGCAGTTCCTTTTCTTTTTTTACTCACAGACGAGTTTCACCAGATCAAAAAAGAATCCTGGAGCCACGCATGGCATCGGCCCCTTTTTCCTCGCCGGTTTCGTAGTTTATTTAGCGCCTTAATTAGCGGCCAGAGTTGAGTAAGAGGGCGCTTACATAATTACTCTTTACGTATTTTTTTTTTTTGCTTATAACCGTCTAAGCAAGCGCCGTGCATTGAAAATATGCACATAAGTTAGTACATGTACATCACATTGGTATTAGCACAGAGAAAGTAATAACAAAACTGCCCGCTCCAAGGAATTTGGCCAAAACAGAACTGTGTGCATGGCAGTGAAAGTAGTCACTATTCAACCATTTCAGATATTTCGCATTCCAACCAAAGTGCAAAATACAACGGACTATGAGCAAAACAATACACAATTTGTAGCATCAAGTCAGAGACAAAAAAAAGGCAGAGGCAACCAATCTTCACAAGATTATAACTTTGAAATAGAGAAGAGAAAACCAACCGCGATTGTCGGGCTTACACAACATTAATCAGCAGTGCATGATCCGTCTTTCTTTTGTACCAGTGCCAATCCAGATTGAAAATAAACAACTCAGTAAAATCAGATTGAAGACGAAAGAAATCATATATAACCATGCATGTCCGTCGACGATGGTGGGAAGAAGGATAAACGACAACACTGATAAGATGAAATGTTGAAATAAACGACGTCGACCTATTGGGTCTTGAGTCGTGGTTACAGTGTTAGAGGCATGTGTTATTTTTTTTCTTCCGTTGCAACGCACGGGCTCTTTTGCTAGTCGAGTACAGTCATTTCAAAAAGGAAAGGAAATACACTTTTCAACTCTAAACTATTTCTGAAGTGCCAAACTATTGCAAGAACCCACTCATCCAGGGGTAATATTGATCATATATTCAATAAACTCAATATTGACTAGTGTTGTAAAAAATGAAGTAAATTACAGGGAAAATTGAAATTTTCTCTCAAGAAACTCTGGCCGAAAAGACAATTGAAAGATCAAACTCTTTATTAAGGGGTGTGACTACCAAGCCCTTTCAGAAGTCATCGCTCACAAATACCATTAGAGTGGATCAGTGCTATTAAGCCACCCAATCGCACAAATTATCCTCGAACTCCATACCTCTAGTTTTATTTCAAGCACTCCGAACCAGTAGAGGGGGCTTGCTAGCTATGCATGCTTGCTACCTTTTATACTTCTTGTGTGGTCAATTCTAGTGTCTGTCTTATTTTTTGAGCAAATTCTAGTGTCTGTCAGGCCATCATTAAAAAACTGGACCAATTGGGACCGTGAGAAAGGATTTCAAACTGACCTAACCAGCTCAAACTCCATCTCATTTTATTTTCTGTTTGCCGGTTTTTCTTAAAGTTTTTTTGTTTTTGTTTTCTCTTTCTTCTATTTTTCCTTTTACTTTTTTTATTTTCTTTTCTTAATTTGCAAAAGTTTTTCAACTTTTTCCAATTTTCATGAACATTTTCAAATTCAAGAACCTTTTTCAAATCCATGAACTTTTTCCAAATCCATGAAATTTTTAGCCGTGAGCTTTCTTTGGAATGCATGAAATTTTAGCTCGTGAACTATTTTTTGAATTTTTTAAAACTTTGTGAATTTTTCAACTTTCAAGAGTTTTTCCCAATGAATTTTTTTATCTTTGAAATTTTAACTTTATGAACTTCTAAGCAGTGAACTTTTTTAACTTTATGAAATTTTAAGCAATGAACTTTTTTTTGACATCCTTGAAATAGACCCAATTTTTTGGTATCCGTCAAAATAGCCCCTTTTTTATATGGCCTTGTATGACGAATACAAGACACCATGTCAAGTTGTTTTGACTTTTGAATTTTTTTGCATTTTCTCAAGTTTCCTTGGTAAAAACACAGATAAATGCCCAGACGTGTCGCAACTTTCATACGGTGTCAGAAATCATTCATATCTGACTTGGATGCCTAACATGGGCATCCTCACCTGCTTGCAAAATATGTGGTCATTTGAAGGATGTCCAAACATACACCATGATCAATGGAGGGCGTTTGGGTACGTCAGTAGGCTCTGCCTGAGAGCATATTGTTTCTTTACATTCTGGAAATGCCCCATTTTTTTCATGGCCATGTATGACCAATGAAAGAAACCATTCCATAGTTTGTTTTTCGACAAATACTGTATTTTCTAGAGTTTCCTTGGTCAAAAAAGGCTGATAAATGACCGGACGTGATGCAACGTTCATACGGTGTCGGAATTCATTCAAACCAAGCATGGATGCGTACTATGGACATTCCCACCTTGTGCCAAAATTTGGGGTCATTTCATGCATATCCAATAAGGACTATGTTCAAGAGAGGTTGTTCGTCGGGTAAGGTAGAAGGGTCCTTCTGAGAGCACATTTTCTCTTACATCCATCAAATGTCCCTAATTTCTTTTCATGGCATTGTATGACCAATTCAGGGAACAAGGCCAAATAATTTTGGTCTTCTACAAAACTTTGCATTTTTTGGATCGTCTCATTAAAAAGGCCGATAAATGGCCTAACATGTCACAACTTGCAAATTTTTTGAAATTCGCTCAAACCTAACATGGATGCCTACCATGAGAATGAAAAGCTGCTTGTGAAAGTTGGGGTCATTCGATGGATGTCCAAAAATAGATCATGTACAAAGGGGGGTGTTCGGGTAGGCCAGTAGGCTCTGTCTGAGAGCACTTTGTTTCTCTACATCATTGTAATGGACCCAATTATTTTCCATGGTATTTTATGACCAATTTAAGGTACCATGGCAAGTTGTTCTTGCTTCTGACAATTTTTTTTCCATTTGTTGATGTTTTCCTGTTAACAGAAAGGCCGATAAATGACCGGACGCGTCGCAAATTGCATATGGTATCTGAAATGGTACAAACCTGACAAGGATGCTTACCATGGTCATGCCCACATGCTTGTAAGAGTTGGGGACATTTGAAGGATGTCCAAAAATAGACCATGTTCAACGGAGGGTGTTCGGGTAGGCAGCAGGCTCCGTCTAAGAGCACGTTTCATCCAAATTTGAATTCTTCTATTGTTTGCAATGTCCATCATTATCAAACAACATGAACATTTTCTTATGTTTTAACTATTTCTTGAAATTTGTCAACAGTTTACGAATTTCAAATTGTGTATGACAATTTTACAAACTCAAACACTTTTTCCAAATTTGTTAACTAATTCTCAACAACTGATGGAAATTTTGAACATAAATTGCAAATCACGTACTTCTTTAAAATGGATGAACGTTTTTTGAAACACAAACATTTTCTTAAATTTGTGAACAAATAATTCGAAGAAGGAAACATTTTCTTAAATTCTAGATAATTCTTTCAAATTGTAGGCAATATTTGAAAACAGCAATATTTTTGGCATTGCAAACTATATTTCAAATTTCGGAACATGTTTCAACAAAAGTAATAAAGCTCAAAGAAGAGCAAAATGAATTACCTAATAGAATGAGAAATGAAAAAAAGTGAAACTAAAAAAAACGCTTAGGCCTTGGCCCAGCTAGGTGACTTCATCGCTCTCGTCGGGCACATGTTGGGCCGGCGCAGCCGGCGGCCTAAGCATGGTTTGTTTAATTTTCATGAAATGTTCCTGTTTTAGAAATTTTGCTTGGATATTCTGAAAAATTTAGAATTTCAAAAATGGTTTGCTTGTTCTAAAAAAGTAAAAATTCATCAAAATAAGGCTTTCAAAAATTGTTTGCTTATTTTTATAAATTTTTTCAAACTTCAAAAAAGTATAGAATTCCAAATTTCAAAAAATGCATTTTTATTATTTTTAGGAATTTAAAAAATGTTCAGGAATTTAAAAAATGTTACAGCTTTCAATGTTTGTTCACTAGTTAAAAAGAACATATTTTGCAAAATTCGTTTTTAAATTCGAAAAACTGGTTTTAAATTCATTTTTTTTCATAATTTCGAAAATGGTTGTGTTTTCAATTTGTTCATGTTTCTCAAAAAATTGTCCGTAATTTTGAGAAATGTTCACGTTATCAGTTTTGTTCCTGTTTTTCCAAGAATGATTTGAGATTTCCTGAATCTGTTCGCGTATTCATAAAATATAAAATGATTGGAATTCCAAAAACAATCCGTAAATTATTTTAAAACAGGATCTTCAGGACTTCTTATAAATTCACGCAGCTAATTAGTCACTAAGACTTGTTGGCTCCATTGGTTGTGAACACGCATAAACAAGTGTCCACGGTTCAACTACTAGCCACACATTTGTTTTCCATTGTTCTGCTTTGTACTCCCTCCGGTCCTTTTTGCTTCGCATATTAGATTTGTGGCAAGTCAAACTTTAGAAAGTTTGGCCAAATATATATACTATGAAACTATATTTCATACTGAACCTAATAATGTTGATTTGGCATTGTAAATGTTAATATTTTTTCTATAAATTTGGTTAAATTTGAGATACTTTCACTTCAGACAAAACTTATATGCAGACTAAAAAGGACCGGGGGGAGTACCAAGAGTTGTGCGTGGGCAGTGTAGCGCAGCGCAGCCAATGGGCCAGCCTGGGCCTTGTACAGGCGGTACCGCGTATCAGTGTGATGTATTTTCGAAAAAGACCAGCCTAGCTTTTATGATTTATTTATTTTGAACACTGTACAGACACAACCGCTCATACATACGTGTATACACTCACCCCTATGATGCACACACACACTATGAGCACCTTCAAGAAGGGGTATGAGAGATTTCCTTCGTTGATGTCATTAGGAGGGTTGTATCGAAAAAGATGTATTTGTTCACACGATTGCAAAGCGCCTTCAATCTGATATGATTTATTACTCGCATGTCATCAGAACTGGCGCAACATAATATTTCAAGCCGCAACATAATAACTAAATAGTGCAATAATTAAAATATAAGATAAAATTTCGAAAACACGTGACATTTAGATAGTTATACATTGGAAATTATAGTTTAATTCCAAAAAAGTGATAGTTTAAAACTGGCGTATTTGACTAGTCATCTTTAATTTCCAAACAGCCGACCTCCATGTGGCTGACAACCATGTTCATCGCTTTGTGGATAAATCTGACATCAGCTTCGACGCCCTCAACGTCCTCCACAAGGGCGGCGTAATGGTGGGTGGCAGGGATGCCGACGGGCCCAATAGTTGTTGTAATACACCCACTACATACAGTTATTATTGATGTACAAAGTTGTGCGGACGGTTAGAAATAAGAAACTACATCTAGGGAACATTAGAGGCGGATCGGAATTAGAAACCATCTTCAACGTCTCCTTTCTAGAAACTGCTTTTTTCTAGTGAGTACCTCAGGTATCGCCTTTCCCTTCTCTATGTTGAGGATGTAATTGATAAGTACTCGTATGAGGCTCTTAAGCTCAAGGACGAAGGCTTCCTACATCGGTACATCATCACCGGTTCACGCCATGTTAAGGTTTTCAGTAAAATTGCTGAGGAAGTTGAAGAGATAGAAAAGGATATCGTGCAAATCAAAGGACTGCCTAAATATTGGAGAGACACAATCCAACCCAGCAAAAATGAGCATGTAAATATTGATAAGCAACGATCTGGAAGCTGCTTTCCAGAACTTTTTAGTGACGAGGATCTAATGGGAATTGATGAAAATAGGACAAAGTTGATTGAATGGTTGGCCACCAAGGATAAAGAAAGCATAGCGATAACAGTTTGTGGTATGGGAGGCTTGGGGAAAACAACCCCTTGTCAAGAATGTGTATGATAGGGAGAAAGTCAACCTACATCGTGTCACTCTCCAAGCTGAGCATGGTCCCTCATGGCATTGAATCCCTTGAAACCCTCAAGTCAACCTACTACTTGTAAGGTTATGCATTAGTACTTGTTTAGTACCCTATTGGGCTCATGAGTGTATACGTTCTAGTTCAAATGCCACATAAGTGGCCCATGCAAATGCGTGCGCAACATCTTTATCGTGTATGATTTATAGAAGAAATTAGTGTGTAGCAGTAGTTTCCTGTGCACAGCGCTGGGACATTGAGTCTACTGCATGTAGAAGTAGCTTACATCAAGACGCATTTTCCAGTTCTATAACATATAAGAATTTTCACATTAGAATTTAGGCCGATGTATTGAAATAGAGCCTCTCCCCTTGCCCTAAAGTCATTAACTACCTGAAAACGGAAATTTTAGGGAGTTACACCCAACTAACACTTTCTATAAGTTCTTAACTCCCTATAAAAGTAAGAAAAGGTCCCAAAACATCCTAACTTCTCAAAAGTAGAGAAACGCAGCCATTCTCTATCCAACTCTCGAGCAGACCCATTTTTAGCGGGGCAAGGTTGTGCTGCCCACCATCGCCAACACCATAGTGCCATCTCCCATGCTCTCCGTGCCCATTACCACCCTCTCCACGCGTCGCCTGCTTCTCATCCTACTATATGTTGTGCTTCGTGTGCAAAATGTTGATGGAAGCCATTTGAGCCCCTTCTAGTAGCGGCATTTCTTCCCAGGCAAAACCCTGATTGATCCCTTTTTGCAAAACAAACAAACAAAACTCTCGTCCTTATGCGGCTTGGCAAATTAGCCTATGCATGTGAGCGCTAATCTTGCTTTAACTACACTAGTAAACGTGCACGTGCAACGCATGTATAATCATAGAAAAAAATGATCCATCATTCAAGTTAGGACACAATGATTTCAAATCTTAATTTGTCTACAAATAGCTTTTGTAGATATAGTTTTTTCATGAGCACCATATCTCAATGTACTTTCAACCATACAGACTTAATAAAAACACATTACATACCTTAGTCAATTTCGTCCTACAGATTGACACTTAACACACACATAAACAACATCTGGTCATCGGCTCTAGATCCATAAACAGAATGTGAAAGTAAATTAGAAGACAGTGAGCATATTTCACCTAGCATATGAAACGACTCACACAACTTTGCAGGATAAAATCTATGAGATAGTCTGGAATGTCTACTAATGCACCCAAAAAAATCTGGGTGACTTGCACCCAAAATGTAATTGAACACATTTATCATCTTGAGCGCTCGTGTAGGTATCATTTTCTAGCTAGAAAAAAAAAATTAAAACTTGTCAATGGAGTAGTGTCCATGTCGTTCTAGTCATATATAACCCAAACTTGCCAAGAAATTGGTATTTTCAAGCAATCATGTATGCTCAATGCACACCCGAAGAATGCACGCACAATAATACAATCCAAGCAAGCATCAACACCAACACCAATTCTTCTCTTGTTCTTCGATCCCATTTTCATGTACCTCGACATCACGACATCTTCATCTACATCTTCACCTCCGCCGACAATAGTGAACATGAGGTACACTCAATGCACACCCGGAGAATGCGCGCACCATAATACAATTCAGGCAAGCATCAACACCAACACAAATTCTTCTCTTGTTCTTCGATCCCATTTTCATGTACCTCGACATCACGACATCTTCATCTTCACCTCCGGCGACAATAGTCAACATGAGGTACACTCAATGCACACCTGGAGAATGCGCGCACCATAATACAATTCAGGCAAGCATCAACACCAACACAAATTCTTCTCTTGTTATTTGATCCCATTTTTATGTACCTCTATATCACGCCATCTTCGTCTACATCTTCACCTCTACCGACAATAGTCAACATGAGTTTATTCAGTGACCATGAACCGATGTATTTTCACAACAAAAGAACATAGAAGCAAGTTTAATGGAACTGTATATATTGTATATACATCATGGGCAAGTTGATTGAAAATTGTTAAGAAAAAACTTGCTGGCAACAACAGATTGTTCAGACACAAGAGCAGAACATCTAGCTTTCACCTCCGATGGCAACACACGTTTGAGAATCTGATTACATAGAAATAGTATTCACAATAGGCAAATGATCACAATTATCTCTCCTGCAATGTGAAAACAGTACGTACCCATCTATTCCTCCGAAATCAGATTATCTTAATTTCAGAAACTAATGACCAGTCCAAAAAGACATACAAATTATCAGAAAGTTGTCACCAAACCGGCAATCAGATACAAGGGAGAAATAAATTGGTCATGCATAAGACCCTCATTAGAGAAACGAAAATAGAAAACATCAAAAGAAATTTTATTGAGCAGTCAGTCAGAAAGTGTAAGCTTAAGCTAAAAGAATACAAAAAAAGAGGGCGGACAATTACTTCCATATTTACACTTCATAGTACCGCTAATATCATCTCATACTCAAATTGGTACAACAGCAATGTCAAACTAACTATTGCTATGCAATATATTTTTTGAGAAGAGACTCAAAATATCCTAGATCCGATCCTTATACAAGTTTCAGTTAAAAAAATGCTTGTACAAGTATGCAGACTGAAAATATTTTGAGTACCTACATAACAAAAATTGTGGGATTTCACATCAACTCTTAATATATAGTAGCGAATAGAGGATTTCACATCAACTTACCGTAGTACTACCACAAGTAGCTCCTGAAACAAAACACTACAGAATCAAATAATAATGTTTAGTTTGCAAAGCAGAGTCCATTGAATAGTCATGAAGAATAGATTGCATCAACAACGCATAACTTGAAATGCGGAATTACTAAAATAATCAAACTCAGCAAGCAAGGCAACGTACAAGTTAACTGACTGTATGGGGCATATATCATATTGACTTCATCAAGGTCTTATGCACATTACCCTGACTAACATGGTCAATACAACAGTCATCTACCAAATTTTTGGGGGATGGAAGTTAAAAAGTACAGAAGCATAACAACTCACTTTTTCAAAAATGGATTCATGCCCGATTTCTACACGACGATATAGCAGCCATTGATCACCTCGTTTCACATGGGCCGCAACCTTCGATCACAAGGTCGTGTGAAAATCGTCATGCAAAGGGTCATGTTCACAGTAATTTCGTTAAACAAATTCTGGAAAAATTAACACTCTGCATTCGCAATAGTAAATAGTAAACCAATAAAAGCACCATGGGTGAGGATCCTCTGCTGTAATGTAATTCTGCACGTGAGGCAAAATTGCTGCTTAGCCTCCTCATCCATGCCCTGAGTATCCTTTTCTCCATTCTACCACATGCTACATAAAATTTTTTTGGGGCGTTTACTAACAAAGATTATACAACAAAGAATGGTATGTAGAAGAAAACAGTACACAGACTGTACGTAGTAGACATACAAAAAAAAAAAGCAAGGACGGAGATGACATTGCACTGAACATGGAAAAAGAGAGGAGTTGCTACAGGTGGGTGTACATGCAGAGATAAGATGTGCAACTGAACATGGAAAAAGAAGGTTCAGCGGAGGTGGAACTCACTTGGGACGCTGTTCTCGTTGCCTTCGCTGTCACGTCGCCTACTGGTTGTCCGCTCCATGCTATTCAGTTTGTGTGGATCATCCTGGGCTTCCTGGGCGACACCTGGTCACGGCACCGGGCCTCGATGGCGTGCCGCAGGCTGCTGGCGGCGGAGCGGGCGACACAGGTCGTGATGGCGCAGCGCGGGGAACCGAGGGCGCCTGGCTTCCTGCTGCTCTCGCCGACCTTCTGCTTCCCAATGCTCGAGCGACTCGACCTCTCGCTGGTCTCTTTGTAGGCCCACCCGCTGTTCTCCTCGGCCCCGTGAATCGCGGGGGCGCCCGCCTCCTCCTCCTCCAACAACCTCCCGCTCCACCCGAAAGAAATCGCCAAGCGGAACGCCTTGTTGCGACGTGCCTCGCCATCTACTTCCCCGCCGTGTCCGACCTCGCCATCTACTGCCGCGACCCCTCCACGCATGCCAACCTCGCATTCGCACCCTGCTGGCGGGCTAAGCTCTGCAATGTGCATCTATCCGGCGGCGCGGATCTAGAGCCGCTGCTCCAGACCTGCCCCGTGCTTACCTCGTTCGACCTCTCCAAGTTATACTGCAGGACGGAGGATGACATGCAGCTTGATGCGCACCCGACCGCCACCGCCAGGCTCACCGACCTCGACCCCGGCCTTGCCGGCGCCTGGCTACCACGCCGCTGAGCTCGGGGCCATCACGGCTGCGTGCCCCGGCCTCCGCTGGCCCTGGAGTCCGGCAGCGTGGGAAACGAGAGAGGAAGAGAGATTAGTGAAGAGAGGGAGAGAAAAGCAAGGAGGGCATTGGGCGCGGCTGACCGCAGATGAGGTCGGCGGCGGCTTGCAGGAGCGCGGGCGGCGACCAAAGGCAGGGTCAACTCGGGGGGAAGCGCACGGAAAGGAGGGGAAAGGGAGGAGCGGCGGAGATCCGTATTTCTCGATCTAGTAAGACAAAGCAGGGTCGGGGAAGCACAATTCTGGTGGAATCGACTGAAAATCAAGGAGCTGTCGCGGGGATTGGGGACGCGGAGGGCTAGAAGATTGGCAGACGATGGCGTCTGCTCGGGCAGAACATTTAATCCAAGACGTTCATTTGGATCGTAGACCACCGATGCAATATGGATGGTAAGATGTGTTCAGATTTATTTGATCCGAGGGTCCTAGTTATTGCGTGTACAGTTTGTTGTGTGGCTTTGGAGAAATTTATGTTTGCTCTTTTAATAGTAGTAGAGATTTAGAAACTAATGACCAGTCCAAAAAGACATACAAATTATGAGAAAGTTGTCACCAAACCGGCAATCAGATAGAAGGGAGAAATGAATTGGTCATGCATCAGACCCTCATTAGAGAAAAGAAAATAGGAAACATCAAAAGAAATTTTATTGAGCAGTCAGTAAGAAAGTGTAAGCTTAAGCTAAAAGAATACAAAAAAAGAGGCGGACAATTACTTCCATATTTACACTTCATAGTGCCGCTACTATCATCTCATACTCAAATTGGTACAACAGCAATGTCAAACTAACTATTGCTATGCAATATATTTATTGAGAAGAGACTCAAAATATCCTAGATCTGATCCTTATACAAGTTTCAGTTCAAAAAATGCTTGTACAAGTATGCAGACTGAAAATATTTTGAGTACCTACATAACAAAAATTGTGGGATTTCACATCAACTCTTAATTTATAGTAGCGAATAGAGGATTTCACATCAACTTACCGTAGTACTACCCCAAGTAGCTCCTGAAACAAAACACTACAGAATCAAATAATAATGTTTAGTTTGCAAAGCAGAGTCCATTGAATAGTCATGAAGAATAGATTGCATCAACAACGCATAACTTGAAATGCGGAATTACTAAAATAGTCAAACTTAGCAAGCAAGGCAACGTAGAAGTTAACTGACTTTATGGGGCATATATCATATTGACTTCAGCAAGGTCTTATGCACATTACCCTGACTAACATGGTCAATACAACAGTCATCTACCAAATTTTTGGGGGATGGAAGTTAAAAAGTACAGAAGCATAACAACTCACTTTTTCAAAAATGGATTCATGCCCGATTTCTACACGACGATATAGCAGCCATTGATCACCTCGTTTCACATGGGCCGCAACCTTCGATCACAAGGTCGTGTGAAAATCGTCATGCAAAGGGTCATGTTCACAGTAATTTCGTTAAACAAATTCTGGAAAAATTAACACTCTACATTCGCAATAGTAAATAGTTAACCAATAAAAGCACCATGGGTGAGGATCCTCTGCTGTAATGTAATTCTGCACGTGATGCAAAATTGCTGCTTAGCCTCCTCATCCATGCCCTGAGTATCCTTTTCTCCATTCTACCACATGCTACATAAAATTTTTTTGGGGCGTTTACTAACAAAGATTATACAACAAAGAATGGTATGTAGAAGAAAACAGTAGACAGACTGTACGTAGTAGACATACAAAAAAAAGCAAGGACGGAGATGACATTGCAACTGAACATGGAAAAGGAGAGGAGTTGCTGCAGGTGGGTGTACATGCAGAGATAAGATGTGCAACTGAACATGGAAAAAGAAGGTTCAGCGGAGGTGGAACTCACTTGGGACGCCGTTCTCGTTGCCTTCGCTGTCACGTCGCCTACTGGTTGTCCGCTCCATGCTATTCAGTTTGTGTGGATCATCCTGGGCTTCCTGGGCGACACCTGGTCACGGCACCGGGCCTCGATGGCGTGCCGCAGGCTGCTGGCGGCGGAGCGGGTGACACGGGTCGTGATGGCGCAGCGCGGGGAACCGAGGGCGCCTGGCTTCCTGCTGCTCTCGCCGACCTTCTGCTTCCCAATGCTCGAGCGACTCGACCTCTCGCTGGTCTCTTTGTAGACCCACCCGCTGTTCTCCTCGGCCTCGTGAATCGCGGGGGCGCCCGCCTCCTCCTCCTCCTCCAACAACAACCTCCCGCTCCACCCGAAAGAAATCGCCAAGCGGAATGCCTTGTTGCGACGTGCCTCGCCATCTACTTCCCCGCCATGTCCGACCTCGCCATCTACTGCCGCGACCCCTCCACGCATGCCAACCTCGCTCTCGCACCCTGCTGGCGGGGTAAGCTCCGCAATGTCCATCTCTCCGGCGGCGCGGATCTAGAGCCGCTGCTCCAGACCTGCCCCGCGTTTACCTCGTTCGACCTCTCCAAGTTATACTGCTGGAGGGAGGTGTTGGGGAACGTAGCAATAATTCGAAATTTTCCTACGTGTCACCAAGATCAATCTATGGAGTCATCTAGCAACAAGGGAGGAGTGGATCTACATACCCTTGTAGATCGCGCGCGGAAGCGTTCAAGAGAACGGGGTTGATGGAGTCGTACTCGTCGTGATCCAAATCACCGATGATCCTAGCGCCGAACGGACGGCACCTCCGCGTTCAACACACGTATGGAGCAGCGACGTCTCCTCCTTCTTGATCCAGCAAGGGGGGAGGAGAGGTTGATGGAGAACCAGCAGCACGACAGCGTGGTGGTGGAAGTAGCGGGATTCCAACAGGGCTTCGCCAAGCGCTGCGGGAGGAGGGATATGTGTCATGGGAGGGAGAGGGAGGCGCCAGGGCTTGGGTTGGTGCTGCCATCCCTTCCCCCCACTATATATAGGGCCAAGGGAGAGGGGGGGGCGCAGCCTTGGCCCTTCCTCCAAGGAAGGGTGCGGCCAGGGAGGAGTCCCTCCTCCCCAAGGCACCTCGGAGGTGCCTTCCCCCTTTAGGACTCTTCCTTTCCCTCTTCTCTTGGCGCATGGGCCTCTTGGGGCTGGTGCCCTTGGCCCATATAGGCCAAGGCGCACCCCCTACAGCCCATGTGGCCCACCGGGGCAGGTGGCCCCACCCGGTGGACCCCCGGGACCCTTCCGGTGGTCCCGGTACAATACCGGTGACCCCAAAACTTGTCCCGATGGACGAAATAGCACTTCCCATATATAATTCTTTACCTCCGGACCATTCCGGAACTCCTCGTGACGTCCGGGATCTCGTCCGGGACTCCGAACAACATTCGGGTTACTGCATATACATATCCCTACAACCCTAGCGTCACCGAACCTTAAGTGTGTAGACCCTACGGGTTCGGGAGACATGCAGACATGACCGAGATGACTCTCCGTTCAATAACCAACAGCAGGATCTGGATACCCATGTTGGCTCCTACATGTTCCACGATGATCTCATCGGATGAACCACGATGTCAAGGACTTAATCAATCCCGTATACAATTCCCTTTGTCTAGCGGTACGATACTTGCCCGAGATTCGATCGTCGGTATCCCGATACCTTGTTCAATCTCGTTACCGGAAAGTCTCTTTTACTCGTTCCGTAACACATCATCTTGTGATCAACTCCTTGATCACATTGTGCACATTATGATGATGTCCTACCGAGTGGGCCCAGAGATACCTCTCCGTCACACGGAGTGACAAATCCCAGTCTCGATTCGTGCCAACCCAACAGACACTTTCGGAGATACCCGTAGTGCACCTATATAGTCACCCAGTTACGTTGTGACGTTTGGTACACCCAAAGCACTCCTACGGTATCTGGGAGTTGCACAATCTCATGGTCTAAGGAAATGATACTTGACATTAGAAAAGCTTTAGCATACGAACTACATGATCTTGTGCTAGGCTTAGGATTGGGTCTTGTCCATCACATCATTCTTCTAATGATGTGATCCCGTTATCAATGACATCCAATGTCCATGGTCAGAAAACTGTAACCATCTATTGATCAACGAGCTAGTCAACTAGAGGCTTACTAGGGACATGGTGTTGTCTATGTATCCATACATGTATCTGAGTTTCCTATCAATACAATTCTAGCATGGATAATAAACGATTATCACGAACAAGAAATATAATAATAATCAATTTATTATTGCCTCTAGGGCATATTTCCAACAGTCTCCCACTTGCACTAGAGTCAATAATCCAGTTCACATCGATATGTGATTAACACTCAAGGTCACATCCCCATTTGATTAACACCCAAAGAGTTTACTAGAGTCAATAATCTAGTTCACATTACCATGTGATTAACACTCGATGAGTTCTGGGTTTGATCATGTTATGCTTGTGAGAGATGTTATAGTCAACGGGTCTGAATCTTTCAGATCCGTATGTACTTCGCAAATCTCTATGTCATCTTGTAGATGCAGCTACTACGCTATATTTGGAGCCATTTCAAATAACTGTTCTACTTGGAGCTATTCTAAATTGTTGCTCCATTATACGTATCCGGTATCTCTACTCAGAGCTATCCGGATAGGTGTTAAGCTTGCATCGACGTAACTCTTTATGTCGAACTCTTTTACCACCTCCATAATCGAGAAAATTCCTTAGTCCACTAGTTACTAAGGATAACTTTGACCGCTGTCTTGTGATCCATTCTTGGATCACTCTTGTACCCCTTGACTGACTCATGGCAAGGCACATTTCAGGTGCGGTACACAGCATAGCATACTGTAGAGCCTATGTCTTAAGCATAGGGGACGACCTTCGTCCTTTCTCTCTATTCTGCCGTGGTCGAGTTTTAAGTCTTAACTTCATACCTTACAACTCAGGCAAGAACTCCTTCTTTGACTGATCCATCTTGAACACCTTCAAGATCATGTCAAGGTATGTGCTCATTTGAAAGTACCATTAAGCGTTTTGATCTATCCTTATAGATCTTGATGCTCAATGTTCAAGTAGCTTAATCCAGGCTTTCCATTGAAAAACATTTTCCAAATAACCCTATATGCTTTCTAGAAATTCTACGTCATTTCTGATCAACAATATGTCAACAACATATATTTATCAGAAATTCTATAGTCCTTAGAAGCTTACTTATTTGGAAATACAAGTTTCTCATAAACTTTGTATACACCCAAAATCTTTGATCATCTCATCAAAGCATACATTCCAACTCCGAGATGCTTACTCCAGTCCTCAGAAGGATTGCTGGAGCTTTGCATATTTATTAGCATCTTTCAGGATTGACAAAACTTTCCGGTTGTATCACTTACAACCTTTCCTCAAAAATCGTCGAGGAAACAATGGTTTTTGGCATCCTATCTACAAGATTTCACAAATAATGCAGTAATTGCTAATATAATTCCAACAGACTCTTAGCATCGCTACGAGTGAGAAAGTCTCATCGCAGTCAACTCCTTGAACTTGTCGGAAAACATCTTAACGACAAGTCGAGCTTTCTTAATGGTGACATTTACCATCATTGTCCGTCTTTCTTTTAAAATCCATCTGCACTCAACAGCCTTACGACCATCGAGTTGTTCTTCCAAAGTCTACACTTTGTTTTCATACATGGATCCTCTCTCGGATTTTATGGCCTCGAGCCATTTTGGAATCCAGGCCCACCATCGCTTCTCCATAGCTCGTAGGTTCATTGTTGTCTAGCAACATGACTTCCAAGACAGGATTACATACCACTCTGAAGTAGTACGCATCCTTGTCATCCCACGAGGTTTGGTAGTGACTTGATCTGAAGTTTCATGATCACTATCATAAGCTTCCACTTCAATTGGTGTAGGTGCCACAGGAACAACTCCTGTGCCCTGCCACACACTAGTTGAAGATACGGTTCAATAACCTCATCAAGTCTCCACCATCCTCCCACTCAATTCTTTCGAGAGAAACTTTTCCTCGAGAAAGGACCCGATTCTAGAAACAATCCCTTATTGCTTTCGGATCTGAGACAGGAGGTATACCCAACTGTTTTGGGTGTCCTATGAAGATGCATTTATCCGCTCTGGGTTCGAGCTTATCAGCCTGAAACTTTTTCACATAAGTGTCGCAACCCCAAACTTTTAAGAAATGACAGCTTAGGTTTCTCTAAACCATAGTTCATATGGTGTCATCTCATCGGAATTACGTGGTGCCCTATTTAAAGTGAATGTGGTTGTCTTTAATGCCTAACCCATAAACTATCGTGGTAATTCGATAAGAGACATCATGGTATGCATCATATCCAATAGGGTGCAGTTATGATGTTCGGACACACCATCACACTATGGTGTTCCAGGCTGTATTAGTTGTGAAACAATTTCCACAATGTCTTAATTCTGTGCCAAACTCGTAATTCAGATATTCATCTCTATGATCATATCATAGATATTTTATCCTCTTGTCACGATGATCTTTCAACTTCACCCTGAAATTATTTGAACCTTTCAATAATTCAGACTCGTGATTTATCAAGTAAATGTACTCAACATCTACTCAAATCATCTGTGATGTAAGAACATAACGATATCCACTACATGCCTCAGCACTCATTGGATTGCACACATCAAAATGTATTACTTCCAACAAGTTGCTTTCTAGTTCCATTTTACTGAAAACGAGGCTTTCAGTCATCTTGCCCATGTGGTATGATTTGCATGTCTCAAGTGATTCAAAATCAAGTGAGTCCAAACGGTTCATTTGCATGGAGTTTCTTCATGCATATACACCAATAGACATGGTTCGCATGTCTCAAACCTTTCAAAACAAGTGAGCCCAAAGATCCATCAACATGGAGCTTCTTCATGCGTTTTATACCGATATGACTTAAGTGGCAGTGCCACAAGTAGGTGGTACTATCATTACTATCTTATATCTTTTGGCATGAACATGTGTATCACTATGATCGAGATTCGATAAACCATTCATTTTAGGTGTAAGACCATTGAAGGTATTATTCAAATAAACAGAGTAACCATTATTCTCTTTAAATGAATAACCATATTGCGATAGACATAATCCCATCATGTCTATGCTCAACGCAAACACCAATCTCGATGGTAGAGGGAGCATACGATATTTGATCAACCTTGGAAATACTTCCAACACATATCGTCATCTCACCTTTAGCTAGTCTCCCTTTATTCCGTAGCTTTTATTTCGAGTTACTAACACTTAGCAACTGAACCGGTATCTAATACCCTGGTGCTACTAGGAGTACTAGTAAAGTACACATTAACACAATGTATATCCAATATACTTCTATCAACTTTGCCAGCCTTCTCATCTACCAAGTATCTAGGGTAATTCTGCTCCAGTGGTTGTTCCCCTTATTACAGAAGCACTTAGTCTCGGGTTTGGGTTCAACCTTGGGTTTCTTCACTAGAGCAGCAGCTGATTTGCCGTTTCATGAAGCATCCCTTCTTGCCCTTGCCCTTCTTGAAACTAGTGGTTTCACTAACCATCAACAATTGATGCTCCTTCTTGATTTCTACTTTTGTGGTGTCAAACATCGCGAATATCTCAAGGATCATCATATATGTCCTTGATATATTATAGTTCATCACGAAGCTCTAGCAGCTTGGTGGTAATGACTTCGGAGAAACATCACTATCTCATCTGGAAGATCAACTCCCACTCGATTCAAATGATTGTTGTACTCAGACAATCTGAGCACAAGCTCAACAATTGATCTTTTCTCCCTTAGTTTGCAGGCTAAGAAAATCGTCGGAGGTCTTATACCTCTTGACGTGGGCACGAGCCTGAAATCCCAATTTCAGCCCTCGAAACATCTCATATGTTTCGCGACGTTTCAAAACGTCTTCGGTGCCTCAACTCTAAGCCGTTTAACTGAACTATCACGTAGTTATCAAAATGTGTATGTCAGATGTTCGCAACATCCACAGACGACGTTCGAGGTTCAGCACACTGAGCGGTGCATTAAGGACATAAGCCTTCTATGAAGCAATGAGGACAATCCTCAGCTTACGGACCTAATCCGCATAATTGCTACTATCAACTTTCAACTAATTTTTCTCTAGGAACATATCTAAACAGTAGAACTAAAGCGCGAGCTACGACATAATTTGCAAAATCCTTTTTGACTATGTTCAGGATAAACAAGTTCATCTTATGAACTCCCACTCAGATAGACATCCCTCTAGTCATCTAAGTGATTACATGATCCGAGTCAACTAGGCCGTGTCCGATCATCACGTGAGACGGAATAGTCAACATCGGTGAACATCTTCATGCTGATCGTATCTACCATACGACTCATGCTCGACCTTTCGGTCTCTTGTGTTCCGAGGCCATGTTTGTACATGCTAGGCTTGTCAAGTCAACCTAAGTGTTTCGCGTGTGTAAATCTGTCTTACACCCGTTGTATGTGAACGTTAGAATCTATCACACCCGATCATCACGTGGTGCTTCGAAACAACGAACTGTCGCAATGGTGCACAGTTAGGGGGAACACTTTCTTGAAATTTTAATGAGGGATCATCTTATTTACTACCGTCGTTCTAAGAAAATAAGATGCATAAACATGATAAACATCACATGCAATCAAATAGTGACATGATATGGTCAGTATCATTTTGCTCCTTTTGATCTCCATCTTCGGGGCTCCATGATCATCATTGTCACCGGCATGACACCATGATCTCCATCATCATGATCTCCATCATCGTGTCTTCATGAAGTTGTCTCGCCAACTATTACTTCTACTACTACAGCTAACGGTTAGCAATAAAGTAAAGAAATTACATGGCGTTGTTCAATGACACGCAGGTCATATAATAAATAAAGACAACTCCTATGGCTCCTGCCGGTTGTCATACTCATCGACATGCAAGTCGTGATTCCTATTACAAGAACATGATCAATCTCATACATCACATATATCATTCATCACATCCTTTTGGCCATATCACATCACATGGCATACCCTGCAAAAACAAGTTAGACGTCCTCTAATTGTTGTTTGCATGTTTTATGTGGCTGCTATGGGTTTCTAGCAAGAACGTTTCTTACCTATGCAAAGACCACAACGTGATATGCCAATTGCTATTTACCCTTCATAAGGACCCTTTTCATCGAATCCGATCCGACTAAAGTGGGAGAGACAGACACCCGCTAGCCACCTTATGCAACTAGTGCATGTCAGTCGGTGGAACCAGTCTCACGTAAGAGTACGTGTAAGGTCGGTCCGGGCCGCTTCATCCCACAATGCCACCGAATCAAGATTGGACTAGTAATGGTAAGCATATTGAACAAAATCAACGCCCACAACTACTTTGTGTTCTACTCGTGCATAGAAACTACGCAATAGACCTAGCTCATGATGCCACTGTTGGGGAACGTAGCAATAATTCAAAATTTTCCTACGTGTCACCAAGATCAATCTATGAAGTCATCTAGCAACAAGGAAGGAGTGGATCTACATACCCTTGTAGATCGCGCGTGGAAGTGTTCAAGAGAACGGGGTTGATGGAGTCGTACTCGTCGTGATCCAAATCACCGATGATCCTAGCGCCGAACGGACGGCACCTCCGCGTTCAACACACGTACGGAGTAGCGACGTCTCCTCCTTCTTGATCCAGCAAGGGGGAGGAGAGGTTGATGGAGATCCAGCAGCACGACGGCGTGGTGGTGGAAGTAGCGGGATTCCAACAGGGCTTCGCCAAGCGCTGCGGGAGGAGGGAGATGTGTCATGGGAGGGAGAGGGAGGCGCCAGGGCTTGGGTTGGTTCTGCCATCCCTTCCCCCCACTATATATAGGGCCAAGGGAGAGGGGGGCGCAGCCTTGGCCCTTCCTCCAAGGAAGGGTGCGGCCAGGAAGGAGTCCCTCCTCCCCAGGGCACCTCGGAGGTGCCTTCCCCCTTTAGGACTCTTCCTTTCCCTCTTCTCTTGGCGCATGGGCCTCTTGGGGATGGTGCCCTTGGCCCATATAGGCCAAGGTGCACCCCCTACAGCCCATGTGGCCCCTCGGGGCAGGTGGCCCCACCCGGTGGACCCCCGGGACCCTTCCGGTGGTCCCGGTACAATACCGGTGACCCCGAAACTTGTCCCGATGGACGAAATAGCACTTCCAATATATAATTCTTTACCTCCGGAACTCCTCGTGACGTCCAGGATCTCATCCGGGACTCCGAACAACATTCGGGTTACTGCATATACATATCCCTACAACCCTAGCGTCACCGAACCTTAAGTCTGTAGACCCTACGGGTTCGGGAGACATGAGTCAATAACCAACAGCGGGATCTGGATACCCATGTTGGCTCCTACATGTTTCACGATGATCTCATCGGATGAACCACGATGTCAAGGACTTAATCAATCCCGTATACAATTCCCTTTGTCTAGCGGTACGATACTTGCCCGAGATTCCATCATCGGTATCCCGATACCTTGTTCAATCTCGTTACCGGCAAGTCTCTTTTACTCATTCCGTAACACATCATCCCGTGATCAACTCCTTGATCACATTGTGCACATTATGATGATGTCCTACCAAGTGGGCCCAGAGATACCTCTCCGTCACACGGAGTGACAAATCCCAGTCTCGATTCGTGCCAACCCAACAGACACTTTCGGAGATACCCGTAGTGCACCTTTATAGTCACCCAGTTATGTTGTGACGTTTGGTACACCCAAAGCACTCCTACGGTATCCGGGAGTTGCACAATCTCATGGTCTAAGGAAATGATACTTAACATTAGAAAAGCTTTAGCATACGAACTACATGATCTTGTGCTAGGCTTAGGATTGGGTCTTGTCCATCACATCATTCTTCTAATGATGTGATCCCATTATCAATGACATCCAATGTCCATGGTCAGAAAACTGTAACCATCTATTGATCAACGAGCTAGTCAACTAGAGGCTTACTAGGGACATGGTGTTGTCTATGTATCCACACATGTATCTGAGTTTCCTATCAATACAGTTCTAGCATGGATAATAAACGATTATCACGAACAAGGAAATATAATAATAATCAATTTATTATTGCCTCTAGGGCATATTTCCAACAGGAGGATGACATGCAGCTTGATGCGCACCCGACCGCCACCGCCAGGCTCACCGACCTCGACCCCGGCCTTGCCGGCGCCTGGCTACCACGCCGCTGAGCTCGGGGCCATCACGACTGCGTGCCCCGGCCTCCGCTGGCCATGGCGTCCGGCAGTGTGGGAAAAGAGAGAGGAAGAGAGATTAGTCAAGAGTGTTGGGGAACGTAGTAATTTCAAAAAATTTCCTACGCACACGCAAGATCATGGTGATGCATAGCAACGAGAGGGGAGAGTGTAATCTACTTACCCTTGTAGATCGACAACGGAAGCGTTAGGTTGATGTAGTCGTACGTCTTCACGGCCCGACCGATCAAGCACCGAAACTACGGCACCTCTGAGTTCTAGCACACGTTCAGCTCGATGACGATCCCCGGACTCCGATCCAGCAAAGTGTCGGGGAAGAGTTCCTTCAGCACGACGGCGTGGTGACGATCTTGATGTACTAATGTCGCAGGGCTTCGCCTAAGCACTGCTACAATATTATCGAGGACTATGGTGGAAGGGGGCACCACACACGGCTAATAATATGATCACGTGGATCAACTTGTGTCTCTAGGGGGTGCCCCTGCCTCCGTATATAAAGGCTCAAAGGGGGGGGGGTGCGGCCGGCCAGGAGAGGCGCGCCAGGTGGAGCCCTACTTCCTCTGGGAGTAGGACTCCCCCTTTCCTAGTTGGAATAGGATTCGCGAAGGGGGGGGAAAGAGGAGAGAGAGAGGAGGAAGGGGGGCCGGCCCCCTCTCCTTGTCCTATTCGGACCAAGGGGGGGGAGGGGCGCGCAGCCCACTTCTAGCTACCTCTCCTCTCTTCCACTAAGGCCCACTAAGGCCCATATACCTCCTGGGGTGTTTCGGTAACCTCCCGGTACTCCGGTAAAATCCCGATTTCACCCGGAACACTTCCGATATCGAAACATAGGCTTCCAATATATCAATCTTTATGTCTCAACCATTTCGAGACTCCTCGTCATGTCCGTGATCACATCCGGGACTCCGAACAACCTTCCGTACATCAAAACGCATAAACTCATAATATAACTGTCATCGAAACCTTAAGCGTGCGGACCCTACGGGTTCGAGAACAATGTAGACATGACCGAGACACGTCTCCGGTCAATAACCAATAGCGGGACCTGGATGTCCATATTGGTTCCTACATATTCTACGAAGATCTTTTATCGGTCAGACTGCATAACAACATACGTTCTTCCCTTTGTCATCGGTATGTTACTTGCCCGAGATTCGATCGTCGGTATCCAATACCTAGTTCAATCTCGTTACCGGCAAGTCTCTTTACTCGTTCCGTAATACATCATCCCACAACTAACTCATTAGTTGCAATGCTTGCAAGGCTTAAGTGATGTGCATTATCGAGAGGGCCAGAGATACCTCTCCGACGATCGGAGTGACAAATCCCAATCTCGAAATACGCCAACCCAACATGTACCTTTGGAGACACCTGTAGAGCACCTTTATAATCACCCAGTTACGTTGTGATGTTTGGTAGCACACAAAGTCTTCCTCCGGCACACGGGAGTTGCATAATCTCATAGTCATAGGAACATGTATAAGTCATGAAGAAAGCAATAGCAACATACTAAACGATCGGGTGCTAAGCTAATGGAATGGGTCATGTCAATCAGATCATTCAACTAATGATGTGATCCCGTTAATCAAATAACAACTCTTTGTCCATGGTTAGGAAACATAACCATCTTTGATTAACGAGCTAGTCAAGTAGAGGCATACTAGTGACACTCTGTTTGTCTATGTATTCACACATGTATTATGTTTCCGGTTAATACAATTCTAGCATGAATAATAAACTTTTATCATGATATAAGGAAATAAATAATAACTTTATTATTGCCTCTAGGGCATATTTCCTTCAAAGAGAGGGAGAGAAAAGCAAGGAGGGCATTGGGCCCGGCTGACCGCAGATGAGGTCGGCGGCGGCTTGCAGGAGCGCGGGCGGCGACCAAAGGCAGGGTCAACTCAGGGGGAAGCGCACGGAAAGGAGGGGAAAGGGGGGAGCGCGGAGATCCGTATTTCTCGATCTAGTAAGACAAAGCAGGGTCGGGGAAGCACAATTCTGGTGGAATCGACCGAAAATCAAGGAGCTGCCGCGGGAATCGGGGACGCAGAGGGCTAGAAGATTGGCAGACGATGGCGTCTGCTCGGGCAGAACATTTAATCCAAGACGTTCATTTGGATCGTAGACCCCCGATGCAATATGGATGGTAAGATGTGTTCAGATTTATTTGATCCGAGGGTCCTAGTTATTGCGTGTACAGTTTGTTGTGTGGCTTTGGAGAAATTTATGTTTGCTCTTTTAATAGTAGTAGAGATTCAGAAACTAATGACCAGTCCAAAAAGACATACAAATTATCAGAAAGTTGTCACCAAACCGGCAATCAGATAGAAGGGAGAAATGAATTGGTCATGCATCAGACCCTCATTAGAGAAAAGAAAATAGAAAACATCAAAAGAAATTTTATTGAGCAGTCAGTCAGAAAGTGTAAGCTTAAGCTAAAAGAATACAAAAAAAGAGGGCGGACAACTACTTCCATATTTACACTTCATAGTGCCGCTACTATCATCTCATAGTCAAATTGGTACAACAGCAATGTCAAACCTATTCCTATGCAATATATTTATTGAGAAGAGACTCAAAATATCCTAGATCTGATCCTTATACAAGTTTCAGTTAAAAAAATGCTTGTACAAGTATGCAGACTGAAAATATTTTGAGTACCTACATAACAAAAATTGTGGGATTTCACATCAGCTCTTAATTAATAGTAGCGAATAGAGGATTTCACATCAACTTACCGTAGTACTACCACAAGTAGCTCCTGAAACAAAACACTACAGAATCAAATAATAATGTTCAGTTTGCAAAGCAGAGTCCATTGAATAGTCATGAAGAATAGATTGCATCAACAACGCATAACTTGAAATGCGGAATTACTAAAATAATCAAACTCAGCAAGCAAGGCAACGTACAAGTTAACTGACTTTATGGGGCATATATCATATTGACTTCAGCAAGGTCTTATGCACATTACCCTGACTAACATGGTCAATACAACAGTCATCTACCAAATTTTTGGGGGATGGAAGTTAAAAAGTACAGAAGCATAACAACTCACTTTTTCAAAAATGGATTCATGCCCGATTTCTACACGACGATATAGCAGCCATTGATCACCTCGTTTCACATGGGCCGCAACCTTCGATCACAAGGTCGTGTGAAAATCGTCATGCAAAGGGTCATGTTCACAGTAATTTCGTTAAACAAATTCTGGAAAAATTAACACTCTGCATTCGCAATAGTAAATAGTTAACCAATAAAAGCACCATGGGTGAGGATCCTCTGCTGTAATGTAATTCTGCACGTGATGCAAAATTGCTGCTTAGCCTCCTCATCCATGCCCTGAGTATCCTTTTCTCCATTCTACCACATGCTACATAAAAAAAAATTGGGGCAGTTACTAACAAAGATTATACAACAAAGAATGGTATGTAGAAGAAAACAGTACACAGATTGTACGTAGTAGACATACAAAAAAAGCAAGGACGGAGATGACATTGCAACTGAACATGGAAAAGGAGAGGAGTTGCTGCAGGTGGGTGTACATGCAGAGATAAGATGTGCAACTGAACATGTTAAAAGAAGGTTCAGCGGAGGTGGAACTCACTTGGACACCGTTCTTGTTGCCTTCGCTGTCACGTCGCCTACTGGTTGTCCGCTCCATCTATTCAGTTTGTGTGGATCATCCTGGGCTTCCTGGGTGACACCTGGTCACGGCACCGGGCCTCGATGGCGTGCCGCAGGCTGCTGGCGGCGGAGCGGGCGACACGGGTCGTGATGGCGCAGCGCGGGGAACCGAGGGCGCCTGGCTTCCTGCTGCTCTCGCCGACCTTCTGCTTCCCAATGCTTGAGCGACTCGACCTCTCGCTGGTCTCTTTGTAGGCCCACCCGCTGTTCTCCTCGGCCTCGTGAATCGCGGGGGCGCCCGCCTCCTCCTCCTCCTCCAACAACAACCTCCCGCTCCACCCGAAAGAAATCGCCAAGCGGAACGCCTTGTTGCGACGTGCCTCGCCATCTACTTCCCCGCCGTGTCCGACCTCGCCATATGCTGCCGCGACCCCTCCATGCATGCCAACCTCGCACTCGCACCCTGCTGGCGGGGTAAGCTCCGCAATGTCCATCTCTCCGGTGGCGCGGATCTAGAGCCGCTGCTCCAGACCTGCCCCGCGCTTACCTTGTTCGACCTCTCCAAGTTATACTGCTGGACGGAGGATGACATGCAGCTTGATGCGCACCCGACCGCCACCGCCAGGCTCACTGACCTCGACCCCGGCCTTGCCGGCGCCTGGCTACCACGCCGCTGAGCTCAGGGCCATCACGGCTGCGTGCCCCGGCCTCCGCTGGCCATGGCGTCCGGCAGTGTGGGAAAAGAGAGAGGAAGAGAGATTAGTGAAGAGAGGGAGAGAAAAGCAAGGAGGGCATTGGGCGCGGCTGACCGCAGATGAGGTCGGCGGCGGCTTACAGGAGCGCGGGCGGCGACCAAAGGCAGGGTCAACTCGGGGGGAAGCGCACGGAAAGGAGGGGAAAGGGAGGAGCGGCGGAGATCCGTATTTCTCGATCTAGTAAGACAAAGCAGGGTCGGGGAAGCACAATTCTGGTGGAATCGACCGAAAATCAAGGAGCTGCCGCGGGGATTGGGGACGCGGTGTTGGGGAACGTAGTAATTTCAAAAAATTTCCTACGCGCACGCAAGATCATGATGATGCACAGCAACGAGAGGGGAGAGTGTTGTCTACGTACCCACGCAGACCGACTGCGGAAGCGTTGACACAACGTTGTGGAAGTAGTCGTACGTCTTCCCGATCCGACCGATCCAAGCACCGTTACTCCGGCACCTCCGAGTTCTTAGCACACGTACAGCTCGATGACAATCCCCGGGCTCCGATCCAGCAAAGCGTCGGGGAGGAGTTCCGTCAGCACGACGGCGTGGTGACGATCTTGATGTTCTACCGTCGCAGGGCTTCGCCTAAGCACCGCTACAATATGATCGAGGTGGAATATGGTGGCAGGAGGCACCGCACACAGCTAAGGAACGATCTCAAGGATCAACTTGTGTGTCCTAGGGTGCCCCCTGCCTCCGTATATAAAGGAGCCAAGGGGGAGGGGGCGGCCGGCCAAGGAGGGCGCGCCAAGGGAGTCCTACTCCCTCTGGGAGTAGGATTCCCCCCCCCCCCCCAATCCTAGTTGGAATAGGATTCCTCGAGGGGGGAAAGAGAGAGAGGGGGCCGGCCACCTCTCCTTGTCCTAATAGGACTAGGGGAGGGGGAGGCACGCGGCCCACCTTGGGCTGCCCCTTTCTCCTTTCCACTAAAGCCCACTAAGGCCCATATAGCTCCCGGGGGGTTCCGGTAACCTCCCGGTACTCCGGTAAAATCCCGATTTCACCCGGAACACTTCCGATATCCAAACATAGGCTTCCAATATATCAATCTTTATGTGTCGACCATTTCGAGACTCCTCGTCATGTCCATGATCACATCCGGGACTCCGAACAATCTTTGGTACATCAAAATGCATAAACTCATAATAACTGTCATCGTAACGTTAAGCGTGCGGACCCTACGGTTCGAGAAAAATGTAGACATGACCGAGACACGTCTCCAGTCAATAACCAATAGCGGGACCGGGATGCCCATATTGGCTCCTACATATTCTACGAAGATTTTTATCGGTCAGACCGCATAACAACATACGTTGTTCCCTTTGTCATCGGTATGTTACTTGCCCGAGATTCGATCGTCGGTATTCAATACCTAGTTCAATCTCGTTACCGGCAAGTCTCTTTACTCGTTCCGTAATACATCATCCCGCAACTAACTCATTAGTTGCAATGCTTGCAAGGCTTATGTGATGTGCATTACCGAGAGGGCCCAGAGATACCTCTCCGACAATCGGAGTGACAAATCTTATTCTCGAAATACGCCAACCCAACATCTACCATTGGAGACACCTGTAGAGCTCCTTTATAATCACCCAGTTACGTTGTGACGTTTGGTAGCACACAAAGTGTTCCTCCGGCAAACGGGAGTTGCATAATCTCATAGTCATAGGAACATGTATAAGTCATGAAGAAAGCAATAGCAACATACTAAACGATCGGGTGCTAAGCTAATGAAATGGGTCATGTCAATCAGATCATTCAACTAATGATGTGACCTCGTTAATCAAATAACAACACTTTGTAAATGGTTAGGAAACATAACCATGTTTGATTAACGAGCTAGTCAAGTAGAGGCATACTAGTGACACTAAGTTTGTCTATGTATTCACACATGTATTATGTTTCGGTTAATACAATTCTAGCATGAATAATAAACATTTATCATGATATAAGGAAATAAATAATAACTTTATTATTGCCTCTAGGGCATATTTCCTTCACGCGGAGTGCTAGAAGATTGGCAGACGATGGCGTCTGCTCGGGCAGAACATTTAATCCAAGACGTTCATTTGGATCATAGACCACCGATGCAATATGGATGGTAAGATGTGTTCAGATTTATTTGATCCGAGGGTCCTAGTTATTGCGTGTACAGTTTGTTGTGTGGCTTTGGAGAAATTTATGTTTGCTCTTTTAATAGTAGTAGAGATTTAGAAACTAATGACCAGTCCAAAAAGACATACAAATTATCAGAAAGTTGTCACCAAACCGGCAATCAGATAGAAGGGAGAAATGAATTGGTCATGCATCAGACCCTCATTAGAGAAAAGAAAATAGAAAACATCAAAAGAAATTTTATTGAGCAGTCAGTCAGAAAGTGTAAGCTTAAGCTAAAAGAATACAAAAAAAGAGGGCGGACAACTACTTCCATATTTACACTTCATAGTGCCGCTACTATCATCTCATACTCAAATTGGTACAACAGCAATGTCAAACTAACTATTGCTATGCAATATATTTATTGAGAAGAGACTAACTAGATCTGATCCTTATACAAGTTTTAGTTAAAAAAAATGCTTGTACAAGTATGCAGACTGAAAATATTTTGAGTACCTACATAACAAAAATTGTGGGATTTCACATCAACTCTTAATTTATAGTAGCGAATAGAGGATTTCACATCAACTTACCGTAGTACTACCACAAGTAGCTCCTGAAACAAAACACTACAGAATTAAATAATAATGTTTAGTTTGCAAAGCAGAGTCCATTGAATAGTCATGAAGAATAGATTGCATCAACAACGCATAACTTGAAATGCGGAATTACTAAAATAATTAAACTCAGCAAGCAAGGCAACGTACAAGTTAACTGACTTTATGGGGCATATATCATATTGACTTCAGCAAGGTCTTATGCACATTACCCTGACTAACATGGTCAATACAACAGTCATCTACCAAATTTTTGGGGGGTGGAAGTTAAAAAGTACAGAAGCATAACAACTCACTTTTTCAAAAATGGATTCATGCCCGATTTCTACACGACGATATAGCAGTCATTGATCACCTCGTTTCACATGGGCCGCAACCTTCGATCACAAGGTCGTGTGAAAATCGTCATGCAAAGGGTCATGTTCACAGTAATTTCGTTAAACAAATTCTGGAAAAATTAACACTCTGCATTCGCAATAGTAAATAGTTAACCAATAAAAGCACCATGGGTGAGGATCCTCTGCTGTAATGTAATTCTGCACGTGATGCAAAAATGCTGCTTATCCTCCTCATCCATGCCCTGAGTATCCTTTTCTCCATTCTACCACATGCTACATAAAAAAAATTGGAGCGTTTACTAACAAAGATTATACAACAAAGAATGGTATGTAGAAGAAAACAGTACACAGACTGTACGTAGTAGACATACAAAAAAAAGCAAGGACGGAGATGACATTGCAACTGAACATGGAAAAGGAGAGGAGTTGCTGCAGGTGGGTGTACATGCAGAGATAAGATGTGCAACTGAACGTGGAAAAAGAAGGTTCAGCGGAGGTGGAACTCACTTGGGACGGCGTTCTCGTTGCCTTCGCTGTCACGTCGCATACTGGTTGTCCGCTCCTTGCTATTCAGTTTGTGTGGATCATCCTGGGCTCCTTGCTATTCAGTTTGTGTGGATCATCCTGGGCTTCCTGGGTGACACCTGGTCACGGCACCGGGCCTCGATGGCGTGCCGTAGGCTGCTAGCGGCGGAGCGGGCGACACGGGTCGTGATGGCGCGGCGCGGGGAACCGAGGGCGCCTGGCTTCCTGCTGCTCTCGCCGACCTTCTGCTTCCCGGTGCTCGAGCGACTCGACATCTCACTGGTCTCGTTGTAGGCCCACCCGTTGTTCTCCTTGGCCTCGTGAATTGCGGGGGCGCCCGCCTCCTCCTCCTCCTCCAACAACTTCCCGCTCCACCCGAAAGAAATCGCCAAGCGGAACGCCTTGTTGCGTCGTGTCTCGCCATCTACTTCCCCGCCGTGTCCGACCTTGCCATCTACTGCCGCGACCCCTCCACGCATGCCATCCTCGCACTCGCACCCTGCTGGCGGGGTAAGCTCCGCTATGTCCATCTCTCCGGCGGCGCGGATCTAGAGCCGCTGCTCCAGACCTGCCCCGCGCTTACCTTGTTCGACCTCTCCAAGTTATACTGCTGGACGGAGGATGACATGCAGCTTGATGCGCACCCGACCGCCACCGCCAGGCTCACCGACCTCGACCCCGGCCCTGCCGGCCACTACTAGGAAAAGTGCTATAAATGAAATTGACACCAATGATGCACCAAACATGTGGTGCGCCACTACTATATACTAATGACGCACCATGTATTGGTGCGCCATTAGTGTCCAAATACTAATGGCGCATCACATCCACGATGAGCCATTAGTAACAAGATTTTATTTATTTATTTTTAAACTAGTAATGGCGCACCACATCCACGGTGCGCCATTAGTAAAAAAATTCAATTTTTTTTCATAACTAGTAATGGCGCACCAGGGGATAATGCGCCATTACTAGTTAAACTAGTAATAGCGCACCACATCCACGGTGGGCCACTAGTAAAGTTTTTTCAATTTTTTTTCAATTTTTTTATATTCTTTGAAAACTAGTAATGGCGCACCGTGGGAGTGGTGCGTCATTACTAGTTCGGCGCACCACTCCCAAGGTGCGTCATTACTAACTTGGCCCAAATATTCCCTCGCATGCACCTCCCCCCCCCCCCAGACCGCCTTTTCAGTTTTAAAAAAATAAAAGAAAATGATGAAAATGTCAAAAAAATAAAAGAAATTAAGTTTCCCATGTGATATGTGGTCTAGTTGTTGGGAAAATTTACAAATAAGAATTTCAACTTTATTTGTGAAATCTCTCTGGAATTTGTAAAATGGGCATACTTTGCATACGAACTCGGATTAAAAAGTTTTCTATATGAAAAATCATCTACTCGAAAAGTTACATCCGAATTTAACGGGGGAAACCCCGTTAACCATTTTCAAAATCTTCAAAAACCTAACAGAAAAAAAGTTACGGGGCTTTTAAGATCTGGAGGCAAAAAAATCCAAAAAAATTCAAACTTACTAGTGGTGCACCGTGTGCTAGGTGCGCCACTAGTAACAGAAAAAAAAATTAGTTTCAATTTTTTTCGGGATTTTTTTAAATATGATACGTAATATGAACGGAAGTTTGAAATATTTTTTCAAACTTCCATCACACTCATGAACATGAACAAAATCCTAAATATCAACAAGGTTTAATAGGATTGATATGCTAGATATATTAACAAGTGCCTGTGAAGTGAGCTGGTGCTGGGGTTGGATAGAACTCTGAAGTTAAGTGTGCTTGGGCTGGAGTAGTGTGAGGCTGGTAGTGTGAGGATGGGTGACCTTTCGGGAAGTTTGACCACGGAGTGCGATTTGACCTGAGATTAAGCATATTGGCCCGAGATTAAGCCATAGTGACCCGAGATTAAGAAAAAAATAAAAAATAAAAAAAAAATATTTGAAAAAAAATTATTACTAATGGCGCACTTCTATGTGGTGCGCCACCTCTAGGCATACTAATGGCCCACTACAGGTGCGCCATTAGTATCTGGTATACTACAGGTGCGCCATTAGTATCTGGTATACTAATGGCGCACCAGTGGTGCGCCATTAGTAAAAAATAATAGTGGCGTGGTACTAGTGGCGCACCAGTAGTGCGCCATTAGTAGGGAAAACTGGTGCACCACTAGTAGGCCTTTTCCTAGTAGTGGGCACCTGGCTACCACGCCGCTGAGCTCGGGGCCATCACAGCCGCGTGCCCCGGCCTCCGCTGGCCATGGCGTCCGACAGTGTGGGAAAAGAGAGAGGAAGAGAGATTAGTGAAGAGAGGGAGAGAAAAGCAAGGAGGGCATTGGGCGCGGCTGACCGCAAATGAGGTCGGCGGCGGCTTGCAGGAGCGCGGGCGGCGACCAAAGGCAGGGTCAACTCGAGGGGAAGCGCACGGAAAGGAGGGGAAAGGGAGGAGCGGCGGCGATCCGTATTTCTCAATCTAGTAAGACAAAGCAGGGTCGGGGAAGCACGATTCTAGTGGAATCGACCGAAAATCAAGGAGCTGCCGCGGGGATTGGGGACGCGGAGGGCTAGAAGATTGGCAGACGATGGTGTCTGCTCGGGCAGAACATTTAATCCAAGACTTTCATTTGGATCGTAGACCATCGATGCAATATGGATGGTAAGATGTGTTCAGATTTATTTGATCCGTGGGTCCTAGTTATTGTGTGTACAGTTTGTTGTCTGGCTTTGAAGAAATTTATGTTTGCTCTTAATAGTAGTAGAGATAGAGATGTCACTGGTCGGCCATTACTGCATTCGATAATCTGACGTGGTTAGCATCATCTGTGCCTTCGTTCTGCAGTTTTTGCACTGTAATCCCAAGCAGCAAAAAATGAAAGAAAGAAAGAAATGGCATGGAACATTTTTTATTGTTGTATTTCTTAACATGACCGTTTACTCCCTATAGCAAGTCTTCGAGACCTCCATACCTTTTTAATGAAAAAGGACCCATATATATATTATAAAGGTTCATAAGAAGTAACCGGTCCATAATAAATTTTAACATCACAAAAGTCTAGAAGAGACGAGACCAGCAAGGTCATAAATTAAAATGTTGATTCAGATTCAAGCATGTGGCCAGTTGCAACACTAGTGTAGATACGTCCCTCGCACATGGTTTGAAAACCTTATCGCACACGTAGAGCCGAACCGTCACCCCGTGGTTGTGTCGATGACGCCGATGTAGTACATATCCACCATTTCCCGAGCGTCGCTGCTATGTCCCACATCTTCGAAGTTCGTTGTTGCATCCATGCCTGCGAGAAAAGTAATTGTAACAACCTGAAATCACGGTCTCTTCTTTGTAGCCTTATTACCAAAGAAAGACATGTGTGATGGGGCAGTACCAGCTAAAGACAGCAAGATTTCTTCACCTCCGGGGTGTTCCTCAAGAAATTTGGTCACATCATACACCTATGGAAGAAGAATATTTTCTTTAGCCCAGTGAGTACTTTCCGACGATGACGACGATGATGAACAGCAACAATAACCGAGTTATTTACCCAAAACCATCACATTATGGGCTAGGGTAACAGATCAGTACCACATTTGAGGCAGAGTACAAAAAACCACCAACAATGGGGCTAATTTGTAACGCGGAGCACTGACGCTGCGTTTTAGCCCAGAAAACAGCAAAACCGACAGGTGGGGCTTGCCTGTCGGGATGATGTGGCAAAAAAAATTCCACGTGGCAGGTTGACTAGTCTCTTTCTCCTCTCTCTCCTCTCTTCTGGCGCCGGGTCCCACTTATCAGCTTCACATCTCCTTTTCCCCCTATTTTCTTCTTCTTCCTCCTCGTCTCTCTCCCGACGGCAGGAATTCCGACGGTCTCCACCGCTGCCTCCTCCCAAGTCGACCCACATCCCCCATCCTTCCTTTGTGACGCGGCTTCACTCTGCCATCTCGCCGGCTCCACGACCGCTTGACATCCCAGCGTTTCCGCACTGGCAAGGCCGCGTGGCGGCGAGCGGCAGCGCACCGGGGAGCCGGTCATGGGAGCTGCAGGCAAGTGGCTGCTGCCCCTCCAGCCATGGGAGCAGCAGACGCGTAGGAATCCGGGGCCGCTGATGTTCGCGAGCCGAGCGGCAGCGCATCTTCCGCAGGTCTCCGGCCGCGTCGACAAGCAGGTGAAATTGGGCGGGACAGACAAGACCTTTAGCCATGGGAGCGCATCGGTCCTCGATTTGGACATCTAGCCATGATTACGATGGTCAACACTCATCAATTTGGATGCCAACGTGAGTTCTCTGTGATTGTGTGCGTGCGTGCTCCAGCCCCCCGGCGCCCCGCAGAGGTCGAGCACGGCGCGCGCCGCGGATGGGGCGGATGGGCACGAGGTCGACGCCGACGACGAAGGCGCCGGCGGGGGCACGGGCGACGGCCACCTGCATCCAGCCCCCCGGCGCCGCGCAGAGGTCGAGCACGGCGCGCGCCGGCGGGAGGAACCAGAAGCGATCGTCGAGCTGCTGCAGCTTGAAGGCCGCGCGACTCCGGTAGCCCTGCTCCTTGGCGAGGTGGTAGTACTCGTCCTGCCGCTGCTTCCCCTTCGCCTTGCCCATGGAGCTCTTGACTTGCATCGGGAGAGATGGCTCGTTGCGCACAAGCTGCTCGACACAATGCTTCATAGAAATAGAGATGGGATGAAGATGACCATGTAGTCAATGACAGGCGGGGCCCATAGCTCATCTGCCACCTCAGCTAGTCAAAGTTTTTTTATGTGCTTGGTATTTGCCATGTCAGCCCGACAGGCGGGACCCACCTGTCGGATTCGCTGTTTTCTGAGCTAAAACGCTGCGTCAGTGCTCCGCGTTACAGATTAGCCCCATTGTTGGTGGTTTTTTGTGCCCTGATCTGTTACCCTAGTCCATAATGTGGTGGTTTGGGATAAATAACACACAATAACCACCACAACGGAGCGAATCGGACTCTTCTAATCGATCCACCCACGGACTGCAAAGCTAGCCGTTCTGCTCCTGATCGATTCTCTAGACGTGAACTAGTAGTACGTATGTGGTAGTGCTTCTAGCTAGCAGGTACACGGTAATATATTAGGCAAAGCAAACTAGTACCCAAGGTCCTCGAGTCTGCTTGGATGCAATCCAGAAACAAGCAACAAACCCCATAAAGCTAGCAATGGACAGAACTAATTATCAGAGAGTAGATGCAAATAATAACGTGAATAAAAAACAGGTGGTCGTCCGTGTCGTCCACCAGGCACCTAATCACATCTTATTTCGCCCATCAAGCTAGCCTAAACACTAGCAGGAGTCAGATCAGGAATCGACAAGTCTACTACTACTACTGATCCACTTAGGGAATATATACCAAGTAAGGAGGCACATGATAAAGTGAAAAGAAGCGACCTTGCCGGCGATGAGGAGCCAGCAATCGTTGCTGGAGTGGTGCTGGGCGACCTCCTCCATGGTAAACACCATGGCCATCTTTCTTCGATTGAGTGCACAGAGAGAGAATGGAGAGGGTCAATGCATGGCATGCTGTTTACATAGATAGGAGGAGGGATGGTGAGGTGGGGGAGGCGTGGTGGCGGGTGGTAGAGAGTTGACTTCGGGCTGTTTCAAGTGGAAATATTTATCCAGCTTAACTAGGGCAGTCCCAATCCTACACCAAGTATATTATGCAAACTAAGCAAAAAACTGATGTTTTGTTGACGCCTGAAAATGCAAAGAGCGGCTCAAAGATATAAGATCTTCTCTAACATATCCTGTATAAGTTGACCCTTAAAAACGCGTATAAGGTACACTTTTAACCGTTTTTAGGGTGCGAAATTGCCCCGGGAAGTGCAGACCCCGTAAACAAAAATGTATCTCAGTATAGCCCTTTTTTTTCTTTCTTTTTTTCCTTTTTCCTCCGGTCCTGGCAGAGCCCGTCTCCAGCCATGGCTTGCATCGCTCTGGCGCCGCCTGTTCCCAGCCACACGTGCAATGAAGGAGCCCTGTGCGGCCCGCCCCAACCGCGCGCTCCCTGGCGCGCCTGCCCGTCCCTGATTGAGCCCGACATCGCCCGCCGCCGCGCGCGCTCCTTGGCGTCTCCGCAGGAGCTGCCCGGTGCCCTCCCCCCTTCCCCCGCGCCCTTCTTCGGCACCGCCCCACCCTGATTATGCCCGCCGGTGGCCTGCTCCGCCCTACCCATGGACGGCCTCGCCTCGGCAGTGGAGATCGAGCCAGCCGTAATTCGGACCAGCGGCAACTTCTTCCGATGTGCGACGATGGATTCCGGTGAGTTTCGGGTAGATTCCGGCCAGCTCCACGGCGGCGCGTATGCTCCGACGAGTTTTGACCGGTTTACGGGTTGAACGTTCTCACCGATGGATTTTCAGTGCCCTTTAAAAAGTTTAAGGCCGATCGATTTTACGGGATCTGCTTGGCGCCGTTGTTTTATCGAAACTGTAAACACTTATTTTTACGATATTAACCGCTTTTAAGACGTCCGCTAAAGATGCTCTAACACGATGAAGTTAAATATACAAAAAAATAGTTTTTTTTTCTAACGGGACCGCTACACCCTGCCGCCAACGCATGTTGTAAGTACATTATAGCTCAGTCTGTATTGATTCCTTTCCCATGTTTAATTATAGTGGTATTACAATCAAGCTGGCCCATCAAGTCTGGTCCTTAGCTGGCCCATCAAGTCCTCGTCTGTTCACTAGCTACTTTCTCCCTCTCTATGTATGACTAGTAGAACGCCTGTACGTTGCTACGGGCTATAATGTATATAAAAAAATTAAATAAATGTTTAAGGTGATCTCTCAAGTCGAAGCTCATTTTTCCCTCATTCGTTTGGGTGTGTTCGAACATCAAATGGGCGCATCAGTATTAAAATAGGTAAACGTTTCAAACCAGCGCACCGGCCGAAGCTTGCGGCCAGTCGCACGGGGCGCGTTCGATCGAGTGGGATCCAACAAATCGTTTTTGTACTCAGGGTACAGCTGGACTAGGTCATGTGGCCCACTCTCCACCAAACATTCCTTATCCTTTTCTTCTTCCTTCTTCTTCCTCCGTTCGCATCTATACTTCATTGCTGCTTCTTTTTCCTCCCGTAGCAACCCCTCGCAAGCTGCTGGTTTTCTGCATTGGAGGCGGTGGTGCTGAATGGCAGCCACCTCACGGCCGAGCCTCCACTCCCCCTCGTTGTTGCCCGCGCACACACCGCTGCAAGGTCAACGCTCATGACGATGCAGCATCGCCATGGACGTGCCCACACAGCTTTTGCTTTTTCTTTTACTGAGTGCTGCAACCGGTCATGGGAGATGCTACATCCGCTGTGAGGGATGCTACAACCCATAAACTTTTTTGCTGGAACCAACTACCACTAGTACAGAACCGGGCAATAGCACCGGTTCGTAAGGCCCTTTAGTGCCGGTTTCATAACCGAACCGGCACTAAAGTGTGGTCACTAAAGGCCCCCCCTCCTTTTAGTACCGGTTTAGCACGAACCGGTGCTAAAGGGCAACCACGTGGCACGAGCTAGCTTCGGGGGCCGAGAGCCCTTTAGTACCGGTTGGTAACACCAACCGGTACTAAAATGTTTGGGGGGTTTTTTGGTTCTATGATTTCTTTTTCATTTAATTTTGTGTTTTTCATTTTAATTCTTTTTCGTTTGCTGGTATTTTACGGTACTACACATTATACACGTTATGCATATATATATATATATATATATATATATATATATATATATATAGGTCATAAGACAAGAAAAATTACAATTTATGTGTATTTTACACTATGTTTTTACATTTGTAATTTTACATAACATAAAATATTTTTTTCGACGATTATATATTTTCTTACGGTCTCTTTTTACTTCGGAAATAAAGCAAAATTTACAAAACGTAAAATTGCGGTTCATTGATGATAAAATAGAGGGGGTGAAGAATAACTATT
>LT934111.1:9133362-9157749 GCA_900231445.1 Triticum turgidum subsp. durum
AGACTGATTAGGGATTAATTTAGGCGCCAGCACTTGATGTGGTTAAGGCTTCTCGAAATATAAGTTGCTAGAGTGGGCTTAAGAGGAAACAACAATTATGAGTATAAGTGAAACATGCAAATTATACGTCTCACAATGGTCTAGTATCCTTGTATGGTTATAATGACACGAACCTTTATTTTTCATTGTGCAAACCTTTTCACAATTGGATGTGCGCACTCTTTTTATTGTACGAGAACCCTTTTTTGTCATTGCCTAAACCATGCACAACATGTATGTGCACTCTTTTTATTGAACTGGGCACCTTTTATACCATGAGCTCCTGACCTTTCTCTCTTTCCACGTTGGTATCCCATCTCTCTCTCTTCACCTGTGTGTGTATTTGATGGTCAAGAGATTTAATATAGGTGCGAACACTTGATGTGGTTAAGGCCACTTGAGATATAAGCTGATAGAGTTGACATAAGAGGAAACAATAATATGAACTAACAAGTGTAAGTGAAACATGAAAGTTGCATAATGACATGAGAACGTTGACTTTCCATTGCCCAAACCTTGCACAACCCTATTTGTGCACTCTTTTTATTGGAGCGGGCAACTTTTATACCTTGAACTCCCGTCTCTCTTTCTCTCATCCATGTGTGTGTGTGTGTGTGTGTGTGTGTGTGTGTGTGTGTGTGTGTGTTGGTTGGTCTCTAGACCGATTAGGCATTGATTTAGGCGCCAGCAGTCGATGTGGTTAAGGCCCCTCAAAATATAAGTTGATAGAGTTGGCATAAGAGGAAACAATAATTATGAGTATAAGTGAAACATACAAATTATACCTCTCATAATGGTCTAGTATCCTTGTATGGTTATAATGACACAAACCTTTATTTTTCATTGTGCAAACCTTTTCACAATTGGATGTGCGCACTCTTTTTATTGTACTTGGCACCTTCAATATTCTAGAAAGTGAGTTAGGGGACCTGGCTACACAAGAGCGACCGAACCCTAGCCCCACCAGCACGCCCCTCCCAACCGCCACCTGAGGCACTCACTGGTGCTGCTGCGTGTCTGCCGGTGAAGCTGGTGTCGAGGCTTTGTATGCCATGGCGGCGGCCCTAATTGGTGAGGGTGGCATCGATCTCGTCCGACAGATGGCATCTGAGCCGACACTTTTCTCCATGCAGCCCGATTCCTTAGACGATGAGCATGACAATTTGATGACAGGTGTGATAGAATAATGCCGAGCAAAACTAAGGTACGGTTGTAACTTTCTCTGTACTCATCTTCTCAGAGGAAAGTGTGTAATAGACATTTTTTTAAACTTCTATTGGGAAACAAATGAGACTGCCCATGACATGATTTTGTCTTCCGCTTCTCCACTTTCTACCCGGCCATTGACGTCTTCGGCCTGACATTCTTTCATTGCTTCCTCCACAAGATCAATCTGATGCCGCACGCCGCACACCCGTCGCCAGGCCTGCACCCGCACCATGACGGGACTCGCACCAGTGGGTCGTCTACGACGGCAGGTCCACGGTGGCATCCACACCCTCTCCGGCACCGACTGCGTCGTAGCCATCCACGCCAACTCCGGCGCCGTCGTCAGTCATCGACTCGCCGGCGATGGTGCGGATCATGTGTGCACCTATAGGACGGCTTGCAGTTGCAGTGCCCCATGTGCATGCAGGATTTCCAGCCTCCGACACACATCATGCCAGCGGCAACAAGGGTTTTGGCCCTTGGCATGGACGACTGGAAGCCGCGTGGGATGGAGGAACAGGACGCCGGGTAGGAGTACGGGCGGCACTGTCACGATCAGAGGTTCATAGCGGGCCGAGATGAGCGATACTAGCGGAAATCACCTTTCGACCTTCCAGCATTTTGTCCTCATAGGTGTTTTCCTCTTCTCTTTGTTTCCCATTGTGTGACAAATCCCAGGAGGCTTACTTTCATAATTTCTAAACTGACATCTCTGATCTATCGATACTACTACTAAAACACTCCTAAGTACTATTCAGTGGATGAACATCCAGCGAGTTTGTTTGCATTCTTTTAGCTTGATCTTTCGGATTATATGAAGTTGTTCTTCTGCTTTTGTAATTTCTTCTTTCAGCAGCTTTTTATTTCGGGTGGTGCTCTCTGCTTCACCTCTTAACTGTTCTAGCTGGGAGGCCACTCACCATGCCAAAAGGACTTGGACGTGTTTGCTCACTTCAGTTATCTGCTCGCTGCCGTTCTTGCAATCAGCAGAAAATGCGTACTGACTTGACACTCTGTTGACAATTAATGGCAGGTAAAGCATGAGGATGGTGTAAACATTCCGGGAGGTCAACAACAACGGCGGGTATTCTGTATTTACCAGAGATGCAAAACTGCTGCCGCAAGCAGGCAGCACACACTGAAAATTAAAACAGGGTCATGCTCAATGTAAACAATACAGTTATGCAGAGTTCTAATTTTAGTTTTTTTTCCTTCTCTGTTCATATATATAGACCTATCTACAGACGGAAGCAGCCCGCACAATAATCTCTCGGTGAAAAGATTTTGAGCAAATGCAAAAACAATCAAGAAGACTGAAATACATCCAAAGGTATCATCCGACGTCAAGTTTACTGAACGTTTGACATAGAAAGGCATAATGAATGTCTCTATGCATATATCTTATGTCTATATGCATGTATTAATTTGTTACTAATGTTTATTAGAAGCTTGGTCTAAAATTTTCGGCATCCACATCCACTACCATTTTCTGATCCAATAGCGCAGAATTTCCCTAACGCTCGTGCAGTTGGATATGGGGTAGTGATGGAGAATGAGTGCACATGGTGGCCTAGAGGGAGGCAACATAAGAACATGCTTGTGTTTATAGCTGTGTGGTGAAAAACTGAACATAAATGATGCATTTGACTAAATATAATAAGTGATGCACACATACTTTGGATTCCTGCAGGGATAAGGAGGAAAAGAAGAAACATGACAAAACAGAACATAAACTGAGTTATTGGGTCTCAAGGGAGAAGAGATAGTTAGAAGTTATTGCTTTTGCGCTTGGAAATTTCATGTTGGCAACTAAGCACTACTAATCTATCTACCACAATTGGGTTGCTTATTATAATCACAAATAGCAAGCGTAATATGATGGCGCGGCGAGATCTAGGCGGGGTAGGTGTGTCTCGTGTAGTACTTGGTCTGGACGGTCGCCCGTGTGCTTGGCTTCAATGGTAACCCTCATTTGATTTAACAGCTATCCTTCGGTTCCATAGCTGACAGGGCGTGTCTCGAGCTCCTCATGCGCCTGGGTGCCATGTGCCACTCCGAGCTTCAGCGCCTCTTCATTGCGAACGCTGAATCCATCTCAGTTGTCGTAGCATGGATGGCGTGTGAATAAACTCATTGTCAAGTGCAGAGTGCACCCAACAGTCGGTACTTCCCGAGGAAGCTCGGGAAAATCCAGGAGAAGGAGAGTGACAACATGCACATGAAGGGCACAAAGGAGTAAGTGGGATGATTCTGTTCCGGCCTTTTTTGTTCCTCACCAAGTCACCATGGTAATCAATCTAATTTTGAATATTTAGGTACTAGCTGTGCATATGTTGCTGGCACTAGTAGAAAACCGGGCAATAGCACCGGTTCATAAGGGCCTTTAGTGCCGGTTATGGAACCGGCACTATTATTTCGGCACTAAAGCCCCCCCCCCCTTTAGTACCGGTTCAGCACGAACCGGTGCTAAAGGGGTACCACGTGGCACGAGCCAGCTCCGGGGGCCGGGAGCTCTTTAGTACCGGTTGGTAAAACCAACCGGTACTAAATGGTTGTGGGTTTTTGTTTTATTTTGTATTTTTCAATTAAATTTGTGTTATCAATTTAATTTAGGATTGTTTTACGTTATAATGAGTTGTAGTCGTCATCATCATCATCATCATCGCATATTAATAAATAAATAAACTCTAGCTAGCTAAAAATCATCGTGGTCGTCTAATTACCACTATTTAATCATCATAGTCATTACCGCTAGCTATGTAATTCATCATCAACGTTGGCTAGCTTATAGAGGAAACATTCACTTTGTAACAGAAGCAAAGAGATATCATCAAGTTCAACATAATCATCACCAACATCGAAGTTCAGGACACGGATCCATGAGACAAGTACTAATTAAGAGCATGAAGAGTAGCTACTGATCCTGCTGCTCCCTCTCAGGTAGAATAGCATAGAACATGTATAGCTCTCCTGATTCATCATACTGGAGCATGCAGATGAATCTGTCTCCTAATCTTGGGTTGCGCTTCTCCTTACTGCCCCCTAGTACTTCTCTGCGATCGTTAATAATTTTGCTCCAATCTTTCACTATTAAGCATTCTTCGCTTTTAGAAATCCTGAATGCACTCATGTGCAATGTACGAAATCTTGGTCGTAAGCTAACCATTGACATGCGACCTTTTGTCTCGATCCACTGGGGCACAACTGTCATCGGAAGTCCCTGTTGAACAACATCGTATAGTAATTAATATACTAAGCAATGAAAGTTTAGCTTCAAAAATAATGTATACAAAAGATGCACTAATTAAGGACAAATATTTAAAATCTTACCATCTTTTGATTATAGATGTGACCGTAGTTCAATACGATCACCATTGGTCGCACGTTTTGAGTACTAACATTTCTAAGTGTAGGGAAAAAAATTGTCTTGACAGTATTAAAATCCTCAAGCCATGAAACATAATGACTTATCTCCTCGCAATTTAGTTGAGCCCCGGGGTAGTAGTAGGTCCTGTCTACCAAGCGCCGGACATGTTTGCTTGAACCGAAATAAGCTAACAATACAAAATCGTTGTCAACTATTTTTGAATAAATTGTACGAAAGACATAAACATATGCATGCATGGTTGAGAAAAACTCACCAAATGGTAGAACTGGAGGTGTTTGCACATCGACCCAGATGTCTATATTACCTTCAATATCATCTTCCGGACTAATATCAAAGGTGATAACCATATCAGGCTCAAATGCATAAGCCTTGCATAGTGCTTGCCAAGTTTTACATTCAAAATGGGTGTATGTGTCTCCATTATATAATTTGACGTTGAAAGTATACCCATGCTGCGTCTTCAAGTAAACTCTCTTTACCTCCATATCATCTATAGCACTGAAACCTATCTTATCCAAGACAAAAATTCTTGCATGGCAGGGGATGCGCTAGTAGAATAGTGAAAATTTAAAATTATAAGTTGAAGCAAATGAAGCATAAGTTTTGCATTCAAATAATAATTGACAAAGTGACTTACTGTATCAACTTCGAATGTCTCATCCAGCTTGATGCTGAAGCGCCTACCATCAACAAGGAAATTTTGGTCGCACAGGCCGCGCTGGTCTTCACAATGTTCGCACATAATAAAATCTTTTTCGTCGTCAGATGACATTTCCTATGTTCATATAGGTGAAACATTAAACACCTATATCTAGCCATATATATATTCATCTAACATTTGACATTAATATATCTAACTATATATTCAATTGACATTACTATATATTTAACTTTTGTATCTAATTCATTAACAAATAATATTTTAATTAGATCATCAAATCTCATATACCTAAATTTTCTTACTAAAAATAAACTAGTTATATTAATTATTCAATTAGTTCTAATCTCATATACCTAAATTTTCTTACTAAAAATAAACTAGTTATATTAATTATTCAACTAGTTCTAATCTCATATACCTAAATGTTCTTACTAAAAATAAACTAGTTATATTAATTATTCAACTAGTTCTAATCTCATATACCTAAATTTTCTTACTAAGAATAAACTAGTTATATTAATTATTCAACTAGTTCTAATCGCATATACCTAAATTTCCTTATTAAAAATAAACTAGTTATATTAATTATTCAACTAGTTCTAATCTCATATACCTAAATTTTCTTATTAAAAATAAACTAGTTATATTAATTATTCAACTAGTTCTAATCTCTCTAGTTCGACAATTTTTCTATCTAGCTAGCTAATTCATCTAACATTCGACATTAATCTAACATTCGATCATCTAATTAACTTTTCTAAAAAACAGAAAATAAGTAAAAAAAATTGTGTGTGTATGTGTGTGCATGCATATGTGTGTATATATACGTATACATATGTGTGTACGTATGTGTGTATGTGTGTGTGTGTATGCGTGTGTGTGTGCATGTGTGGTATATGTGTGTGTGTGTGTGCGGCCCCATATGCCGCCGCCCCGTACGTACGAGCGGGGGCGCCGGCGTACGGGGCGGGGGCGCCGGTGTGTGTGTGTATGTGTGTGTATATGTGTGTGTATGTGTGTGCGGGAGCGAGAGAGAGACGTACGGCCGCGGCGATGACGACGGACGGCGGCGGCGTTCGGGGCGCGCGGCAGCGCGAGACGACGACGACGACGACGGGCGGCGGCGGGGACAGCGACGATGACGACGGACGGCGACGACGGGATTGAGCGGCGCGCGCGGCGGAGCTTGGAGACGAAGTGGAGTTGAAACTGGAATTTTCGTAAGTGATGTATATATAGGATTGGCCTTTAGTACCGGTTCGTGGCTTCAACCGGTACTAAAGGCCTATTTTCGCCAGGCCAAGCGGCGGGAAACGACCCCTTTAGTACCGGTTCGTGCCACGAACCGGTACTAAAGGCCCCCCTTTAGTACCGGTTGGAGCCACGAACCGGTACTAAAGGGGGTGCGCTGCCACCCGCGGTGCACAAAAGTTTAGTCCCACCTCGCTAGCCGAGGGGCACTCGCACCTGCTTATAAGCCCCGCTGCCGCTGCTGTCTCGAGCTCCTCTCTAAAGCAGGCCTTCTGGGCCTACCTCTGCTACTCTGCCCTGTGGGGCCTATTGGGCTTGCGGGCCTGCATCCTGGCCCAACAACAGGTTGGGTTTCTAGTCGTATGCAGGCCGTTGTGGCCCAGTAGGTGGGCTTTTTTCATTTAGTTTTTCTTTTCTGCTTTATTTATTTTGTTTTATTTATTTTTAGTTGTTTTTTGCTGTATTTAGAGTTTGCGCTGCCACCCCAAAATTTAGTCCCACCTCGCCCGGCGAAGGGCAGCCACACTGGTTTATAAACCAAGCCGCGGCTACCTCTTCGAACTCCTCTATATAGCAGGCTTCTAGGCCTAATTAATTAGGGCGCGCTGCCCTGTGAGTCTGCTGGCCCTTCTAGGCCTGCATTTGCACACCTTAGGTCTGGTAGACCCACAGGGCAGTGCGCCAACAAATTTGCTATATAGTTTTTTCTTTTCTGCATTACTTATTTTTATTTATTTATTTTTGAGTAGTTTTTTATATAGTTTTTTTTTCTGCATTATTTATTTTCTTCTATTTATTTTCGAGTAATTTTTTGTATAGTTCTTTTATTTTCTGCATTACTTATTTTTGCATAGTCCGAAACCCTGATACTCGGAAAGAGTTTGTTCAGTTTGTACACGAAGTGCGTCCAGTTTTTGCTGTGACCCTCTCTACTCTTTCGCGCATGCTATGCGGGTGATACGATGATACCATGCCAAGTTCCAACATTTTCAGGATTCATTTTGTAGTGATTTTCAATTTCACGGTCATTTAGCTCTCTAAACAATTAGGTAAATGACCGAAAAACAACAAATGATGTCAGAACATGTTGAAAATTTATGACGTCGCTTTAAATGCTGCATACTGAACACAAAAGAAGTCCGGAGTTCAAATAAGTTTAAAAAACATTGAAGTGGCCATGTAACAGATGAGTTCTCGTCCGGAACCCTGATACTCGGAAAGAGTAGGTCCAGTTTGTACACGAAGTGCATCCAGTTTTTGCCGTGACCCTCTCTACTCTTTCGCGCATGCTATGCGGGTGATATGATGATACCATGCCAAGTTTCAACATTTCCAGGATTCATTTTGTAGTGATTTTCAATTTCACGGTCATTTAGCTCTCTAAACAATTAGCTAGGTAAATGACCGAAAAACAACAAATGATGTCAGAACATGTTGGATATTGATGACGTCACTTTAAATGCTGCATACTGAACACAAAAGAAGTCCGGAGTTCAAATAAGTTTAAAAAACATTGAAGTGTGGCCATGTAACAGAGTTCACATTTGACCATTTTTCTACTAGTCAATAGAGTTTGCCAAACTTGAGCTTCCCAAGTCACTTACACAAAAAGCTATGATTCATGGTTGTCAAATCCATATTTTCCAAACCACAACAACCTTGAGGCATAACAAGTTTTAAATGCTGCATACTGAACACAAAAGAAGTCCGGAGTTTAAATAAGTTATTAAAAATAAAAAAAGAGGTGCAATGCTGGTTAATTTGCTTCAAGCCATTCGGAATAGTGTAGACTGCACTGCACATAGCTCAGTGCAATCTATGCTATTCCGCAAGGCTTGAAGCTAATCAACATGTAGAAGATCATCTTGAGCTTGTGTCCCCTTAAAGGAAGTAGGATACTTCTCTTGTTGAGGAACAAACTTTGTCTTTGGGGTATTGATCTTCTTCCCACTCAACTCCATTGGCATTGAACTTTCGTTCAAAACCAACACCTTGATTCTTCCCTTCAATAAGCTATTTTCTTGCTCAAGTGTAACTTGGCTAAGAGAATCGTTAGTGGAATCAAGAGAACTACTAGAAGCAACAATGTTAGATCTTATGTCACAAAAAAGAAGTTGTATCAAACCTTTTATGTCGGATCTAGAACAAACCAATCGGTATCGCCATCATACAGCCCTACCGTGGCTCGTGATGCATATATATGCATATCGAATGTACGGTTGGGCGTATGATGGCGAATCTGAATGATTTGTATTCAGTCGATGAACTAGTAGATGTATGCAGTCGATGAACTGGTAGATGTATGTAGTCGATGAACTGAAAGACTTATGCAGGGACGAAGGCGAGAGATGGGCTATATATAGGGTCGTCTGGCTCACAAAGTGATTGTGATAGTTTCGATCCAACGACTCACATGAGCTAGGAAGAAACACACCCTTGATCCAACGACTCGCAAGAGCTAGAAAGAAACACACGATCCGTGTGATTCTTCCTGATTGGTGGGATGCACATTAGTATCGGTTCGTGCCACGAACCGGTGCTAAAGATTGGCAACAAACCGGTACTAATGGTAGCAGTCCGCCTAGCTGTTGGAATCGGCACTAATGGTCACATTCGTGCCGGCTCAAATTCAAACCGGCACTATAATGTGCTTCACATTTGACCGTTTTTCTACTAGTCAATAGAGTTTGCCAAACTTGAGTTTCCCAAGTCACTTACACAAAAAGCTATGATTCATGGTTGTTAAATCCATAATTTCCAAACCACAACAACCTTGAGGCATAACAAGTTTTAAATGCTGCATACTGAACACAAAAGAAGTCCGGAGTTTAAATAAGTTATTAAAAATAAAAAAAGAGGTGCAATGCTGGTTAATTTGCTTCAAGCCATTCGGAATAGTGTAGATTGCACTAAGCCACTGCACATAGCTCAGTGCAATCTATACTATTCCGCAAGGCTTGAAGCAAATCAACATGTAGGTGAGCATTGCAACTCTTCGTCATTGTCTGTGCACTCACGGCTTATAAACCGCTCATATTGCCTCTCTCTTGGCGAGGTGGGACTAAAAACAGCTTGCCGTAACCGGCACCGCTCATTAGTACCGGTTCGTGGTACGAACCGGCACTAAATGGTGATGGTGGGGCCATAGCCTGACCGCAGGATGACACAGCCTCTTTAGTACCGGTTCATGCCACGAACCGGCACTAAAGGTTCGCCACGAACCGGTACTATTGATCGCCGCCACGAACCGGCACTAATGTGCTTCACGTTTGACCCTTTTTCTACTAGTGTGGGTATGTAAAAAATGGAACACTATCAGACCTATTTTTACAGCTGCAAACAATGATTCTTGATGGTTTTATATGAAAAAAGAATTTACTTTTTCGTGATGTATATTGTTGTATCCTGACGAGATGAATCAATTGGTGGCATTTATGTATCTGAAAACGATGACACAGACTGGTTGCAGGTTGTGCGCACCAGGGTGTTTGCTTGAGATGGAGCCACTAATGGTGGATGATGTGCTCTAGCAGCTGAAGGGTGTCGAGAAATGACTTTTCCACCATGAGGAAGGAGCAGCTAGACCGGTATGCCAGATCATTGCAATTGCTAAGAAGATATATATAAAAAAGCGAAGTTCTTCAGTTGGAAGTTTAATATTTTGCCATATCTTTGTGTAGCTTTGATGTGCTTGCAGAGGATAACATAATGTGATATTGAGATTGGCATGGTGAATGTAGCCAGTACTATCTCTTTCAGTGTTCCAAATTCATACTTCAGGGTGGATGTATGTGCATCGACATGACTTACATTTGAAAACATGCACTTTGCTTTTGAATTCTCAATTAGAGTTGCTCATCTTTGGTAGACTGTGTGCTGTGTGCAAGTCGTTTGGAGATTTGACTTAACATTCTTTCGTAGAGTTGCTTCCTGAAGAAATTGTAATTGTCCTAGACTTCTAATACATGCAGGAATAAGTAGTCGAACTAATGAGAGAGAGAGAGAGAGAGAGAGTAAATTGCATGTATGCATCGCTAAGACATGCATAGTGTTAAATATGAGCTGTGCATGAATGGAGGTGGAAAGGGGAATTAGAATTAAGCAGGATGCGCCATCAACAGTGGTGATGAGCATAACAAGCTTGGACTGGAGAGGCCCAAGAAATGGTCGAAGGAAAGACAAGACATACAAAAACAAACTCATATACACAAGGATTCTACATATTTTTTTAATCACAATTGATGTTTAATCATAAGAACATATATGCCCCGTGGCAACGCACTATATATATATATATATATATATATATATATATATATATATATATATATATATATATATATATATAGGAAAAATTCATCCTACCACCCGGTGGTAGTTACCCCATATGTCTCATATACTACCATGTGGTACTATATATACTACTTTATTATTTTAAATATATTCATATAATATATCTAAGATATTTCAAAACAAGTTACATGAAAAAATTGCATATGAGCCCATAGTTTTTGTTATATTTGTGAAATACGTACATATTTGTACGTAAAAAAGAGCATACTCATAACATGGTATATACTACCTAAAAATTAGTATATATACTACCTAATCATTGTTATATACTACATACTACACATACATACTCTTGATTTTGACAGATACTACATACAACATACAAAACGCAAGTGGTGGTAACTACCACCGCTTGTAGGAAACATTTGTCCTATATATATATATATATATATATATATATATATATATATCATCAATGTCTCACAAACCACCATATTAATTCACACATACACACATGTATAGCTATATACAATTTCTCCTACATATGCATGTTGCCTTCGGAGCCAGTGGCATTAGCCTAATTGGTGCCTTCGGAGCACGATGACAATTGGAAGTGGTTCATGACCTGCTCGATGGCGGCGGTAGCGGGTAATAGTATTCTCCCTTCGGATTTATGACCTGGTCGAGCAAAAATCCCGCTATTTCCTCTTGAAGTGCTTGTACGTGCTTCGTTTCTAGGAGCTTGTCCCGCACCTCTTTGAACTGTTAAGGAGATCAATATGCATGTGTATTAGTTGTGTGACTAGATATCGATAATGGTGTAAAAATTGTGAATAGTGTTCTGACAAGCGTACCCATTCCTGTCTTTGAGATCTGCTCCTTTCGGACGCCATCATGTGAATGTTCTCGCAAACGAAGAATGCACACAGATCAGTCCCCTGCGCCTCCTTCAGGGCCTTTATTACGAGAATGGAATTTAATTTGATCAGATAATAATTAATCAAGCATGATATTTGAAGATATGGTAGCTAGCTAGCTAGCTAGTACTAAATTACTTACCTTGGGTCGAAACCATTTCAGCTGTCGTTTCCATTCGCCTTCCGTGACGTTGATGAACCTTGCCCAAGCCCCTGCCCGCCGATAAAGAAAATGAATAAAGGGGTTATTAAATAGTTCATATCATGAAATGACAAACTAAATAGGCCGAGATATATAGTTAATAATGATTGAAATTACCTGTTGACTATCCCAAACAAGATGTTATAATCACTATTTGCTTTGAGTAGCGAGTCCAGTATTTGAATTGTTCCGGCATCAACTTTAATGATACACAAGATCCAGTGAAATATGCATGCACACACGTTTACATGTCTTAATTAAGCGGGCATATGTAAGCAAAAACATGTAGCAAGCTAGTAGGCAAAAACAAAGAATTTGTAGTACAAGAAAGTGTGACTCACTAGAAGTTGTAAGGAAGTAGTATATCTTCACTGTATTTGAGGCGCCTCAAGAACTCTAGCATGCTGTCCTCTACCTGCTTTTCATAATGCTTGTTTATTTTCCATGTGTATTCATTAACGGTGTTTGAGTCAATGAACCCAATGCCATAGCGTCCACCTTTTCTCATTTCATACATCTTCATCCTGCATAATACCACAGAAAAGAATATAGTGAGGATAATTACAAGTAATGATTGATCAAAAGGATCACTACAGCTAGCTTGAGACTTAAATTACAGAAAGAAATCACTTACAGACAATAGCAACTGACGATAGATTTGTCGAGTGCGTCTTAATTGTATAACTGAAACAGTTCAGAATACTCAATGGTCATAGGTTTCTCATAGTAGTAATGATCCTTCTTGACTTGCACCATGAGGGACTCTCGATCGGATCTCTAGGTAATGTCCATGTACCATTCATGTAATTCATACATTCTCGTTGGGAGCTTCTTGACCTCTTCTGGCTCGACCAAAGGTTGGCCCCGGACATATTTTCGTTTTATTCCCTTCCCTTTAAGCACAGGCATGTTCTCGATCTCGAGGAGTTGTCCAACATTGATTTTGAGAGTTTCAGCCTGCATTATATGCTCCTGGGTTATTACCACATCGCCCACCTCGGGAACGTAAACTGTTTGGCCACAATAATATTGGACGCGCGTACTGTCATGTGTTGTTGGCGGCACAACAAGCGGGGGGATCGATTGCGCCGCCTGTTCTCCCAGCTAGGCAACGGTTTTCCCGCATTTTTTGACAGCTGCTTGTTGTTTGCTCGAGCTCGAGCTCGCCTCCTTCTCTAGACGTTGTCGATGTAACTTCCTGATGTGGCGCTCATAGTCTGTGTCAACAGGCTTAGGAGCTGGTGGTTGAGCCATACGAATGAAGTGGTCAACTACTTCCACAGGCACTTTCTCCCTTGGCGGCGGTGGCGGTTTCGGTCCAAAATGGGCGTCGACTTCTGCCCGCACTATGGCATTGGTTTGCTCCTTGGTCCTGTCGTAAGCCCTCACAGGAAGAGGAGTAGTGAGGTTTGGACCATATTTATATCACTTGCCTCCGCCTGTACTTCCTGTACTATGACCTCGACTCGTACCGCTACGCACCATAGCTGCGGGGTGTCTCTTCTGCGATTGCTGAGGCGGCGGAGACGGCTGACAGGGCTGAGTTGGACGAGGAGGAGTGGCACGAAGCTGTGCCGGACTTGCAGTGGTCTGAGGTTGTGCCGGACTTGGAGGAGGAGTGGACGTCTGACGCTGTGTCGGACTTGGAGGAGGAGTGGCCTGACACTTTGCTAGACTTGGAGGAGGAGGAGTGGCCTCACGCGTTGGTGGACTTGGAGGAGTGGGAGTCTGCTGACTCGGTGACGGACTTCGACGAGGAGTCGGGTGACGCGCTGTCGGTGGCCTTCGAAAGATGATGCAATCTTTTCTCCATAGAATGATACGATGTTTGGCATCTCCGAGTGTGTGCTCCTCGTCACCTCCAGGAATGTCAAGCTCTAGCCCCGAATATTGGTCCACCACCTCATCAACCACGACACGAGCATAGCCTGCTGGAATCGGGTTGCAATGGAAGGTTGCATCGGGGGAATTTGTATAAGCAACACCGTCCGCCACCTTCAAGGATATGTTCTTAATTTTGAAGTGTAGCTCGCAGTTAGTGTTCTCCGCGATATCAGCCACGGGGTATCTATCCAGCATTGCGTTAAATGGGGCGGAACCCACGCTGCTTCTCGGCATGGATGGGGCGGTGGTATCCAATGCTGGATCATCCGCTAGCTGCTAAGACCCCCTTTGTTGGCTAAGTGAGTCGATCTGCTCCTGCTGCTGCTGGAATTTGATTGCCAAGTTCGCGTGCGTTGATTCTAGGCCTTGAAGGCGTTCATAGTCAAGCTTCCTCTGCTCCTCCTCCATCTTCCTCTTCTTCTCCTCCGCAATCTTTTTTCTCGCACGGGTTCTGTAGTCGGCGTTCCAGTCAGAAAACCCCTCATACCACGGAATAGCGCCCATGCCTCGTGTTCTTCCCGGGTGTTCAGGATTTCCCAGGGCACGCGTAAGCTCGTCGTTCTCTCTGTTGGGCTCGAACAACCCGGACCGAGCCTCTTCTATTGCAACAAGTAGCTTATCTTCGGCTCCGTCCAGACTTGCCTTCTTGGAAACTTTGCCTGTCTTCGGGTCCACCTCCCCCCCATGCGCATAGAACCAAGTCCTGCACCTGGGGGGCCAGCTCAATGTTTCTGGAGTGACACTTGCATCCAGCATCTCTTTCTCAGACTTATCCCACTTAGGCATTCCCACCGCATAGCCACCTGGCCTCAGCTTATGGAACTTATCCTTTTTTGCGGCATTGGCCTTGTTTATTCTTGACCGTTCCTTAGATAATTCTGAATCCTTGAATTTCACGAAATCGTTCCAATGAGCATTTTGATTCTCTAGTGTTCCCTCGAATACTGGAGTCTTCCTTCCTCCCTTGACGTACTTGTCCCATTCACGATTCTTGTGGTTCTTGAATGCAACCGCCATCTTCCTAAGAGCAGAGTCCTTGACTTTCTGCATATCTGCTTCTATGAAATGATCTGGTAGGGTGAAATGTTCCATGAGAGTATCCCAAAGCAGACTTTTTTGTCTGTCGTCGACAAAAGTAAGATCTGGATGTGGCTTTGCTGGCTTTCTCCATTCTTGAAGGGAGATCGGGAGTTGGTCCTTCACAAGAACTGCACACTGACGAACGAACTTGTCCGCAATCTTCTTAGCCAAAGCGGCACATAAAATTTCTTCGCGTTTCAAATGCCAAAACACATAATTAACTACCCTAACTATTACAGAGATTCCCTTCTGGGTGTGAAACACAGAAGAAAGTGATGATAGTGAAGCCGATCACATCCCAGATCTTTGGGTGTGAAACTTTTTCTTCGCGTGTGTCCCTTTGCGCCGTAACCATGGAAAATCTTCATCATTTAACGGGATGCTCGGGTCAATATTCACTGTGAATAGAGCAATTTCATCAAACTTTTCATAATCTTCTGACTTGTCTGTCTTGTCATCCACTCCCACGATGTTTCTCTTCCCAGAAAGAACTATGTGCCGCTTTGGCTCATCGTACGATGCATTCGCTTCCTTATCTTTTTTTTCTTGGCTTGGTAGACATGTCCTTCACATAGAAAACCTGTGCCACATCATTGGCTAGGACGAATGGTTCGTCTGCATACGCAAGATTGTTGAGATCCACTGTTGTCATTCCGTACTGCGGGTCTTCCGTTACCCCGCCTCGTGTCATATTGACCCATTTGCACCGAAACAAAGGGACCTTCAAACCACGTCGATAGTCAAGTTCCCATATGTCCTGTATATAACCATAATATATTTCCTTTCCCGTCTTGGTTTCTGCATCAAAGCGGACACCACTGTTTTGGTTGGTGCTCTTCTTATCTTGGGCAATCGTGTAAAATGTATTACCATTTATCTCGTACCCTTTGAAATTCATTATATTCGAAGATGGTAATTGGGACAACAAGTACATGTCATCTTCAATAGAGGTGTCATGCATGGTACGTGTCTGCAACCAGCTGGCGAAACTCCTGGTTTGTTCACGTGTAATCCAGTCATCAGACCGCTCCGGGTGTTTGGAGCGTAGCAAATTCTTGTGTTCATCCATATACAGAGCCACCAAGGTGGAATTCTGTAGAACTGTGTAGTGTGCTTCAGTGAGAGAATGTCCGTCCATACATATTATTTGTTCCCCTCCTAGCGTGCCTTTTCCATCCAGTCTGCCCTTATGCCGCGATTCAGGAACACCAATTGGCTTAAGGTCAGGAATAAAGTCAATACAAAACTCAATGACCTCCTCATTTTGACGGCCCTTGGAGATGCTTCCTTCTGGCCTAGCACGGTTATGAACATATTTCTTTAAGACTCCCATGAACCTCTCAAAGGGGAACATATTGTGTAGAAATACAGGACCCAAAATGTTAATCTCTTCGCATAGGTGAACTAGGACGTGCGTCATGATGTTGAAGAAGGATGGTGGGAACACCAACTCGAAACTGACAAGACATTGCACCAAATCATTCTCTAACCTTGGTATGATTTCTGGATCGATTACCTTCTGAGAGATTGCATTGAGAAATGCATATAGCTTCACAATGGCTAATCGAACGTTTTCCGGTAGAAGCCCCCTCAATGCAACCGGAAGTAGTTGCGTCATAATCACATGGCAGTCATGAGACTTTAGGTTCTGGAATTTTTTCTCTTCCATGTTTATTATTCCCTTTATATTCGACGAGAAGCCAGACGGTACCTTAATACTGAGCAGGCATTCAAAGAAGATTTCCTTCTCTTCTTTGGTAAGAGCGTAGCTTGCATGACCCTGATGTATGCCGTCTTTTCCGTGCATACGTTGCTGGTCCTCTCGTGCCTCAGGTGTATCTTTTGTCTTCCCATACACGCCCAAGAAGCCAAGCAGGGTCACACAAAGATTCTTCGTCACGTGCATCACGTTGATTGCGGAGCGGACCTCTAGGTCTTTCCAATAGGGCAAGTCCCAAAATATAGATTTCTTCTTCCACATGGGTGGGCGTCCATCAGTGTCATTCGGAACAGGTTGTTCACCAGGACCCTTGTTGGGGAACGCAGTAATTTCAAAAATTTTCCTACGCATACGCAAGATCATGGTGATGCACAGCAACGAGAGGGGAGAGTGTTGTCTACGCACCAACGCAGACCGACTGCGGAAGCGATCACACAACGTAGAGGAAGTAGTCGTACGTCTTCTTCTCGATCCGACCGATCCAAGCACCGTTACTCCGGCACCTCCGAGTTCTTAGCACACGTACAGCTCGATGAAGATCCTCGGGCTCCGATCCAGCAAAGCGTCGAGGAAGAGTTCCGTCAGCACGACGGCGTGGTGACAATCTTGATGTACTACCGACGCAGGGCTTCGCCTAAGCACTACAACGGTATGATCGAGGTGGAATTTGGTGGCAGGGGGCACCGCACACGGCTAAGGAACGATCTCAAGGATCAACTTGTGTGTCTTGGGGTGTCCCCTGCCCCCGTATATAAAGGTTGGAGGAGGGGGCCGGCCGGCCAGAGAGAGGGAGGCGCAGGGGGAGTCCTACTCCTACCGGGAGTAGGACTCCCCCCTCCAATCCTATTCCAATTAGGACTCTCAGGGGGAAAGGAGAGAGAGGGGGGGCCGGCCCCTTCTCCTAGTCCTACTAGGACTTGGGGAAGGGGGGGGGGCGCCGGCCAGCTATGGGCTGCCCCTTTTCTCTTTTCCACTAAGGCCCAATAGGCCCATTAGTCTCCCGGGGGGTTCCGGTAACCCTCCCGGTATTCCGGTAAAATCCCGATTTCACCCGGAACACTTCCTATGTCCAAACATAGGCTTCCAATATATCAATCTTTACGTCTCGACCATTTCGAGACTCCTCGTCATGTCCGTGATCTCATCCGGGACTCCGAACAACCTTCGGTACATCAAAATGCATAAACTCATAATAACTGTCATCGTAACGTTAAGCGTGCGGACCCTACGGTTCGAGAACAATGTAGACATGACCGAGACACGTCTCCGGTCAATAACCAATAGCGGGACCTGGATGCCCATATTGGCTCCTACATATTCTACGAAGATCTTTATCGGTCAGACCGCATAACAACATACGTTGTTCCCTTTGTCATCGGTATGTTACTTGCCCGAGATTCGATCGTCGGTATCCAATACCTAGTTCAATATCGTTACCGGCAAGTCTCTTTACTCGTTCCGTAATACATCATCTCACAACTAACATATTAGTTGCAGTGCTTGCAAGGCTTATGTGATGTGTATTACCGAGAGGGCCTAGAGATACCTCTTCGACAATCGGAGTGACAAACCCTAATCTCGAAATACGCCAACCCAACATCTACCATTGGAGACACCTGTAGTACTCCTTTATAATCACCCAGTTACGTTGTGACGTTTGGTAGTACCCAAAGTGTTCCTCCGGTAAACGGGAATTGCATAATCTCATAGTTATAGGAACATGTATAAGTCATGAAGAAAGCAATAGCAACATACTGAACGATCGGGTGCTAAGCTAATGGAATGGGTCATGTCAATCAGATCATTCAACTAATGATGTGACCTCGTTAATCAAATAACAACTCTTTGTTCATGGTTAGGAAACATAACCATCTTTGATTAACGAGCTAGTCTAGTAGAGGCATACTAGTGACACTCTGTTTGTCTATGTATTCACACATGTATTATGTTTCCGGTTAATACAATTCTAGCATGAATAATAAACATTTATCATGATATAAGGAAATAAATAATAACTTTATTATTGCCTCTAGGGCATATTTCCTTCAGTCTCCCACTTGCACTAGAGTCAATAATCTAGTTTCACATCGCCATGTGATTTAGCAGCAATAGTTTACATCACCATGTGATTAACACCCATAGTTCACATCGTTATGTGACCAACACTCAAAGGGTTTACTAGAGTCAGTAATCTAGTTCACATCTCTATGTGATTAATACCCAAAGAGTACTAAGGTGTGATCATGTTTTGCTTGTGAGATAATTTTAGTCAACGGGTCTGTCACATTCAGATCCGTAAGTATTTTCCAAAATTCTTTGTCTATAATGCTCTGCACGGAGCTACTCTAGATAATTGCTCCCACTTTCAATATGTATCTAGACCGAGACTTAGAGTCATCTAGATTAGTGTCAAAACTTGCATCGGCGTAACTCTTTACGACGAACCTTTTTATCACGTCCATAATTGAGAAACATATCCTTATTTCACTAAGGATAATTCTGACCGTTGTCCAGTGATCTACTCCTAGATCATTATTGTACTCCCTTGCCAAATCAGTGCAGGGTATACAATAGATCTGGTATACATCATGACATACTTTATAGAACCTATGGCCAAGGCATAGGGAATGACTTTTCATTTTCTTTCTATCTTCTGCCGTGGTCGGGCTTTGAGTCTTACTCAACTTCACACCTTATAATATAGGCAAGAACTCTTTCTTTGACTGCTCCATTTTGAACTACTTCAAAATCTTTGTCAAGGTATGTACTCATTGAAAGAACTTATCAAGCGTCTTGATCTATCTCTATAGATCTTGAAGCTCAATATGTAAGAAGCTTCACCGAAGTCTTTCTTTGAAAAACTCCTTTCAAACACTCCTTTATGCTTTACAGAATAATTCTACATTATTTCCGATCAACAATATGTCATTCACATATACTTATCAGAAATGCTTTAGTGCTCCCACTCACTTTCTTGTAAATACAGGCTTCACCGCAAGTCTGTATAAAACTATATGCTTTGATCAACTTATCAAAGCGCATATTCCAACTCCGAGATGCTTGCACCAGTCCACAGATGGATCGCTGGTGCTTGCACATTCTGTTAGCACCTTTTTGGTTTGACAAAACCTTCTAGTTGCATCACATACAACTCTTCTTTAATAAATCCATTAAGGAATGCAGTTTTGTTTATCCATTTGCCAGATTTCATAAAATGCGGCAATTGCTAACATGATTCGGACAGACTTAAGCATAGATACGAGTGAGAAAAACTCATCGTAGTCAACACCTTGAACTTGTCGAAAACTTTTGCGACAATTCTAGCTTTGCAGATAGTAACACTACTATCAGCGTCCGTCTTCCTCTTGAAGATCCATTTATTTTCTATGGCTTGCCGATCATCGGGCAAATCCATCAAAGTCCATACTTTGTTCTCATACATGGACCATATCTCAGATTTCATGGCCTCAAACCATTTCGCGGAATGTGGGCTCATCATCGCTTCCTCGTAGTTCGTAGGTTCATCATGATCTAGTAGCATGACTTCCAGAGAAGGATTACCGTACCACTCTGGCGTGGATCTTACTCTGGTTTACCTACAAGGTTCGGTAGTAACTTGATCTGAAGTTACATGATCATCATCATTAGCTTCCTCAATAATTGTTGTAGGTGTCACAGAAACAGTTTTCTGTGATGTACTACTTTCCAATAAGGGAGCAGGTACAGTTACCTCGTCAAGTTCTACTTTCCTCCCACTCACTTCTTTCGAGAGAAACTCCTTCTCCAGAAAGTTTCCGAATTTTAGCAACAAAAGTCTTGCCTTCGGATCTGTGATAGAAGGTGTATCCAATAGTTTCTTTTGGATATCCTATGAAGACGCACTTCTCCGATTTGAGTTTGAGCTTATCAGGATGAAACTTTTTCATATAAGCATCGCAACCCCAAATTTTAAGAAACGACAGCTTAGGTTTCTTGCCAAACCATAGTTCACATGGTGTCGTCTCAACGGATTTAGATGGTGCCCTATTTAACGTGAATGCAGCTGTCTCTAATGCATAACCCCAAAACGATAGTGGTAGATCGGGAAGATACATCATAGATTGCACTATATCCAATAAAGTACGGTTATGACGTTAGGACACACCATTATGCTGTGGTGTTCCATGTGGCATGATTTTGTGAAACTATTCCACATTGTTTTAATTGAAGACCAAACTCGTAACTCAAATAATTTACCTCTACGATCATATCGTAGAAACTTTTATTTTCTTGTCACGATGATTTTCCACTTCACTCTGAAATTCTTTGAACTTCTCAAATGTTTCAGACTTATGTTTCATCAAGTAGATATACTCATATCTGCTCAAATCATCTGTGAAGATCAGAAAATAATGATACCTGTCGCGAGCCTCAATATTCATCGGACCACATACATCAGTATGTATGATTTCCAACAAATCTGTTGCTCGCTCCATTGTTCCGAAGAACGGCGTTTTAGTCATCTTGCTCAAAAGGCACGGTTCGCAAGCATCAAGTGATTCATAATCAAGTGATTCCAAAATCCCATCAGCATGGAGTTTCTTCATGCGCTTTACACCAATATGACCTAAACGGCAGTGCTACAAATAAGTTGCACTATCATTATTAACTTTGCATCTTTTGGTTTCAATATTATGATTATGTGTATCACCATGATCGAGATCCAGCGAACTTGTTTCATTGGGTGTATGACCATCGAAGGTTTTATTCATGTAAACAGAACAACAATTATTCTCTGTCTTTAATGAATAACCGTATTGCAATAAACATGATCAAATCATATTCACGCTCAACGCAAAAACCAAATAACACTTATTTAAGTTCAACACTAATCCCGAAAGTATAGGGGAGTGTGCGATGATGATCATATCAATCTTGGAACTACTTCCAACACACATCGTCACTTCACCCTTAACTAGTCTCTATTTATTCTGCAACTCCCGTTTCGAGTTACTAATCTTAGCAACTGAACTAGCATCAAATACTGAGGGATTGCTATAAACACTAGTAAAGTACACATCAATAACATGTATATCAAATATACTTATGTTCACTTTGCCATCCTTCTTATCCGCCAATCACTTGGGGTAGTTCCGTTTCCAGTGACCAGTCCCTTTGCAGTAGAAGCACTTAGTCTCAGGCTTAGGATCAGACTTGGGCTTCTTCACTTGAGCAGCAACTTGCTTGTCGTTCTTCTTTGAAGTTCCCCTTCTTCCCTTTGCCCTTTTCTTGAAACTAGTGGTCTTGTCAACCATCAACACTTGATGTTTTTCTTGATTTCTACCTTCGTTGATTTCAGCATCACGAAGAGCTTGGGAGTAGTTTCCGTTATCCCTTACATATCATAGTTCATCATGAAGTTCTACTAACTTGGTGATGGTGACTAGAGAATTCTGTCAATCACTATCTTATCTGGAAGATTAACTCCCACTTGATTCAAGTGATTGTAGTACTCAGACAATCTGGGCACATGCTCACCAGTTGAGCGATTCTCCTCCATCTTTTAGCTATAGAACTTGTTGGAGACTTCATATCTCTCAACTCGGGTGTTTGCTTGAAATATTATCTTCAACTCTTGGAACATCTCATATGGTCCATGACGTTCAAAACGTCTTTGAAGTCCCGATTCTAAGCCATTAAGCATGGTGCACTAAACTATCAAGTAGTCATCATATTGAGCTAGCCAAACGTTCATAACGTCTGCATCTGCTCCTGCAATAGGTCTGTCACCTAGCGGTGCATCAAGGACATAATTCTTCTGTGCAGCAATGAGGATAAACCTCAGATCACGGATCTAATCCGCATCATTGCTACTAACATCTTTCAACACAATTTTCTCTAGGAACATATCAAAATAAACACAGGGAAGCAACAACGCGAGCTATTGATCTACAACATGATTTGCAAAATACTACCAGGACTAAGTTCATGATAACTTTAAGTTCAATTTAATCATATTACTTAAGAACTCCCACTTAGATAGACATCCCTCTAATCCTCTAAGTGATCACGTGATCCAAATCAACTAAACCATAACCGATCATCACGTGAGATGGAGTAGTTTTCAATGGTGAACATCGTTATGTTGATCATATCTACTATATGATTCACGCTCGACCTTTCGGTCTCCGTGTTCCGAGGCCATATCTGTATATGCTTGGCTCGTCAAGTATAACCTGAGTATTCTGCGTGTGCAACTGTTTTGCACCCGTTGTATTTGAACGTAGAGCTTATCACACCCGATCATCACGTGGTGTCTGGGCACGAAGAACTTTGGCAACGGTGCATACTCAGGGAGAACACTTCTTGATAATTTAGTGAGAGATCATCTTATAATGCTACCGTCAATCAAAGCAAGATAAGATGCATAAAAGGATAAACATCACATGCAATCAATATAAGTGATATGATATGGCCATCATCATCTTGTGCTTGTGATCTCTATCTCCGAAGCACCGTCATGATCACCATCGTCACCGGCGCGACACCTTGATCTCCATCGTAGCATCGTTGTCGTCTCGCCAATCTTATGCTTCCACGACTATCACTACCGCTTAGTAATAAAGTAAAGCATTACACCGCGATTGCATTGCATACAATAAAGCGACAACCATATGGCTCCTGCCAGTTGCCGATAACTTGGTTACAAAACATGATCATCTCATACAATAAAATCAGCATCATGCCTTGACCATATCACATCACAACATGCCCTGCAAAAACAAGTTAGACGTCCTCTACTTTGCTGTTGCAAGTTTTACGTGGCTGCTACGGGCTTAAGTAAGAACTCATCTCACCTACGCATCAAAACCACAACGATAGTTCGTCAAATAGACTCCGTTTTAACCTTCTCAAGGACCGGGCGTAGTCACACTTGGTTCAACTAAAGTTGGAGAGACAGTCTTCCGCAAGCCATCTATGTGCAAAGCACGTCGAGGGAACCGGTCTCGCGTAAGAGTACGCGTAATGTTGGTCCGGATCGTCTCACCCAACAATACCGCCGAACCAAAGTATGACATGCTGGTAGGCAGTATGACTTGTATCGCCCACAACTCACTTGTGTTCTACTCGTGCAAATAACATCAAACCATAAAACCTAGGCTCTGATACCACTGTTGGGGAACGCAGTAATTTCGAAAATTTTCCTACGCGCACGCAAGATCATGGTGATGCACAGCAACGAGAAGGGAGAGTGTTGTCTACGTACCAACGCAGACCGACTGCGGAAGCGATCACACAACATAGAGGAAGTAGTCGTACGTCTTCTTCCCGATCCGACCGATCCAAGCACCGTTACTCCGGCACCTCCGAGTTCTTAGCACACGTACAGCTCGATGACGATCCTCGGGCTCCGATCCAGCAAAGCGTCGAGGAAGAGTTCCGTCAGCACGACGGCGTGGTGACGATCTTGATGTACTACCGACGCAGGGCTTCGCCTAAGCACTACAACGGTATGATCGAGGTGGAATTTGGTGGCAGGGGGCACCGCACACGGCTAAGGAACGATCTCAAGGATCAACTTGTGTGTCTTGGGGTGTCCCCTGCCCTCGTATATAAAGGTTGGAGGAGGGGGGCCGGCCAGCCAGAGAGAGGGAGGCGCAGGGGGAGTCCTACTCCTACCGGGAGTAGGACTCCCCCCTCCAATCCTATTCCAATTAGGACTCTCAGGGGGAAAGGAGAGAGAGGGGGGCCGGCCCCTTCTCC
>LT934111.1:9163156-9174057 GCA_900231445.1 Triticum turgidum subsp. durum
CGAACTCCGACCCGCGGCGGGGGCGGTGACCTGCGTGGTGGGCAGGGCAGGTGGTCGTGGTGGACGGCTCGATTTGATGGGGCAAGGAGAATTTTTCTCCTACTCGCTCGGAACAATGGGTGGGAAACGAAGTGGGTAAGCTGATCTGGCGGACGAGATGCCTTGCATCGTACGGCGCGGATGCGACCGGCGCCAGCGCAGATCAGCGCCCATTAAAATAGCATTGGCGCATACCAGCAAAAGCGAATAGTAGTAGCAACAACACCGTAAATTAAAGAATCTCATCTCATCTCTCTCTTACTCTTTTCTTTGTCCAACATGTCTCTCCCAGTGGGATCTTTCTGTCATTCTCTGCTCTATGTATTTAAAAACAAGAGAATGTCTGCTATCTTCATCAGTAAATAAACACTAAAAAGAGGACCAAACCCAAATAATTTAAAATGAATGTTACAAATCATTTAGTGCAATGTGTGCAAACAATTGTACTGCTACCATTTACAGAAAATTAACAACCGTTCTCAACTCCACCAGCATGCAGTACAATTGTTACTATAGGATACTGGATACAAATGGCTTTGTAAAGGGTTTCATGCACTCTTTTTGATGTGTAAGTACATCCAACATGTTTGAACAAGCAGGAACTAATTTCCTAAAAGAATAAATAAGTTGTGCTTCAGTAAGCCTGTAGAAATCCGCAAAAAAAATAGCAAAAAAATAAATAAGTTACTTCAGTAAGCCAATAGGGATCGACACACTTGGAGACATAACTACCACAACAATATAGGATATGCAGAAATAGAAAAATATGAGGTGCAAGCACGGGGTACAGCTTGCAGTGGTATGATTCACTTCATACTCTTCCTCGTGTGATGAGCTATTCCTATCATTCTGGATGTTTTTTTTAAATGGAGGAGGACCCCCGGCCTCTGCATCTGGAAAATGCATGCAATGACTTTATTAATTATTCATACAAAACCTTATAAAGTTATACAACAGTAAGACTGAAGCCACCGTATAGGCAACAAAAGTGTCGCTACTCCTATCAAGTGATGAAGGGATACTGATAGTCTGGGCCTAGTACCAAACAGACCTCACAGCCAAACCTAACATCTAAGACCTGAGGTCCCATCATTGCCGGGTATGGGTCACCTACCAGTCAGGCGCATTCCTCAACCAGGACGTCTGCCGGGTCTGAGGCCGCCGCAGCCACCTGCCACCAATCCATCTTCAGAGCTGTACTGCTGCATCTACCTTGCCCGGTCTAGCTGCCGTCTACGCCACCACGACGCCAGATCGCGTCACCCTCCTGCGCGAGTCCATCTCCGCGCATTGGCGCAGAGTCACCACAGCGCCATGCCGCCGAGACCCGCAGCCATCAATGAGTGAGATGTCGCACCGCTCCACCAAAGAATCCGTCCTCTGGTCCTGCATCCAGCCGCTGCTCAAAAAAACGATGCCCCCATGAGGAAAAACGACGCCCCAAAAGCACCGCCATCGTCCGATCCGGAAACTCCGGATCAAGGTTTTCACCCAGAGCAGCGCAAGCAAGTCGACATAACCTGCAAAGGCGATGTCTTCAACAAGATAACGACGCGAAAACGCCGCCATCGTCCGCCATGACCCGAGTCATAGCACGGTTTTCACCGGCGGCCCCGTCTCCCCACTGTATGCCGGGACTGGATGCGAGAATCCACAACCATCTAGCCGACCATCTCCGGCGAAGAAGATGGCCACCACCTCCAAGCCAAGGGCCGGAGCCCCCGACGTCCTCGTGTCGCGTGCTTAGTCCAGAGGCCGCTTGCCGCGCCGGAACAAAGGATGCGCATAACAGCTCGAGGAGCCACATCCAGATCCGAAAGGGATCCAGATCGGACACCCTAGCCGCCAACGTGATCTCTTCGCCGCCGGCACCAGCACGACAACCCTGGTCGCCACTGGCATGCGCTATCGCCCTTGGATCGGCCGGAGTGTGTCGCCGCCACCCAGATCCGATCGCCGGCTGAGGAAGATTGCCGCCGCCGCCGCTGCGGCCCGTAGGCTTAGCCTGCGATGCCCTCGGCGGCAGCGGCGGGAGGAGAGGGAGGCCCGGGGAGGAGGCCCCGGTGCGGCGTGGCGCCGCCGCCCGGGGACGGGGGGGTTGGCATCATCCTAGATGTAAAGATAAGAAACAAAAACAAAGGAAAAGATATCCGTCATAAGATTAAAAAGTCACAAAGCATGTACACAGTCGTATGAAAACCACATAGGATGACTATTTTGAATGAGCCACTGTGGCAAATACGCAAAAATCTGGCGTATACAACCAGCCACCCAGTCTCATTCTTTCGTAGACGTGCCCGGTCCGGCACCAACAACAGCTCATCAATGCTACTGAGCGGGGCCTCCAATGCTTCCTGTAGCAGCCTTCGCACCCTCCCGAGCTCAAGCTGTATATGAGAGCTTTTTCCCATATTAATATATCTGAATCAGTGCCCAATAGAGAATGCATTTTTCATGAGATAATCTACAACGGTGATAGAGTTTCAGAAAACAGACATCAAACTGGCCAAATTATATTAAGAAATAAACTTCACCTTATGCTTGGAACGAGCCTTTCCGATCATCTTTTTTGGTAGTATGGCTCGAGTAAGGAAGAATCAAATTTCCCATCCAGATGTGTAGAAGTGAACTGAGCATACCTTTCAAGAAAGGACAGATAAATCTTAAAACCCTGTAACTTTTCAAACCATCTTAATAGAAAAAAATAAGAAACACTGTCAATGTTCAAATAAATATTTGCTATTTTGGTAAACTTCAGAGAACAGGGCATGCCCATAATAGGGACTATCGTGCGCAAAATAGATGCGAGGCATAGATTACGTTTAAGCGGACTAAACTTGATAACTTCCCTTCATTTGTACATATGAATCTTTTTACTGGATGGTGATTGTATAAAACATTACCTCCTGCAAGAGCGAGAAGGCAGAAGGCAAACAACTCCAGGGTATATGAAGAGAGGATCTGGGCGAAATCATCGCACTAGTGCTTCATGCATACTCCTTTTCAAAGAGAAGCTTGACTCTCACGTCCACCAATAGAGCATGACAGAAAATCAACAAGCAGCACTACATTAAACAGAGAGGTGATGGCTGCATATGATTCCAAGGAAAATTATATCCACACAATTGCTGAACTGAATGAACAACCTGTCTGCAGTTTGATCGCTGACTTGACAATCTCTTCCTTCTTGGCCATCTCTGTGACGCATAGGATCTGCATGGTCAGAGATGCGTCATAAAAAGAGTACATACGATCCACTCGCTTTAGCCCTGGAAAATGACGAAATCTCTGAAATCCTCCACGACTGTATACTCCAAACCTTTGCTGGTGTCTCGCCCCTAGTTCTGGTCACGGTCTCCGGCGCCGGCGCCAACATCGGCATCTTGGCCTCATTGCAGTCACAGTTGTCGGTGCGATGCTCCATCCTTGGCTGCTGTAGAATTTAGTGAATTGCATGAAAAAAGTTGAGGGAATAAATTACATGTAATTTGAATTAGTAGAGACAGATAAATACGGATGGAACTGATGGGGAGCAATATAATGGACTGATTAAGGTCATGCACTGTAATGGATTGATGGGAAACAGAAGAAGCGTGTGCTAATTTTCCATCTCTCTGATTTTTTTAAAGAATAACACATAGCTTCTGGTGTGGCGAACCTGAAGGAGCTCAGCTCACGCAAGACACCAACACGTGCAGGGTCTCACGAAAAGAGGCATAGGTCGCGGCAGAGCTTGGCCTGAGTGGAGGTGAAGACGATAACAACTCGTCGATTCATTGGAAGAAAACCAGTGGCGTGAGAACGGACACGCAGCGGATACAATTACGAACCCGCGCTGGCAAAATGATGAACTTAGAAGATCGTCTAAGTTCCTTCGTACCAGTGCATGGGAGTGGTTCAGCCAGACACAAACGCAATCCGACCAAGTGCTCAAGTCAATCCCCAGTTGCAGCCCCCACGTCTGCACGCATGGACAGAGCAGTCGTTGTAACGAGCAGCTGCGCCCGTTCGGCGACGACACAGCCAACGCTGTACACGCGACCTGAACCAGCGAAAAGCCTCCTCGATAGCTTGCTGCCATCGATGACACCTCGTGGAGAAATAGGGCATTACCGAGTGTGAAACCATGCGGCAGTACAAGATTGCACAAAGAGATGGAGAGCACTTGCATACCAATCAAAGATGCAAAAAAACGGAGTAGGAGTATACCTCAGGGTGTGGAAGTGGAAGGCCATGTTGACGTGCTTGTCCGCAATCCGCATCCCTTCCTTACGCTCGTCCTCGTCCTCGCCGACCCCTGTTTGCAGCGGGCGCGCTGCCGGCAGCATGGCGTCTCGTCCTCCCGGCGCCGCTGTGCGTTGAAGCCCTTGGATCTTTTGCCCCATTTTACTTGGGCATTAGATGATTTGCCCCATTTTACATAGGATTAGATCATTTGCCTCACTTTTCATCTTTCTTTTGATGATTTGCCCTTTTCAATTACTGTAATCATTTTTGATTTTGTATCCCTTTTTTCTCCATGTGAAAAGACACAATTGCCCCTGTGGCTAATTTACAATTTGACACTGTACAAATCTTTTTTCTTTACAAGCCTGTATCCAACCGAAGCAACTAATTAACAGGGAACAAATCACATTACTTTCTTTACATGGCTTTACCCAACGGAACCAACTACTAACAAATCATAGATTGATTTTTTGTGCCGTGGTGTTCATGGCTAGTGGAGAGGCAGATCCACCGCCGGCCCCCAAGCCATCAACTCCGACGACCCCTGCACACCGAGGCTTCACACAGATGACAACTGAGACGATCCCACAGACTGCCGGACAGGGAGGCGACTGTTGCGTCCATGGATCACCACGATCTGCTCCAGATTGGTCAGTATATTATCTCCCCTTCCTCCCACCCCACGCCAAACACACACAGTGCCACACGGATCCAGGGTTTGAACCTCTTGGCATCTCCTCGCTAGGCAGCCCCTAACGCTGCTACACTTGTAGTAACCCTGCAACTGCAACAATATGATGGAGACATAATTATCAGGATTCAGGAGTATAAAGTTCTGAAATTATCCAAATCTTTAAACCATGTGGATGAATACTTCTACGAGGATCATGAATCCAATGACATGGGCATACACTTAGTTTTACTGGAAAATGAATATTAAACAATTTGTTACTTGTTTCCTAACATAACAAAATGACAGTTAGATGATGCCCTTATGTCCCCTCCATAACTGAAAATCTTTTGTTCTCCATGTAGGTCTCGGCCGGTGGCTAGCAATGATACATATGTATCAACTATGGAAGGAAGTGTTGATTGGTCCAAGATTGAGATAGCACCAATGAATGATGAAGAAATTGATGTTCCTATAACAGAAGAGAACATGTGCTCGGTGCTTGGCATCAATGATGAACCTGAGCATCGGAAAATTGTATCTGAAGCAGCTATGAAAACCTGCATTGCAGATGTTGATGCATGTGTGGCTGATATTGATGAGGATTTACTTGCTGATGCGGCTCTTCCTGTGCCTGACCATATGCCTGAAGAGGATCACTTTTGGTATGATAAGGAACATCCTGTGATAGAGGAAGGATCTTTGTTTCGTTCAATGAACGAGTTTAGGATGCTCATGAGAACATTTGCTATTAGAGGCAAGTTTGACATCAAGACCAAGGATAGTGACACTACTAGATTTGTGGGTCACTGTAAAGGAAATGCATGTCCTTGGAGAATAACTGCTAGGACAATAGAAGATGGAAAAACAGTCAGGGTACAAACTTATCTAACATGAATCATCTTTTATGTTAAAACTATCTTTTATAAATTACTTGCAACAAATGGTTGGTATTGTGTTTTCTGCAGGTAAACAAGATAGTAAAGCCTCATAAGTGTTCATCAACCACTGCAGTGATTACAAGCATGGCAGACCAAGCATGGGTGGCAGAAAAGGCAATGGGGTATCTTCAAACTGAACCAAACATTGGTGCCAGCGAGCTCCGAAAAAAGCTATAGGCCGAATACAAATGTACTATTAGGTATCATACTGTTGACAAGGGAAAAGAAAGGTCCAAGAATAGTTTATATGGGACCTGGGGAAAAAGATTTCAGTCATTATTGAATTTCAAAGCTGAGATTGATAAAAGATCTCCTGGTAGCATTGTCGAGGTTGATGTCAAGAGGGAAGGAGGTGAAGTGCATTTCCGCAGATTTTTTATGGCACTTAAGCCGTGCATTGATGGCTTCTTGGCTGGTTGTAGACCATATGTCAGTATAGACTCCACATTTTTGACTGGAAAGTGGAATGGTCAATTAGCAGCATGTACAGCACTAGATGGACAAAATTGGATGTTTCCTTTAGCATTTGGTTTCTTTGGTACGGAGACCGAGGGTAACTGGATTTGGTTTATGCAACAACTGTATAGGGCAATAGGACATCTTCAAACTCTAGCTATTTGTACTGATGCATGCAAAGGGTTGGAGAATGCAGTTAAAATTGTGTTTCCTCGAGCTGAGCAAAGGGAATGCTTTAGGCATCTAATGGCAAACTTCAAAAAGAAGTTTCACGGAGATGTTTTTGGTCGCATGTGGCCAGCAGCCAAGGCTTATCGTCTGGAAACATTTAATTATCATATGGGCAAGATATTTGAAGCTGAACCTGCAGTGAGTACCTACTTATGTACCTATCATAACTTAAAGTGGATGAGATGTGACTTCAACACAGAAATAAAATGTGATTACATTCACAACAATCTAGCTGAGTGCTTCAATAGCTGGATCAAAGGAACAAAGGAGCTGCCCATGGATGAGCTAGCCGATGCAATAAGAGAGAAAATTATGATACTTGTTTATAGAAGGAGAAGGATTGGGAAAATGCTCCAGGGAGAGATATTGCCTGCTATCATTCAACAAATAAATAATAGAACTAGGCAACTTGACCATTTGGTTGTTGGAAGATCAACCGGAGAAAGTTGTGAGGTCAAGGACACTAGCAAGAATAATCTTAGGCATGTTATGAAGATAGGCAGCCGTGAGTGCACCTGCCTAGAATGGCAACACACTGGAAAGCCATGTGAGCATGCACTTGCATTCCTTATAGAGACGGCAGATGTGAACTTTCAACCATATGTACATGAGTACTACTCCGTGAGTAGGTTTCGGGCTGCCTATGCTGGAGAGATTGAACCAATCACGGACAAGTCTCAATGGCCTCATGTTAATCTAGATTTTGAGATGGTGCCACCGGATTTAAAGAGCTCCGTTGGGAGACGGAGGAAGCAGAGAATCAAAAGTTGCCTTGAAGACGGTGGTGGCAGCAAACGGAAGAAAAAAGATGATAATGGCAAAACAAATGACCAAGAAGGAGGTGACAAAGAGAAGGAAAAGGAAAATAAGAGATTTGGCAGCAGAAATAGGTGCAAAGAATGTGGGATATTGGGGCACAGGAAAGCAACTTGCAAAAAAATGAAGCTAAAGAGAGGTAACCCATGCACTAGTATCTCCTTTATATTAGTATCAAATTAGTACTATTATACCATTTCTAACATCCGGTGTGACTGAACTTTCTAGTGATGTGTCTGCTCGCGAGCTCGCTCCAGTTGTTGTTGCGACACCTACACGCACAACAACAATCACACTGCCTCCCAGCCTTCATAACAGCCCTGGGCCTATCACAAGAAGGTACCTACTATATTTGTCATAAGCACATTTGATTCATGCAAAAGAAAAATCCTACTTTTATAACATTGGTGTGTAAACTGTAAACATGCAGGAGGCTTGCTATGGCCATAGCTGGAGACGATGCATCACAGCCATGTGGGACAAGTACTGTTAATTCTACAGCATCACCTACTTCTCACTTCCCTTCACGCTCTATGGCATGCAAGAAAAAATTGTCCCCGAAGAGGAAGAAGCTCTCATTTTAGTGCATTCAATTCTATTTTAAATTCGTAGAGGTGTTGAAATTTGTCAATTTCAAAGATATTGGCTCGAAAAAAAAATACTTTTTTGCTTGATGTAAACTCGGATTAATTTATCATGTCGCTTGAACCAAGCAAACCTTTTTGTGGCATCAGTTCGTGATTTCGGTGTGATATATTCTCTCAATTCCATGTGCTAAGTGAACATATGTTGTCAGTCTATTTTTTTTCCTATGAAGATGTTATATGCTGTCAATTTCCAACGAAATGCATATGCCAGGATGCACATCATATATATAGATCTCTGACCAGTGACTAAAGTAGATCTAGCAAAAGATGAAGCATATATATTTTGAGTGTGATACAATTAAAGTATGAAGCATCTGGAGGAGATAACTAAACAAAGCATTTTATATAATGTACCCAGCTCCATGATTGAAGCAGTATCAGCTGCTAGGGTAATTAGTACTATCAACACTGTCGTCCAGCCATAGCTATTACCGACCAACGAGCTGACACACAACAAAACTGTAAATCCATTAATCATTGGAAGAAGGTAGTTTTTACCAGCAACGAGCGCACCATCTGCCGAGCTGCAGCTGGAGCTGGAGCGGGAGCCGCCGCGGCGGGCCGCCGAGCTGCAACGGGAGCCGCCGCCCCGGGCCGAGGAGCTGCGGCGGGAGCCACGGAACCCGCTGGTCCGCCGAGCTGCGGCGTGAGCCCCGGGAATCGCCGGTCCGCCGAGCTGCGGCCGGAGCCGCCGCCCCAGCCGAGGAGCCGCAGCGGGAGCCCCGGGAGCCGCCGGCACCGGCCGACCATCTGCGGGAGCTGCTGCGCCGGGCTGCTGCTGCCAAGATCGGGGCCAAGGTGCCGTGGTCGGCCTCCTCTGGTATGAGTAAAGAAGAACAGAGGAAATGCGTTGAACTGGGGAACAGCGAGCTCGTCGATGCAACTTAGTGTCAGTCCAACAGCGGTGTCAAATTGTAAATTAGCCAAAGGGGCAATTGTGTCTTTTCGCATGGAGAAAAAAGGGATACAAAATCGAAAATGATTACAGTAATTGAAAAGGGCAAATCATCAAAAGAAAAATGAAAAGGGGGCAAATGATTTAATCCTATGTAAAATGGGGCAAATCATCTAATGCCCAAATAAAATGGGGCAAAAGATCCAATTAAGGGGCGGCGTATGGCCGTACCAACCTCTATGGCGGCCGAGGTGTGCGTTCCCATGTCGTGCTCCTTGCATCAGGGGCGGCGTGGTATTTGATTATGAGAGAAGGAGCAGCTGCAGGGAACCCTAACGAGCACGAGAGGATTAGGTGAGAATCGTGGAGATCTCTCAGCGCCGACATCTGTCACGGTGTGAGGTTACGAATGACAAGGAAAGTTCTGATTTGCATAGAAGGGTCCGTCAATTTTGGTATGTTGGAAAAAAACAAGGAAAAGACCAGCTGGGAGGTGGGTTTTCGCTGAAAAAATAGGATCCGGCTTGCCTGCTCCCTTTCCATGCTCTCATCCATGCTCCCACTTCATCCTACAGCTGTTCTTTTCCCTTTTTCTTTTCTAATCTAATCATCTCCCCCCTCCCTCCCCTGATTTTCAGGGGGTGGGGCTGGGCCTTATTTTTTTCCAATCAAATCAAGCCACGTATGCGGGAGCACGGATGAGAGCATGGGAAGGGAGCAGGCAAGTCTCGTCCGAAAAAATAGGCGGAGGAGGTGCGCTTCCGCTGAAAAAATCTGTGCGCGAGGCTGGCGACTTCTATCGATGGATTGGGGTAGGAACGAACGAACGGACAATGTACGGACTGCTCCACTAGGAGTAGAGATTGTTTTGTTTCCTCTGCGCATCGAGTGTACGTTCAAATTAATGAAAATACAAGGTTTTGTTTCTCTTAAAAAAAGCTATACTATTGCTCTGATCTTTTGAATTATTTAAAATATTTTATGTAATTGCAAAAATGATTTCAATAATTTTAAGATATAAAAAATCGAAATTATTATTTTTGGTGCAATTTTGTTAAACAACTGATTCCATTTCTCATAAAAAAATCAATCATTACAGATAACTAATTTCAAATATTGGGCCAAGTGGATGTAATGGAAGGAATGATTTCAATCAGTTAAAAACATGATATTTGCAACAAGTGTCGCAAATTGTAAAAATGACTGAAGTTATTTTGTATGGATTGAGTGAAAGGAGTCTTTCGAAATATGATATTTGCAAATTGCTAATTTCAGGGTATGTAACTGGAATTCATGAAATATATTTCAAAAATAGCAAATTCCAATTCCAAATATAATTTACAAATGCTATTTTAAAAATATGCAACTTCACAAAGATTAATTATCAATTTTAATGAAATAAGCAGCTTCACTGTGAAATATAACTGAAACCAAAATGCCACTAAATTTTAACCATTTAAAGCAAATGATTTCAATAATTAAAAAACTACTTTCATTATTTTTCTAAAACGGGTATCACTCATTCTAAGAAACTGATTATAGTAATTGTGAAAACCAATTTCATTTATTTCAAAAAATAGATTTCATTTTTTCAAACTTTAATGAAACGAGTCCTTCGATACATGATATTTGCAAAATGCTCATTTCAGTGTTTGCAGCTGATACTCGTGAAATATATTTTACCAATATCAAATTTCAGTTTCACGTATAATTCACAATGCTATTTTTACACACTGAAATATACGGCTTCGCAAAAAATAATTATCAATTTCAATGAAATAAGCAACTATTTTTTGCAGGAAATCTTCCGATTTATTCATCTTCAATCATGGCAGTACAACGAACACTAGAAATAAACAACTTCAGTGTAAAATATAGTTGGAATTGAGATATGGTTGAAAATTGAAACTAGTCAAAATATATCCAAGATTGGTCTTGATTCAAGGATCTCATTCTTGTGGACCTGAATTCAAATATAT
>LT934111.1:9174611-9185856 GCA_900231445.1 Triticum turgidum subsp. durum
ATTTAAATTTATGAGCAATACAAAATGCGAGTTTCAAAATAAAAGGCAAGTTCTATGTTTGGAGAAAGAGAAGGACGAGATGTGCAGGCAGCCATCACCCATCCGTCCAGTGTCGTATCAAACCCATTAAGCTACGGGAGATTGGCGGCCAACGAGCATGGCCACGTGGCGCGTGCTGGTTGGCTATGAAATTGAGAAACTTTTTAATTTTTCTTTGGAAGATGAAATTGTGACCTTTTTCCTTTTGAGAAAAGTTTTTCTGGAGACTATTTTTAAAAGATGGAAGTACGTGGAGTATTTGATCCCGAGCTCATATGCTCTCACATGAACAGTAAAATCGAAAAAAATAGTAAAAAGTTCAAAAAAATATGAAGATCTTTTGTGTTGAACATTGATAAATTTTCTAACTGCATGCAGAATTTCAGGTTGAAATGACTTTCGTGAAGGTCTGGGCAAAAAAAAAATCGATCGTCCAAAAAGACTACTTTTGGAAGCATTTTGGACGTCGATTTTGTTATTTTTGCCCAGACATCCACGAATGTCATTTCGACCTGAAATTTTGCACGCAATTAGATCATTCATCAATGTTCATCACAATGAAAATTTAGATTTTTTTTAATTTGTTTACTATTTTTTTATTTTACTGTTCATGCGGGAGCATATGAGCTCGGGATCATAAGAGCACTTTCGGTCTTTTGTTTCTTTTTCATTTTAAGAATGTTTTTTATGCTTTTCCTTTTTGAGATGGATACGATGTTCACGTGTTGTGACAAAGTTTTCTTTTTAATTTTGGGATGAAGTTGAGGTTTTTTCTTTGAGAGAGAGAAATACACTCACAGCTTCCTCCCAAGAGGCCCGCAATGGCAGGCCTCAACCACTAGTCACAATGTATATTGCACCAAACTGATCGGCATAGCAGCAATTACTAATCCTATATACTTAAGAAGTTCACCCCCACTACTTGATTTATCTCAACATGCAACATAGCCACGTCAGCATCCAATCACAGGCATCCACGTCACCCCTAAACAATCCCACGCAGCCCACCTCCTGAGGTTATTTCTTATTTTTCCTGTAAAGAAAAAGCAAAATCCCCCAGCGGCCAAGCCCCACGCCCCTGGTCCCCTCGCGATTTCCTGACGCCGCCAGCCTCCCTTGCCTCTGATCCGCTCCGGATCATCCTGACGGCGGCGGCGGCGCTCTTGATGCGGCCCGGCCATCACGGCAGCGGCGCTCCGGCGCGGGCCAACCATCCCATCGCGCGCCCCAGTTCCTGCAGAGCACCTCCTCATCCCCTTCCCCCGCTCTGGATCCTCCTCACGGCGGCGGCGCTCCGGACGCGGACGCGGCCACCCCATCGCCCGCCCAGTTGATTCGACCATCACCGTCGCCACCTCCTCCCCTCGCCTCCTCGCCGCCGTCGCCATGGCCATTGCCCCCGAGCAGCACCTGTCCGATGGAGCATCCCCGAGCAGCGCCTGTCCAATGGCTCGGGAAGGAGTACTCCCGTCTACCACCGGTCCCTCCCCTGCCCTCCTGCCGCCGCCATGGCCATGGCCTGACGGGAGCTCGCCTTCCCCTCCATGGCCAACCTCCGGTGAAGAAGCTCGCCGTGCCTACCAACGCCCCAGTTCCGGTGAGCATGTCTTCCCCTTATTGTAGATTGGGATTGGGCTGGTTTGTTGTTCATCTGATTTTTAGTGCTTCCATTCACTTCCCAGGTGGGTTGCTCCGAGTTGCTTAGTAGCTTACCTTCAATCATTGGGTCAACGCATCTGCAGATGAAGGTACTATCCTACTGTTTTTTTCGTTTGCTAACTCCAACCTACATAGCCCACTGCTTCAAACCATTTGCAGCCCAATGCTCCAAATGGCCCACACTAAAAATAAGAAAAAACCATTCTGCACTAAAAATAAGAAAAAACCATTCTGCTGTAGGTAATTGATGGTTGACGCTCCACTTCCTCTCCCCATGATCTGCACAAGAAACTGAACAAATTGATGATTGATGCTTCACTTACTCTCCCCACGATCTGCAGAAGAAACTGAAGAAATCCCCTTTAAAGTCTGCCCCACCTCAGCTCATCCTTTTCACATCATCTTCCAGCATGGGTGGACGTCTCCCATAGGGTGTTCATAGTGCTTCCACTGGTGAGCAACTCTCTCCTCTCTCCATGCCATTCCCTCTTGACATATTGCTGATTGAGTCACAAATTTGGACTTTTCAGGTGCTACGCAGTTCAATCATCTTGGTTATTCTTCCCTTGCTACATGCCCACGTGCCTCACGTTTACACCTCCTACTGGTATACAATGTTCCCACCCAGTGCTACTCCTAAAATTTGGTATCTTTCCCTATTCTGGATTTTCATTGATATGCAATTTTTTTTAACTTGATTCAATGCATAGCCGTGCATTTTAATTCCTTGCCTATTATGGATTTTAGTTTGCTTCATCCAAGTAGTTTGCTTCACTCAAATTGAATTAAGTTTTGCTTGATTCAACATGTACCCTTACATTTCAATTCTCATGTGGAACAATTAAACAAATGTGTCTTCTATTTTGCCCTGCATTCAACTATTCCCATTCCCGTGGGTTTCTTAGGGTTGTCGACATGGATAGCGCAGAAAGTTCTTCGCGTTATTCAGGTGGGCATGGGGTTGGTCATACACGAGGAGTTCCACGTGGACGTGGACGTGGATGTGGACGTGGACGGGCACGCCGTCCATCAGTACCTGATTCCACTCCTCGATCAAACTCACATGTTGCCACCGAGAACCGTCGTAGGCGTTTGGATGTAATCACTAGAAACAGGAGCCGAGGAAATGAAGCATCGACCACATCGATGTCAGACACACATAATCAGATATTTGCCCATAAACGTAAGCTTTTGCCTAAATTAATCCCTGTTCATGTGTCCAAGTTCAGTGATCATTTACGTTTACAAAAAAACCCTCTCTTTGTGCCTCATCTTTCAGGAACTATATTTGAACCCTTAACTCTTGGAGGCCCCCAGTGTTCTTGCCAACATTGTGGTGCTCTCTTTTGGTATGACGAGCGTGTACGCAGAGAAAGACATACTCAAAATCCAACATATAATTTGTGCTGCAAAGGAGGAAAAGTTTCCCTCCAGCCATATGATCCTCCTCCTCAACCTCTATTGGATTTACTCACTTCACATAATAGTTCACTCTCAAGCCACTTCTTTCATCATATTCGTCAGTACAATACCATGTTTGCCATGACTTCAATGGGAGCTAAAATTGATGAGTCCATAAATGATGGCCGAGGCCCATACGTTTTCAAGATCAGTGGCCAAGTCTGCCACCGTGTTGGTTCAATGAGACCATCTAGAGGAAAGAGACCAGAATATGCACAATTATACATATTTGATACATAGTGTGAGGTTTCAAATAGAATAAATGTTGCCTCATCTTCGCGCACCGGTTCATCTTCGCGCACAACTTCATCTTCGCGCATTGCTTCATCTACACGCACTTTGTTCCAAGCTAATGAAGGCATTGTTCAGTCCCTCATAACAATGTTGAACACACATAATCCCATTGTGAAACTATTTAGAACAGCAAGTCAAAGATTACATGGCAATGATTCTGACCATTTATACATCAGAATATATGGCAAACCTGATGCCCATGGAGATATCTATAGTGCTCCACTTGCATCCGAAGTTGTTGGATTAGTGGTTGGAGATTTAGGGTCTTCTAATGTTGGACGGGACATTATAATAGAAGATCATTCATCACGGTTACAACAGATCAATGAAAAACACTGCAAGTTTATGTCCATGCAATATCCTCTTTTATTTCCTTATGGTGAGGATGGTTATCATGATGAGCTTATGTGCCTTCCAGTGTCAAATGCATCAAATCAACGCCAAAAAGTCACAATGCTAGAATACTATGCATATAGGTTACATGATAGGCCAAATGACTTCAACACTCCATTACGATGCAAAAGGTTAACACAGGCTTACTTTGTGGATGGCTATTGTTCTGTTGAAACCTTTCGTATTGCATTCTACCGCAAGCCTAGCTTTCAACGGAAATACAGATCATCATCATTCAGTTGTTTAGCAAATTCTGTGTCAAAGGGTATTACATCAGGTTCTTCTGTTGGCCAAAGGATTATATTACCTTCCTCATTTACTGGAGGCCCTCGCTACTTATACCAAAACTACCAAGACTCCATTGCTATTTGTAGAAAATATGGTTGCCCAGATCTGTTTGTCACGTTCACATCAAATGCTGCTTGGCCTGAAATTACAGAGGCTCTATCATCCATTCCTGGTCAAGAACCATCTGACCGTCCAGATATTGTCAACCGGGTATTCAAAATGAAGCTTCATATTCTAATGGATGATATTAAAAAGAAACAATTCTTTGGACCCATAAACGCAGGTAATAAGCGTTCTCTTAAACTTTTATTCCCTTCTCTCAACATAGTTTTCTGCCGGTTATTAAACATGTTTTACATTCCTGTAGTTATCTACACAGTTGAATTCCAGAAACGTGGACTCCCACATGTTCATATAATTATATGGTTAGCCAAAGAAGCACCTTTAGATGCACAGAAGATAGATTCCTATATTTCTGCTCAGTTGCCAGATCCTGTAAAAGATCCAATAGGATATGAGGCTGTTTCTTCTTTTATGGTGCATGGCCCTTGCGGCCCTCTCGGCCAGTCGTCACCATGTATGTCAGAAGGAAAATGCACCAAATTTTACCCAAAGGAGTTCTGTGAGCAAACAACTGTACGGGAGAATGGTTTCACAGAATATGCCCGACCAAATAATGGAATAACAGCTAGGAAAAATAATGTTGACATTGACAATAGATTCATTGTTCCTCACAATGTGGACCTGGTGGTTAAGTACCAAGCTCATATAAATGTAGAGAAGGTTAACCATGACGGTATGCACAAATATCTTTTCAAGTATGTCACAAAAGGATTTGATTGTGCTAGAATTGGCCTCCATGGCAACTTTTCAACATCAGCCTCATCAACTGAAATCGTTAATAAAATTGATAATTATTTAGAGTGCCGTTGTGTGACACCAAATGATGCTGCTTGGCGGTTGCAGCAATATGATATTCACCATACAGACCCTTCCATAGAAAGGCTCCCTGTTCATCTTCCTCTTGAGAACAATGTAATTTATTCGGAAGATGATAATCTGCAACAAGTTATTGAAGACCCCAAAAATGTGACCACTAAACTCACTACATGGTTAGATGCTAATATGCAACACCCTGAAGCTCGACAATACACGTACATAGAATTTCCAGAATATTGGACATGGCACCAGCAAGGGAAATACTGGGATCATCGTCGAGGTCCTCAAAAAAAATTGGCCGAGTGGCACATGTCAACCCTTCACAAGGAGAGCCTTTCTATTTGCGAATGTTGCTGAACATTCGTAAAGGTCCAACCTCCTTTGCTGATATCAGGACTATATCAGGCCAAGAATATCCTACATTTCGTTCAGCATGTGAAGCTTTAGGCCTCCTAGGTGATGACCAAGAGTGGTCCAATGCATTAAAAGATGCGGCTCAGTGGGCATCGCCATTCCAATTACGTCAGCTTTTTGTTACCCTTTTGCTTTTTTGCAATGTAACAAATCCTATCAAGCTTTTTGAGGAGCATGCATCAATGATGTCTGAAGATATAGCACATCGGTTGAATCTTCATCCTTCTCAGTTGAGCAGTTCATCACTAGATTCGTACGTGACATCCTGTCTTCTCATTGAGCTGGATAAATTGCTGAAGGATTCCGGGTATTGCTTATCACATTTTAGTTTGCCACTGCCAGATGATATAGGAAATGCTTCTGCACAAAATAGGCTTTTGCTGGATGAGCTTACCTATGACATTCCAAACATGACATCCACTTTGAATGATAATATTCCGAAGCTAAACAACAACCAGAAGGATGTATTTCATGCTATCTATAATTCTGCCATAAATAATGAAGGTAGAACATTCTTTGTTTATGGATATGGAGGGACTGGTAAAACTTTCTTATGGACTACTTTACTTTATTCTTTGCGGAGTCAAGGGAAAATTGCATTGGCAGTAGCATCCTCGGGAATTGCTTCTCTATTGCTCCCGGGAGGTCGAACACCACACTCCCGTTTTAAAATTCCTTTGGAAATTTTAGAGAATTCAATGTGTACCATAAAGAAAAATACACACCTGGCAGAACTTATTCAAAACACATCTCTTATAGTTTGGGATGAAGCACCAATGAATCATAGATATTGTTTTGAAGCACTAGACCGCACTCTCAGAGATATAATGTCAGATACTAGACCTAATGCCGAAGACAAGCAGTTTGGAGGTATCACTGTAGTTCTTGGTGGGGATTTTCGGCAAACACTACCAGTGATAAAAAATGCAACCAAGCAACAGATTTTGAAATCTTGCATTGTTAACTCTTATTTGTGGAACAAGTGCACACTTCTACAGTTGAATGAAAATATGAGGCTCACCTCAGGGTGTCTCTCCATCTCTAGGAGAGAAGAACTACAGAATTTTGCTGACTGGCTCTTACGAATTGGAAATGGCACTGAGCCTTTTGTTCCCGTTCCAAATGAACCCAATAGCATATTTATACAGATCCCCCAATATCTCCTTTTGTCCCCAGATTCTAGAAATATAGATGGATTGATATCATTTGTCTACAACTCAGGCTGTGAGTCAACTAACATTACATCGTATTTGTGTGATCGTGCAATTCTGGCACCTACAAATGATGTCGTTTCTAAAATAAATACAAGAATGATTTCTCGGCTAGCAACAAGTGAAATGTCATATTATAGTTCAGATTCAATTGATGATAGCTGTCCTAATCATTCTACTCTAGAAGCATTATATCCAACAGAGTTGCTAAACACCATTGACATACCTGGACTTCCAGATCATATACTGCATTTGAAAATTGGTGTTCCTATAATGCTACTGCGTAATCTTGATCCATCAAGGGGACTTTGTAATGGCACTAGACTCATTGTTACACAACTGACTGGTCGTGTCATTGAAGGAGAAATCATAACAGGAAAGGCTATAGGTTCAAGAGTGTATATTCCTCGAATTGTCACTACATCATCTCAGTCTAAGTGGCCTTTCAAATTGAGGCGCCGCCAGTTTCCTGTTCGCCTTTCATATGCTATGACAATAAACAAAAGTCAGGGGCAAACACTAAACCGAGTTGGTGTCTACTTGCCATCTAATGTCTTCTCACACGGTCAATTATATGTGGCATTTTCAAGAGTTACATCACCAGACGGCTTGCGAGTTTTCATTGAAAATAGCCCAGTTTCTTATGAGCATTGCACACATAATGTAGTATATGCCGAGGTATTCAATCAAATTAATACACATAGAAGCTAAAACAGCTAGGTATTTTATCCACTCAAATTTATGTTATGCCTGAAATTTCACAAGTATGTAATACATTTTTTCTGCATGCCATCATTTTTTTCCTAACATTCTTATTCATTCAGATCCATCTCCGCTATGGAGTCAACTACGAAACTTAAAGATATTGCAGTGGGACAGCAAAACTGTAAGGTCTTTGCACGGGTAATAAGGCTTTGGGATGCTATAAATACGAATCCCAGATATGGAAATGCTTTGATCAGCATTGATGGCATTCTCTTGGATGAAGATGTACGTCCATTTTTATAGTTACCTATTTAACATTACACAATAACATTGTTGTTCCAAATCATTTGATTACTTGAACTTTTGCAGGGATCCATGGCACAAATTAGTGTGCCTAAAAAATTTGAAAAACAATTTCGTGGGTTGCTATCTCAAGGATCTGTCTATATTATTTCAAATGTTACAGCTATCGATATCAGAAGCAAATCATATGTCTATCGCCATCAGAATTATATGCTGCAATTCAAACAAGACACAAAGGTTCATCCGCTATATTCAAGAGGTGCAGATATACCTACACTTTCGTTCGACTTCTGCCCATTTGATCAGCTGCCACAAAAAGCAATTGATTCCAAGCCACTCCTAGGTAATATAATGTGCTTGACTTATCTATCTCTTAACCACTATACTTCAATGCATAACGACTTGCATACTTGAACCTTTTAGATGTGATAGGAGTAATATGTGATGTTGGTCCATATGACTATGCTAGCCAAACATCTCAGCACAAATTTCGGAAGATCAAAATTCGCAACCTAGAGTATGTCTTCATAGCTACTCCTATTATTCAATTTTTTTACCTTAATAACCTGTTCCCCTCAGAATGACTATACCTTAATTTTCCAGAGAACAAACACAAGAATTAGTTCTATGGGGCCAGCATGGAGAATCATTTGATGAAGAAACGGTACTTAAAAAATCTCAAGAAGGAATTGTCATAGCCATTTTTGCTGGTGTAACTGCAACTCTACAAAGGTTTACAGGTAACTTATAAAAAAAACTTGCCCAAAGAAATAATAAACATATTTATTTAAACATCCTATTAACAACATAAGTTTATAGGTATGATACAAGGATCCTCAAGTTCTGCGACACAAATATATCTTGATCTTGATATACCTGAAGTTCAAAAGTACCGCACCAGGTTCTCTCTTTCTCACTCTTGCGCATACAGAATTTATGTTTAGCACTACAGCAAACTAATATTTTATATGAAAAACATTTGAAGCTATCAATGGAAATGCCCAACTCTACAAAAGCATCTCGCTCAGGTCAAACAAGTATCTCCACTTGAAGCAGCAGGCAAACTATACACCATTGAAGAAATATCTAACCTTCCAGCGTCATCTTTTCAGGTGAACACTTTCTCATGCAGTTCACTTTTTCCTGCCTCGCCATTCAAAATAAAATAGATTATTGATACTTCATCCTTTTTTGTGTCAGGGAGGAGCAATCTTCAGCACTATCGCAAAAGTAGCATCAATTATACCGTCAGTCAAATGGTACTACAAAGCATGCAAGCGTTGTGGAAAAGGATATAACAACATGACAGATACCCCAACATGTGGCTGCCAATTTCCAATTCCATGCCCAATGTATTATATATCTTCTTAAAATCTAATACTTAAATAATTCCTTTTTTTATCGTGTCACTAACAACTATACCATGCTTCAGGTACAAACTTCCCCTTACACTAACAGATAACTCGGGAAGTTTGGATGCAATTGCTTTCGCTAGAGTAGCTGAAGACTTAGTTGAGCGTCATGCTGATCATGTTTCAATGAGTATGAAGATAGAAGCTACAGATCATGTGCTTACCCTGGATAAGGCCATTGGTAAAGAAAAGTTATTCTACATAGGAATGAACACTGATTCGTCTGCTAAGTACCCTATAAATTATGTCCTGAAAAAAAGTTTCTCTGTCAACAATACTGAATCAACACCTGTTCCACGTGCTCCAAAGGTAAGCAACTTCTTACAGATTCGTTACCTTCATATATCATGGTTATTAACATAATGTGTGAAGCTTTTTCAGTCAGGCGAGGATACAACCACCAATGACAATACTCCTGCAACTCATAAGCCAACGTCTATCGGCATAAAGGAAAACGAAAATAGGTAATGCTTCATAAACTTGGATTTTAAACATCTCTCTTATTGCTTCTCCATTATATGACTTCCCACAATGATACTTTTATGTGAAAGTCCAAATGGAATTGAATGTTAGTCTTTTTCCCTTCTCAAATGCTTTCTCTTTTTTATATGCTGCTACATGTAATCTTTCATAAACCTCCATCTTATTGTATTCCTCTGATCAAGACTTCTTTACATCTGTGATGTACATTACAATCAGGATCAACGCAAAAAGAAGAATTGATTTTACTGAGAGTGATGCCGACAAATCTAACAGGTATGAGAACACTCACAAAACCTTAGTGCACCATGGTTCTCCAATAACTACATAAGGCACATACAAACTTCCTGGTAGCAGTTAGAAGTAACCATTAACAACAACTAAAGTACACAGTAATAGAAATCACATAAATCCATTGGCAGTACCTGAAGCATCACATTTTCTAATGTGGTGTTAGGCTTCATTTAACTCACGTTTACATGTCACACTAATGGAGTTGTCAAGCTAAAGCCTAGCTCTGTATTCTAGAATTCTTTGCCTGCTCCATTTTAAAGTCTATAAGTTACCAAGCTTTTACCAACTAAATGATAATTTCACAAAATCAATTCCGACTCACAATTATTTGTAGTCTCCTTACACAAACATTACTGGTCATGCAAGTGAACACTAACTTATACATGCTATATTGTGCTCAATATTGGGAATATGATATATTCAGGATTACATCTCATCCATGGTATGTTTCCCAAATGGTAACTTATTTCAAGTACATGGAGGTTCTTGGGTTACATTTATATTCTCTTCCCCAGTTCATTTTCTATTTTGATTCATGCTTTATTACTTTCAATATCTGATATAATAAATGGAACCAATTTTCTAAATGCAGCTCAAAGGAACCGGAAGAAAGTACTGCGAAAAAGAACAAGCATGAGTATGTTCTGTTTCTCACACCCTTTATACAAATTTAGCCAACAATATGAGTTTCTTCCTACATATATTTACAGTTGCCAAAAATCTCCATCAACAGGAATGTAGATACACTTCCAGAAAAATTGCATCAACAGGAACAGCCAGAGTAAAGGAACATTTGGACGATTTAAGTACTTTACATTGACTATATAAACTTTCATTTTCTGATTTAAAAAACCAGTAATATATTGTGTTATTTACTCTTTTTTGACAACACTTCATTTTCCAATACAGGCAGGACAACTTGCACTCTGCTACAAATGAGAAATGAGGAATAACGTACATCGCCTACAACCAGAAATAACATAGTCCTTGTGTTCATACCACTTTGCTCAGTTTCTATTGTAACCAAGGAACATTACAAATTTTGTTCAACTACCAACTTATCAGTGGTTCCAGTTTATGTTCTTTGTTGGACGTATGATCTCAATACAAACCTACAGTGTCTGTTCAAATATATTCATGAATGGATACAATTTATGTTCTTTGGTGCACTTATTATCTCGATAGAAACCTACAGTGTTCATTAAAGTAAATTCATGAGTGGATCGGTTTATGTTCTTTTTTGCAATTAGGATCTCAATACAAACCTACACTCTGCATTAAAATACATGAATGCTAATTTGATTTTTGCATTAACCATTACTTAAACATCTTTCGGTTAGACATTCTTTCCCA
>LT934111.1:9185866-9196916 GCA_900231445.1 Triticum turgidum subsp. durum
TACTGCATAAAATGTTGTTTTCTACATCCCTATGCTTGCTGCAAATAACATTAAACACATAAATCTTTCTCCAGGATACAATATGATGGACCAAGGAATGTTCTGCCCCACTCAACAACTAATTCATCAAGGGCTCAGAAGAAGTACATGGAGGCAACTGAAAAGAAAAAGACTACTCCAAAACCACCAGTATCTGTTGCTTTCAGAGAAACCGTTGAACGTGAAGACAACACCACCAAATACATCTTCAAGTACATTACGAAAGGAACCCACATGAACAGATAGTTCTCAACGAAGAAGACCCCAACTACAAATAAATTATACCACATATTATCTTCTTTTTATGAACAACGTATAACTATGACTATACATATGTATTTTCTAATTTTCAATAAGTATTTATGATTATACATATGTGTTTTCCAAATTTCAATTATCATATTGTCTGTCCAAATATTCATCTTCTATGGAAAATAAATATCATCCAAATGTATTGCATCCAATTCCCGCCGCAACGCGCGGGGTATTATCTAGTTAATAGGTGGGTAACAGCACGAATCATCACACACACGTGGACGATGGATTTCTTGCATACCGGCACCGGTAAAAAGTGCTATGCGTTAAAATATATGATTGGAAGTAACCATTGTAAAGGAGCTCGGACGCAAAAATTATGACAAACAAAGTGATGCGCGTATTGGCGCTAGATTATGGGGCGGAAGAAAATGAGTCCAATCCATAAAACTGCCACATTTGTCTCCTAATTTGCTAAAAACAACCACTTTTTTACTTTCCTGGAAAATGCACCGAACTCAACGTTGAACTTTGCAAAATACTACAAATGCAACGCTAAAAAATAGACAATAAGCCACCACCATTGTGTTTGTCATTTTCATTCTTTTCTGTCTTTTAGTTTCCCATTTGTAGTTTAGTTAAAACTCCTTTTTTATTCCTCTTCCTAGCAACCGACTAAAGTAAACTATTTTCAAACTCCGATTTGGCTGCGTACGTAACTGCGTAAGTGACAATGTGTTACGGGGTTCATAGTTCCTTCCTTTTCGCTCCTTGTGTGTTCTTCACGTACTTATCATAAAAGTGCTACAACAACACCCGTTTTTAGCAAATAAAGTCGTTGTCAGGGAGCATAGCGCTTCGTTATTATTTACCAGCTCGAATATAGTCTATTTGTGTTTATTACTACTTAACCTAAAAAGGTACAAAAATTATACTTTGCTTTGGGATGCCTTCCAAAAGAGCCACTGTGGCTGCTAGAAAACAAATCGAATAGAGAGGACAATTCCAAGCTCAATATCGATATTCATCGAAGTGAGTGAAAAATTGGAGGCAATGGATTATTGTGCTGAAGGTATATTTTATATCCTTCATTTTGTGAGCATTGCAAGTCCAATGGCCATATGAGCTTCAACTGCAAATTTTACCCTAAGCTTGTTGTAGCATCATACAGCCATGATGGCTATGTCTTTGATTACATTGAAATTATTGAGGAACTCATGTTGTATTTTAGAACCTCTTATGATAAGGGTGAAGGAGCTCTCTCTGCACATAAAGAGGTCTTGAAACATATGGGTGTGTTAGAAAATATCCATAACTAGTGCATTTCTAACATTCTTCATAACATCTCTTAAGTAAAGACTAGGAAACATGTCTGTGCGTTGCAATGGGAGAAAAATATTTCACACACTCCTAGTCCAATAAGCATGGCTGAAGATCCCTTCAGGTCCTCTATTTCAACATGATGCACCACTTGTGTCACAATTTATCGTCCTTCCCTCCCTGGCTGACAGTGGAGCAAATCACTAGTATATAGAGAGAACCTCGCTACGAGATTTCATAAAGTAGAGCCAAGTGTAACGACAGAAATCATCAATAAACAGAACATAGTAGCGATGACCACCTTTCAAATCAAAGGGAGCACGACGCCAAACATCAGAATGAACTAAGTCAAAAGGGCACTGAGATACCGACTCGTTGGTAGGATAAGGTAATTGGGTCTGTTTGCCAAGTCTACAACCATCATAATGTAAAGAAACATCTCCAGAGGCAGAACATAAGAGGCTCTGAAGCACTAATAATGACAAGCGGGAGCCATAGATGTGACCAACTCGATGATGCCACTGCTAGAAGGACGCAGAAGAGGAGGCAACAAGAGCATAAGAACTGGTAGAAGTGATGGCAGCGGAAGGAACACAAAGCCAGTCAATGTCCCAAAGGCCCTCTGGCTCACGGCGCCGAGGGCCAGCACCAACGAGAGCCTTGATGCGACGATCCTGAACAGAACAACAGTCGGTATCAAGAATGACACGACAACCAGAATCAGTAAGATGGGCAGCGAAAAAAAAATCATAGTAAGACGGGGAACATGAGAAACTCTAGGGACAGAAAAAGACGGAGTAGAAAGAGTGCCACGACTAGCAACAGGAAGGGGTGTGCCATCGGCAGTGAGAACATTAATAGGAGAATCAAGAGGTCGAAGAAGAATCATAAGACATATGAAAATAAGCTCTAGAATCCAGAACCCACGAAGAAGTACCTGACTGTGTAGGCATCGGCGATGATGGAGAGATGGAATAGTCACAACGGTAGCGGAACCCATTGATGAAGAGCCAGAGGAAGCCAGTATGTACTTGAGTCGCACAATGTCCTAGTCAGTGAGTGACGGAGTCAAGGAAGACGCATGAGTCCCTCTGGAAGAAGAGCGCCTCAGGTCTCGTTGCTTCTAGTGACAATTAGACTCTGGGTGACCTGGCCTCGAGCAGTAGCCATAGAAAGTGTCACCGTGCGACCGGCCCTTCTCTACATAAGGAGGGCGACCCCCCCCCCTTAAGGTGTGGGAAGGAGCGGTGAGGCAAGCAGACGACACAAGAGGTCGGGCAGCCAGCACAAAGGGAACGGCAAGCAACCCAGTAGAACGAAGACGGGCCTCCTCAGCACGAAGCTCAGCAAGCACCTCCGAGATAGGAACACGACCGCGAGCAAGCAAGTGAGCACGTCGAGCCTCAAACTCGGAACGGAGGCGAGATAAGAACTCATGGACACGCTGAAACTCTAAGTGTGCCTGCATGGTCTGGCAGCAATGGCAAGCACCACAAACAACTATCCAGAGAGAGTCAAGCTGGTGCCAGATGGCAGAGCTCTATGAGTTGAACTCATCAACAGAAGAGTCACCTTGCTGAAGAGCATGCTCCTGACGCGCCATGGATAAGTAGAGAGCATCACTAGAGGGTTGATAGCGCTAGCAGAGATAAGACCACATTGCCGCAACTGTGGCGAAGCTCATGAACTCCGAAGCAAACTCATGAAGGACACTTGCAGTGAAAACAACAGCAGCCCAATCAATGAGTGTAAGCAGATAGATCATCTCGGTGGACAGAAAGAGCATTTGAATAAGCTGAGACCTGCTGATCATAAGCATCAACTGAAGCATCATCGAGAGCCTTGGCTGCATCCCGATCAGCCTGAGAAGCATGAGCAGCAAGAATATGCGGCACCGGCGTCGGTAGGAGCCACGGGAGCAACAGGGCATGGCGGACAGGAGACCTTGCTAGAGAGAACGCCCCACAGGAGAAGACTACGCATATGGATATTAATGAAACCCACAATCGCAGCATGGTTAGTGCCATCAAAGATCAGCGAGCACCGAGGAACAGCGACATAGCCCGAAAGAAGACATGATGAGCTCTCTATTATTTTTTTCTTTGAAGTCAACAAACACAGGAGGCCCGATCTGGATCGAGCAGAGGCACGCTCGAGGCCAGAACGTGAGTGGGGATCGGCCTGGTCGTCAGGGGCCGGAACCAGCCGGCCGGACAGGGGCGGAGGCGGCCGGACAGGCTGGAGGCGGCGGCGGCCGGAGTGCGGGTCGCGGCCGGACAAGGAGGGGAAGGCCGACGTCGAGAGGAGTTCGTCAGGGGCGGTGGATCCGGGCAGGGACGAGCAGGAGACGGCTAGAGACGAGCCAGACTAAGGACGGAGCCTAGCAGCGACGGCGGCTGGTTGGAGCGCACACGAAGTTGCATCATGCGGGAGAGAGGCTAACCTAGCATCTGATACCACGTTGAATAATGAGTATCTGACATTCACAAGGGGCACAAGGCCAATACGTGCACGTCAGTCAAGTTTTGCGATTCATATATTTTCGTTTCTTCAATACATGAGCGTCCATAATATAATATCCACCTCGTTGCTGCTCCTTCTCCACTGTGCTTACGTTGGCAAATCATTCTCCTGCGGCGATGGGTGATGCCATACTCCTACTGTTTTTATGATGTTCTGTGCTTCTGTCTATTCTCGGGTGCATAACGTAACCCCTCGTAGTTCATATTCCTTGTATTGATGATGATTTTTCTGTCGCGGTTTTGTTGAGTCCATATTAATACTAAATTTCTGATGTGTTCTTGATTTTCTGATGTGTTTGCAAACCTATTTCGTCTTTTTCTGCAGGCAAAACTTCACCTATTTCAGCATAAGTGCCCTTTCTCTCTCTCTCTCTCTCAGTCACTGAGGTTCGTTTCATTTCCTTTTTCTTACACGTGAAACAAGTTCTGGTTAGTGCTCAATCAGGGCGGTCGGATCCTGATCCAGCGATGGCCATGCATCGCATAGTAGAACCACTCTCATTCGCCTGCCCCCAATCCCCCTCCCCTCCGACTCCGAGCACGACGACGGCACCGCCGCCTACCGGCGGTCATCGCAGTTCGCGAGACCCATCTCTGCCCCAGACATTCAAGCGGAGGATTCTCACATCTCCTCTCCTTGGCGGCATGGCGTGCGCTGCCCCGTCACTATCACGGTCCGGTCGTCGACGCTCTCCTCCCCCGCTGCCGCTGCCGCTGGAGGAGAGCGTCAATCTCAGTTCAGCATCATCGCGGTCGCGCGTAAGAACCAGCACTGGTACCTTTAGCGATCTCTGTTCTAGCTTTACCTTCAGTTCAGTTTTTTTGTTTAGACAAATTCAGTTCAGTTGAGTTTAGTTGAGTTGAGAGTAAAACCCCCCACATTCTGCATCTTAATTGAGCCGATAACTGCATATGTACATATAAAGGTGAATGTTTTCTGGGTTTCACTGATTATTTATAAGTTAATTTCTTCTCCTGTATTGCTGTTCAAAGTTGAGGAGTTTCAGTTCCTGATGTAAATCTATCTATCAATATCTATGCTCGTACCATTTCATGTTCAAACTCTGAATTTGAGAAACTGATGAGATGCCTCAAGTAGGGGATGGTTGATAGCTAGTCTCTTCACTTCTTAAGCATCTACATTAGCCTCAAGTAGGAGAAACTGAGGAGAGGCCTCAAGTGTACGACGTGTATGACATAAGTATGCACTACCTATAGCCAATCTTCTTGGCATCCGACATCTCCTTCGGGATAGATTCCTCCATGTGCATCTTGGACGGCGACTATAGTACACGGGCCATGCATTTTACGTGACCCTTGGCATGGATCCTTGCGGTGCAGCTCCCTGATGTGCAAAGGTTCTTTCGTCCCCACAGCGGCCGACTAACTCCCAACATGACTGTTGCCCCTCGAGCACATCTCCCAGTTGCGTGGACGCCCAAGACACAGTGTCAATGAAGACATTTTCTGATGAAGATTTTCAGAAATTGCAACAATATCGTCTTACGGACACAGACCCCGATCACTCTGATGACAAGTACTTTTCGTTGAAGAAGACGATACCCACGCTGGCTCGGGTACTATGGCTTACCGATTGATTTTCGGCAAGACGCGCAAGTACGCAAGAACAAAGGCCACGGTTAAGGCAAGAGCTTGCAGCACACGTACGTCTTTTTTTCTTTGAGAAAACTACCGTTGTGTTGAATTAGTTTTTATTCTTTATTAGCAAAAGGGCTTGTGCGTTGTAACAGGAAATAAAATCATAATCTCTAATGGCCATGACCACATTTTGCTGCATCACTGAGATATACTACGACTCTCAATTTTGTGAAATCATGAACAATTTTTTTTAAACTCATGAACATCTTTTATATTCGTGACCACTTCTACAAATTTTCAAACATTTTCTAAAATCAAGACCATATACTATTTGCAAACATTTTTTGAACAATTTTCTTGAATCGGAGAACATTTCTAGAATCAATGAACATTTTTTTTTGGAAATTGGTGGAACAATTTTCTAAATTCACGAACACTTTTTTGATTTAACCAACATTTTTTGAAATGAATGATCAGTTTTTTGAATCAATGAACATTTTATGAATGAATAAACTATTTTGTACGTGACGAACAGTTTTTGAATCTTTAGGATATTTTTTCATTCATGAACATTTGTTGAATTGGCGAATTTTTGTTTAATTCCATTAACTTTTTCTATACAAATTTTTTGAAAAATTCATGAACATTTTTTTAATAAGCAATTTGTTTTACAAATTCACGAACATTTTTTGAAACCACAAATATTTTATGATTTATTAAACATTTAATTTTAAAATTCTAATTTTTTAAAAGTTCGGAACTTTTTGGAAATCCCAAATTGTTTAAAGTAGAAAAGGATGAAAACAGAAAGAAAAAATAAAAAACAAAATTTTAAAACATGCCACCCGGACATGGCCGGCCCAAACGGGCGTGCTACATCTTCTCCCAGCGCGTAGAGGGCAATATAGGAGTTCTCTACTGCATGGGCCGACCCAGGCGAGGGATTCCCCTGTGTAATATGTTTTTTTTATCACTTATACATGGTATTGGTGGGTACTATTTTGCAACTTTGGTGGTAATTTTCATGACGTACCGCCAGAAGCAATAGCCCCTTTATTATTATATTATATGTATAGATGTATAGATATAAAGGTATTTGGGTTGGATTGGTTCGTGCGTCAAGGCTCGGTAGCACGCCCAATATAAACCATAAGAGAAAGATAGAAAAAAAACCACCAAGTGGCCATTTTTATCAAGGGGTCTGCAGCGAAGAGAGGCTTGGAGCAGTTACGTGCAGCACATCCAACATCTGCCCTAGCCGGTCACAGTCTCGTTGCCTAAATAGCGGGTGCCAGTGCTGTCTCAAGGTTGCGGTCAGCAGCTCGAAGGGCCGCCTTCTCCAGGATTGTCGGCAGACGCCCACCCGACGCAACCCTGGAGTGGCCAGACTCACGCCCTGGCAGAAGGCGGTGTGCGGAGATGATGAGAGGCGGAGAGAAGGTTCGCCCTTAGGGTCACCCACTCGAGTGTCAGAGCTGGTCGTGGACAGCCTCAGGCAGCGTCGGCATAACAGGAACCATCGCCAGGGAACCGTAGGCTGGTGAAGGAGGGGTCCCTGGTGAATGGGACTAGCAGACAACCCCGCTGACCGGTCAATATTACAGTGGGCCATGTTTGTCGGTGGGTGAAAGAAATAAATATACGAACAAAAAGTGCGTCGAGGGCGGGTGGATTCGAATTTCGAACCCAAGACCTCGCACACAAAACACGCACCCTGCAGCCAGTGGACAAGTACCTTCTGCGTGTTTCTTTTTAGACGCTCACATTTATAATTACGAGCACGTACACAATGCACACAAGCAACCTAACACAGCGGAGAATATATCTGCTGTGCACTGGACGTATAAAAATGTTCAAAACAATCCAAGAAAAATATCGGTGTATTGATAAAACACCAATCTATGCTGTCCTAAAAATTCAAACTAAAATTTAAAACATTGCCCGAGATATAATTTTGTCATTTTCATATCTTGAGCTACGTTCCAAAATTTGATATGATTTTTGGTGACTACGTACATTAATGTTATATGAATGTGCTATATTTTCCCCCGCAAAAAAAAAGAATGTGCTATATTTTTTTCAGATTTTTTTGAATATTTGAAAATGTGCTAAGCGAGTGGTGCACCTGTAGCACAAGAAGCTCCGGTGCACCAGATATGTTCCAGCACAACGTCGTCATCGTGCATTTCTCTCTGTTTTGTGGGTCCACCTGTCAATGGGCCGAAGAAATAAAGAAAACCTAATAAAATAATTTTGCACGGATGGAAGTTCGAAACCTGGTCCTTGCGCAAAAACCCGAGGCACGCCAGCCAATTGAGTCCACGGCCTATTATGTTCAAATGTAGAAGCTTCGTTTATTCATTTGAAATGGCACACATGCACGCAAGCATATGCCACATAAAAGAATCCACAAGCAAAAAATATTCACGCCAACTCGTAATATATTTTAAAAATATTTATGTAGTCCATGGTGTTTCTTTAATTTTTAAATGTTCGTACGATTTTAAAAATTGTGCATGCATTTTCAGAAATACTCATGTAATGTAAAGTAGTGTTACCCTTACAGGAATGCCCGTCTATTTCCAGAAAAAATCTTGCACTATTAATTAATATTTGATGAATTTTAAATATAGAATTACAGTAAGTTTTATAAAAAGTGTGCAAACAGTTTAAAAAATGCATGAACTTTTCTATAAAAAAAGATGCAAACACTTGTTAAATTTTGCATGATAAAGATTTCATTGTTTTGGCACAGTTACATAATTTGATAAGACGAAAATAATTTTGTAAATATACCTCCGTCCGGAGCATGTGCATGTTTTTACTTCTGAGAATTGCTTGTGTGCATTGCGTGGATTTTACTTTATATAATGGAGCGCCTACAAAAATGCTATGTTGTGCACTGTTTTGTTTTTATAATTTAATTTCTTGTCCCACTGACAAACGGGCCCATTGCAATATTTTGCCTCACAGATTGTTTGACTAGTTAACAGATTGCAATACGTTGCTATACGGCAAGTCAGTGACCGTATAATCACCGCTTCACGTATATAGTAATCGTAACGACTGTATTTTAAAGTTCAATGACCGTATCGTGATTTTATCTCAAATATAGTGACCACGAATGTATTTATCTCATGCCTGAATAGGGCTTGGCGTGAGAGAGGTGACGGGCAAAGAGGCCTGCCCCGATGTAGTCGAAATCCTGGCGATGGTGAAAGGGCAAGGGCACGACTCTATACTGCCCCCACCGTCAGAGGACTCCTCAGAGTCATCCCCATCGTCTCCCAGACCCGGGTGGGGAGGACCCCTTGAACACGACCTTCAGATCCTTTGTGTCAAGCTCGTAAGGTCAACTCCACCACACGACTTCAAACGGACGTCCGTTTTGTCCGGATTTTGTCCGTTTAGGTAGAGATTTGGGGTCGTGTCCGGGCGTGTTCTGGGATGCGATGGCCGTGCGCCCAGCGCGCGGATGCATCTTTTTGCCCCATCCTGTCCGCCAGGGCCAAAAATGCCCAAATTTTCACAAAACTAGTTTCCAACCCAAATATTTGTCTAAAAATTAAAATAGTTTTACAACCCAATTGAAATTATCTTTAATAAAATAGTTTTACAACCAAATCGAAATTTTCTTGACTAAACTTAAAATGGACCAATACATCTATTGGTTGCAAATGTGATCCCACACGTGCTCAACCAAGTCATTTTGAAAATTCAAATGAGTGTGCCAATCACGTATCTCACGGTGGAATTGGGCAAACTGTTCAAATGTGGCCGGGTCTTGGTGCAGGGGCTCAATATTTTCACCTTGGTAGTCAAATCCTTGGTCGAAGATACTCTCATCACGCTCGTCCTCGACGATCATGTTGTGCATGATCACACAAGCATTCATCACCTCCCAAAGCTTCCTTTCATCCCATGACAATGCAGGGTTTCGAACGATACCCTACCGGGATTGAAGCACACCAAAAGCACGTTCCACATCCTTTCTAACACTCTCTTGCATTTGGGCAAATCTCTTTCTCTTCTCACCTTGGGGTTTCGAGATTGTCTTCACAAAAGTTGACCACTGAGGATATATACCATCTGCTAGATAGTATCCCTTGTTGTAATGGTGGCCGTTGATCTCAAAGTTGACAGGTGGGGAGTAGCCTTCTGCAAGCCTCGCGAAGACTGGAGAACGCTGCAGCACGTTGATATCATTGTGAGAACCTGCCATGTCGAAAAAAGAATGCCATATCCAAAGATCCTGTGATGCCATCGCTTCTAATATGACAGTGCACGCCTTGACATGCCCTTTGTACTGGCCCTGCCAAGCAAATGGACAGTTCTTCCACTCCCAGTGCATACAATCTATGCTGTCAAGCATGCCTGGAAAGCCTCTAGATGCGTTGGTCGCCAACAATCTCTCTGTATCAGCGGCAGTTGGCTGCCTCAAGTACTCTGGGCCAAACACCTCGATCACAGCCTAGCAAAACTTGTACATTGACATCAGACATGTTGTCTCACTCATACGCACATACTCATCCACCAGATCGCCTGGAATTCCATATGCAAGCATGCGGATGGCCGCGGTGCATTTCTGGTAAGAGGAGAATCCAAGCTTGCCAAGGGCATCCGTCTTGCACTCGAAGTATGGGTCATGAGCAATCACTCCCTCTCGGATACGATTGAACACATGCCTAGCCATTCGAAAACGGCGACGAATCCATCTTGAAGAGAGGGGTGTTGGCAAAGTAATCAGCATAGAGCAGGGCGTGGCCTCTCTCCCTGTTGCGGTTCAGATTGGGAGCACGGCCAGGGAGTGACCCCCTGTACCGAGGAAGCAGCCGTTGAATGTGGCCGTGAACGACCAGTGCAGCCACCACAATATCTTCATCATCCGACGACGAATCGTCCGATGAACAAAGGAAGTGATGGAAGAAAAACTCGTCTCCACTGTCCATACCTTTGTGGGCAAAATGCCGAACACCTTGCGGGCGTGGTGGCGAAGAGGCCGTGATGATCACCTCGACGCAGCAGGGGTGGTTGCCGGCCGGCTACTGGCCACTGTGGAGCTCTCATCGGAAGCTGCCGGGGACGCCGTGGTGCGTCGCCGACGGTCCTATCCCCTCTGCGACCGGCAAAGACGACGACAGCCAAACCTCCGATCGACGACCAAAACTACGGCCAAGGCGCGGGCGTGGTGGCGGCCATGTCGAGACGTGGTTTGGTAGGGACGGCCGGGGGCTGCGCGGTGAGGAGGAGGCTGGAGAATAGCGGCGGCGCCGGCGGCGGGGCGGGGCGGGAGAGAGAGGGTGGAAGCGTTGGGA
>LT934111.1:9212045-9236310 GCA_900231445.1 Triticum turgidum subsp. durum
CATCTGAGCTCAAAGCGTCAATAACCATGGCAGAAGCTGTTGTCGGGAAGCTCGTGGTCATGCTTGGCGCGGCGCTGGCGAAAGAGGCGGTCATCTTGGGCCGGGCGCTGCTCGGCAAGGAAGCCACCGCCCTCAGGGGCCTCTTCAGCAACATCCGTAGGTCCAAGGCGGAGCTGGAGAGCATGCAAGCGTACCTGCAGGAGGCAGAGCGGTTCAAGGACACCGACCAGACCACCGCCATCTTCGTCGGCGAGATAAGGGGCCTGGCCTTCCGGATCGAGGACGTCGTTGACGAGTTCATCTATAAGCTGGAGGACTGCAAGCATGGAGGGTTCGCTGGCAAGATGAGGAAGCGGCTGAAGCATATCAAGGCATGGCGGTGTCTGGCAGCCAAGCTCCAAGAAATTGAAGCCCAGCTGCAGGAGGCCAACCGAAGGAAGAGAGATTATGCCGTCACTGGCAGATCTGCTACTGCTGCCAGATCGACGAATCAAGTTCAAGCTTTGCACTTCACCAGGGATGAGGACCTTGTGGGGATCGAAGAGCACAAGGAGAGGTTGATACGGTGGCTGACAGGCAGTGGTGATGGTCCGGAGCAGAGCAGCAGCAAAGTCACCATGGTTTGGGGGATGCCTGGTGTTGGTAAAACCACTCTGGTTGATCATGTGTACAACACTGTGAAAGTGGATTTCGACGCCGCAGCATGGGTAACTGTGTCAGAGAGTTATCGTATTGAGGATCTGCTGAAAAAGATTGCCGCCCAGTTTGGCATCGCAGTTGATGTCGCCAACATTGAGATGAGAGGCCTAGCAAAGTCCATCCACAACTACCTTAAAGGTAAAAAGTACATCTTGGTCCTGGATGATGTTCGGGCTAAGCGCTTGTGGTCGGAGATAAATGACATCTTCCCAAAATCTAATTGTACTGGCCGAGTTGTCATTACATCAAGAAAGCAGGCAGTGTTGACAACTAGGGAGTCTACATCTACAATTCACCTGGAACCGCTACAAGAGCATCACTCATGGCTGCTATTTTGCAAAGGAGCCTTTGGGGATGCTAAAGACAAAGAGTGCCCATTAGAGCTGCAAGAATTAGCTCGAAAGTTCATAGCAAAGTGTCAAGGCTTGCCTATTGCTATTGCATGCATTAGCCGCCTACTCTCTTGCAAACCCCCAATTTCTTCTGAATGGGAGGATGTGTACAGGGGTCTAGATTTGCAGTTGGCGAATGATGTGATCCCAGGTGCTCATTTGATCCTAAAGGTCAGCTTGAAGGACCTTCAGTATGATTTGAAGAATTGTTTCCTACACTGTGCATTATCTCCAGAAGATTGTGTGTTAAAGAGGAGGAAGATCATGAGGCAGTGGATCACGGCGGGGTTTATCACGGAAAAAGATGAGAGCAAAACATTGGAGGAAGTGGCAGAGGGATACTTGGCTGAGCTTGTGAACAGAAGCCTACTACAGGTAGTGGAGAGGAATCATTTCGGACGACTGAAACACTGCCGGATGCATGATGTCATACGCCTTCTGGCCCTTAACAAAGCCAAGGAAGAATGCTTTGGTAAAGTTTATAACGGCTCTGGTGGTACTGGGGCATTCTCTGTAGAGGGTGCACGTCGCATATCGGTCCTAGGGGGAAACATTAAACAACTCAGCCGCAGCCGATCTGGTGCAACACAGCTTTGTGCACTCCATGTTTTTTAGAGCTATATTGATATTGATTTGCTTAAGCCAATCCTAGCATCTTCAAGTTTGCTGTCGACATTGGATCTGCAAGGTACTCATATCAAAATGCTTCCCAATGAGGTATTCGACTTGTTTAATCTGCGTTATTTGTGTCTTAGAGATACCGAAATCGAAAGCCTCCCTGAAGCAGTGGGGAGGTTACAAAATTTGGAAGACTTGGATGCTTTCCGATCTAAGCTGACATATTTGCCAAATAATGTTGTCAAACTTCAGAAGTTGAGATACCTGTATGCATATAGCATTAGTGCATCAGATGCGTCTGAAACTGGAGTCAAGGTGCCTAATGGCATGCATCACTTGGCACGACTGCAGGCTCTTCTGTTCGTCAAAGCCACTCCAGAGTTTCTACGTGAAGTTGGAGCTTTGACAGAGCTAAGAACATTTGGTGTCTGCAACCTAAGAAGCGAACACTCTGTTGACTTGAGCAATGCTATCACCAAAATGCACCACCTTGTTCATCTTGAAATTTGTGCTACAGCTGATAATGAGGTGTTGTGGCTGGAAGGGCTATATTTACCTCCAACCCTTTCTTGGTTTGGTTTAGGAGGGCAGCTAGAAAAAACATCGATGCCTCAGATTTTCTCTTCTTGGTCACACCTTAATAGCCTCACTCGGTTGCAGTTTGTATTCTCTAGTATTGATGAGCAAACCTTTTCCTGTCTGTGTCTGTTACATGGCCTATGCTCTCTTGAGCTGCTGAAAGCTTTTGAAGGGAGGAGGTTGGATTTTTCTGCAGGGTCGTTTCCAAAACTTAGGCATCTATTGATTGGGGGCGCCGCACAGCTCAACCAAGTTGGAATAGAGGAGGGCGCGATGCAAAACCTCGTTGAGCTATGGTTCGGAGACTGTCCCAAGCTAAGGTTTCTTCCTGATGGTATCGAACATCTTGCAGCCCTTGAGAAATTAGGTCTAAAAGACACATCAGAAGAGCTGATAGAGAAACTCCGGCAAAAAAGAGATTCAGATAAATGCAGCGAAGATTTAGTGAAGATTGGCCACATAAGGAATGTTACAGTTGGACTGACGCAAAAAGGACTTTGGGAAAGGATCGGATGATATATCATCTCTGCTCCAAGGTTAGGGTTCGCTTTTTCGTCTTCTGGCGGAATTAAATTAGCAATTGGTAGCTAGTAACGGCTCATGCAAATTTTTACTAGGAAGGGGTTATTTCTTGTTACTACCACTTTGAATCGAAGACATGCCAGAAGATCAGCTGTGGATCGGGTTCTACAGCAATGCCAACACGTGTCGTCTTATTCGACATTATGCTGTGTGAAATGAGTATTCTGCTCATCAATTAGTGGTATTTTTTATTGTCTAGCTACTCTCTTTGTCATTGTTACGCAAGCTTCAGTATGCGTGCACCTGATGCGACCGATTCTTCAGGAGTGGTAGGGCTACTTCGCTGATCCTTCTTTTCAGTTTTTCAGTCTGTGTACTGCCGTTGGCACTTTTAATCTATGTAAGTTGTAATCATTACTGAGCAATATACAAGTATCTATTCCTCATTATTCAGCAGGCATATGCTACAACTTTGTCCATAAGATCATCTTCATATGCTGATGAAATCAGGGAGCTGTTGAAGGCAGTCCTCTGCTATTGAAAAATTTTTGTCTGATTTGTCGCGGCAGAATCAGAATGTATGCAAGCGCATGGCCAGGAAGGCAGTTTTGTTGCGTGTTGATTGCCGGCTTCAAGGAGCTGCATTCCATCGCCAGAGACCAGCTTTGGTGAGGGGCTCCATCGCCTCCCGGTGTAGTTGATCTGGTCACTGTTGCCGAGTCTCGGGGAGGGATGTCGCCACATCGGTGGTGGCGGTGGGAAAAATTTCTGGCACTGAATACCAAGTGTTAGCACGACAATAGTCTAGGTGGAATTCAGAGAACTGTATTTGGTTCTGAATCACTCGATTACAAGCACACTGGTGCTGAATTGGAGAACATGAAAGGGGAGAAAAGGTTGAGAGCCAGGTAGTTGGTAGCCGCTGTTGTTGCCATGCGGTGATCAAACTTCGATGCCTGCACCTAATGCGATGGATTCTTCGCTGATCCATCTTTTGAACTTTCAGTCTGTGTGCTGCCGTTGGCACTTCTAATCTCCAGTATATATATAAGCTAATATTCAGCAGGCATGCATGCATGGTGGAACTTTGTTCATGACAGCATGGCCATATTTCCGGAAAAAATAAGAGCATGGCCATATGCTGCTTGAAACTAGGACTGTGTCCAAATTTTCTTTTGGTCTTGTTTGTCGCACTGGAATCGGAATGTATGCAAGTGGAGTAGTTTTCAGTGATTTTGATGGACTGTCCATCCATAATGCAAAGTTCCTGACCTCTGTTTTTTATAAGAAAAGGAACACAAAGATTTGTTTCTCCAGCAAAGAATATTTTCTCTTTCTCTCACCATTCCCGTCACGGGGGAAAATCCTTGCCAGGACTTGGCCTCAAGTGCTTCGAAGAATGTTTTTTTTTGTTAGTCGAAATATGCATCTAATAGTAATGCAGTAATAAATAAATAAGCAATAGTAGAATTTAAACTGAACTGAAATTACTATTTTTGTTCGTCTAATGACAAGTGCAGAGCCATGAAGGCAGTTTGTGACAGGGGCTGCCACTTGCCCCTAGTACAAAGCAAAGCAGTGGTCCACATCAGCATTTCTGGAATTGGAACAGAAAACTCTTCTGCCCCGTCTACTGGGTAACTGACAGTGTCCACACATTCTTCAGACATGACCAACGTCAGTGTTACAGCAATTTTCACACGCGCCCCTTGTCGCACGTACAAGTGGCATTCAACAAGACTGGATTGCACCAAGGTCTATGCAGCCAGTACAGCACGGCAGGGGGTTCCATTAAATCAGATCTGGAATTTTCTTTTTCCTGCCTACGGCGAAGGCGACATGTAAGGAAGATCAGCTGTGGCCTGTGGCTCTGGTTATCAAATGCAAATATGTAATTCCATGACCGCGGCAATTTCTTAGCGGCAAAGAGCAAAAAAATGTATCTATGTCTTCGCGTACTTGAGGGTGCACAATCCTGAAGGGGAGAATATGGGGGACTCCGCAACAATGTGAATTATGAAGCTGGAAACTCAACCATCTATTTGAAATTTTGAATGATGTTGGTGTAAACTAAAACTGTGTTTCAATAATGGTTTTATGGATCTATCATATGCAAAAGAAAAAATGTATGCAGGCTAGCTTCTCAGTGACAATGTTCATCCATAAAATGTATGTTACTGCCAGCAGAATAAAATACAAAGTTTCTCTGAAAATGTTTCTCAACAAGAAAAATGCATTATTTTGTCACCTCTCACAAACTTATTTGTATCCAGAATTTACTGTTGAAGCAATATTTTTCATCAGAATTTTTCAAGAGTAATGAACAAACAAATAAACTGATGTAACATTTCAAATTTATTTGTAGTTGCTCTGCACAGCAAGCAAGGCAGTTTGTACAAAGCATTTATACTGGGTTGGTACTGTTACAACCATAACATTTACAGATAAGTGCAGCACTCCATGGTACATAGATATACATACATAAATTATAGTGTCACCCATTGTATATACCTCACACATCGTCTTCCTCGGACACCGCACACAGTTCCACCCATGGTACATAAATTATAGTACCACCGTCAGCTCCGAAGTGAAATCGTAAGAGTCCTCCACATGGATGTGCCCTTCGTCGCAGAAAAACGGTCTCGAGGGCATCTGCAGGCCATTGGTCCCAGCCTCCAAAATCTCAATGACCTCGCTCATCGTTGGCCGATCGTTGATGGAATGTTCACCCGTAATGTAAAGTTCCTCGATTTTCTACAAAGCTCTTTTTCTCATCTGTCCCATCACAGGGGAAATCCTTCCTTCTGAGGAATCAGACGAAATTTGTATATAAGAGTCAAATAAATAAACAGTCATATATGTTGAACTTGACTGAAATTACTCTATTGTTTCTGCAACAACAAGTGCATGACCAGCAAGGCAGTTTGTGACAGGGGCTGCCACTTGCTAGTAGCTTCAGTCTTAGGGTAACGTATCACAGGGCCACATTCAGCATTGCTGGAGCTGGAACACAAGATTTTTCTGCCCCGTCTACTGGGTAACAGACAGTGTCCACACATTCTTCAGACATTGCAACGTCAGTGTTACTAGAACTTCCATGCTGCGACGGCACCCCTTGTCGCACACACAAATACCATTTGACAGGACTGGATTGCACCAAGTCCATGCATCCACTACAACACGACAGGGGGTTCCATTAAAAAACGTATGTAAGCTAGCTTCTCGGTGACAATGTTCATCCATAAAATGTATGTTACTGCGAGCAGAATGAAAGAAAAGAAATTCCCTGTAAATATTTCTCAACAAGAAAAAGACGTTCTTTTGTCACGTCTCACAAACTTATTTGTATAGAGAGGTTGTTGTTCAAGCAATATTTTCCCTTAGAATTTGTATCGAGAGCAATGAACAAACAAATAGATTGACGTAAGGTTCCCTCAAAAAAAATAGATTGACGTAAGGTTTAGAACTTATTTAGAGTTGCCCTGCACAGCAAGCAAGGCAGCTTGTACAAAGCATTTATACAGGGTCCGTACAATTACAACCATAACTTTGATACCCGCTGTTCTAAAATATTTGAAGTTCTAGGTTTGTCCTAAGCCAACTTTATAGAAAAAATTGCTAATATCTATGTTATGATGAATCTAATGAAGTTAATTTAGTGTTGTAGATGTTGGTATATTTTTTTACATACTTGGTCAAATTTAAAGAGGTTTAACTTAAGGCAAACCTTGAAGTTCGAATATGTTGGAACAGAGTCTGTTTCAGTCCCAGCATATTATAGGACCATACATCAGAATCGCTGGAGTTGGAACAAAAGACTTTGCTTACTCTTCTGCCCCATCTGCTGGGTAACAACAGGGCCCACATATTCCATCTCTAGGCTGGCAATGTCATTGTTGCTGGAATTTCCACACGGCGCCCCTTGTTCCACGCACAAGTGGCATTTGACAGGACTGGGTTGCAGCAAGTATATGCAACCACGACAACACGGCATAGGGTTCCATTAAATCAAGCAGTAGATCAGCAGTATTTCCATGACCGCGACGATTTTTTAGCTGCAAAGAAGAGAAACAACCATAAGTTCGCGTGCTTGCCGGTGCGGAGATTCAAATATGTGTGAATTTCTGTTGCCTAGCTAGTTTCTTTGGCATGCACAACTTTGATCATGAGAGATTGGTCAACCTGCAGGAGGGATGTTGCTGTAAACTAAAACTGTATTTCAATGAACAAGGTGATGAAATTGGGGAGCTGAGTCCGTTTCAAGAAAAAAATAAAAATTGGGGACCTGAGTTGTGCTTCTGTTATCCAGCAAAACAAAAACAAAAAACCTGCCTTATCAGTCGCACCGGAATCAGAATGTTTATCAGCAACAATGCTCATCCATAATGCATGTTACTGACAGCAGAATGAAATACAATTTTTCTCTAAAAATGTTTCTCAACAAGAAAAAGGCGGCCTTTTGTCACCTCTCACAAACTTATTTGTATCAAGAATTTACTGTTGAAGCAATATTTTCCATCAGAATTTATCAAGAGCAGTGAACAAACAAATAAACTGATGTAACATTTCAAACTTATTTGAAGTTGCTCCGCACAGCAACCAAGGCAGTTTGTACAAAGCCTTTATACTGGGTTGGTACTGTTACAACCGTAACTTTTACAGTGCATCACTCCATGATACATACATATACATGCATAAATTATAGTACACACATTGTATATATACCTCACACATCGTCTTCCTCTGACACCACACTCAATTCCTCCTCCGAGACTGCCGACGGCTTGGAAGTGAACTGGTAAGAGTCCTCCACATGGATGTGCCCTTCGTCGCAGAAAAACGGCCTCGAAGGCATCTGTAGGCCATCAACCCCAGCCTCCAGGATCTCAATGACCTCGCTCATCGTCGGCCGATCACGAGATCTCATCTGAATACACCACAATCCGACAACGCATAGCTTCTTCTCCAGCTCATGCATGTCAGCAGCAACAGCAGATATCTCGCCCGCTTCTTCCCGAGTCAGCCGGTCGTACACCCATGAAGGATAGTACGCCTGGCTTGAGGACCCCATGTTTGGATCTGCGTTCCTTCTCCCGCCGGCCATCTCCAGCAGCAACATCCCGAAGCTATACACGTCGGACTTGCTGGATATGACGCCGAAGCTCCGGGATATCATCTCGGGGGCTATGTAGCCGATAGTTCCCCGCATGGCGCTCAAAGGCATGAAACTGTCGCCCCTCGGGTACAGTTTGGCGAGTCCGAAATCGGCGACCTTCGGGACAAAATTGCTGTCGAGAAGGATGTTGTGCGGCTTGATATCAAAGTGTAGAATCTGCATGTCACACCCGTGGTGTAGGTAGTTGATCCCCCTGGCAATGCCTAGAGCGATCTCGTTGAGCTTGTCCCATGAGAAGCTCTTCTCGGTAGAGAAGATGTACTTGTCCAGAGAACTATTGGGCATGTACTCGTAGACTAAGGCCCTTCGCATTTCCTCCGAGCAGAACCCCACTAAACGCACCACGTTGACATGGTGGATCCTGCCGATGGTGGAGACCTCGCTGATGAAATCTTCTCCGTTGCAGTTTGAGTTGCCCTCTAGGATCTTCACGGCGACATGGACACCGCCTGGAAGAAGCACACCCTTGTACACAGAGCCGTAGCCCCCTTGGCCCAATTTATCTCTGAAATGGCTTGTGATTGCAACTATATCTGTGTAGGAGTACCTCGTCGGGCCAATCATTTGTTGAATCCTGAGGAACTTCTCAACTGCATCAATTATGATCCTTGTTTTCATGTACTTGTAGGTTAGGAATATCCATACAGCTAGGGGTGCCAACAAGAACCTGCACAGTACTGCACAACAAGTCGACAGATATGGACATAAGTTAAAAGAATGTAAATTCTCTTTTTCAAAAGTAAAATGCGTATACAATTCTCACGTACCAAAAAAGAACTGGGGGATAGCAATAGCAGATACTAAGGTTGCACCAATCAAAACCAACTTTGTTGTGTAGTAGTAGTAATCATCGTTAGAGCACCGAGTCATGCATTCTAAGAAGTGCACCTCACTCCAGAAAATAGCATGAGTCCAATTAACAATGCTTGTGCCAGATATTTGCTCCTTGAAGTAGCTGCAAATGATACAATTGAAAATAAATTATAATGCAGACTGCCACCGTCAGGTTGGCTTAACAGCCCCAAGTCAATTCTTCAAGAGAATAGGGAGGTGAGAAACTAAAGTCGGGAGGAAATGGAACAAGGGGGTGATCACCTGATTGAATTGTTGAGGCATAAATTGATATTCTTTCTTAACATCACAAAAGTAGCTTTGAGTGGCCCCCTGGAGGTGTTCACAGGAATTGGACAGTAAACCCCTTACTTATGAATTGTGTGATATCTGCATAACTTGCATTCTGTAGCTGTCCCCAATCAGAGGAGTACTCGTCACCAAATGGAATCTCTCCCAGGTATCCACAGTAAGGTTCAAGAACTTCAACCATACAAGGCATGTAATCAGACACCCAGACATAAACATGTGAATTGCTGGCACTCAGGCAAGCAACCGGCTTGTACGCACTATTATTCGTTACTGCTCGTGAACAATTAGTAAAACATGCTCTGTAGTAGCTTTGAGTGGCCAAATACAGAAAGCCAGATGGTGAAACTGAATCAATTCCGCCAAAGTATCCAATGTAAGGAAGGTGATTCCACAGTGGAAGAGGGCAGCTGCTACTGGTATTCAAGTTGGGATCCATGACCCAGAAGTAGGAACCAGTGTAGTTGATGGCAGTCACATAGTATGTTCCTGTGTTGATGTGAATTGTAGCCTTGCTACTGGTACAACCCAGCTCGTATGCTTCAACACCGCAATCAAGAGGATCACCTCGCTGACGGAAAGGATATGATATGTCTCGGAGATGTCCACAGGAGAAAGGCGAGCACCCATCATCTCCTCCCTGGACATGATCTGCTGCAAAAACTACAACGAGGGAGAAGACAGTTAAGGATTGTAGGGTAATAGAATGATGAGATGCACCAGGGTTCCCCATGAAAGCTTCACATATGCACTATGGACTTCATATCCTAGTTACTTATGTTATAGAGTACTAAGGGGGCAAGGAATCGACATCAACTAGTTGATCATATCCAGCTGTATATACCAATTAATAATGTGGTTGGGATACTGATTATGACTTCATTGGTATATACATGAAGTTCAGAACAAGAGGAAGATATTTCTCTCCCATTGTGTAGCTAGGAATAAAAGACGACTCAGGCTTGGAGTCTTCTGTCCCATGGCCGTTTTCTCCAGAGATGACAATGACAACATATAAGAACTTCCACGCAATGCAAAATACCAATTGACACATATTTATTGCTCATGGCCATTTTCTCCAGAGATGACAATGACAACATACATTTATTGCTCATGCAACAAGGGACTGGACTGAAGCAAGTCTGCAATCACACTCAAACCACTAGAGCACGGCAGGCGTTAGCATTTCAAATCTACTCCTCAAATAACTCTGACTGCTTACCTATAGATGACAAGGAATAAGTGATGCTGTTTTTTTCTTTTTCTACTTGCCACATTTTCTCCCTCTCGATTACAGAAGTACAGAAAGATGAGCAAATTACTTGTCATAGCCCTGCTGCTGTTGCCTCTGATCAACCACGGAATCTACTTGGCCACCGCATGGGATGATCAAGATTTCTTCAAATACTGCCCACCGTCCCAGTGCAGCCAACATGGCCCAGAGATCAGGTACCCTTTCTGCCTTGAATCCAGCAATAAATCGTCGTCATCATCATGTGGATGTGCCGTCAGATCAATCAGGAAGTTAACATGCTCTGGTCAAGACACCATCCTTGTTCACCCAGTTCTTGGCCCATACAGTGTCAGCGCCATAGATTACAGGCATTCTTCCATGAAGCTCATCCCGCTTGTAGACCCTTGTTTTGTGCTACAGCAGAAGCTTGTCATCTCTAGAAGCTCATCATCTCCACGGGCTGATGTTATCAACGATGAGATGCCAGGTCTTTACCGATGGAATTCTACCTTAGTGCGCTGTTCAAGAGAGTTTGCACCTGGTGCTGCCGATGGGATTGCAGGCCCAGTCTCCTGCCTTAGCAACACAACCCACTTCTTTTATTTGGTGGATGGTTATGAAGACATGTCTATTCTTCCGTTGGACTGCAAGGTCGTCCCACTCTCAGATGGTGTCGGTGGCGGTCTGATACCCATATATATGTTTGACGACCCAATGTCGGACAATCTCCCAGTGTCCTTCAAGGAACGCACAGAAAGAATCCTCAGTTTTGCTGAGACGACAGTGTATTGGTATGGTTACTATTGCGCGAGATGTGAACGCAGTGGGGGACGCTGCGCGTTCAGCTCACAAAGGGATAGACGTTTCTGCATGCCCGGCCCACATGGTATGAGTCAAAAACCATACTCCCTCCTTCCATCTATATAGGGCCTAATGCATTTTTCAAGGCTGCCTTTGACTATTAATAAGATTAATAATACATGAGATATATAATGTGAAAATTATATCATTGGAAACTTCTTTCACGTACGAATTTGATGGTATGCTTTGTGTAACTTGCATGTCATATATTATTGCTTCAAAACTTGGTCAAAGTTAGTCTCAAAAAACATATTAGGCCCTATATAGATGGAAGGAGGGAGTATATAACATCATTCTGTTTTATTCTGTACTAAAGTTGTGAAATCAATTAGAATTTTACTTTACAATTTACTCATTCTACAGCTCCATGTGTTTGAATCTCCATGGGATTTTCGGTCAACTAAGGTTTTCAAAATTAGCATCACAAAGCCTGCTCAAGCAATCACACTGAAGGACCCGGACAAAAACCTGAGCAATAATCCAGCAGGAAAAAATATGTTTTGTCCATCTATCAGACACTGCTGGCCTTAAATAATCCGGAACACTTTAGTCATTATTTATTCTACAAATTTCTATGCAACACTCAGTTAACATGCATGGCTGCACCTGCTGCTGCGCTTGAGCAGCCAACCATCGGCAGGTTTTGGGAGAATGAATTGGGGAGAACAGAGCAGAGTAAGGGAGAGAACCGACTGCCACTGGGTGCACATGCATGTGACTGCAGGCATTTTCTGAACAAAAGTTGCCCAATCGGTCAAAGGGCCTTAAGTTGACTCTAACTGTTGTATGCATGCAAAAATGTTAGAAAAACTAATAGGCCAGTGGCACTATCATAAATAGCATCAAAACAATACAAATTTCCCCAAAAAGGAAATTTGGTTGATAAAAAGGCATCCATAAATAGCATGGTATATTTGTTCCTCATATACTAGGGCAATGTACTGCAGCCACGGTAGACAACACTCAATTTGTCTGTTCTACATTTGTTTGTAAATATAATTTCTTTCTGCTTATCTCATTCTCTTTCTTGGTATATGCAGGTTCACGTATCAAAGTCATTGCAGGTACTGCTCCAACCAAGTCTTTTTAGCTTCATCATCAAAATATAAAGGAAAAAATAAAAGCTTTCTGTTGTACAAATTCTTATTGCTGGTTACTCTGACACTTGACATCCTCTTATCATAACAAATAGTACTAAGTAACGGCTTTTAAGTCCTGGTGCAATGTGCTGATGACGTATTGTTTGCTTATTCAGCTACATCATCGGTGGCCGCATTTGTCGTTCTTTTGGTGACGGTGGCCACTGTGCTTTATCTTTCTCTCAAGACAAGATATAATGCAGAGATACATTTGAAGGTCGAAATGTTTCTCAAGACATATGGAACATCGAAACCCACAAGGTACACTTTCTCTGAAGTTAAGCAGATGGCAAGACGGTTTAAGGAAAAAGTAGGGCAAGGAGGATTTGGGAGCGTATACAAAGGCGAGCTGCCAAATGGAGTGCCCGTGGCAGTCAAGATGCTAGAGAACTCTACAGGAGAGGGAGAGGTTTTCATTAATGAAGTTGCAACCATCGGACTAATCCACCATGCCAATATTGTCCGTCTCCTAGGATTCTGCTCTGAAGGAATGAGACGAGCTCTTATTTACGAATTCATGCCTAACGAGTCACTAGAGAAATACATATTCTCTGATGACTCTAATATTTTTCAGAACCTTCTAGTACCAGACAAGCTGCTAGATATTGCTTTAGGCATCGCCCGAGGAATGGAGTACTTGCATCAAGGGTGCAACCAACGCATCCTCCACTTTGACATCAAACCTCAGAATATCCTGCTCGACTACAACTTCAATCCAAAGATCTCAGACTTTGGCCTTGCAAAGCTGTGCGCAAGGGACCAAAGCATCGTCACCTTAACAGCAGCAAGAGGTACAATGGGCTACATTGCACCAGAGTTATATTCTCGGAACTTTGGAGGAGTGTCATATAAGTCAGATGTGTACAGTTTCGGCATGCTGGTGCTAGAAATGGTGAGCGGAAGGAGGAATGCAGACCCAAGAATCGGGAGCCAGGACAATGTTTACCTCCCTGAGTGGATCTACGAGAAAGTGATCAATGGATTGGCGCTTACTTTGGAAACAACTCAAGAGGAGAAAGAAAAGGTGAGGCAGCTGGCTATTGTCGCACTGTGGTGCATCCAGTGGAACCCGAGAAACCGTCCGTCGATGACGAAGGTTGTTAACATGCTAACAGGGAGGCTTCAGAGCCTACAGATGCCTCCGAAGCCTTTTGTCTCATATGAAAACGAACTTATGCCATAAATCAAAACAGGGACTACCATACTCTGTCAACATTCAAGGTTGTACTTTGTGTACGCATGTGTTGTAACAATAGCAACCACTGTATTTTGATGCTTTCAGTCCATTAGGTCTGAAGACGTATGAATAATCACCGGACACTACCCTGTAATAGTGCTACTAATTGTTTGCAAGATACTGCTACAATCTAGCACTTCCATATTTATGTCCAAAAACTTGCAATAGAGGTGTGTGCATACAATAATCTGTTGATTACCTTACTCGGTTGTTATGCCGATTAATTTTCACTTCCATATATTCTCCTGCTGTCAGACCTCACTGAATCTCCTCTTCCGAGTTAGTACTGAAATCTTTTCTTTCCGGCACAGAGCGAATGTGATCCATCCATCTGAGAATCAAACATGCACATCAACTGGAGCTTCACTTATTTCAGGATAACAACAAACTAAATCAGAAACTGTGGGAGGAATCGAAAATCTGGGCAGTAGTGCGGTGTAGTAGTACCTCTTGATCTTAGATCGTGAGAGGAATCCAATCGCGGCTGTTGGGGTGGACTGCTGCTGCCTGACCGCCGATTCAGTCACCGATGTGGGGGTCACCTCCCTGCCGGCTGCGGTTGCTTCTACTGCTGGGTTGGGAGTGGACGGCGGACGGCGTGGTGGGCTCACTGTAACCGGCACATGTTTGCTGCCATTGGGAACCGTGGGGGCAGACATGGTGGGCGGCGGCCGGCGTCATCGTCGGCGGCGGTGGGCGGAGAACCGCGGGGGCGGCTGGGAATGGATAGGATCCGTGTGCGCGGCCCACCATGGCTACTTTCGCCCTGCGTGAAGCCAGATGGGCAGGCCCAGGTGCGCTGGAGGGCACATCCTCGGGGGTTTCTTTTTTTCTGTTTTTCTTTCACGTTTTTTGTTTCCTTTTTTTACTTTTGTTTACATTCCGAAAATTATAACATATATATTAAAAAATATATAATTTACATGATGTCTTAATAAATTTTAATCATGCATTAAAAAATGTTTAATGCGTATACAAAAAATGTTTACCATGTATTCAAAATATGTTAAACTTGTATTTGAAACTTGTTAATGAAGCATTTGCAAAATAGACATTTTAAATGTGTATAGAAAAAATGTTGGTCATGCATTAAAAAAATAATTTCGAACCTAAAATTGTTAATCCAGCATTTAAAAAATGTAAAACATGTGTTAGAAAAATGTCTTAGATATATACAAAATATATATGTAGAAAAATAATGAAACGGGGGAGTAAACAAAGAGAATTGTTGCAAAACGAGAAAAAAAAAAGAGACAACCGAAGGAAAAATGAAGGAAAAGGAAAAAAGAAAATAAAAGAACCAGTGAAAGCCGAGAAAGAAATGAAGAAAAACAACAAAAAAAGAAAGAAAAGAGAAAAGACAGTAAAACCAGAGAAAAAAACAAAGAAAACCCCATGAAAAAAACAGAAAAATAAAAACTAGAAACCGGTGGAAAAACCGCCTCCTTTCATCCCAAAGTACGTCTCGCTCCGACTAGTTATCACAAACTGGACGTGGGTGTAGTGGCTAGCAGCGTCGGTGCTCGCCTAGTATACCAGGGTTTGATCCCTACAGGTCCCCTTTTCCTTTCCTTCTCTATTTATTCTCACTGTATGTAAATGCGAGATGTAGTCTCCGCTTGAAGCCACGACTAAAAATTTCCCTTCTGAGCTCTAACTTTGCTCACTTCTCTTAAAACTTTTTTTTAACTCGTTCCGTCTGCCCTCATCACTGCCGTCGTCCACCTCCATGATCCATCGACCGGCATCAGCCGAATCATCGTCTCTCTGTACCCATGGCTGGCGTTGATGCTGCCCTGTCCTCGCCGCTGCAATCGACCACATGTGACTTAAATGAGTCGCGGCCACTGCGGCCCATTCACATAGGTATGTTTTTTCTTTTTTGCTTTCTTGGAATTGTGTTACAAATATAAATTACAATCCAATCTATAATTAAAAGGAGTAAATATATTCATTTGTTGTAAAAATAATTGAACATACAAAATTGCTTTTATTTTTTTACCTTTTAAATTAAACTTACTGGAGTTGAAACAATGTTCATCTATATTAAAAAGTATTAGTATAATTTTCAAACTTCTTCCTGCCTTTAAAAAACATCTACTTTCAGAATGTGTTGACACATCATGTAAACAAAAAATGTTGACATGTTCGAACAGGATGTTCTTATAATTTTAACAAGTGTTCATGTCCTTAAAAAATATTCATGTAATTTCAAAACATGTTCACGTATTTAAAAAGATTCATGCATTTCTCAATAGATGTTTATATTTCTTGTACAGAAAAATATATAGAGAAAAAATAGAAAAGAGGAAAAAGAAAAGGGAAAACCCGACAAATGTAAGAAGAAAACACTGAAAATACTAACATGATAAACCAGAAAAGGAAAACAAGCACTGGAAACCTGGCACACGCAGCACAAAAAATGTGCCTCGGTCCATGTAGGTCACACTGTTGGTGATTCCCGTGGTATATATATGCGGCAAATCCTGTTTGGGGTCCATCTTCGTGTAAAAGTTTATGATGATCAAACTTGTTTGAACAGCGGAGGACGATGTGTACATCTAAGCTCCGAGACTTGTTGAATTCTGGTAGGAACTACCGTTTCTTATGTTGGATATTCTCTTTACACATAATCCAACATAAACATGGTCACTAAATTCAGTACTCATCACCCAATTAAACTCACTTAATCTCAATGGAGGTCTGATATGCCTATGTGGTATAACTATATAAAAGTTCAAAACAAATATACTTATATAAACTACTACAACCTAAGTATTTAGATGACACAATAAATTAACTATGACTAGGACTGGTCCAATCTTGCCTTCCAAACAATATACATGCACACACAACCACATATATAGCATGCATCTACCTATCTTTTAATTGACCTCGAATCCCATGGACACGAGGTGCCCGTACATCATCTGGTTCCACGTGTCCGGCACACCCGGCAGGCACCAGTGGCTGCAATCCTCTGGGGCATCCGATGGCGTCTCGGGCTCCCGGTGCCGCGACGGGTGTCCGTCCCTCCTCAAGCCCGTCATGTACGTTATGTTCAAGAAGATGGCATCCTTGTTCATCCCATGTCGTCTCCTCATGCTCCGTGCCACACTTGAAATTATTGTGTTGATCCACAAGTGCTCATGCTGGTCACTCTCACTGGTAATCATCGTTAGCGGATCCCATTGGTCCGCGCAAGACCCACCTGTGTCCCATGTCCCGTTGCCATAGTGCGATGGAGAATAGCTCCTAAAGAAGATGTAGCTGCTCTTGGAGAGTCGTGGATTGGTTAGTGCCCAATCTTTCACCGTCTGGAGAGACTGTCGGAATGCTTCCTTAATGTCCATTGTCATGTTGAACCGATCGCCCATCGTGAAATAGTTTCCACTGCGACCATGGATTGCAACTCTAGTCAAATAATTAATCATTGTCATAACAATGTAAATATGTAATGAAATAGCTAGCTAATTGCTTACGATTTGATGGTCTTGTGTAGGTTCCACCAGTGGCCCGTGTTGAGGATGAGCACGTCAGCGCCTGCCCAGCGGGCAGCATGCCGCGGCAGTGCGTCAAGCCGGATGGCCCTCTTGATGGCACGATGGCTCGCCGGAGGGAGGCGATCAACCATGACAAGCATGGGTGCACGGTAGTACTCCACGGAGAGGTTGTAGTCCGCAAAGACCATGGATAGATAGCCTTTGTGCCGGCTCAGAGGCTTCCCGAACTGCTCATATATCCTCGAACCGGCCGGCGTGGAGGCGGCGAGCATGCACAACATGGACTCCCACTGGTTGCGGCCAATGGAGTCACCGACGAACACGATCCGGCCGTTCCGGCTCCTCTCCAGCATATCCGTCGCATTGAACCTATAGAACATGATCATATTTCCTTAGAATTCATGGTGGCAGAGACAATACAAGATCATTTGTTCTACAATTAGAGATGTCAACAACAATGCTTACTGACGTACTTAGGGAGGTGGCAGCTGCCACGGCGAGGTTGCCAACGCCAGTGGCGGAAGGAAGAGTCATTCCGCCCATTTTGCACGCAGCGGAAGCCGGGGTCGAGGAACGGGCAGTCCTCCCCGTATGGCATAGCATCAGTGGCGCGGCTCCTCACCCATTTCCCATCAGAGTAATCGCAGCCACAGGTGGCGGCGTCCTTGGTGCAAGCCGTAGCGCGGCCACCGCCGTCATCGCTAATCAGGTGCCGAGCCCGGAAGAAGGGCGCCTGCGTGACGACGACGGAGAGCGCGAAGAGGATGAGCAAAATGGAGGGGACTGGAACATCTCTAGCACGCATGGGGTGGCCGGGTCTATGGCTATAGGTGGGTAGTAATTGATGGGCTAAGAGGAGAAGGAGGAGCTGAGAAGTAAGAGTGAGTGGTGCTAATGCCACGCCAAGAGCACATGCAAACCTCTCCTTTGCTTGCTGTCCAGCTCTGGGTTGAATATTTCTTAACAAGTTAATTAGTTGCATTTGCATATGACAATAAGAACAGTGCTTGGGGCTACATCCATCATCTTGTTGTGACTGCCTTTCCATCCCCTGGATGGATAGTAAGTTCTTATATCCAATCATTGCATGAAAGTTGCATGATCTTTGATTTCAGAATTATTTATTTCATCTTCTTTATAGAATGTTCAGTTGTGAACTTGTGATCTTTCCTTCCACAAGTGTGCGTGTGCAACTCAATTGTAATCTTAGGAATTTTCTTGTTCATCCTAGTTAGCAATCATATACTTGCAAACTTGAACACACGGCTTTTCGTCATTACAATTGTGATGGACCCCTTCATCTGTTATTGAGATGACCCGATAAGATCATCAACCTAGGTGTCAAGACTTAATGCCCACACTAAGCGCTGCTAGTGAAAAAGATGGCCATACCTGTCCACCATAGATCGAAGATCTTCAGCAAACATAACTCGATAATTTTATTAACATTGACTTATATCCGGATACAACGCCACTGGAATTGAAGCTCCTAAGTATTACCCCATCCTTCCAGCTGGTTCACCAAGCCTGCACACATTTTGAACTTTGATCATCAATTAGAGCAATAAGTGTTATGTACCATAAAAGTTTTTTATTTTGAGAATACCATAAAAGTTGTATAGTTGGAAACTTCTTTAAATGCAATCCAATGACATGTGTCCTTAGAATATAGCTCAAGAAAAACATTCCAATTCTAACGTAAAAATGTCCATTTGTTTCAACGAAAATGGCCACCTTGTGCTAGAAAATATGCATGTAGTCCAAGAAAAATGCGCCAACCATTGAATGAAAAGTTGTTGTCTAGAGCCAGAAAACATAACACTAGCCACTAGCTCAAAAAAAAACGTTCCAAGTAAAACACAACCAAAAATGTTGTAGAAACTGTTCATGAATGTTGGTAACAGATAAAACAAAATGACATAACAAATAAAAAGTCCATGGAACATAAAGAAATGGGACTTAAAGAGACAATCAGATCAAAAATGGAAAAAAGAAATACATATCACGAAATACATATAGGTGAAAAAAATAAAAAGTCCATGGAACACATCGCGAAGTACATATAGGTGAAAAAATAGGGACAAAAAAGAAATAAGTAAATATAAATTAAACAAAAATGACAAAAAAGAACACCACCACATCATTTAGTATAAGTATAACTGAAGAAAAAAGTAAAAGGAACCAAATAACCAAATAGGGAGATGAAAAGAATAAGAAAAATAAACAAGGTGTGCACATGACTTGAACCCATGACTTTAATTTCATCATAATTGTGATGAACCTCTTCGCCTGTTATTGAGCCCACCTGACAACAATTTTCTATGGCCGCGCATCAGAGTCTTAATGCCCATAATAAGCACTGTACTAGTGAAAACAAATGGGCAAAGCAGTCGAACATAGATCAGTGATCTTCAACAAACATAGCTCAATTTTCATATCAACGTGGACTTATATCTCAAGATGACATCTCAAACCATAAACACCATAGGAACTAAATGATTTCGCCTTTGAAGGAGTTCATTCTAGGTTCACGAGGACCGCATACATTTTGAATTTTGATCACCAATAATGCCATTAAAACTTGTTTAAATGCAATCCAATGACGTATGCCGCTAGAATATAGTTCAAGAAAATAATTCCAATTGTAATACTTCCTCTAGCATCACAAAGCATGCTACTAGCTCAAGAAATGTTATTCAAAACACAACCTAGAGCATTGTCGAATTTTTCATCGATGTTGGTAAACAAATAAAACACAATGGAAAAACAAATCAAACACCCACGAAACACATAAAGAAATGCAAGGCACAAAGCAATCAGACAAAAAAAATGAAAAAACACTAAAACACCGAAAAGCACATATAGGTGAAAAGGAAAGGAAAATAAAAAAGCGACAAAAAATAAAATAGAAGACGAAAAAGAAACACTCCCTCCGATCCATATTAATTGTTGTTGATTTAGTTCAATCCATAATAATTGTTGGTGATTTAATACAAAGTTGCACTAAATCAGCAAAATTAATATGGATCGGAGGTAGTAAGTAAATATAAATCAAACCCAAAATGGCAAAAAAAGAACATTACCACATCATCAACTGTAACTAAACAAAAAAAAGAGAAACCAAAATAGGGAGATGACAAACAAATAAGAAAGCATATAAGTAGAAATAAAAAGCGAGGTGTGCACACGACATGAACCCACGAGTTCTAATGAGAATTTCAATGAACCTCTTTGTCTCTTATTGAGTCAGCCCGAACTCTTGATGCCCATGCTAAGTCGTATCTGTAAAAAAGATGCCAGAGCAGTTAATTTCCTTTTTCTTTTTGATGCAAAATATATAGTAGGAACTTCCTACTGTGCAGATTTTAAATTTCCAAACAATAGTTTGTACATTTGTACAGAAAAGAGAAAAATGAAACAGAATAAGGAAACGAGTCACTGAAACACCGGCCGAGGCCCAGGCCGGTAAGGAGATATATTTCTTTCTCTTGGTTCTAAAGAGGAGAAGTTTCAGCTCTTCCTTGAAATTCTTTCTGTATCTGCAGAAGCTAGCTTGAACTCCTTCAAAGGCGAAATCATTTCTTCACGTCCAGATGGCCCATGAGATAAGAATAAACAACTCTAGGAAGAATGGCACTGAAATCAGAGGAATTAGATGGTGATAGAGAAATTAGAGGAAGCTAGATGCACATGTTTGTAACATTTGGACGCATGACAGGCCACTAATCCAACGACAAAGTTGCGATCACTAATAAAAAAGGGATCTTCACTAGTCTCAGTTTATAATTAAACCGACACTAATATGACCATTAGTGTCGGTTCCAACGGCTAGGCGGGCGGGTGCCACGAACCGGTACTAAAGAGGTGATGGCCTTTAGTACGGGTTGGTGGCTCGAACCGATACTAAAGACCCCCTCTTTAGTACGGGTTCATGCCACCAACTGGTACTAAAGGGGTGCACTGCCACTCGCAGTGCACAATGTTTAGTCCCACCTCGCTAGTTGAGAGGACCTCGCGCCGGTTTATAAGACCCGCCACGGCTACCGTGTTGAGCTCCTCTATAAGTAGGCCTTTGTGGGCCTATTGCAAGTCTTCTGCTTGGGTTTCTAGTTGTATGCAGGCCGTGTCGGCCCAGTAGGTGGGCTGTTTTTGCTTTATTTTAAAAAAAATAAAAAAACCAACCGAGACTAAAGGTCCCCCAGACCACGGCGCGCCTCGTGCCACGTGGTGGCCCTTTAGTGACGGTTCGTGTTGAACCAGTACTAAAGGGGGAGGAGGCCTTTAGTCTCCATATTTTAGTGCCGGTTGCAGAACCGATACTAAAGAGCCTTACGAACCGGTGCTAAAGCCCGGTTCTACATTAGTGGATATCGCTAATAAAGTGATAAGATGGGTGAGGGATGAGAATTGTGTTTGGATATGAACCAGCAGCATGTGATTCAAATCATGGCTGAAGGTTCTCAAAAGTACATATAGTGCCGTATGGATGAGGACACTCCTGTAGATTGCAGCAACATAATGGAATTGATACCAAAGCTCGCAGGGCATGGCAGGTCTCTGCTGGCTTCCCTTCGTTTTGCTTGCAATTTTCTAGGTGTATGTATAACATATAGTAGTCTGTATACATGAGAGCTTCTCACATATAAAGGAAATTATGATAGATATTTCATGATTTTTGAAGGACATATAGTAGTGCATTGATTTTTCAAGGTTTTAAATTATCCTCATTTTCACAATTGAACAAATGATGGTAGGTAGTGAACATGATGCACATTACAACCCCTAGTTGCTACTCTCTCCGTCCCATAATATAAAAGCATTTTTGATACTATACTAATGTAAAAAACGCTTTTATATTACAGGACAGAGAGAGTAATTACTAAACTAGGGATGTTACAGTAGAACCTCTCCCAGTTCCAATAAAAAAAAGACAATCCCCAAGCTCTCAGACCACACACGAGGTATCAACCACCATATGAAGCAACCTCCAGTATACTCACATATTTTTTTGATAAAGAACATTTCATTAAATTGATATATCAAGATGATACAATTGCATCTAAAGAATGCCCGGCCTCTACATAACTCGATGCACACAGCCAAAAAGTCCAACCAACCCAAAGAATAAAATCATTTACAACTTAAAAAAGATAAATTAGTCCAAGCCTATGATGTGGCAGATCCTATCCGGAGATCACACCGCCATTCATGGGGGGAGAAAACCTCCCTGGCCGAACGCTCCAGCCGCGTAGACGCCATTATAAAAAGGTCTCTATCCTCCGGCCTCTGCAGAATAGACCAAGTGCGGAGCCATCGCGTACATACATGAATAATCTGCATAGGAGATGAAACACATTTTTATTAAAAACTACATCATTCCTAGTAAGCCACAATGTCCAGATAAGGCAGCCGCCACCACAAAAATATGTACAGAAAATTGTTTATCAATACCCCTCAACCAGTTGCCGAACATGTTACGATCACTACGTGGTGGGTATAAATTTGAAGCTACTTGAACTATGGCCCAAACCGGCCAAGCGAACTTACACTCAAAAAATAAGTGCTTAATAGACTCGCCATGTTGGCAAAAGACACACGCCTTGGTGCCTTGTCAGTTGCGTCGTGCCAGATTATCTCTAGTTAAGATGACCCTCTGTTTAGGCATGAATATAACATTGACTTAAGCCTCCCCCAAGCTTGAGCGATGATTTCTCCTTCGCGAGGCTAAAAATTATATATATAATTACGATCACGATGAACCAGATGCATAGGATAAAACATTTGTGAAATTCCAATTTTAATCGGTTGTAGTTCCATGATCCAATATCATCGCATAGCCTAAACCATGTTAATGCCTTTCCCTTGAAAGATAAAGGGAAGACCTTCTTCTTGATAACATCCTCGGGCATACCTGTAAGCTTAAATAATCCATAAACTTCATCCACATAGATTAGGTGCAAATCGGGATGTAATGTTCCATCTTCTGTAAAAGGATTAGCTAGCAGTTTCTCTATCATACCCGAAGGAATTTCAAAGTAAACATTTTCAGTAAGTTCAGTAGGTTGAGGAGCAAATCTTTGCTCTACTGGTCGGGGTGAAGATACCCCGAACAAGCCCCTCAAAGGATTACTTTCCATAGTAACAGGTGACAGTAAATTTCAATACACTATATAAATTTTTCCTTACTAAAGGCGCTTCACTCCTCGGCAACGGCGCCAGAAAAGAATCTTGATGACTCACAAATATAGGGGATCTATAATAGTCCTTTTGATAAGTAAGAGAGTGTCGAACCCATCTAGGAGCAGAAGGAAATGATAAGCAGTTTTCAATAAGGTATTCTCTGCAAGCACTGAACTTATCGGTAACAGATAGTTTTGTGATAAGGTAATTTGTAACGGGTAACAAATAATAAAAGTAAATAAGGTGCAGAAAGGTGGCCCAATCCTTTTTGTAGCAAAGGACAATCCTGAACAAACTCTTATATAAAGGAAAACACTCCCAAGTACACATGGGAATTATCATCAAGCTAGTTTTCATCATGCTCATATGATTCGCGTTCGTTACTTTGATAATTTAATATGTGGGTGGACAAGTGCTTGGGTACTGCCCTTCCTTGGACAAGCATTCCACTTATGATTAACCCCACTTGCAAGCATCCGCAACCACTACACCATGCACCAGAATTCCCTACCGGTGTGTGTTGGGAAAACTCATTTATACGGACACACAATCGGTTGGAAAAACTTGTATCGGTCAATTGGTCGGGAATACACACTTGTGGCGTCCAGCAGTCGGTCGGGAATGCTGGTATATTTCACGTCTGATGGTCGGTCGGGAAAAGAAAAGACTTCCATCGAACTATCGGTCGGCAATTTTCCCGACCAACTGTTGGTGGCTAATTGGGCCGATCAGTCGCGCACGTGGGAACGTGAAACGGTTGGCGCCGAAATGAGCCTAGCCCACGAAAACCCTATCTCCCCCCAAATCCGTCAGGTCTGGCACACAGTTTCTACATCCGCCGCCGCCCACGCTCGGGCTCTCCCTCCGCCACACATGCTGCTCCCCACGGCCGGCCACGTGCTCTCGAGCCGGCGGTGCCGTCGCACCCTCTCTCCCTCCCGTCCGCCGCTGACCCCACTCCACACTGCCGCCGGTGGAACCC
>LT934111.1:9236399-9269105 GCA_900231445.1 Triticum turgidum subsp. durum
GCCCTTTCCTTCACTGTCGCTCACTGCACTGCCCTGCACGCACAGGTGGTCTTGCCGTCGCCGTCCAAACCTACCGGGAGCTTCCCTTTTCGTCCGCACCCAAGCTCATCCATCTCCTGGAGGTGCCGCCGGCCAAGAAGGTATGCTCCTAGATGCCTCTTCCCAGATCCAACTAGGAGAGTGGGTTGGTTTTAGTCCTTCTAATGCCAGGTCTTTATCCACCTCGGGTGTTAGCTATTTCCCAGCAATACAACGATTTCTCTTCGGAAGAATTGTTTTTCCCCTCCACATGTTAATGCTTATGTTATGTGTGGATTTTGAAAGCTAATTTACACGTACTATGTGCTTTTGAGAAGAAAACTGTGTAGTTGTTATGCATGAGCACACCTTCTGCATAGTGGTCAATTTGGTTGACCTTCGTTGTCAAAAGAAATTTCCTTAGTGTATTGTCATCATAAGTAACTAGCATAGTGCTTAAATTTGGAACATAGAACTTAGCTATAAATCTTAACTATGATGGTACTTTGTGGAAAATAGCACATTTAGACTGATTTTAATTATATATTTATTGCTCTGAACCTTGGGTTGTCACCATAGTTTAGACTCTTGAGTGTTGTTCTGGCTTTGAAAAGTGGGATCCGAGAGAATATATGAAAATGCTAATGATGTCCTGTGAGAAGTTGAGATCATGTACAAGAACAATAATTATGTGTGTAGCAATAACACATTATAAGGCAAACCAAAACATGAGATTCTGGTTCAGTTTCAGCTCTTGCCTCCGCACATAAATTAAGATACCAATTGAGCGTGGCACCTTTAGGTCCTAGTTGTCATGATAAAAGTACTGTACTTCACGTGCATAATCTCTTGCTATTCCTTGATGAGCAGCAACTTATGTTGAACTTGTATATTTCAGATTTTGCCTTTTCCTGTTATTTTGTGTGCGGACAATGTATGACACCACATGTATAACATTTTTGGTGAACATTTAAAGCATTGCCTAGCAAAAGAAGGGGGCCAAACCTACTAACCAGCGGGATCTGAACGACATGTGAATTTCGAAAAGGTTTTTTCTTATACTGTTAGACACTGTTTGATAATGATATCATGAATTCTTGCTAGACTAATTGTTTCCTATGAAGTTCAATTCCTGGAACACCTATTTTGTTTCCTATGATCCACACGCGAGGCATAGAAAGGGTTTGATTTTGATTTTTGTTTCAGTTTCAGAGTTCTATTCAAATTTTGAATTTTCTAGTTTTTTTTGTGTGGACAATGCGTGAGGCATTTAAATTCACTATTAATCATGTGTGCAGGTGCAACTAGCATGGACAAAGATTGGATGGATGCACCTAGGTACAGCACCCCATATGTTAAACATCTTAGATTAGATGTTAGTACTTGCTGAAATCTGATGTAACGCGCTGCATATGTACACTTGCACGTAGGCATACGGAGAAGTACTTACAAGGGCTTGGCAGATTCTTAGAATGCATTTAGTAAATGTTCAGCTGAGAATCAGGGATTTAATATTCTATATTATTCTTGTAAGGGTTTTTAGCATACAAAAGTATGCATGGTTGTGCAGACTTTTAGCTTATTTTTAACAAGTTATAGTTAAGTAAAGCATCTGCTGTTAACGACCTGATATTTCTTAGTTGTAGAAGTTGTTGCCATCAAGTTGAATGACAAGTGAAACATAATATTTAACTTTGTCGTTTGTTTTGATGTCCTAGTGTAGTGATACAGCAAACAATGTAGAATGCCCTCACTTACTTCTGACTAGCATATAGAAATATGTGCTAGTCCAATAAACTCATCTCCAGTTTCCTATTATTTCTTTGTTACATAGGAAATACATGCAGCACTTCGTAAATGGTTCCTTGTCCCTGTTTTTTTATTGTGCACAGAGCTTGTAACTTTTTGGCGGGCCACTATTAGAGGCCTGACCTATAGGAATTCACCGTGGTAAATAAAGTATGCCGCCAACCTCGCAGCCTACTCTTTATGTAGATGTAATTGTGTTGTCTTCATACTTCACAGGTTTTGTGCTAGCCGTGGAATATTTTTGGCCACGTACATTATTCAACTAGGTAACTCGGCTGCTCTGTTACCACGAGTAGCTCCATGCCTCAGTGAGGCCGGTCCCTACTTTTAGGACTAGGTGTGCTACTATTCCTACTTCCTATGGATTTGTCCACTTTCTCTCTGTCCTACTACTCTCTTTTCATTAATCCCCCGAATCTCTAATCGTTGTTTGTGCAGATTCTCTCTTACCTATGCCTACAAGGTCGATGAAAATCCAAGCAAGTTGCAAGGAAGATTCATCTATGTAATAATGTAATATCCAAGCTCTGTTGTCTCTGCTTAATAACTTCTTTTTCTGAAATTTAGTTGCATTGAATGATTAATTCCTCTCATGCCAATGTGGCAATATCTCTCGTCTGAGTTCTCAATTGTCTTTGCCAGTTACATAGTGGCTTACATGCCACCTGGATACTGGAGTAGCATAGTATCTAGGAATATGATTTTATTTTTTAGTCATTTGTATGCCACATCTGGTATCGTTGGTCCTTTCTAAAGGTCAATATGAAAGGGCAGCTTATATATGTCAAATCGCGTGGGTATTTTAGTTGGTACTTTCAGGTTTTGATATTACTCTATCGCTAGAATTTCCTTTCAAACATTGCAATTAGCTTTTATCATAGCATGGTAAGTATTGATAAATTTGTTCATCATACCTCCCAGGTAAACTGGAAGTATTGTAGTAGTAGTCAAGCAGGAACCAATTCCAATTGTATCCTGGGGATTTTCTTCCTTGTTCTAGCTCCAGTGAATAATGTTTGCTATGGCAGATAAAGAATAATGTTTGCACTTACCTCACCCTGTCCTAAATTGGTTTGTTTACTAATGTTGCACATGTCTTATGTTTCCATAGTTAATTTATTATTGGAAATTGGTGATGATCAGGTAAGGAAAGAAATCTTCAAGTCTCAGGTTTTTCTATAACCATTCCCCCATGGTGGTAAGCTCTCCCAGCAAATCATGATGTAGACTGACTCGGATCAGGTGTGCATTTTTTCCCTTTTTCTACTGTAAAAAAAACTTTCCACTGAGCACAGTAAAGTGTAGCATTCAATAAACAGACTTCATGATATTCTATTCGAATAAAGTAATCTATGATGTTCTTGAAGTTTTGTCACGAGTGCCTTATATATGTGCACCATGGCCATAAGTACGAGCAGCATGCATATGTGCATTGAGTCATCCAACGTGAGGAATAAGAGAGATAAAAGCGGGTCCACAACGAAAAGCGGTGCGGCAAGGCTTGCGTCTACTTCTAGTGGTTGCCTATACTTGAATGGAGTGCCTTCTTGAGTAGGTGTTTTGGTACTAGCTTGCTTTGTGAAGTAATAACTGTTGTCAATGCTATGCTTTATCCAAGTTTTTATGGTACATTGTATTTATGAATGTAAATGTAATGGCAACTTCTTTACATTATGCAGGAAAGACATGCAAGCGGAGGAGGAACCATGAAGCCGTCGGTTCAGGATATTCTGTGTAGTGGTGATTGAATCATTGGTGATGAATTTTATCTATCATTTTGTGAACCCACATTGTGTTTGAGACAATGAACCATACTGTTTCCTCTAGTTAATTAGCTATATTAGCTTATGGGAAATTTGGAAAGTCATTATGTTGATAACGGATGAACTATTTACATGTGAAATTAATTAATATGTGTTTCTATTGTCTGGTTATGGTTTACTATTGCTGGAGGGCATGCACGTTATTGTTATGAAATGTCTTGATTGATATTTTCTTGGTAGTGCAAATGTAAGCTATGGGAGGGCTACTGGATGTTGGTTGAAAATGAAAAAAACCATGTCTGAAAGTCGTTTGGGGAAGCTAATGCTAGGGCCAACGGAAAGTTGGACGGGAAAACAAACCCCATCAGATAGTCGGTCGGGAAAAGCACATGGCATGCCCTATAGGCTGTTGGTCGGGAATACAGCCCCATCAGATAGTCGGTCGGGAAAGGCTCATGGCAATGCCCAACTGACTGTCGGTCGGGAAAGGCCCATGGCAGGCCCAACAGACTGTCGGTCGGGAAAGTTACACCATAGATGACAAACAGTCGGTCGGGAAAGATATGTCGGTCGGGAAAGGCTTTTCCCGTCTGGACTTTCCCCAACAGACATTGTCGGTCGACAATAGTCTTTCCCGACCAACTATCTATTGGTGGAAGCCGTTTTCCCGTCCAACCTAGCTATAAGGGATGTAGTGTTGTGGTGTAGTGAACTACAAAAGAAGTATTAAGATAAACATAACCATAGCATGAAACATATGGATCTAAATCAGCCCCTTACGAAGCAACACATAAACTAGGGTTTAAACTTCTGTCACTCTAGCAACCCATCATCTACTTATTACTTCTCAATGCCTTCCCCTAGGCCCAAACAATGATGAAGTGTCATGTAGTCGACGTTCACATAACAACACCAGAGGAAAAACAACATACACCTCATCAAAATATCGAATGAATACCAAATTCACATGACTACTTATAACAAGACTTCTCCCATGTCCTTGGGAACAAATGTAACTACTCACAAATCATATTCATGTTCATAATCAAAGGGGTATTAATATGCATAAAGAATCTGAACATATGAGCTTCCACCAGATAAACCAACTAGCATCAACTACAAGGAGTAATCAACACTACTAACAACCCATTGGTACCAATATGAGGTTTTGAGACAAAGATCGGATACAAGAGATGAACTAGGGTTTGAGATGAGATGATGCTGATGAAGATGTTGATGAAGATTGACTCCCTCCTGATGAGAGGATCGATGATGATGATTTCCCCCTCCCGGAGGGATGTTTCCTCGACAGAACAGCTCCGCCAGAGCTCTAGATTGGTTTCGCCAGGTTCCGCCTCGAGACGGCGGTGCTTTGTCCCGAAAGCATCCTCCTTATTTTTTCCAGTGTGAAAGACTTCATATAGCAAAAGATGGGCACCGGAGGCCTGCCAGGGGGCCCTCAAGGCAGGGGGGTAGGACGCGCCCCCCACCCTCGTGGACGGTGGGTGGCCCCCCTCTGGTGCTTTCTTCGCCCAATATTTTTTATATATTCCAAAACTGACTTTCGTGGAGTTTCAAGACTTTTGGAGTTACGCAGAATAGGTCTCTAATATTTGTTTCTTTTCTAGCTAAGGATTCCAGCTACCGGCATTCTCCCTCTTCGTATAAACCTTGTAAAATAAGAGAGAACATACATAAGTATTATGACATAATGTGTAATAACAGCCCATAATGTAATAAATATCAATATAAAAGCATGATGCAAAATGGGCGTATCAATGGTCAGCCACCCCATTCAACCGGTTAGTTGCGACCTTCGTAAAGATTTTGAAGCTTACATTGAGAAGACAAATCGGTCTATATTGTTGAATACGACTGGCCTCCTTAATCTTAGGCAGTAGGATAATCTCCCCAAAGTTTAAGCGGGAAATATCAAGGTCTTCGGTATGTAGTTGATTAAACAACTGAACCAAGTCTGCCTTGATTACGTCCCAAGAGCATTGATAAAACTCTACCGGAAAACCATCCGGTCCCGGAGCCTTGTTGTGTTCCATTTGAAACACCGTGGTTCAAATTTCCTCTTCAGAAAACAGAGAGGTTAAGAATTCATTTACCACTTCCGAAACTTGAGGGATGTCATGAGTGATAGACTCGTCCAGCTCAAAAAGTGTTTCAGTGGAAGGGCCAAAAAGCTCTTTGTAGTATTTAGTAATAAAGTCTCTGAGTGGTGCTTCCCCCTCAATACGGCCTTCCTCCTGGTCAAGAGAAAAGATATGTTTCTTTCTATGTCTGTCATTGGCCAGCATTTGAAAGTATTTCGTATTATCATCACCTTGAACGAGCGAATCGGCCTTGCAACGTTGGTACCATTTAATCTCTTCCTCACGAAGCAGGCGTGCAATCTGCTCATTAAGATGGCTTTTTTGCTCAATCTCAGCAGCAGAAAGAGGCCTCGCCTCCGCAATTTTATCGAGGGTATCGATTAAAGTAGATAGCCGCAACTTTTCTTTTTTGTAAATGTCGGCAGTGTGTTTAGCCCATCCACGAAGAAAGCGGCGCAAGGCGTGAATTCAATTGTTCCATCGTTGAATGGGCGTGTTGCCGCGAGGTTGACGCGCCCACACTTTCTTGACCATGTCGAGGAATCCCTCTCCAGTGAGCCATCCCAACTCAAATTTAAACTGATGATGGTTAGAACTTGGGGTTGTTTGTCCAAAATCGGTTAGCAATGGAGCGTGATCCGATAAGGCCTCAATCATTTCTAGTGCCCGTACCGAGGCTAGGGGATATTTATATTCCCAGTCGATGGTAACCAGCACCCGGTCAAGTTTTTCGAAAGTTGGAACTGGTCGGTTATTGGCCCAGGTATACTGACGACCAGACATAGTGAGCTCCCGCAGATCTAGGCTGTCAATAACATCATTAAATAGGAAAGGCCACCTAGTATCAAACCGGTCATTGCTTTTTCCTGCTGATATCGAAGGATATTGAAATCCCCCCCCCCCTGATTAACATGGGATGGAGATTGTCTCGACAGGTATTAACAAGTTCCTTTAGAAAAGCAGACTTAAACTCTTCTTGAGCGGCGCCATATACAGCCACCAGGCTCCAAAGGAAGTTGTCGGGCTTGTTTCGAAAGTGAAATTTAATATGATATTCCCCCTTTGACGTGGACAAAAGTTCCAAGTACATGGAATGGATGCCTATCAAGATTCCACCGGACCTCCCAGACGGAGGTAAGACGTGCCATTCATAATCATAACCACATAAAAAGTGGTCAAGATCACGTGTTGGGAAGTCTTGTTTGCCCGACTCAGTAATAGCCACAAAGTCCAATGCATGATCCTTTACACAATCGGCAATATGTTTGTGTTTAGCCAAGTCACCAAGACCTCTGCTATTTTAGAACATGCCTCTCATGATGAACCATATTTTTTTTTGTTTAGAGGCCTTTGCCCTCTTAGATGGGCGCCCTCTTTTCTTCGCTGAGTTAGATTTGTTCTTTCGTACCTACGCGACAAGCTCACACAGCACAGTGTCACATACAGTATCACCCAAATCTACCTCAGTTGTGTCTTTAACTAGATGGGAGAGAAGCTTGCCTTCATTATTGGCATCAGCTTCCTCATCCTCCTCATCTGACACAAGAGGGTCCACGAACTTCGACAACTTAGGAGCAACCGTAAGCCGGTCGAACTCCACTTGTTTAAGAGCCCTAACCGAAAAATCCACTTCTTTCTCGTTGCGTCCTAATGAAACTCCAAGGCTAGTAATATTTGAAGATACTTTGGAATTATCAAAAGACAAAAATGATTGACGAGAAGAGGTACCTTCAAAGTCAAGGTTGCGGGCCGCCATTCTACGCATGGCCTTCACCATCGAGTCCTCGTCGGAGGCTGTTGTACCATCAACACCGATGGCGTGCCGACCGCTGCGCCTCAGCGATGGTGGAGTGAGGCCGACAATAGTGGCAGTCCCGATGGCCCCGAGTGCCGGAGTAGACGGGCGCGGCGACGATGAAGAAGACCGTGAGGGTTGCATGTCATCCTCCGGCTCCGCAAGTACGTGTCACTTAGAAAGGTTTGGCCATTAATTAGCTGTATAATTTCTTGCTAATGGTTAGAAAATCACAGCCATAAGAAAGTAACTTTGCAGATGAACCCAATAGTTGTGTTTTTATGTTACATCACTCATCAGTAGGGGCAGATCCAGCCCAGCGGGCCGCCCCAGGCCCCCTATGTATACTGTGCTACAATATACAAAGGATTTGGGCCTCACGCCCCGGGCCCCCTATGTATACTGTGGTATACTTCCTCCGTAAACTAATATAAGAGTGTTTAGAATACTAAAGTAGTGATCTAAACGCTCTTATATTAGTTTACATAGGGAGTAATATACAAAGGATTTGGGCCTCACGCCCTGGGCCTCGCCCCCATCCGTCGTCACTGCTCATCGGGATCAGCCAGTTGTAGTATGGGAAACATGATCATCTTGGCATGAGTGAGGAACTCCCCTCCAGCGCTCAGCTGCTTGGCATGGAACCCATGATCACAGTTGACTGCGATGTAGCAGAGCATTTCCATCCATACCGTTGCGATCATCTCCCACCGATCAGCAGCTGCTACTTCACCGTTGAGCAGAAAAGCCACATCAGTAGCTAGACTAGCTAGATGGCCAACTGAACCTTCAGAGTGAGAATCGTCACCGTAGAATCTCTGGAGGAGGTCCCTCTTATCATAGTTGGCATCTTTGCAAAACGCGCCAATCCACTTTATACATTCTTCGAAAAATAAACACCCGTCAGCATCAACCATCAAGTTGCACTTGTAGACCAGGTGCATGATGTAATTGGACACGTGTTGGCTGCAGGTTCTAAGCTCAGAGGGCGTCTCGTCCCTTACTAGGCATATGTCTGTCACAAGGTGCCAAAGAAAGGCACTTGATACAAAATCCCTGTCTTTGAAGATGCCTCGGACTTTCTGCTTAGCTGCACCAAACCCAGAGGAGGAGGAAGGAATATAAGCTGCCCACTCGGCAGTGAAGCTGCTGAAGTACAACTTCCAGTGATTGTCACACAGCTTATCAAGGAACACCTTCTTTACCTCTGGGGAGATGGCAACATGTTTGGTTGTGTGGTGGTATTGCTTGATGCCGATACGCCACATCATCCGTTTCAGCCATCCATATTCCCTTGTTGCCTTCTCCTTTTGGATGATTTCATCAATAAAGTTATACTGCCACAGCTTACCTGACCACTCCAATCTGTTGCTTTTCGGTGCTGGGCGGAGGCGCTTGAGGATGCTAAGCACAATTCTTGGACTATGGCCTCCGCTTGGTCCTGTGCATACGTTGGATGGCGAATATGATGTCATGAGCCACATCAATATAGAGGATATCTCAAACGCCACTGCACCCACAAGCAATATGTAAGAGATGGCAACATCAGCTACTCTGTAGTAGTACTTCACAGCTTCTGATCGCCCCATCCCTCCCTTATGATGAACAGCAAACAGAGCGAGAGCTGTAGAGTTTATGACAAGGATGGTGAGACGGTGCAACACACCATCGAGGCTTCCAAACTTGGTGTACAAGAAGTCATAGATCAATGAGAGTTGGGTCTCAGCCAACTTGTATGCCAAGTTAACTCCCTCGTCTGACTTGAGACGATCTCGTTCCTCCTGACCTAAACCAGTCCCGCGAAGCCGTTTACTAGTCCTGTTCATGAAATAGTTCATGCTATTATAAAACATGTCATGAGCCACATCCTCCATGTCAGAAGAGAACAATGACCAGATAGGAGCATGTGTGTCAAGCCTGACCCCCAGGGTTCTTTTCTGCCCACACAACGGACCCCAAGGCCTGCTTATAGGTCCCCATGAGCCGGCTCTCCCAAGTATCCATATTCTCTCCATGTATTTGGCTGTCCCAGAGATGAAGATTAGCACCATGGGAGCCACAAGTTGCTTGTCCCCTTGCCATTGCTTGCCCACGACGTAGATGGCCAGTGCCACCTGGGTGGTGAGGTTCAGCAGGTGCCTCTTCCACAGTGCGCAGTCCTCCATGGAGAAGGCTGTGATGGTGTCCTGCCCTCCGAGGTGGAGCAACATGAACGGTGCCCAGAAGAGCACCAGTGAGTCGTCGCCTCCAACACGTGTGAGGCGGCCGAGAACGAAGACCGCGACGGTGTCGGCCAACAGGTAGGCAAGCCACAGCAGCAGGCTGAGAATGCGAGAGCGATGGCGCTTCCGGAGCCCCGCGAAGAAGAGGAGGAAGACTTGCAGGGAGAAGCTCACAAGCACCAAGCACTGGATCTCCCACTCATTCCAGAGCTGCTGGATGCTCGCTACTGTCAGTCTGCCAAGAAGCTAAAATACTTTAACTTGCTCCAAACAGAATCATCTTTAACAAAAATAAATTATGTTGATACACTGTATTTAATTTTTGAGACCGTCCATTTAGTGAGAAATTATTTTGCAATCGTCCAGCTTTTCTGTGATGTTTCAGTTCTTACGCACAAATTAGCGCTTGGGTTTATTCATATTGCATGCTACATAATTGAAGATAAACAACTCCCCCAGACTCTACAGATACGTCATTTACTGAAAATACCAGATGCGCACGTATGAAATGCACCTAGTTTCCGAAGCCCCATGGCCCCGTTTCATTACCGGAATATTGGAAAGGGAGGTTCAGTAGTTGTACATGTGAAGAGTAAAGCAGAAAGAAAAGAAAATCCAAGCAGTAGCAACACACCACATTCAGCAGCACCCAGACACCAAAAAGGGGGTTCAATATAGTTTAAAAAATGTACATAACCTAATTATTACACTAGTTTTGTCTATACTTCGAATTACGTACCTGTTGTGTTGAGCTCCGGGAGGGTAGCCATACTGGACATAGATAGAGTGTTGATGATCCTTCAACATCCTCATGTTGCTCAAACAGAGGAACGCTCAGAACAGGGCCATATATATGAGGGCACACCTAGAGGATTGCATTAAACTAATGGAAATGATCCCAAAGCCAGTAGGGTGTGCAAGGTCTCTGCTAGCTTTTCTTTGCTTGCAGTTGGAAACGATGCAAGATGCTTATACTCTAGAGTGTTTGTGTCTTTCTTTTGCTTGCAGTTTGAGACAATGCAACATTCTTCTTGTCAATTGCCGGAAAACATAACAGGTTCTCATACTCCAGGCTCTTCACTTTTCTTGGAGTTGAAAACAAATTGAAGAGGATAAATTTCAGAACCTGAATGGAGATGCTGTCTCGGCAAAAAATTTAACGTGACATGGTAGCGTCAATTGTTTAGCCTACAAAAAGAGCTAAGCAGAAAGGAAAAAACATGGTCTCTCAGCATCCAATCCTCATGAGGAGATTTTGAATTTGCGTGCAATAACTACCACTTGAGTTTATTTTTATTTTATTATAGATAATTGAAGATAAAGAACTCCCCCGGAGTCTACAGATACATTATTTACAAAAAATACCAGAAGCATGTGCAAATACCAGAAAAATATGTGCATATAACTTGAGAAATGCAAGTAGTTCTTTTTTCATACGAAGCCCCAGGTTTTCTTACCAAAATAATGAAAGGGCGGTTCAGTACATGCAAAAGGTAAAGCAGAAAGAAGAAAAATATCCAGAGAGTAACAACACGCCGCATTAGCTGCCAGGAACCAAATAGTGATGCAATCTAATTTAAAAATCACCTAATTTGCACAATACTTTTGTCTATACGTTGAATCACGTACCTGCTGTGTTGGGCTTCAGGAGGGGAAAAGTGCTGCAGATAGACTCGAACTAAGGACTATGATGATCCTTTCGCATCCTCATGTTGGTCAAACACAGCTCAAACTAGCTCGATTGAGTGGGGAGAATGGATTGATTAGACAAATATAGTAGATAGGGATATCATAAATTACTGTGCGTGTCTGATCTGTTTATAGTACTCATATTTCAAATCAGTATAGATAGGGCCATATATATGAGGGCACAACAATCTGGAGGATTGCAGCAAAATAATGGAATTGATCCCTGCTGTCTTTGCTTCCCTTTGCTTGCAGTTGGAGACGGCGCAAGATTCTACAGTCTAGAGTCTTTGCTTTGCTTGAAGGTTGAGACAATGCAACATCCTTCTAGTCAACTGACGAGAAAAGAACAGATTCAGATAGTCTAGGGTGTTTGCTTGGCTTGGACATGGAGACGAAATGAAGAGGCTGAATCAACTGCAGGGCATGTGTGTTCAATCAGCAACACATAAGAGCATGTTAAATAAACCACACACAAGAACACTATGAAATTACCTATGTCATGAACAAAAAAATATGTTGAGAAGAACATGATCACCAACGTTTATAACATTGGCTATCAAACATTATAATATACAAAATTAGGCAATATTCTTCACCATTTTGATTCCTAGCACTGTGATTTATATATTTTTTCAGGTATATTCTCATGTAAATGAGTGGTCAAAATTGTACAACCACCGTTCCGAATTAGTTGACTCAGATTTTTCTAGATACGGATGTATCTGGACACGTTTTGGATACATCCGTATGTAGACAAATCTGAGTCAACTAATTCGGGGCGGAGGGAGTATATATTTAAGAGGATGTTAAATTTGTTAAATGACATGCAACGATACATAGAAACTCTAGTCGCGCAAATGCACATCACACTACTAGTTGTAGATAAAGAGCTCTGATCCCCCAGCCTCTATATAGATACGTAATAATACCAGATGCACATGCATATAATTTAAGAAATGCACCTAATTTTTTAATCCATATAGCCCCATAGCCCCAGGTTGCATTACCAAAATAACAGAACAGCGGCTCAGTACATGCGAAGAGTAAAGCTTCATCCAAACAGCAGCAAGCATTCAGCTGCCGCAAGGCCCAAAATAACGGTTCAATGTAATAATAAAAATATTACCTAATTTATACAATAGTTTTGTTTATCTTTGACTTGTGTACCTGCTGTGTTTGAGCTTTGGGGACGGTAGCTGTGCTGGAGATGATCCCCCAGCATCCTCATGTTGGCCAAACAGAGGAACACTCAAACACTATGGATAGATTAGAAAAATACCTGAGGGCGATATGATCAGTATGCATATGTGACTTGTTTATAGTACTCATATGTCAGTATAAATAGGGCGTGCATGAGGGAACACCTGTAGATTGCAGCAACATAATGGAATTGATCCCAAAGCCTGCAGGGCATGGCAGGTCTCTGCTGGCTTCCCTTTGCTTTCCTTCGCTTTGCTTGCAATTGGAGGCGATGAGATGCTTACTTCCATAGTCTAGAGTCTTTGCTTTGCTTGCAGTTGGAGACGGTACACACGATTCTTTTAGTGAATTGCCGAAAAGAAGAACAGTATCTCATTGTTGTGTGGCTGCTCACCTTTGTTTTCCTTTTTCCATCCATTTGGCCCGAAACTTGATTTTTCATTTGCCTTCTATTTTCTTCCAAGGATCTAAGTTTAAACACATCCTTCAACTGGCAATAAACACCAGAACAGTGTGGTCAGCACTAAAATTAGTGTTAAATGGTGGGTTCTGTTGTGCATTTCATTACCTCATTGGGAGAGAAAAGAATCTACTACATTCAGAAAAAAAAAACAAGCAGTCATCAGATTGAGCACTCTAACTGCAGATAGCTAATGAACACTTACGCAGCTAACTGTGTGATAGAGTCTATAGCAACAGCCCACATGTCTGAAATGCAGAATATCCCTGAAGTATAACAGACCTTCTTGCCAAAAGCAAAGGAACTGAATCATGTGACACCATTTTAAAGCAAGCAGAAGCACAGCGAGAAAAGGCGTGCCATCAAATCTCAGAAGTTTGCAAAGAAGCAATGTAAAAAAAAACAGCCACATCATCAAATGCATATACCGTGGACAAACAAATGCCAGCCTACAATTATTATCAGTCACTCTAGCCAGCATTGCTAATTTGGTCCTAAACATCACTTGCTAGCAGATAGGCAATTCAACCTTTCTGTGGGAACCATAGCTAATTTGTTGAAACAGAAAACAGTAAACCTAGCGTACACATCACAGTTGCCTCATGGCTTCCATGCACATAATGTATGACATATCAAACGATGGCTTGAATAGTCAGAGATCCAAGTGCGTTGAAATTACCACTTTTCTAATTATAAACACATAAGCATTCCAAATTCCTTGCATACCTATTGTATCAGATCGTGACCAGCAACCGGATCAGACCACCACTCAACTCCAGCACGAAGGTACAACCACTAGTGTTGGCCACCATCACCATGGCCCTGAAGGGCAATATTTTAACCAGATGTGAAAGGTTTCTTAGGATAACTTATAGAGAAGAATAACAGTATGAGCACAACTTATAATGCATGTACGAAAATGAGCATTAGGGCCTACGGGGCAGTTTGGCACTGCCAAGCTTTACTGTGGAACCTATTTAAATATATTTCTAAGATGGGGTTACAAATTAGTGAGTATGAATAGAAGGAAAAGAAAGCATAAAAGATGAACATGGAAGTCAATGCTCTATAGCAAGATGCCTTTCCATGTGCCTTGATATGTCATTTTAATTTGAAATCACTTGTAAATCTTTTGCCAAATGCTGAGAACGGGCTCACATGATTATTTTCTACATCACGTGATTTGAAGGGTGCATGTAAGTTAAATCCAAAGAGAAGGCCTGAAATTCAGAGGTATTGTGATGCAACATGTACCAAAATGGAAGGATTCACCAACAAGAATCCATGATCATTTACACTACTTTTTGTTTTGTCACTTGAAGATATGCAAACAGGAAAGATGTTACATCGTGGAAATCACGAAGTTCTACAATTAACAATAGTCCAGGATAGCAATTGAACTCGGTTTACAAACAAAAACTAGCTCAAAGTATCAGATGAAGTTTCATTAATTTCATTTAATCAAATCAACGGAACATGTTGAGTTAGATAAAATTAGCATCCCACTACTTAGTTCTGCACCATTAAACAGAAGAACACTGTAACGTGAGCTGTATTTTGGGAACTAAAAAAATGCAATACAAACTTTGTGAAGCCATACCTCACGACAGCCTGGATGTGGGCAAATATAATCCTTTGTCCATTGTCCTGTGTGAATAAGATGACGCACCTTCAAATTTCTACAGAAAAAAATTCACCATGTGTGCCACAACATGATACCTTTCCATGTTGAGTTCCTTGTCGCAGGCAGTCGGTATAAATCACCACTTGAATAAGCAGAAACGGAAACATCTACTCCCTCCGTTCCAAAATAGATGACCCAACTTTGTACTAAGTTAGTATAAAGTTGAGTCATCTATTTTGGAACGGAGGGAGTAGCTACTTTATCACCATCCAGACAAGATTTACTACCACACGGTGGAGGGCAGATATATTACAAAAATGGACCATCTCAACAAAATGACCAAACAACATCAGTAAGTGTCTGTTCACATCCGCGCAATCTAATTCTACCATAATTATAATGCCCACTTAGTTCCATTCGTTGCTAGTTTTCAGCGTAGGCATACACCAAACTTACTAAAAGGAAGCAGACAACCACATCTAAACAACCTAGGGAACACGCTCCAGCGGAATGTCAGTAAACAGGGAAAATAATGAATGTCCAGCTAGTCTTCATCTTCTTCTGTTTCCTCATCGTCGGCGTTCTGGTTACCGTATCTCCAGCCATCTTCTACATTGTTACCACCAGGATCTTCCTCGGTCTCTTCACTGTCATCGTCATACATACCCTTGCCTGGCCACTGGTTCTTTGCACCACTGGTATCAACACCCATCCTGCTGGAAACCTTGACATTGTAGGCGTTAGATGGAGGGGCCCTGTGCACTTGGCTTGTCTTGCTCCTTTTCGGGTTTGGCGCAATGTCACCACCGTCAGCATAGTTATACCCCGCTGCAGGTGTGGCGGACCTACCATTGTTTTCTTGATTGTGGTCAGGGTGCTGAGTCTTGAGATGGAGGTTGAGTTTGTAACCGTGGATGTAGGCTTTCCCACAGCCTTCGTAGGGGCAGACATAAGGGCGCTCACTGGAAAAGCTTGGTGGTGTGGGCGCAGAAGGCTTTGGGGTTGCTTGTATGGAAGGCTTTATGGTGCTTTGTGGTTTTTCTGCTGGTGGTGTATGCTGCACTGCAATAGGAGATCCAGTCTGCATCATGGCCACAAAAGACACAGTAAGTAAAACATAAGACTGACAAGATTCATATACACAACTGCAAACCGCGTTATGCAAGTGTGGCACCATGGGCATTTTAATAAATGATTATGTAGTTGGGATAGTAGGACACTAATCTGATAAACTAGATCACACTCCAACTTAATGTATTCACGGCATCCATTGTTCCAATCGGAAAACAGTTAACAAAGTTCCTCAGTGGATCAAATATGTCAGGGATAAAACTGAACATGTACCGCAGAACTTCATGGAACTAGCATGAATAGAAGGAAAAGATGATCCAAAAGATGAACATGGAAGTCAATGTGGTATAGCAACATACCTTTTCATGTGTCTTAATATGGCATTTTAATTTGAAGTCGCTTGTAAATCTTTTGCCACATGCTGGGAAGGGGCATATATGATAATTTTCCACAGCATGTGTTTTGAGGTGTGCACGCAAGTTAAAATCCAATGAGAAGGCCTGCAATTCAGAGGATTTGTTTGTTAGAACAGGTAAAATATACCATAGTGAAACGATTAACCAATATGAAAGCATAAACCAACCAGACACTTGTAAATATGCAATCAGGAAGTTGTGGAGTTGTACAAAGTAGAAACCTCTAAAATTAGCAACAGTTTAGGCCCATAGCAATTGAATTTACATGCATTAAACTAGCTTGAGGGGTCAGGGAAAGTTTTATTAAGTTCATCAAATCAAATCCGCAAAGCATCTTCAGTTAGATAGAATCTGGCATGCCACTTAGTTTGGTAGCATTAGATAGAAGAACACTGTAATTTAAAAATGTAAGTTGTATGGTGAGAATTAGGAGCAAAAAATGAGAAGGCCTGAAATTCAGAGGATTTGTTTTTTAGAACATGTAAAACGTACCATAGTGAAAGTATTCACCAATAAGAAAGCATAAACCAACCACTCACTTGCAAAGATGCAAACAGGAAATTGTGGCGTAGTAGAAAGTAATCCTCTAAAATTAGCAACAGATTAGGCACGTAGCAATTGAATTTACAAGCATAAAACTAGCTTGAGGGATCAGGGGAAGTTTCATTAAGTTCATCTAATCAAATCAGCGGAACATCTTCAGTTCGATAGAATTGGTGCCACTCAACTTAGTTTTGGATCACCAGATAGAAGAACACTGTAACTATAAATGTAAGTTGTATGGTGAGAATTAGAAGCAAAGAATGCTGTCGTGAAATAGAATGTGAATCCCTACCTTACCACAGCCTGGATGTGGGCAAACGAAATCCTTTTGTCCTGTGTGAGTAAGGTGGTGCCTCTTCAACTTTGAGCTATCTACAAATTTCTGCAAAACAAACAGAAAAAGGATTCATCATTTCTGTACAAAAGGAACAGTCACATAGTTAGGAATTACATTCTCCCATCAACAGTGAGCGCACATATAACGGTTGTTTCGTTCATGAGTTACCCGTATAGGACATAAGCAAAGGTCTTATATGTATAGTTGCACTGAAACAAATCTATTGCCCATCAATAACTATGCAAGACAGAGAAAGGTCCTAGTGGACAGAAAGATAAAGAGCTTAAAACCATTTTGCATATGAGACTGAAATCACAGGGAAGTTTGTCAACGCTAGTAAACGGATAAGTTCACCAACACGAGCATAAACATTGCTAAATGTGTAAGGTAATTTTGGAGTTACCTTCCCACAGCCGGGCTCCTGGCAAACGTACTGCCTCTCGCCGTGCACGTGGGCATGCTTCCTCAAGGCAGCCACGTCAACAAAGGTCTTGCCGCAGTTGTCGTAGCTGCAGAGGAAGAGTATCTCCGTGGCCGGCTCAACCTTGCGCGGCTGCGCCTCCGGCTCCTGCCCCACGCCGCCGTTCTCCTTCAGATTCTTGTACACGTCCTCTGCACACAGGTTACGCAGAAGCCAATCGCCAATTAGACATTGCAGGCAATCGCACGACCAGCTCAAACTGAACGACAAACTACAGAGGATAAGATAAATTTTGCTCTGCAATTCAGGATAAGATGCACTAAATTTTGCATCAGTCACTGCAGGCAGCCGCGCAGTCTGCTCAAACTAGTGGGCAAGACAAAATTTGTCCTATGATTCATGATAAGATGAAGAACAAATGCGTCAGATCGACATTGTCGGTCCGTTAGGCTCCAGGCTACACATCCGCCGATTCAAGGGGAGGGGAGGAGGGGGGAGGTTCATGGGGGGAGCGCGCGGTACCTCTGACCCACTTGAAGAGGGCGCACTTGGAGCCGGGGGAGGCGAGATCCTGCGGGATCCTGCAACGCAACGACAACGCAACGGCGACGGCGCCGGTCAGTCAAGTCAGTCCCGCGCGGCGGGGCGGCGATCTCGGAGACGGACGGGCATCAGCGAGGGGAGGGGCGCGGGACGTACCACTGCTTGACCCAGCGGGCGGCGGGGCGCGGGCGGCGGCGGAGCGTCTGCGGCGGCGGCTGCGGCTGCTGCGCGGGCGGGTAGTAGTAGTATCCCCCGGCGCCCGCCGCCGCGTACTCCATGCCGCCGGGGCTGGCTGTCCCCTCTCACTCCCTCCCTCCGCGCTGCGCGATGCGGCCGCCGGCGCCGTCGAGTGAGCTCTCCCCTCCCCTTCTCTCTCTCTCTAGGGTTCTTCGGCTCTCTCTCTCTCTCTCTCTCTCTCTCTGGGCAGGCAGGCCGCTCGCTCCCTCGGCCTTGGCCGGAAAACGTCACATGACTCCGATTTGTATCCGAGAATAATTTCTTTTCTTCTTTGTCTTTGACAGGGTTTTTCTAAGCATCCTATTAAAAAAAATTACAAGTGTTTTTATGGTGGTTGTGATTCGGTAACATGAAATATTTGTGTTCAGATATACCGATTGTTTTTTTAACAGATATATACCGATTGTTAATGGTACGTGGTTGTTTGTCGAAGTTGATATTTCGGTCCGATAGAATGCGGCTTACATTTTTTTTAGATGGAGGAGGGTGTAATGTGAATTGTGTAGCGAGCACGGAGGAGATACGGCTCAATTTCCCTTTTAGAGCACACACACGGTGCGCTGATTAATTGGCCGCCTCTAACACTCACTTTAGTGGTATATACTGTTTTTTCTTTATCGATTCGTGGAAAAACCACTCCCTCTGTAAATAAATATAGGACCCGTTTAGATCACTGCTTATAGTGATCCAAACGGTCTATACAGGGATACATATTGTTTTACGTACATGTTGTTTCTATGGAGTTTATCTTATAGATCAGAAAAAACTTTATGCACTAGTGATTTTGCGTCATGCTGGAGGACAAACAAATGGACCCAACTTAAGGGTTAGGTTTCCTTCAGCCACGACCAATGCTCTTAGGGCATGAGAGGCTTTACATGGCAATTGCCCCATGTGAAAAAATAGTTTCGGGTATCTTCATTTGTTTTTCCTCTCCAATGGAAGCAGCCACCACCGGTGGGCCTTGTCAAGCAAGCAAAAATTTTAGGATTTGAGTACACATGCATGCATGCATCTATTACCCTCCACCCTACCTTCCCTATGTTTCACAACAGGATCACCTTCTCTCCCCTCAGGCATCCGCCTCCTGCAAAAGAGCCTATGACACCATCCGAGCCAATCTCTGTTAGACACCCGAGCTACATGGCCTGTGGGGCAGCATGTTGAGGCTATGCGGGTGCGCTAGGTCGCGGGGAAAAGGTGCGAGTAGGGAGGAGGGTGACATGGTGTGAGGGATGATGGGAGGAGGGTCGTGCGGAGGGTGGAGGCGGTGGCCGCCGTGCGGGAAGATAACACTTAGGTGAATCTTTTTTTTTTGTTCACATGGAAAGGGAGCTGCCTACTCGGTTAGCGGGTGAAGAGGATCTTCAATAAAATTAAGAAACATTGTTTTTTCTCCGATAAAATTTAGGGTTCATTGTAGGGTACTTTTTTTCTCAAGTTTCAATAAGTTGTATAGGTATAGGGGGGCTGTTTTAGAATCTTTGGCAGAGATACTCAAAGCTCAAGCACAAAAATATATCATGCAATTTTGCGGATTCTCAGTCGATCTCAACATTAAAAACACATATCACTTAGCTTGGGAGCCAAAAAAAAAACTATATATGCCAAGTCGATCTTTCCCCCTTATCTATCAACACAACGAGAATTTTTCACAAAACCACATTTCAAAATCTTCAATTTTATTTTCATAAGCAAACAATCAAACACCAGTGTGCTTGATACAGCTACTAGTTGGCATCACAAAATACGCACTAAACATAACAAACACAACATTCACTCCACATGCCCCAGACATAACAAAATGAATCTAGACACAGGAGTTACACACAAAAGTGGAACTAGGTCTAGCTTTGCTTATTCATTCATATCACGTCCCAAGAGGCTCATTGCCGATTATTACTCCAAACAATAAATACAACAGGTGCTAGGTACGACGAGTAGATACAGGTAGCTTTGTGTTGCCGAACATAGAATAAAATTACAGATGGAGGGCGTGGAAATCCCTATGATCCCAACCACATTATGTTCCTTGATCATGAACACAGAAGTAGAACCACAGTGTAATGCCAAACAAGTCTCTAATAAGAAATAAACCCCTTCAAACAGAATACAATGATGGACCGTATGCTCCTTGCTTGCAAGCGCTTTGTTTCTAGTCGGCGCGGGATTGGCCGGCACGCGAGGAGAGGATGATGCCGACGATGAGGCCGTACAGGGCAAGGGCTTCGGCAAAGATAAGGATGAGGATCATTCCGACGAACAGCTTGGGCTGCTGCGCGTTGGCCCTGCAGAGAAGGTTAAAGAACAGAGTCAAATCAGTACTTCAACTTCCAGACAAAAGGTGGTTATCACTTATCTATATAAAAATCAATTTACCACTATGTTTCCCCCTTTTAACATTTAAGTATGCAATAATATATTTCTGGAAAAAGCAGATGGCAGCATGTTCTGGTTATTGCAATACTCGCAGGCATTGTTTAGAGCCAAGCTGCTATTAGTGGCACAATCTCAATTCTGAGCTATTAGTGCTGTTCCTTAAAATGCTTGATATACATACCAGAGATCAATTGGATCTTGATTATACTATATGCATATGCTTAAGATATATGGAGCAGAAGGTTTAAGGTTTAATAATATAAGTACACAAAACCAATACATAGTAACAACCGAAGGAATTAATAACCAATGATTCCCCATCCATTTGAATATATTTGGTGTATAGAAAAACCCAGATGCAAAAAAAATAAATTCACCATGCAAATCCAAGCTTAAGTTATTATAGCGGGCCAATGTAGAATCTAGTTAAATTGCTTCCACAACAATGTGCAAACCAGAAAAGTGAAATCACAATGCTAAACCCAAGCTGATGTTATTATAGCAGGCCAATGTAGAATCTAGTTAAATTGCTTTGACAAACATGTGCAACCCAAAGAAATATTAACATTGTTATGGCTCAAACAGAAGAAGCCATAATTTCAGACAATGTAAAAGGACCCACCAAAAATTATGAAGTAGAACTAGATGATGGACTATGAATTATGAAATCTAATATCACAGCTAAAAAACAAAGCTATTGCCACAAGAATAAATAAATCCACCACTAGCATGTTCTATCAGATTCACATTGTTGACTAATTGACAAAGCTATTTCCATCCTGCACGAACAATAAACTGCTATCTGCAACTCATATAGTAGCAGTGTATAGTATCCTACCATGACTCACCGCCCCTTGGTGTTCTCTCATACCAGCATAATATTACATCAAACTGGTTCAGAGAAATAAGCCGATGTGTGCAGTTTAACAAGTGAGACACACAACTTCATCTGTAAATTCTAGTCAAGCATGTCCCAGGTGACAACATATTTTTTAACTTATTTTCATCGATTATTACTCTACTAATATCTGGTTGTAGCCTGTCAAAGTTGCCAACCCCTCACCCAAATCCCAAATGAGGTAGTAGTAGCATGATTCCCTGCTGTAACTCACCCTCCTCAGAATGTAGACTACTTTACCAACTAGTACAAGATTTGCATAACACAGCCTTGACAATCTACGTAGCGATCCCACACTTTTGTTCACAAGCCTCGCAACAATGGAAGGGATCTATTTACATTAGCATAGCAGCTACCACCATTTGCATCCTCCCCAGACGTCACATTTGACATACTTCATATGTAAACTTCACAAGATTCACATGACATCCTCCCACACAAGTGACAGGAAGATATGCAGCGGAAGGAGGGAGTGGATGCGCGTATGTATGTATGTATACCTGACGCCGGCGTCGCCGACGATGCCGATGGCCATGCCGGCGGCGAGCCCCGCGAGGCCGCAGGCGAGGCCGGAGGAGAGGTGCGCGTAGCCGTCGAAGAGGAAGTAGGGCTTGGCCTTGGGGTTGATCCCGGTGGAGATGATGACGGCGATGATGAGGCCGTAGATCCCGAGCACCCCGGCCATGACGACGGGCACGATGGACTTCATCACCAGCTCCGGCCGCATCACCCCCATCGACGCCACCCCCACCCCGCTCTTGGCCGTCCCGTACGCCGCTCCCATGCCTGCACGCGCATCACACACACCGCGGTAAGATCGCCGATCTGGAGGAGGGGGAGGGGAGATCTGGGGGAAGGGGGCTTACAGGAGAAGACGAGGGCGGCGGCGGCGCCTAGGAAGCCGAAGAAGGGGGCGGTCTCGTCGCCGCTGAAGGTGGAAGCCATGGCTGCCGGCGGGGGAGGGGATCTCGCCGGAGATTGGACGGCGGCGACGAGTGGAGGAGAGAGAGGGGAGAGGGAGAGGGAGAGGAGAGAGATATTATGGGGGACGGACGTGTGGACCAGGAGGAGCAGAGGTAATGGGAGAGCGTGTGCGCGTGGGGGTCTGTATGTGGTGGGCCGGGCTGCCCACAGCCCATGCCCATCGGAGCACACAACCCGTCAGCCCACCACAGACACCCACGCACACGCAGAAGAAAATTGCAGATTTTGGCCATGCAACAAAATTCAACTATGAAACTAAGGGGTTATGCTGCGGAAAAGGACATATAAGACTAGACAATCCAGAAACACCACCTGAACTCATAAGACTTTGTACAAGCAACGACTCTGACACAAGACATTTTCGACAAAATATAAGATTTTTCAAAGGGCGCTTCTCATTTACTAATCTATTTTGCCACCTTGGCATAGACACAAGTGACATGCGAACAACTACTGATATTTACACCTTTTGAGGACATGGTCAGGTATATCAAAATATACACTCATTTGGTAATAGTCACTCATATCCAAAGGATCTGGAGCTATACTTCTACGACGATGATCCAAGCTTAGATCATCGATACCGCCATTGTAGTGAGGGAAATGTATGAGCAAGACAAGCATGTGATTGGAACAATAACAGACATCCTACACGGTAACCCGTACTCTCAACAGTTTAGGAGTTTGGGACAAGCCCAAAATCTTGAGGACTAGAGACTCATCTTGAACCCTTGACCAAAAATTAGACCAATATACAACGCGCTAATCAATTCAGAGGTAGCTGCAGTGTGGATTAAAGAAAATGAAAGAAGTGATACTTATGACAAGAATGTAATACTTCATGGAACAACAACGAAAAAGAGCATATTTGATCATACTACGGGTGCTATGATCTGTTGTTGTATCCTCTATTCTTGTCAAGAGCTGAACTGGGTTGGCATAGGAAAATTCCAAAGAGGGATACACGAGAGCAAGGGGTTGTCAGATTAACTGTATGTATGGACTTGTCCCATTACAACCAACATGTTGTGTTGCCTATCATTTATTTATTAGTCACCTAGATCTTCATAGTAGAGTAGTTCCTCTCAATATTGTAAAAGTTGTCAGCATATGTGTGAAACATGCTGCCCGCTCCCCTCATCATGTTCTTGTTGTTTCGATATTCAGAAACGGAATGTAGCATGTTAAACATTAAATAAAGGTCCCCATTATTGATGCATCATTCAAGACACTCGACGACACTTATGGAGTGCAATTCCAATGCTTGAATTTTCTATTCTCTTGCCTCTAGCAGTGAATCAAAATCAAACCAATCATACTTTTATTCCGTTTCTATCACTGATGTATGACCTTAATTTTTCACTTAACTTGAATTTTGAAATCATTCTGAATGACACTATAGCTTCATTTATCCACTCATTTTTGCCATGACCCCCTCCCAAAAACTACATGTGAACCACCGCACTTACCTTCTCCATGTTTAAGGCAGACCCATTTGTAGTCTGTAAAACATGGAAGGATTACATGTTTAGAGTTGAATACCACCTAAAACACACACCTTCTTATCATTTAGGCAATCTGGAAACATAGAACCACTTGGTAAGTATATTCACCTTGTCAACTTGTTACCTGTAGCTCTAGCCATAACTCATAAATTGTATGCCTTTTGTACACATTCCTCTTATCCCACTATCATAGGTATTGTCTCACACCATTTGCCATCCTATTCTCATCGTGCTAGGACTTGAACATTGTAGTAATCGTACATCTCTTCCAACCTCTTCTGCACATCCATTTACTTATGTACCATAAAAGAGAAAGTGTCAAATGTAAAGTTTTAAAGGTCAAGTAGAAACATAATTTGTTGCATATAATAGAAATGTGTCCACTTGTGCTACACCACTAGGAGTGGAACACGTGGAGGAACGAATATAAAGTGTCTCAATAGTTGGAAAGGGGTGCATTTTCCCTATGGAGGATGACATCTCCTTACCAGCACTGCTTTCTAATATGATTATTTACATGATGTATTATGTTGAAGTGTCAAAAATGGAGTTGAAAGTATTTCTGTGGTTGCTTCTTTATGATAGGCTTAATATGCTAAATATGCAAAAGCGGGGACAATTTAATGTCAGTAACAACTATGCTTACATCCTATGTAATGTTGTTGAAGAGACCGTTGAGAACCTCATTTTCCGTTGCCCCTTTAGCATTTCTTGTTGGACACACCTCTCCAGTGGTCTCCGAATGCCTTGCGGATTGCTTTGGTACTATGCTAAAATGGTGTTTGGTAAATCAGAATATTTGTTATAATAGCTTGGAACATTTAGAAGGAGCTCATTAATTTATTTTCAAAGGTATTAAGACTTCGAGATTGGCATGGAGTGAAATCACCAAATATGTATTATCAATACATAGTTATTCAAACTTCTTACCAAGGATGAGGTATGGCATGATATATTCGGTACTAAATATATGGGCGTTAAGGTTCTATCCTAGGTCTAGAGGAAACCTGAGAACTCCCACTTTTTTGTTGTTTTGGTGAAGCGAACACAACTCTTTCTGGTCTGAAACTATCCCTATCAAGGACGGCTCACATGTTAGAATTTGGGAGGACTTGTGGTTGGGAAATGTCCCCACTTAGCGTCAAGTACCCAGGTGTTTTTCTTACAGTTCCGCATAAGCATGTCACAATAGAAGAGGTGGTTTTTAAGGAGTTCTTTACCTGACATGGATGAAGGTGTAGCCGTCGGATTGATCTTCCATTTCTTGAATTTTTCTCTTATTTTTGTGTCAAACAATTTCATGTGTTGAGTGAACTTGTCATGGTTGTATCACTTGATGCAATGTTAAGAGTCAACAAGAACTATCATTAAAAAGGTATTCCTGACAAAACATGCATGTTTATACAAAGAGTAGGTGGAACATACAAGTTAGAACCAGCTAAATCACGAAGATCAAACAAATAGACCATTGAAGAGATCCATAATAACAATTCCAATGACTAAATGAAATATGCTTTCTCTCAAAGAGCACAACCAAGACTAACTTATTATTTTAGGAATTACATGTAGAGATCCTATCCTTGCTTACATTGGGGGGAAAAGACTTGAAGAAGACGCTTCATGATCAGCGCCACCGAACTGCCAACCAAACCCCACTTCGAACGACTTCTTCGAGTTAATATCACCGCTAGGCAAGCCAGTGCTCGTGCTGGTGTCAGTACGACCACTATTATTGTAGCCAATGTGGACTGAGGTGTTGAGGTCTCCTCCATACCTCATCATGTCAAGTGAATCCTCTTGTTGCTGCGGCGGGGCCTTAAACATTGTCGGAGGCCCCATGTCCATGCAACCAGTGACATAGGGAGCTGGCAATGGCGCCTGATACATCGTCGAAGACCCCATGTCCATGTTCTCAGTCGGTGGTGGTGCCTGAAAAGTAGATGGTGACTCTATGTCCATGTATGGAGCTGGTGGTGGTGCCTGATAAGTCGAGGGAGACTCCATGTGCATGTAGTCAGTGACGTATGGAGCTGGCGGTGGTGCGAAGGCTGGTGGTTGGCCACTAATTTCTTTGATGCTTTCCCCCATGCTCTAGAGGATCACCTCCAGCTTTCGACCAACTTTGATGAGATCCTCGATGTTGAGGCCATCGAGGCTCGAGAGGTTGCTTCCGAGCATGGCCTTGTGTAGGAGGATTCTGGTCTCATTGTCAATGCAGACTCCCTAAAACTTGTGGCCCTTGGCATGGAGCTTATCAAAATGTTGGCTCAGAAAGCCTTCATGACTCACTGACTTCTTGAACTTCCCCTCCGGCATATTCTTGTACCGAGTCAGGATAGCCACTGCCTCAGAGTGGGACGGGAACACCTCTGGTACCGGCTTGCCCTCGCCATACACTAGCACGCAGGCCTTGGCGTTGCACATGATGGCCAACTCGTCCGCCTTTTTCTGCAGGCCCTCACGACGCTTGATACGTCTCCAACGTATCTATAATTTTTGATTGCTCCATGCTATATTATCTACTGTTTTGGACTATATTGGGCTTTATTTTCCACTTCTATATTATTTTTAGGACTAACCTATTAACCAGAGGCCCAGCTCAGAATTGCTGTTTTTTTGCCTATTTCAGTGTTTCGAAGAAACAGAATATCAAACGGAGTCCAAACAGAAAAATCCTTTTTGGAATGTGATTTTCTTCTCGGATAAGACCCAGGAGACTTGGACCCTACTCCAAGAAGTACCAGAGGCGGTCACGAGGGTAGGGGGAGCCCCCCCTACAGGGCGCGCCCCCTGCCTCGTGGGCCCCTCGGTGCTCCACCGACGTACTCCTTCCTCCTATATATACCCACGTAACCCCAAATGATCAGAACAGGAGCCAAAAACCTAATTCCACCGCCGCAACTTTCTGTATCCATGAGATCCCATCTTGGGGCCTGTTCCAGAGCTCCGCCAGAGAGGGCCGTCATCACGGAGGGCTTCTACATCATCATAGCCCGTCCGATGAAGTGTGAGTAGTTTACCTCAGACCTTCGGGTCCATAGTTATTAGCTAGATGGCTTCTTCTCTCTTTTTGGATCTCAATACAATGTTCTCCCCCTCTCTTGTGGAGATCTATTCGATGTAATCTTCTTCTTTTGCGGTGTGTTTGTTGAGACCGATGAATTATGGGTTTATGATCAAGTCTATCTATGAACAATATTTGAATCTTCTCTGAATTCTTTTATGTATGATTGGTTATCTTTGCAAGTCTCTTCGAATTATCCGTTTGGTTTGGCCAACTAGATTGGTAGTTCTTGCCATGGGAGAAGTGCTTAGCTTTGGGTTCAATCTTGCGGTGTTCTTTCCCAGTGACAGAAGGGGCAGCAAGACACGTATTGTATCGTTGCCATCGAGGATAACAAGATGGGGTTTATTTCATATTGCATGAATTTATCTCTCTACATCATGTCATCTTGCTTAAAGCGTTACTCTATTTTTAACTTAATACTCTAGATGCATGCTGGATAGCGGTCGATGAGTGGAGTAATAGTAGTAGATGCAGAATCGTTTTGATCTACTTGTCACGGACGTGATGCCTATATACATGATCATGCCTAGATATTCTCATAACTATGCTCAATTCTGTCAATTGCTCAACAGTAATTTGTTCACCCACCGTAGAAAACTTATGCTCTTGAGAGAAGCCACTAGTGAAACCTATGGCCCCCGGGTCTATTCTCATCATAAGAATCTCCATCACTTTAATCTTGCTTTGTTTTTACTTTGCCTTTTACTTTTCACTTTGCATCTTTATATCAAAAATACCAAAAATATTATCTATCGGATCTCACTTCCGTAAGTGACCGTGAAAGGATTGACAACCCCTAATCGCGTTGGTTGCGTTGAGCTCTTTGTGTTGTGTACGTACGAGGGACTTGCGCGTGGCCTCCTACTGGATTGATACCTTGGTTCTCAAAAACTAAGGGAAATACTTACGCTACTCTGCTGCATCATCCTTTTCTCTTCGGGGAAAACCAACACAAGCTCAAAAGGTAGCAAGAAGAATTTCTGGCGCCGTTGCCGGGGAGTCTACACAAAAAGTCAACATACCAAGTACCCATCACAATCCCTATCTCCCGCATTACATTAGTTGCCATTTGCCTCTCGTTTTCCTCTCCCCCACTTCACCCTTGCCATTTTATTCGCCCTCTCTTTCTCCTTCCCCTTCTCCTTCTCCGTTTGCCTTTTTCTTGCTTGCCTTTTGTTTGCTCGTGTGTTTGATTGCTTGTTTGTCGCGATGGCTCAAGATACTAACAAATTGTGTGACTTCACCAATACCAACAATAATGATTTTCTTAGCACTCCGATTGCTCCTCTTGCCAATACTGAATCTTGTGAAATCAATACTGCTTTGTTGAATCTTGTTATGAAAGATTAATTCGCCGGCCTTCCTAGTGAAGATGCCGCTACTCATCTGAATAGCTTCGTTGATCTATGTGATATGCAAAAGAAAAAAGATGTCGATAATGATGTCGTTAAATTGAAGCTATTTCCTTTTTCGCTTAGAGATCGTGCTAAAGCTTGGTTTTCATCTTTGCCTAAAAATAGTATTGATTCTTGGAACAAGTGCAAAGATGCTTTTATCTCTAAGTATTTTCCTCCCGCTAAGATCATCTCTCTTAGAAACGATATTATGAATTTTAAACAACTTGATCATGAACATGTTGCACAAGCTTGGGAGAGAATGAAATTAATGATACGTAATTGCTCTACTCATGGTTTAAATTTGCCGATGATTATACAAAAATTTTATGTCGGATTGAATTTTGCTTCTAGAAATCTTTTAGATTCGGCCGCGGGAGGCACTTTTATGGAAATCACTTTAGGAGATGCTACTAAACTCCTAGATAATATTATGGTTAATTATTCTCAATTGCATACTGAATGATCTTCTAATAAAAGAGTGTATGCGATAGAAGAAATCAATGTTTTGAGTGGAAAGATGGATGAACTTATGAAATTATTTGCTACTAAGAGTGTTTCTTCTGATCCTAATGATATGTCTTTGTCTGCCTTGATTGAGAATAACAATGAATCTATGGATGTGAATTTTGTTGGTAGGAATAATTTTGGTAAGAACGCTTATAGAGGAAATTTTAATCCTAGGCCATATCCTAGTAATCCTTCTAATAATTATGGAAATTCCTACAACAACTCTTATGGAAATTATAGTAATATGCCCTCTGAATTTGAGAATAGTGTTAAAGAGTTTATGAATTCACAAAAGAATTTTAATGCTTTGCTTGAAGAGAAAGTGCTTAAAGTTGATGATTTGGCTAGGAACGTTGATAGAATTTCTCTTGAAATTGATTCTTTAAAGCTTAGATCTATTCCTCCTAAGCATGATATCAATGAGTCTCTCAAAGCTATGAGAATTTCCATTGATGAGTGCAAGGAAAGAACCGCTAGGATGCGCGCTTCAAAAGATGCCTTTATTAAAGCGTGTTCTTCCAATACCTATGAGAATCAAGATGAAGATCTAAAAGTTATTGATGTGTCCCCTATCAAATCTTTGTTTTGCAATATGAATCTTGATGAAACTGAATATGTCTTCCTTTACCTAGAAGGCGTTCCAAAAATTTGGAGTATTTAGATCTTTATGATGAAATTGATGACAATGGGATTGAAAGAAATAAAAATTTAGATGTTGCTAAACCCACTATATTGGATTTCAAGGAATTTAATTATGAAAGTTGCTCTTTGATTGATTGTATTTCCTTGTTGCAATCCGTGCTAAATTCTCCGCATGCTTATAGTCAAAAGAAAGCCTTCACTGAACATATTGTTGATGCCTTGATGCAATCTTGTGAAGAAAAACTTGAGTTGAAAGTCTCTATCCCTAGAAAACTTTATGATGAGTGGGAACCAACTATCAAAATTAAAATTAAAGATCATGAGTTTTATGCTTTGCATGATTTGGGTGCTAGTATCTCCACTATCCCCAAAACTTTGTGTGATTTGCTAGATTTCCGCGATCTTGATGATTTCTCTTTAAACTTACATCTCGCGGATTCTACTATTAAGAAACCTATGGGAAGGATTAACGATGTTCTTATTGTTGCAAATAGGAATTATGTGCCCGTAGATTTCATTGTTCTTGATATAGATTGCAATCCTTCTTGCCCTATTATTCTTGGTAGACCTTTCCTTAGAACGGTTGGTGCGATTATTGATATAAAGGAAGGGAATATTAGATTCCAATTTCCATTAAAAAAGGGCATCGAACACTTTCCAAGAAAGAAATTAAAATTTCCATATGAAATCATCATGAGAGCCGCTTATGGATTGCCTTCCAAAGATGGCAATACCTAGATCTATCCTCGCTTTTATGCCTAGCTAGGGGCGTTAAACGATAGCGCTTATTCGGAGGCAACCCAATTTTATTGTTTTTGTTTTTGTGTTTTTCTTATTTTAGGGAATAAATAACCCATATACCCTCTGTTTGGATGTGGTTTTGTGTTTTAATTAGTGTTTGTGCCAAGCTAGACCTATTGGATCTTCTTGGATGATAGTTATTTGATCTTGCTGTAATTTCCAGAAACTTTGCGTTCAGTGCCCGAATTACTAAAAATTATCAGAAGGTGATAAAATACTGATTCCAATTGCTTCTGATCAATAAACAAATTATCTAGGTCGTCTAATTTTGGTAGATTTTTTGGAGTTCCAGAAGTTTGCGTTAGTAACAGATTACTACAGACTGTTCTGTTTTTAACAGATTCTGTTTTTCGTGTGTTGTTTGCTTATTTTGATGAATCTATGGTTAGTAAAATAGTTTATAATCCATAGAGAAGTTGGAATACAGTAGGTTTAACACCAAAATAAATAAAGAATGAGTTCATTACAGTACCTTGAAGTGGTTTTATGGTTTCTTTCTCTAACGGAGCTCACGAGATTTCTATTGAGTTTTGTGTTGTGAAGTTTTCAAGTTTTGGATGAGTTCTTTTGATGGATTATGGAACAAGGAGTGGCAAGAGCCTAAGCTTGGGGATGCCCATGGCACCCCCAAGATAATTTAAGGACACCAAAAAGTCAAAGCTTGGGGATGCCCCAGAAGGCATCCCCTCTTTCGTCCACTTCCATCGGTAATTTACTTGGAGCTATATTTTTATTCACCAACATGATGTGTGTTTTGCTTGGAGCGTCTTATATTATTTGTGTCTTTGTTTGTTAGTGTGCCACAATCATCCTTGCTGTACACACCTTTTGAGAGAGTCATCTATGAATTAAAATTTGATAGAATACTCTATGTGCTTCACTTATATCTTTTGAGCTATGTAGTTTTGCTCTATGTGCTTCACTGATATCTTTTGAGCGTTGAAATTTTGCTCTATGTGCTTCACTTAGATCTTTTAGAGCACGGTGGTGGCTTGTTTTAAAGAAACTATGATCTCTCATGCTTCACTTAAATTATTTTGAGAGTCATAATAGCATGGTAATTTGCTTAATAATAACTTGCTTGGTATTCAAGATTTGTGAAACTTTCTTTTGAGTGCATTGAATACTAAGAAAAGTTGGATGATTGATAATTGTTTTGAGATATGGAGGTAGTAATACCAAAGTCATGCTAGTAGAGTAATTGTGAATTTGAGAAGTGCTTGAGTTAAAGTTTGCAAGTCCCGTAGCATGCACGTATGGTTAACATTATGCAACAAATTTGAAACATGAGGTGTTATTTGATTATCCTCCTTATGAGTGGCGGTCGGGGACGAGCGATGGTCTTTTCCTACCAATCTATCCCCCTAGGAGCATGCGCATAATACTTTGGTTTTTGATGACTTGTAGATTTTTGCAATAAGTATATAAGTTCCTTATGACTAATGTTGAGTCCATGGATCATACGCACTCTCACCCTTCCATCATTGCTAGCCTCTACGATACCGTGCATTGCCCTTTCTCACATTGAGAGTTGGTGCAAACTTCGCCGGTGCATCCAAACCCCGTGATATGATACACTCTTTCACACATAAACCTCCTTATATCTTCCTCAAAACAGCCACCATACCTACCTATTATGGCATTTCCATAGCCATTCCGAGATATATTGCCATGCAACTTTCCACCATCCAGTTTATCATGACACATTCATCATTGTCATATTGCTTAGCATGATCATGTAGTTGACATAGTATTTGTGGCAAAGCCACTGTTTATAATTTTTCATACTTGTCACTCTTGATTCATTGCATATCCCGGTACACCGACGGAGGCATTCATATAGAGTCATACTTTGTTCTAGTATCGAGTTGTAATCATTGAGTTGTAAATAAATAGAAGTGTGATGATCATCATTCAATAGAGCATTGTCCCAAAAAAAGGCCAAAGAAAAAAAGAAGCCCCCCCCCCCCAAAAAAAGGGGCAATGTTACTATCCTTTTTTCCACACTTGTGCTTCAAAGTAGCACCATGATATAGCGAGTCTCATATATTGTGCTTCAAAGTAGCACCATGTTCTTCATATAGAGAGTCTCTTGAGTTATCACTTTCATATACTAGTGGGAATTTTTCATTATAGAACTTGGCTTGTATATTCCAACAATGGGCCTCCTCAAGCACTGGTAGAAAAAGGGCCCGTTGTCCCGGTTCGTAAGGGCCTTTTGTCCCGGTTCTGGAACCGGGACTAAAGGGTCGGTACTAATGCCCTGTCCCTTTAGT
>LT934111.1:9269414-9348078 GCA_900231445.1 Triticum turgidum subsp. durum
TTTTTTTTAAAGGGGGGTGGGGGTTTTGGGGGGTTAATTTAGGTGTTTCATATATTGTGTTAGCTAGCTATAATTAATAGAGAGAAGTGTCCTCTCTTATGTCCGTGCTTGGTCGATGCTACGTACTATACATACGTATAGAGAGGACTAGACACGCTAGCTAGCTAGTAAGCAAACGAAGGAAACAGAAGATCGTCATGAACATATATGCATACAGAGAGAAGTGATATCGACCACCTCTCCTTCTCCGAGAGATTGGTCGAACAACAAGTTCTCGTATATCTATCCGACACTACCGGCTACATATATACAATAATTATCTCTTACAAATATAATCATACGGACTCATGGTCCACATAGTATTCTCCGTCTTCAGTGATCACATGGTCAAGAAAGAATGCCGCCAATTCCTCTTGAATTGCTCGCATGCGAGCTAGTGCTAGGAGTTCATCCCGCTTCCGAAACATCTAATTTAAAGAAGGGGGTCAATACATATATATGAATGAATGAAACTCAACACAAATGATGGTAATAAAATAAAATTGTGAATGTTGTTATTTACGTACTTCATATTGTTCGTCAGTGTAGCCCCGCTCACAGGTCGTGTGGTGGATGGACTCGCAAACGTAGTATCCACAGAAATCATTCCCTTGTTCCTGCCACAACCACTTTACAAGAAATAGAGGTCAATCAAACTGATAAGCAAGAATGTCAAATGGTATTGATAAAACTAGCGCTTGAATCACTAGTAGATGCGCGGAACATGCTACTATAGTACTTACTTTCGGGTGTCTAAATTGCAGCTCCTTCGGCAGTCCCGGAGCTTTTCTGATGAATTTTCTCCAAACCCTGCCGGACAAAGAAAACAATTACTTGATATATCAGGAAATGAAGAAAGTTGCTGATATGGTGGATAATGATCGATTTAACTTACTTCTCGAGTATTTGAGTCATGTCTGCATAGTCCTGGGGATCTTTTCGTCTTGAGTCTAAGACGGTTACTAGTCCCTGCTCAAGCTTAATCTCTAGGAGAATATAGTGGAAACTGCACACGCATGCATAACTCATCAATTACATTACTATAACCTTGACTAATATATAAGGGAACCCGAATACGCACAAGACAGTAACACTCACTTGAAGTTGTAAGGAAAGAGTATTATATCTTTGTTTTCATTTATTACCAACGATCGTAGCAAGTTGACCTCGGTAGCTGCGGCATGAAATTTAACCTGAGTTGCATCCATGAGATATGTGTTAATGAACCCAATATCACCGACTTGTCTTTTCTTGAATTCGGCGATCTTCAATCTGCATAATATAGTGAGGATGATTATAAATACATGCAATGAAAGAGCTGAGCTATATAGAGAGACTTAATGACAGAAGTAGTACTACTTACAGACAGTAGCAGGCGACCGTTGTTTTATCGAGGGCCAATTGATTGAAAAACTGAAAGAACTCCTCAAATGGAACAGGCAATAGTTCAATTCCAACGAGGTCATGCTCCTTTTTAACTTTCACATACAAAGTACTCCTCCCCCCAGAGTCTCTGCAGATTTTCAAGTACCAATCATGCAATCTTCGCATCATCGTTGATAGAGATCTTTCATCTTTGACGAGAGGCTTCCCGTACTCGTATCTTTGTATCTGCACCTCCATGGGTTCATAATGTACATCGTCGGGCAGGTAATCAGCAAGATTGCTATAACCGGGCACCATCCTCGGATCATTAGCGACGTTGTCGCTAGGCACCTTGAGCGGGGGGCACGATTGCTTCGCTTGTTCGCCGAGCTGGGAAATTTGTTTCCCAGCTCATCGTTCTTTCAGCCTTTGATCACTGACAGTACTTCCCGACCGCTCCGCTTCGGCAAATTCCTTTCCAATAATGCGCTCATAGTTTCCTTCCGGCGGAGACTTGGGTGGTTTTGTTAGGGCAGCCAGAGTGCACTTCGCTTTCACCGGATCCACCTTCTCCTCCGGAGGTGGATGTTTCTTTGCTTTCACCCCGTCAAAGAAGTTGCTCACTTCTTCTCGTGCGATCTTGGCGTTCTCCTCCGGGGTTCTCTCGTATGGTAACTTCTGTGGAGTCTTCAGAGAAGGACCAAATATGTATTTCCTCCCGCCTCTGGCTGTACTGCTAGACGCCGGCTGAGCAGACGGAGCGGTTGTCTTCTTTACTTTCTTACGAGGCGGAGGAGAAGGACTACGACGCGCCGGAGCAGCCGGAGCGGCGGCAGGTCTCTTCCGCCCTTGCTGACGAGGCGGAGAAGGAGGAGGCTGGCTGCTCGGGCGCGTCAGCGCAGGCGGAGAAGGAGGCGGAGTGCCGCCACGCGCTGGAGAAGGAGCCGGTCGAGTGCCCTGATCGTCATTCGCCGGAGGAGGAGGCGGTGGAGGAGGCGGAGTGCCCTGACTCGCCGGAGGAGGAGGCGGAGTGCCCTGACTTGCCGGAGTGTCCAGTTCGGAAGGTTGATGAGCTCCTTCCGCCATAGGCATGGAGTCTTCAGAGCAGACCCCATCCTAGTCTCCCCTTCACCGGTAGGGTGGTCAAGCTGGAGGTCCTCAAATCCCTCCGTTATTTCATCCACCATCACCCTAGCATATCCTTCTGGAATCGGCCGACAGTGAAAAGTTGCGCCGGGTTCAGTAGGATAAACAGAGCCAACAGCCGCCTTGACCTTCAAATTCATCCATTGCGTCATAAGGTGGCAATTTTGAGACTCCGTGATAGCATCCACGGGATAGCTGGCAGGAGCCGTCAAGGCATGCTCCGGCTGAAGCAGCTCGGTGGAAGCCATGCTGCTTCTCCGCTGAGATGGCGGGGTAGCTTTGGGGGAAGCTTCGGCAGTACGTTTGCTGCGATTTGCTTCTTGTTCCTCTATCGCTTGTACCCTTGCTTGCAGCGCCTGCATTTGGGTCTGCTGCACTTTTTCCTCCTCTCATGGGATTTGTAACCGTCTGCGTCCGGAAACCCAACCTTCCACGGAATGGAGCCTGGCGTGCCTCGTGTCCATCCAGGGTGCTCAGGATTCTCGAGGGCCATTGTGAGCTCGTCGTTCTCTCTGTCTGGAAAGAACGTCCCTTGCTGCGCTGCTTCGATATACTGCTGAAGCTTCCTGACTGGTATGTCCATTTGATCGTTCGTCCAAATGCACTTCGCTGTTACAGGGTCCAAGGTTCCGCCAGCCCTGAAGAACCAAGTCCGGCAACGGTCTGGCCAGTTAATTGTCTCTGGTTCAATCCCTTTATCAACCAAATCATTCTCAGTCTTGGCCCACTTAGGCCGGGCTACGAGGTAGCCACCTGACCCCATGCGATGGTGATGCTTCTTCTTCGCAGCATTTTGCTTGTTTGTCGCCGACATCTTCTTACTCTTTTCCGATGTCTTGTGGGCCACAAATGCGGGCCAGTGATCTCTGATCTTCTCATATCTGCCCTTGAATTCTAGTGTCTCATTATTTTCTACAAACTTATTCAGCTCTTTCTTCCACCTCCTGAATAGTTCTGCCATCCTCTTAAGAGCAAAAGACTTGATTAATTGCTTTTTAACTGGGTTCTCTGGATTATCCTCTGGCGGTAGGGTGAAATTTGACTTCAGCTCAGTCCAAAGATCATTTTTCTGCATATCATTGACATAAGACACCTCAGGGTCTTTTTTAGTCGGCTTAAACCATTGCTGGATGCTAATCGGGATCTTGTCCCTAACCAGAACCCCGCACTAAGCAACAAATGCGTTCTTTGTTCGGATGTGTAGTTTGCTTGAGACCAAGAATATCCGTCCCTGCATATTATTGAGTCTCTTCCAAGAGTGCCTTTTCCAGTTAGTCTCCCCTCATACCGCGATTTAGGGAGACCTATCTTCTTAAGGCCAGGAATGAAGTCAACACAAAACCCGATAACATCCTCTGTTTGATGGCCCATGGAGATGCTTCCTTCTGGCCTAGCGCGGTTACGGACATATTTCTTTAGGACTCCCATGAACCTCTCAAAAGGGAACATATTGTGTAGAAATACGGGCCCTAGGATGACAATCTCGTCGACTAGATGAACTAGGACGTGCGTCATGATATTGAAGAAGGATGGTGGGAACACCAACTCAAAACTGACAAGACATTGCGCCACATCACTCCTTAGCCTTGGTATGATTTCTGGATCGATCACCTTCTAAGAGATTGCATTGAGGAATGCACATAGCTTCACAATGGCTAATCGGACGTTTTCCAGTAGAAGCCCCCTCAATGCAATCGGAAGCAGTTGTGTCATAATCACGTGGCAGTCATGAGACTTTAGGTTCTGAAACTTTTTCTCTGGCATATTTATTATTCCCTTTATATTCGACGAGAAGCCAGTCGTGACCTTCATACTGAGCAGGCATTCAAAGAAGATTTCTTTCTCTTCTTTCGTAAGAGCGTAGCTGGCAGGACCTTTATACTGCTTCGGAGGCATGCCGTCTTTTTCGTGCAAACGTTGCAGGTCCTCCCGTGCCTCAGGTGTATCTTTTGTCTTCCCATACACGCCCAAGAAGCCTAGCAGGTTCACGCAAAGGTTCTTCGTCACGTGCATCACGTCGATTGAGGAGCGGACCTCTAGGTCTTTCCAGTAGGGTAGGTCCCAAAATATAGATTTCTTCTTCCACATGGGTGCGTGTCCCTCAGCGTCATTCGGAACAGCTAGTCCACCGGGACCCTTTCCAAAGATTACGTAGTGTAAATCATTGACCATAGCAAGCACGTGATCACCGGTGCGCATGGCGGGCTTCTTCCGGTGATCTGCCTCGCCTTTGAAATGCTTACCTTTCTTTCGACATTGATGGTTGGTCGGAAGAAATCGACGATGGCCCAGGTACACATTCTTCCTGCATTTGTCCAGGTATATACTTTCAGTGTCATCTAAACAGTGCGTGCATGCGTGGTATCCTTTGTTTGTCTGTCCTGAAAGGTTACTGAGAGCGGGTCAATCGTTGATGGTCACGAATAGCAACGCCTTAAGGTTAAATTCCTCCTGTCTGTGCTCATCCCACGTACGTACACCGTTTTCATTTCACAGCTGTAAAAGTTCTTCAACTAATGGCCTTAGGTACACATCAATTTCATTGCCGAGTTGCTTAGGGCCTTGGATGAGAACTGACATCATAATGAACTTCCGCTTCATGCACATCCAAGGAGGAAGGTTATACATACATAGAGTCACGGGCCAGGTGTTGTGATTGCTGCTCTGCTCCCCGAAAGGATTAATGCCATCCGCGCTTAAAGCAAACCATACATTCCTTGGGTCCTTTGCAAACTCATCCCAGTACTTTCTCTCGATTTTTCTCCACTGTGACCCGTCAGCGGGTGCTCTCAACTTCCCATCTTTCTTTCGGTTCTCACTGTGCTATCGCATCAACTTGGCACGCTCTTCATTTCTGAACAGACGTTTCAACCGTGGTATTATAGGAGCATATCACATCAGCTTCGCAGGAACCCTCTTCCTGGGGGGCTCGCCGTCAACATCACCAGGGTCATCTCGTCTGATCTTATACCGCAATGCACCGCATACCGGGCATGTGTTCAGATCCTTGTATGCACCGCGGTAGAGGATGCAGTCATTAGGGCATGCATGTATCTTCTCCACCTCCAATCCTAGAGGGCATACGACCTTCTTTGTTGCGTATGTACTGTCGGGCAATTCATTATCCTTTGGAAGCTTCTTCTTCAATATTTTCAGTAGCTTCTCAAATCCTTTGTCAGCCACAGCATTCTCTGCCTTCCACTGCAGCAATTCCAGTACGGTACCGAGCTTTGTGTTGCCATCTTCGCAATTGGGGTATAACCCTTTTTTGTGATCCTCTAACATGCGATCGAACTTTAGCTTCTCCTTTTGACTTTCGCATTGCGTCCTTGCATCGACAATGACCCGACGGAGATCATCATCATCGGGCACATTGTCTGGTTCCTCTTGATCTTCAGCAGCTTCACCCATTGTAGCATCATTGGGCACATTGTCTGGTTCCTCTTGATCTTCACCAGCTCCCCCCGTTGCAGCATCACCGTATTCAGGGGGCACATTGTTGTCATCGTACTCTTCTTCTTCGTTGTCTTCCATCATAACCCCTATTTATTCGTGCCTCGTCCAAACATTATAGTGTGGCATGAAACCCTTGTAAAGTAGGTGGGAGTGAAGGATTTTCCGGTTAGAGTAAGACCTCGTATTCCCACATTCAGTGCATGGACAACACATAAAACCATTCTGCTTGTTTGCCTCAGCCGCATCGAGAAACTCATGCACGCCCTTAATGTACTCGCGGGTGTGTCTGTCACCGTACATCCATTGCCGGTTCATCTGCGTGCATTATATATATAATTAAGTGTCCAAATTAATAGAAGTTCATCATCACATTAAAACCAAAATGCATACATAGTTCTCATCTAACAACATATAGCTCTCCAGAGCATCTAATTAATTAAACCATACATTGAAACTATGTAAAACATTTCAATGCGAAAACAAATGCGATCATAATCACAACCAAGGTAACAATTGATTCAACGGCATAATGATACCAAGCCTCGGTATGAATGGCATATTTTCTAATCTTTCTAATCTTCAAGCGCATTGCATCCATCTTGATCTTGTGATCATCGACGACATCCGCAACATGCAACTCCAATATCATCTTCTCCTCCTCAATTTTTTATTTTTTCCTTCAACAAATTGTTTTCTTCTTCAACTAAATTTAACCTCTCGACAATAGGGTCGGTTGGCATTTCCGATTCACATACATCCTACATAAATAAAATCTATGTCACGTTGGTCGGCATAATTTTCATAAACAATAAATGAACCAATTGTTATAAAGATAATATATATACCACATCCGAATCATATACAGGACGAGGGCTGACGGGGGCGGATACCAAAACCATCGCACTATATAAGATGCAATAATAAAAGTAAGAAAATAATACAAGTATCTATGTAAATATACAAGTAAGAATAGTTTTCCTTTCAGAAAGAAGATAAGAACAAGAGGCTCACCACGGTGGTGCCGGCGATGAGCTCGGCGCGGGTGATCGATGGCGGTGAAGACGGGGACGGGGCGTGACGGACCGCTAAACCTAGACAAATATTATGAAAAATGGAGCTTGGAGGTCGAGCTTGGAGAGGAGAAAGCTTAAGTAGTGTGGCTCGGTCATTCCATCGAACACCTTGTGTGCATAGGAGGTGAGCTAGAGCACCACCAAGCCCTCTCCCCCTCGGCCTAAGAAAAACAGAGCACAGGGGTGCTCTGCTCGCGAGCGAGGGGTATATATAGGCACCTCATTGGTCCCGGTTGGTGACATGATCCGGGACTAAAGGGGAGCCTTTGGTCCCGGTTCAAGCCACCAACCGGGACCAATGGTGGTGGGCCAGGAGCGAGGCCCATTTGTCCCGGTTCATCCCACCAACCGGGACCAAAAGGTCCAGATGAACCGGGACCAATGGCCCACGTGGCCCGGCCGGCCCCCTGGGCTCACGAACCGGGACCAATGCCCACATTGGTCCCGGTTCTGGACTGAACCGGGACTAATGGGCTGACCCGGCCTGGACTAAAGCCCTATTTTCTACTAGTGAAGTGCCCTAGGTCTTCATGAGCAAGCAAGTTGGATGCACACCCACTTAGTTTCTTTTGTTGAGCTTTCATACATTTATAGCTCTAGTGCATCCGTTGCATGGCAATCCCTACTCAATCGATGGGCATCTCCCTAGCCCATTGATTAGCCTCGTTGATGTGAGACTTTCTCCTTTTTTGTCTTCTCCACACAACCCCCATCATTATATTCTATTCCACCCATAGTGCTATATCCATGGCTCACGCTCATGTATTGCGTGAAAGTTCATGAGTTTAAAATTATTAAGGTATGAAACAATTGCTTGGCTTGTCATCGGGGTTGTGCATGATGAGAGCATTCTTGTGTGACGAAAATGGAGCATGACTAAACTATATGATTTTGTAGGGATGAACTTTCTTTGGCCATGTTACTTTGAGAAAACATAATTGCTTTGTTAGTTTGCTTGAAGTGTTATTATTCTTTATGTCAATATGAACTTTTATGTTGAATCTTTCTAATCTGAATATTCATACCACAATTAATAAATTTTGCATTGAAATTATGCCAAGTAGCACTCCGCATCAAAAATTCTCTTTTTATCATTCAAATTATGCCAAGTAGCACTCCGCAACTTTCTGTATCCACGAGATCCCATCTTGGGGCCTGTTCCGGAGCTCCGCCGGAGAGGGCCGTCATCACGGAGGGCTTCTACATCATCATAGCCCCTCCGATGAAGTGTGAGTAGTTTACCTCAGACCTTCGGGTCCATAGTTATTAGCTAGATGGCTTCTTCTCTCTTTTTGGATCTCAATACAATGTTCTCCCCCTCTCTTGTGGAGATCTATTCAATGTAATCTTCTTCTTCTGCGGTGTGTTTGTTGTGACCGATGAATTGTGGGTTTATGATCAAGTCTATCTATGAACAATATTTGAATCTTCTCTGAATTCTTTTATGTATGATTGGTTATCTTTGCAAGTCTCTTTGAATTATCTGTTTGGTTTGGCCAACTAGATTGGTAGTTCTTGCCATGGGAGAAGTGCTTAGCTTTGGGTTTGATCTTGCGGTGTTCTTTCCCAGTGACAGAAGGGGCAGTAGGACACGTATTGTATCGTTGCCATCGAGTATAACAAGATGGGGTTTATTTCATATTGCATGAATTTATCTCTCTACATCATGTCATCTTGCTTAAAGCGTTACTCTATTTTTAACTTAATACTCTAGATGCATGGTGGATAGAAGTCGATGAGTGTAGTAATAGTAGTAGATGCAGAATCGTTTCGATCTACTTGTCACGGACGTGATGCCTATATACATGATCATGCCTAGATATTCTCATAACTATGCTCAATTCTGTCAATTGCTCAACAGTAATTTGTTCACCCACCGTAGAAAACTTATGCTCTTGAGAGAAGCCACTAGTGAAACCTATGGCCCCCGGGTCTATTCTCATCATAAGAATCTCCATCACTTTAATCTTGCTTTGTTTTTACTTTGCCTTTTACTTTTCACTTTGCATCTTTATATCAAAAATACCAAAAATATTATCTATCGGATCTCACTTCCGTAAGTGACCGTGAAAGGATTGACAACCCCTAATCGCGTTGGTTGCGTTGAGCTCTTTGTGTTGTGTACGTACGAGGGACTTGCGCGTGGCCTCCTACTGGATTGATACCTTGGTTCTCAAAAACTGAGGGAAATACATACGCTACTCTGCTGCATCATCCTTTCCTCTTCGAGGAAAACCAACGCAAGCTCAAGAGGTAGCAACGCTTCTTTAAAGTACTGCATCGGGGCTTTTTATCGAGGATGTACCGGAGGGCCACCTTCTTGCGAGCCATTTCCAACAAAGCGATAGAACAACAAATGAGAGTTGCTTTGTTTTGGTGAGTTGAAAGCAATGGGGGTGGGTAGATTTATAGTGGAGGACCAACCAAGGCCCAAGATGAGGAAACTATTAAATGTACGTTGATAGGATAAGGAGGTGCTTCATAAAAGCACATCATTTATTGAAATTAACACATATAATACTCATAGTAGTCAGTCAAGCAAAAAAATGCATTAGAAGACTCATTTCTCTCAAGAGCCACTTGAATCTTTATTAACATGATATGCTTATTGTTGGAAATATGCCCTAGAGGCAATAATAAATTAGTTATTATTATATTTTCTTGTTCATGATAATCGTTTATTATCCATGCTAGAATTGTATTGATAGGAAACTCAGATACATGTGTGGATACATAGACAACACCATGTCCCTAGTAAGCCTCTAGTTGACTAGCTCGTTGATCAATAGATGGTTACGGTTTCCTGACCATGGACATTGGATGTCATTGATAACGGGATCACATCATTAGGAGAATGATGTGATGGACAAGACCCAATCCTAAGCATAGCACTAGATCGTGTAGTTCGTATGCTAAAGCTTTTCTAATGTCAAGTATCATTTCCTTAGACCATGAGATTGTGCAACTCCCGGATACCGTAGGAATGCTTTGGGTGTGCCAAACGTCACAACGTAACTGGGTGGCTATAAAGGTACACTATGGGTATCTCCGAAAGTGTTTGTTGGGTTGGCACGAATCGAGACTGGGATTTGTCACTCCGTGTAAACGGAGAGGTATCTCTGGGCCCACTCGGTAGGACATCATCATAATGTGCACAATGTGATCAAGGAGTTGATCACGGGATGATGTGTTACGGAACAAGTAAATAGACTTGCCGGTAACGAGATTGAACAAGGTATCGGGATACCGACGATCGAATCTCGGGCAAGTATCGTACCGCTAGACAAAGGGAATTGTATATGGGATTGATTAAGTCCTTGACATCGTGGTTCATCCGATGAAATCATCGTGGAACATGTGGGAGCCAACATGGGTATCCAGATCCCGCTGTTGGTTATTGACCGGAGAGTCATCTCGGTCATGTCTGCATGTCTCCCGAACCCGTAGGGTCTACACACTTAAGGTTCGGTGACGCTAGGGTTATAGAGATATTAGTATGCGGTAACCCGAAAGTTGTTCGGAGTCCCGGATGAGATCCCGGACGTCAGGAGGAGTTCCGGAATGGTCCGGAGGTAAAGAATTATATATAGGAAGTGCTATTTTGGCCATCGGGACAAGTTTCGGGGTCACCGGTATTGTACCGGGGGCCACATGGGCTATAGGGGGTGCGCCTTGGCCTATATGGGCCAAGGGCACCAGCCCCTAGAGGCCCATGCGGCAAAGGGACAAGAGGAGGGGAGAGTCCTAAAGGGGGAAGGCACCTCCGAGGTGCCTTGGGGAGGATGGACTCCTCCCCCCCTTGGCCGCACCCTTCCTTGGAGGAAGGGGCAAGGCTGCACCCTCCCCCTCTCCCTTGGCCCTATATATAGTGGGGGGAAGGGAGGGAAACAAAACCTAAGCCCTGGCGCTTCCCTCTCCCTCCCATGACACATCTCCCTCCTCCCGCAGTGCTTGGCGAAGCCCTGTTGGAATCCCGCTACTTCCACCACCACGCTGTCGTGCTGTTGGATCTCCATCAACCTCTCCTCCCCCCTTGCTGGATCAAGAAGGAGGAGACGTCGCTGCTCCGTACGTGTGTTGAACGCGGAGGTGCCGTCCGTTCGGCGCTAGGATCATCGGTGATTTGGATCACGACGAGTACGACTCCATCAACCCCGTTCTCTTGAACGCTTCCGCGCGCGATCTACAAGGGTATGTAGATCCACTCCTCCCTCGTTGCTAGATGACTCCATAGATAGATCTTGGTGACACGTAGGAAAATTTTGAATTTCTGCTACGTTCCCCAACAGTGGCATCATGAGCTAGGTCTATGCGTAGTTTCTATGCACGAGTAGAACACAAAGTAGTTGTGGGCGTTGATTTTGTTCAATATGCTTGCCGTTACTAGTCTTATCTTGATTCGGCGGCACCGTGGGATGAAGCGGCCCGGACCGACCTTACACGTACTCTTACGTGAGACTGGTTCCACCGACTGACATGCACTAGTTGCATAAGGTGGCTAGCGGATGTCTGTCTCTCCCACTTTAGTCGGATCGGATTCGATGAAAAGGGTCCTTATGAAGGGTAAATAGCAATTGGCATATCACGTTGTGGTCTTTGTGTAGGTAAGAAACTTTCTTGCTAGAAACCCATAGCAGCCACGTAAAACATGCAAACAACAATTAGAGGACGTCTAACTTGTCTTTGCAGGGTATGCTATGTGATGTGATATGGCCAAAGGATGTGATGAATGATATATGTGATGTATGAGATTGATCATGTTCTTGTAATAGGAATCACGACTTGCATGTCGATGAGTATGACAACCGGCAGGAGCCATAGGAGTTGTCTTAATTTATTTATGACCTGCGTGTCAACATAAACATCATGTAATTACTTTACTTTATTGCTAACCGTTAGCTGTAGTAGTAGAAGTAATAGATGACGAGACAACTTCAAGAAGACACGATGATGGAGATCATGATGATGGAGATCATGGTGTCATGCCGGTGACGTTGATGATCATGGAGCCCCGAAGATGGAGATCAAAAGGAGCAAGATGATATTGGCCATATCATGTCACCATTTGATTGCATGTGATGTTTATCATGTTTTTGCATCTTGTTTACTTAGAACGACGGTAGTAAATAAGATGATCCCTCATAAAATTTCAAGAAAGTGTTCCCCCTAACTGTGCACCGTTGCGACAGTTCGTTGTTTCGAAGCACCACGTGATGATCGGGTGTGATAGATTCTAACGTTCACATACAACGGGTGTAAGACAGATTTACACACGCGAAACACTTAGGTTGACTTGACGAGCCTAGCATGTGTATAGACATGGCCTCGGAACACAGAAGACCGAAAGGTCGAGCATGAGTCGTATGGTAGATACGATCAGCATGAAGATGTTCACCGATGTTGACTAGTCCGTCTCACGTGATGATCGGACACGGCCTAGTTGACTCAGATCATGTAATCACTTAGATGACTAGAGGGATGTCTATCTGAGTGGGAGTTCATAAGATGAACTTAATTATCCTGAACATAGTCAAAAGGTCCTCGCAAATTATGTCGTAGCTCGCGCTTCAGTTCTACTGATTAGATATGTTCCTAGAGAAAATTTAGTTGAAAGTTGATAGTAGCAATTATGCGGACTAGGTCCGTAAACTGAGGATTGTCCTCATTGCTTCATAGAAGGCTTATATCCTTAATGCACCGCTCAGTGTGCTAAACCTCGAACGTTGTCTATGGATGTTGCGAACATCTGACATACACATTTTGATAACTACGTGATAGTTCAGTTAAACGGCTTAGAGTTGAGGCACCGAAGACGTTTTGAAACATCGCGAAACATATGAGATGTTTCGAGGGCTGAAATTGGGATTTCAGGATCGTGCCCACGTCAAGAGGTATAAGACCTCCGACGATTTTCTTAGCCTGCAAACTAAGGGAGAAAAGCTCAATTGTTGAACTAGTGCTCAGATTGTCTGAGTACAACAATCATTTGAATCAAGTGGGAGTTGATCTTCCAGATAAGATAGTGATGTTTCTCCGAAGTCATTACCACCAAGCTGCTAGAGCTTCATGATGAACTATGATATATCAGGGACATATATGATGATCCTTGAGATATTCGCGATGTTTGACACCGCGAAAGTAGAAATCAAGAAGGAGCATCAATTGTTGATGGTTGGTGAAACCACTAGTTTCAAGAAGGGCAAGGGAACAAAGGGATACTTCATGAAACAGCAATTCAGCTGCTGCTCCAGTGAAGAAACCCAAGGTTGAGCCCAAACCCGAGACTAAGTGCTTCTGTAATAAGGGGAACATCCACTGGAGCAGAATTACCCTAGATACTTGGTAGATGAGAAGGCTGGCAAGGTCGATAGAAGTATATTGGATATACATTGTGTTGATGTGTACTTTACTAGTACTCCTAGTAGCACCAGGGTATTAGATACCGGTTCGGTTGCTAAGTGTTAGTAACTCGAAATAAAAGCTACGGAATAAACAGAGACTAGCTAAAGGTGAGCTGACGATATGTGTTGGAAGTGTTTCCAATGTTGATATGATCAAGCATCGCACGCTCCCTCTACCATCGAGGTTGGTGTTTGCGTTGAGCATAGACATGATTGGATTATGTCTATCGCAATACGGTTATTCATTTAAGGAGAATAACAGTTACTCTGTTTATTTGAATAATACCTTCAATGGTCTTGCACCTAAAATGAATGGTTCATTGAATCTCGATCATAGTGATACACATGTTCATGCCAAAAGATATAAGATAGTAATGATAGTACCACCTACTTGTGGCACTGCCACTTAAGTCATATCGGTGTAAAACGCATGAAGAAGCTCCATGTTGATGGATCTTTGGGCTCACTCATTTTTGAAAGGTTTGAGACATGCGAACCATGTCTATTGGTGTATATGCATGAAGAAACTCCATGCAGATGGATCGTTTGGACTCACTTGATTTTGAATCACTTGAGACATGCAAATCATACCACATGGGCAAGATGACTGAAAGCCTCGTTTTCAGTAAAATGGAACTAGAAAGCAACTTGTTGGAAGTAATACATTTTGATGTGTGCAGTCCAATGAGTGCTGAGGCGTGTAGTGGATATCGTTATGTTCTTACTTCACAGATGATTTGAGTAGATGTTGAGTATATTTACTTGATGAATCACAAGTCTGAATTATTGAAAGGTTCAAGTAATTTCAGGGTGAAGTTGAAAGATCATCGTGACAAAAGGATAAAAGATCTATGATATGATCATAGAGATGAATATCTGAATTACGAGTTTGGCATAGAATTAAGACATTGTGGAAATTGTTTCACAACTAATACAGCCTGGAACACCATAGTGTGATGGTGTGTCCGAACATCATAACTGCACCCTATTGGATATGATGCATACCATGATGTCTCTTATCGAATTACCACGATAGTTTATGGGTTAGGCATTAAAGACAACCACATTCACTTTAAATAAGGCACCACGTAATTCCGATGAGATGACACCGTATGAACTATGGTTTAGAGAAACCTAAGCTGTCATTTCTTAAAAGTTTGGGGCTGCGACGCTTATGTGAAAAAGTTTCAGGCTGATAAGCTCGAACCCAAAGCGGATAAGTGCATCTTCATAGGACACCCAAAACAGTTGGATATACCTTCTGTCTCAGATCCGAAAGCAATAAGGGATTGTTTCTAGAATTGGGTCCTTTCTCGAGGAAAAGTTTCTCTCGAAAGAATTGAGTGGGAGGATGGTGGAGACTTGATGAGGTTATTGAACCATCTCTTCAACTAGCGTGTGGCAGGGCATAGGAAGTTGTTCCTGTGGCACCTACACCAATTGAAGTGGAAGCTTATGATAGTGATCATGAAACTTCAGATCAAGTCACTACCAAACCTCGTGGGATGACAAGGATGCGTACTCCTTCAGAGTGGTACGTAATCCTGTCTTGGAAGTCATGTTGCTAGACAACAATGAACCTACGAGCTATGGAGAAGCGATGGTGGGCCCGGATTCCGATAAATGGCTCGAGGCCATAAAATCCGAGAGAGGATCCATGTATGAAAACAAAGTGTAGACTTTGGCAGAACGGCTCGATGGTCGTAAGGCTATTCAGTACAGATGGATTTTAAAAGGAAGATGGACAATGATGGTAAGTATCACCATTAAGAAAGCTCGACTTGTCGTTAAGATGTTTTCCGACAAGTTCAAGGAGTTGACTACGGTGAGACTTTCTCACTCGTAGCGATGCTAAGAGTCTGTTGGAATTATATTAGCGATTACTGCGTTATTTATGAAATCTTGCAGATAGGATGTCAAAACATTGTTTCCTCGACGATTTTCTTGAGGAAAGGTTGTATGTGATACAACCAGAAGGTTTTGTCAATCCTGAAAGATGCTAATAAGTATGCAAAGCTCCAGCAATCCTTCTAAGGACTGGAGTAAGCATCTCGGAGTTGGAATGTATGCTTTGATGAGATGACCAAAGATTTTGGGTGTATACAAAGTTTATGAGAAACTTGTATTTCCAAAGAAGTGAGTGGGAGCACTATAGAATTTCTGATGAATATATGTTGTTGACATATTGTTGATCAGAAATGACGTAGAATTTCTGGAAAGCATATAGGGTTATTTGGAAAGTGTTTTTTCAATGGAAAGCCTGGATTAAGCTGCTTGAACATTGAGCATCAAGATCTATAAGGATAGATCAAAACGCTTAATGGTACTTTCAAATGAGCACATACCTTGACATGATCTTGAAGGTGTTCAAGATGGATCAGTCAAAGAAGGAGTTCTTGCCTAAGTTGTAAGGTATGAAGTTAAGACTTAAAGCTCGACCACGGCAGAATAGAGAGAAAGGACGAAGGTCATCCCCTATGCTTAAGACATAGGCTCTACAGTATGCTAAGCTGTGTACCGCACCTGAAATGTGCCTTGCCATGAGTCAGTCAAGGGGTAGAAGAGTGATCTAAGAATGGATCACAGGACAGCGGTCAAAGTTATCCTTAGTAACTAGTGGACTAAGGAATTTTCTCGATTATGGAGGTGGTAAAAGAGTTCGTCGTAAAGGGTTACGCCGATGCAAGCTTAACACCTATCCGGATAGCTCTGAGTAGAGATATCGGATACGTATAATGGAGCAACAATTTAGAATAGCTCCAAGTAGAACAGTTATTTGAAATGGCTCCAAATATAGCGTAGTAGCTGCATCTAGGAGATGACATAGAGATTTGCGACGTACATACGGATCTGAATGTTGCAGACCCGTTGACTAAAACCTCTCTCACAAGCAACATGATCAAACCCAGAACTCATTGAGTGTTAATCACATAGTGATGTGAACTAGATTATTGACTCTAGTAAACTCTTTGGATGTTGGTTACATGGCGATGTGACCTGTGAAGTGTTGATCACATGGCGATGTGAACTAGATTATTAACTCTAGTGCAAGTGGGAGACTGTTGGAAATATGCCCTAGAGGCAATAATAAATTAGTTATTATTATATTTCCTTGTTCATGATAATCGTTTATTATCCATGCTAGAATTGTATTGATAGGAAACTCAGATACATGTGTGGATATATAGACAACACCATGTCCCTAGTAAGCCTCTAGTTGACTAGCTCGTTAATCAATAGATGGTTACGGTTTCCTGACCATAGACACTGGATGTCATTGCTAACGGGATCACATCATTAGGAGAATAATGTGATGGACAAGACCCAATCCTAAGCATAGCACTAGATCGTGTAGTTCGTATGCTAAAGCTTTTCTAATGTCAAGTATCATTTCCTTAGACCATGAGATTGTGCAACTCCCGGATACCGTAGGAATGCTTTGGGTGTGCCAAACGTCACAACGTAACTGGGTGGCTATAAAGGTACACTACGGGTATCTCCGAAAGTGTCTGTTGGGTTGGCACGAATCGAGACTGGGATTTGTCACTCCGTGTAAACGGAGAGGTATCTCTGGGCCCACTCGGTAGGACATCATCATAATGTGCACAATGTGATCAAGGAGTTGATCACGGGATGATGTGTTACGGAACGAGTAAAGAGACTTGCCGGTAACGAGATTGAACAAGGTATCGGGATACCGACGATCGAATCTCGGGCAAGTATCATACCGCTAGACAAAGGGAATTGTATACGGGATTGATTAAGTCCTTGACATCGTTGTTCATCCGATGAGATCATCGTGGAACATGTGGGAGCCAACATGGGTATCCAGATCCCACTGTTGGTTATTGACCGGAGAGTCATCTCGGTCATGTCTGCATGTCTCCCGAACCCGTAGGGTCTACACACTTAAGGTTCGGTGACGCTAGGGTTATAGAGATATTAGTATGCGGTAACCCGAAAGTTGTTCGGAGTCCCGGATGAGATCCCGGACGTCAGGAGGAGTTCCGGAATGGTCCGGAGGTAAAGAATTATATATAGGAAGTGCTATTTCGGCCATCGGGACAAGTTTCGGGGTCACCGGTATTGTACCGGGACCACCGGAAGGGTGCCGGGGGTCCACCGGGTGGGGCCACCTGCCCCGGGGGCCACATGGGCTGTAGGGGGTGCGCCTTGGCCTATATGGGCCAAGGGCACCAGCCCCTAGAGGCCCATGCGCCAAAGGGACAAGAGGAGGGGAGAGTCCTAAAGGGGGAAGGCACCTCCGAGGTGCCGTGGGGAGGATGGACTCCTCCCCCCCTTGGCCGCACCCTTCCTTGGAGGAAGGGGCAAGGCTGCGCCCTCCCCCTCTCCCTTGGCCCTATATATAGTGGGGTGAAGGGAGGGAAACAAAACCTAAGCCCTGGCGCCTCCCTCTCCCTCCCATGACACATCTCCCTCCTCCCGTAGTGCTTGGCGAAGCCCTGTTGGAATCCCGCTACTTCCACCACCACGCCATCATGCTGTTGGATCTCCATCAACCTCTCCTCCCCCCTTGCTGGATCAAGAAGGAGGAGACGTCGCTGCTCCGTACGTGTGTTGAACGCGGAGGTGCCGTCCGTTCGGCGCTAGGATCATCGGTGATTTGGATCACGACGAGTACGACTCCATCAACCCCGTTCTCTTGAACGCTTCCGCGCGCGATCTACAAGGGTATGTAGATCCACTCCTCCCTCGTTGCTAGATGACTCCATAGATAGATCTTGGTGACACGTAGGAAAATTTTGAATTTCTGCTACGTTCCCCAACAGTGGCATCATGAGCTAGGTCTATGCGTAGTTTCTATGCACGAGTAGAACACAAAGTAGTTGTGGGCGTTGATTTTGTTCAATATGCTTGCCGTTACTAGTCTTATCTTGATTCGGCGGCATCGTGGGATGAAGCGGCCCGGACCGACCTTACACGTACTCTTACGTGAGACTGGTTCCACCGACTGACATGCACTAGTTGCATAAGGTGGCTAGCGGATGTCTGTCTCTCCCACTTTAGTCGGATCGGATTCGATGAAAAGGGTCCTTATGAAGGGTAAATAGCAATTGGCATATCATGTTGTGGTCTTTGTGTAGGTAAGAAACTTTCTTGCTAGAAACCCATAGCAGCCACGTAAAACATGCAAACAACAATTAGAGGACGTCTAACTTGTCTTTGCAGGGTATGCTATGTGATGTGATATGGCCAAAGGATGTGATGAATGATATATGTGATGTATGAGATTGATCATGTTCTTGTAATAGGAATCACGACTTGCATGTCGATGAGTATGACAACCGGCAGGAGCCATAGGAGTTGTCTTAATTTATTTATGACCTGCGTGTCAACATAAACATCATGTAATTACTTTACTTTATTGCTAACCGTTAGCTGTAGTAGTAGAAGTAATAGATGACGAGACAACTTCAAGAAGACACGATGATGGAGATCATGATGATGGAGATCATGGTGTCATGCCGGTGACGTTGATGATCATGGAGCCCCGAAGATGGAGATCAAAAGGAGCAATATGATATTGGCCATATCATGTCACCATTTGATTGCATGTGATGTTTATCATGTTTTTGCATCTTGTTTACTTAGAACGACGGTAGTAAATAAGATGATCCCTCATAAAATTTCAAGAAAGTGTTCCCCCTAACTGTGCACCGTTGCGACAGTTCGTTGTTTCGAAGCACCACGTGATGATCGGGTGTGATAGATTCTAACGTTCACATACAACGGGTGTAAGACAGATTTACACACGCAAAACACTTAGGTTGACTTGACGAGCCTAGCATGTGTACAAACATGGCCTCGGAACACAGAAGACCGAAAGGTCGAGCATGAGTCGTATGGTAGATACGATCAGCATGAAGATGTTCACCGATGTTGACTAGTCCGTCTCACGTGATGATCGGACACGGCCTAGTTGACTCAGATCATGTAATCACTTAGATGACTAGAGGGATGTCTATCTGAGTGCGAGTTAATAAGATGAACTTAATTATCCTGAACATAGTCAAAAGGTCCTCGCAAATTATGTCGTAGCTCGCGCTTCAGTTCTACTGATTAGATATGTTCCTAGAGAAAATTTAGTTGAAAGTTGATAGTAGCAATTATGCGGACTAGGTCCGTAAACTGAGGATTGTCCTCATTGCTTCATAGAAGGCTTATGTCCTTAATGCACCGCTCAGTGTGCTGAACCTCGAACGTTGTCTATGGATGTTGCGAACATCTGACATACACATTTTGATAACTACGTGATAGTTCAGTTAAACGGCTTAGAGTTGAGGCACCGAAGACGTTTTGAAACATCGCGAAACATATGAGATGTTTCGAGGGCTGAAATTGGGATTTCAGGCTCGTGCCCACGTCAAGAGGTATAAGACCTCCGACGATTTTCTTAGCCTGCAAACTAAGGGAGAAAAGCTCAATTGTTGAACTAGTGCTCAGATTGTCTGAGTACAACAATCATTTGAATCAAGTGGGAGTTGATCTTCCAGATAAGATAGTGATGTTTCTCCGAAGTCACTACCACCAAGCTGCTAGAGCTTCGTGATGAACTATGATATATCAGGGACATATATGATGATCCTTGAGATATTCACGATGTTTGACACCGCGAAAGTAGAAATCAAGAAGGAGCATCAATTGTTGATGGTTGGTGAAACCACTAGTTTCAAGAAGGGCAAGGGAACAAAGGGATACTTCATGAAACGACAATTCAGCTGCTGCTCTAGTGAAGAAACCCAAGGTTGAGCCCAAACCCGAGACTAAGTGCTTCTGTAATAAGGGGAACAACCACTGGAGCAGAATTACCCTAGATACTTGGTATATGAGAAGGCTGGCAAGGTCGATAGAAGTATATTGGATATACATTGTGTTGATGTGTACTTTACTAGTACTCCTAGTAGCACTAGGGTATTAGATACCGGTTCGGTTGCTAAGTGTTAGTAACTCGAAATAAAAGCTACGGAATAAACAGAGACTAGCTAAAGGTGAGCTGACGATATGTGTTGGAAGTGTTTCCAATGTTGATATGATCAAGCATCGCACGCTCCCTCTACCATCGAGGTTGGTGTTTGCGTTGAGCATAGACATGATTGGATTATGTCTATCGCAATACGGTTATTCATTTAAGGAGAATAACGGTTACTCTGTTTATTTGAATAATACCTTCAATGGTCTTGCACCTAAAATGAATGGTTCATTGAATCTCGGTCATAGTGATACACATGTTCATGCCAAAAGATATAAGATAGTAATGATAGTACCACCTACTTGTGGCACTGCCACTTAAGTCATATCGGTGTAAAACGCATGAAGAAGCTCCATGTTGATGGATCTTTGGGCTCACTCGTTTTTGAAAGGTTTGAGACATGCGAACCATGTCTATTGGTGTATATGCATGAAGAAACTCCATGCAGATGGATCGTTTGGACTCACTTGATTTTGAATCACTTGAGACATGCAAATCATACCACATGGGCAAGATGACTGAAAGCCTCATTTTCAGTAAAATGGAACTAGAAAGCAACTTGTTGGAAGTAATACATTTTGATGTGTGCAGTCCAATGAGTGCTGAGGCGTGTAGTGGATATCGTTATGTTCTTACTTCACAGATGATTTGAGTAGATGTTGAGTATATTTACTTGATGAATCACGAGTCTGAATTATTGAAAGGTTCAAGTAATTTCAGGGTGAAGTTGAAAGATCATCGTGACAAAAGGATAAAAGATCTATGATATGATCATAGAGATGAATATCTGAATTACGAGTTTGGCATAGAATTAAGACATTGTGGAAATTATTTCACAACTAATACAGCCTGGAACACCATAGTGTGATGGTGTGTCCGAACATCATAACTGCACCCTATTGGATATGATGCATACCATGATGTCTCTTATCGAATTACCACGATAGTTTATGGGTTAGGCATTAAAGACAACCACATTCACTTTAAATAAGGCACCACGTAATTCCGATGAGATGACACCGTATGAACTATGGTTTAGAGAAACCTAAGCTGTCATTTCTTAAAAGTTTGGGGCTGCGACGCTTATGTGAAAAAGTTTCAGGCTGATAAGCTCGAACCCAAAGCGGATAAATGCATCTTCATAGGACACCCAAAACAGTTGGATATACCTCCTGTCTCAGATCCGAAAGCAATAAGGGATTGTTTCTAGAATCGGGTCCTTTCTCGAGGAAAAGTTTCTCTCGAAAGAATTGAGTGAGAGGATGGTGGAGACTTGATGAGGTTATTGAACCATCTCTTCAACTAGCGTGTGGCAGGGCACAGGAAGTTGTTCCTGTGGCACCTACACCAATTGAAGTGGAAGCTTATGATAGTGATCATGAAACTTCAGATCAAGTCACCACCAAACCTCGTGGGATGACAAGGATGCGTACTCCTTCAGAGTGGTACGTAATCCTGTCTTGGAAGTCATGTTGCTAGACAACAATGAACCTACGAGCTATGGAGAAGCGATGGTGGGCCCGAATTCCGATAAATGGCTCGAGGCCATAAAATCCGAGAGAGGATCCATGTATGAAAACAAAGTGTAGACTTTGGCAGAACGGCTCGATGGTCGTAAGTCTATTGAGTACAGATGGATTTTAAAAGGAAGATGGACAATGATGGTAAGTATCACCATTAAGAAAGCTCGACTTGTCGTTAAGATGTTTTCCGACAAGTTCAAGGAGTTGACTACGGTGAGACTTTCTCACTCGTAGCGATGCTAAGAGTCTGTTGGAATTATATTAGCGATTACTGCGTTATTTATGAAATCTTGCAGATAGGATGTCAAAACATTGTTTCCTCGACGATTTTCTTGAGGAAAGGTTGTATGTGATACAACCGGAAGGTTTTGTCAATCCTGAAAGATGCTAATAAGTATGCAAAGCTCCAGCAATCCTTCTAAGGACTGGAGTAAGCATCTCGGAGTTGGAATGTATGCTTTGATGAGATGATCAAAGATTTTGGATGTATAAAAAGTTTATGAGAAACTTGTATTTCCAAAGAAGTGAGTGGGAGCACTATAGAATTTCTGATGAATATATGTTGTTGACATATTGTTGATCAGAAATGACGTAGAATTTCTGGAAAGCATATAGGGTTATTTGGAAAGTGTTTTTTCAATGGAAAGCCTGGATTAAGCTGCTTGAACATTGAGCATCAAGATCTATAAGGATAGATCAAAACGCTTAATGGTACTTTCAAATGAGCACATACCTTGACATGATCTTGAAGGTGTTCAAGATGGATCAGTCAAAGAAGGAGTTCTTGCCTAAGTTGTAAGGTATGAAGTTAAGACTTAAAGCTCGACCACGGCAGAATAGAGAGAAAGGACGAAGGTCGTCCCCTATGCTTAAGACATAGGCTCTACAGTATGCTAAGTTGTGTACCGCACCTGAAATGTGCCTTGCCATGAGTCAGTCAAGGGGTAGAAGAGTGATCTAAGAATGGATCACAGGACAGCGGTCAAAGTTATCCTTAGTAACTAGTGGACTAAGGAATTTTCTCGATTATGGAGGTGGTAAAAGAGTTCGTCGTAAAGGGTTACGCCGATGCAAGCTTAACACCTATCCGGATAGCTCTGAGTAGAGATATCGGATACGTATAATGGAGCAACAATTTAGAATAGCTCCAAGTAGAACAGTTATTTGAAATGGCTCCAAATATAGCGTAGTAGCTGCATCTAGGAGATGACATAGAGATTTGCGAAGTACATACGGATCTGAATGTTGCAGACCCGTTGACTAAAACCTCTCTCACAAGCAACATGATCAAACCCAGAACTCATTGAGTGTTAATCACATAGTGATGTGAACTAGATTATTGACTCTAGTAAACTCTTTGGATGTTGGTTACATGGCGATGTGACCTGTGAAGTGTTGATCACATGGCGATGTGAACTAGATTATTGACTCTAGTGCAAGTGGGAGACTGTTGGAAATATGCCCTAGAGGCAATAATAAATTAGTTATTATTATATTTCCTTGTTCATGATAATCGTTTATTATCCATGCCAGAATTGTATTGATAGGAAACTCAGATGCATGTGTGGATACATAGACAACACCATGTCCCTAGTAAGCCTCTAGTTGACTAGCTCGTTGATCAATAGATGGTTACGGTTTCCTGACCATAGACACTGGATGTCATTGCTAACGGGATCACATCATTAGGAGAATAATGTGATGGACAAGACCCAATCCTAAGCATAGCACTAGATCGTGTAGTTCGTATGCTAAAGCTTTTCTAATGTCAAGTATCATTTCCTTAGACCATGAGATTGTGCAACTCCCGGATACCGTAGGAATGCTTTGGGTGTGCCAAACGTCACAACGTAACTGGGTGGCTATAAAGGTACACTACGGGTATCTCCGAAAGTGTCTGTTGGGTTGGCACGAATCGAGACTGGGATTTGTCACTCCGTGTAAACGGAGAGGTATCTCTGGGCCCACTCGGTAGGACATCATCATAATGTGCACAATGTGATCAAGGAGTTGATCACGGGATGATGTGTTACGGAACGAGTAAAGAGACTTGCCGGTAACGAGATTGAACAAGGTATCGGGATACCGACGATCGAATCTCGGGCAAGTATCATACCGCTAGACAAAGGGAATTGTATACGGGATTGATTAAGTCCTTGACATCGTGGTTCATCCGATGAGATCATCGTGGAACATGTGGGAGCCAACATGGGTATCCAGATCCCGCTGTTGGTTATTGACCGGAGAGTCATCTCGGTCATGTCTGCATGTCTCCCGAACCCGTAGGGTCTACACACTTAAGGTTCGGTGACGCTAGGGTTATAGAGATATTAGTATGCGGTAACCCGAAAGTTGTTCAGAGTCCCGGATGAGATCCCGGACGTCAGGAGGAGTTCCGGAATGGTCCGGACGTAAAGAATTATATATAGGAAGTGCTATTTCGGCCATCGGGACAAGTTTCGGGGTCACCGGTATTGTACCGGGACCACCGGAAGGGTCCCGGGGGTCCACCGGGTGGGGCCACCTGCCCCGGGGGCCACATGGGCTGTAGGGGGTGCGCCTTGGCCTATATGGGCCAAGGGCACCAGCCCCTAGAGGCCCATGCGCCAAAGGGACAAGAGGAGGGGAGAGTCCTAAAGGGGGAAGGCACCTCCGAGGTGCCTTGGGGAGGATGGACTCCTCCCCCCCTTGGCCGCACCCTTCCTTGGAGGAAGGGGCAAGGCTGCGCCCTCCCCCTCTCCCTTGGCCCTATATATAGTGGGGGGAAGGGAGGGAAACAAAACCTAAGCCCTAGCGCCTCCCTCTCCCTCCCATGACACATCTCCCTCCTCCCGCAGTGCTTGGCGAAGCCCTGTTGGAATCCCGCTACTTCCACCACCACGCCGTCGTGCTGTTGGATCTCCATCAACCTCTCCTCCCCTCTTGCTGGATCAAGAAGGAGGAGACGTCGCTGCTCCGTACGTGTGTTGAACGCGGAGGTGCCGTCCGTTCGGCGCTAGGATCATCGGTGATTTGGATCACGACGAGTACGACTCCATCAACCCCGTTCTCTTGAACGCTTCCGCGCGCGATCTACAAGGGTATGTAGATCCACTCCTCCCTCGTTGCTAGATGACTCCATAGATAGATCTTGGTGACACGTAGAAAAAATTTGAATTTCTGCTACGTTCCCCAACACTTATACTATACATTATGAAATTAATTTTAATGTTTAATATGTTCTAAAGATGGATGCTTATTCAAACGCGTACATTCAATTGTAGCCAAGTTATTATAAAAATGCAGTAAGTAACATACTTAAATTATATCTTAATGCATAGGTGAACTGAAATTACTTACTTACAAAGATATGTACGCAATTAAACTGATTGGTCATGCACGTTGTGTGAATTAAGTTCTATCAATTTTTTCTATATGTGAATTAAATGTGGTTCCATATATTCAGGATTGGCCACAGTTGCTAGATGACCACTAGTGGTTGATGCTAACTAAACGTAATTACTGGTGGCCTATATTCCAAGGAAATAATTACTTCCATCTAGAAGATATGGACTGGACTTTTTCGTTAGATGCCTAGTTGAGCTAGCTAGTGCAGCTTTGCTATAGTTGTAAACATTTGCATCTCAAAATTATTTGTACTTTTTTTGAACACGGTATATATGTAGACGCTCATACATACGCACATACACTCACTCCTATGAATGCATACATGCACACATACTCTACCCCTATGAGTACCTCCGAGAGACTCAGCCGACACATTATATTGAAATTGACAAAGTCATTACAGATGCCTTTGTAGTTGATGGTAACGTCTCCTCCCACTGAACGCACATCGCCAGAAGGCCTGAAATAAATTCAGGAATATGCGATCGCCAATCCAAGTCTAGAACTTCAACCCTGGTGGGTTGGTTCTACCACAAGGAATCGAATCATCTGAGCACTGCTACGTGTGCTTGCCAAAGCTTTTCTCACAAAAAAAATTAATTATGTGTACTTAGAGGCCATATATAGATAGATATATTCAAAGTAAATATGAAAATGATAGCCATATCAACAAAATGTTCAATCATAGAAGCAAACACAAGTACTCACAATAAATGTAATGTTCTCCGGAGGCAATCAAGCCAATCCGACTTAAACCTGAAATATTCAGGTCTCATCATATAATTTGTGTGTCTAACGAAGCTTATGGCTTATTTTGGTCGCTATGTGGCTTTGTGGCAACTCGGCATTATACCATAACTAGCGGGGTGACCCGTTCATTTGCGCGGCTAGATTTTTTATATTTGTTATGTTTGTGTTTTTCATGTATATTGTATAATTGAAATTTATGCCATTACATACTTTATATAAAATTTAAATTACTAGTTCATTTCACTCTTTATTCAGTATTTTGTAATAAATATTCTCTGGAAAATTAGGTTCCTTTTGGACTTCATGTGAGTACCATATTTGTATCCCTTTTGAATATTTCGGTTGCTAGATTATTTTTACAAAGATTTCTATCTAGTTCGCATTGAACTAATGTGTTTTCATCTTTTCATCGTTTGTTTATTTATATGCGCATCACCTTTTCATTCCACTATTGCAGATGTTGATGTAAGTCTACCATGCTCGTGTCGTACTCGTTTGAGTATTGTTAAATTGACCATCGCCTAGTCCATTATATTATTTGCTCTTCTCTCCACTATTTACCCATCAACATCTGATTATCCTCCTTGAACAATACACCACACCTCATCGTAGCCGTGACTGTGGAACAACACAAACTGTTACCCTGGGTCACGGACTTCTTTTGTTTCATATAAGTTTCACCTTCCCCAAACATTTCAATAAACCATATTCCTAGCAATATGTTCTCAATGGTTTCATTATTTGCCTTTCCTTCAAACCATAACTCACATGAGGTGGGTGGAGTAGCCAACTGTGAGGTCAGCCATTCCTCACAGTCACTGTCCTTGTAGCTTTGTTTTTTTAAGTGCCTACTATGCTCTTTTGCAATAACACACTATTTAGAAGAGCTTAATCATTTATGATTTCTGGTTTCCATCTCATGACATTGTTTGTTTTTTGGTATAATACACTTGATTGCGCAACATTAACATGTTGCCATTCATCCCAATGTTCTTCTTATCCAGTGTGGTATATGCCATATATGTGCTCTTGTACATGCATATATCCTTGATATTTCACTAAATGTCGTTATAAAGAAGTGTCTGGTGGACAATTGTTTTCTATGCATAGGCTAACAACCTATTCCTCATGACTCAGTTCAGTTTTTGGCTACTATATTTTTTTCTCGCATATTTTTATTCTTGTGCATGCATGTCCGTATAGAAAGACATCCCTTTTGTTTCAAATGACTTCCTAATTACCTGTCTAGTGTTCCTTAAAAAATACTCCCTCCGTAAATTAATATAAGAGCGTTTAGATCACTACTTTAGTGATCTAAACACTCTTATATTAGTTTACAGAGGGAGTACATATCAAGTGCAATTGAGTCTTTTTGGTCTTCTATAGGCGTGTGCATGTCATTATGTAAATAGACTGCCCTTTGCTCAAAAAATAAAAAATAAAAGAAACAGACTGCCTAATTGTTACACGTATCTAGTGTATATTGAATCCATTGTTGTTTTATGTTTGAAACTGCCTACAGTATGATGATTTTTCGTACGTTTTTTGTACGACAAGACATAGGCACGTTTTCCGAGGTTTGGGCCCACACCATCAGACGAGTCTGGTCATACAAAAATCGTAAGGATTACTATCGTACGTATAGCAACTCTCTTTTATGTTTTTGCCTGTGGTTATGGAAGTAGACTTTCCACTTTTTTTTAAATGACTTCGTACTTTGCATAGTGTCCCTAAAAAATGAGACCTTTTACGGTACATCAGATTAATTTAGACCCTTTATTTCTGTGATTTAATGGCTCAGATGACACAATACTACTGTAGAATTTGGGCAGTATATTAAGGTATAAAGGGTATTTTGGGATAGTTCGGTCAATGATCCACCGGACGCCCCCCCCCTACTGGCAGCCTATACGCGCTTTCACTGGCGTGCGCCCCATGCATGTTCTCAGGCCGCCGGGAGGTGCTTGTTGGCCGTGGTCTCGAATGTACGATGCTCGCCAGACGAGCTCTTCCAGGCGAAGATGCATACGTACACGTATCGCGTACACAACGTCGCTCGTTTGATGCGTCTTTTGGCTGGTGCTCTTGGACTGCGCACGGAGTAAGGGCCTATTTGGGACTGCTCCGCTTCATAAAAATCGGTTTCGCTCCACTAAGTTCACTTTGGAGCAGTTCCATCTAGAAGTTATAGTATTACCAAAGAGAATGTTTAGCTGCCATCTAGCTCCAGCTTCAAGAATGAAAAATTTGGTGAAAAGGATCTATTTGATTGGTTGAGGGGGAAAAACTAATGGGTATCCACTTACTGCTGACAGTGGTGGATAATTTCCACCTAACTCCAGCTTCTAGAGTTTTTTGAAGCACCCCCCTGAAGAGCTTCATAAAAAACTGAGAGTTGTACCCCAGATTCTAGTTTTTTTGCGGAGCGGCATATCGTGGAGCTACCCCGTTTGGCTTGTGTTTTCTGGAGCAAAGTTGAATTTTAAGGAGCAGAGCAATCCCAAACATGCTCTAAGTATCGAGGGCTCAAGGCTAGCTACCCAAAGCTAGTTGCCGGATATATTCTGCAGGAAGACACACGCGCATACACCAGCTAGCTAGCTTTGTTGAGGAGCAGAGGGCAGCAAGACGCGAAGACGGGATGGAGAACCCGCAGAGCTCTAATGTACATGTCAATGAAGATAGAGGGCACTGCCGGTTGTGGCAGGGAAGTTGGTCCAGGGTGCCCGTCCTTGGGCACGACGGGAGGCGAGGGCATTCGGCCGAGGAGTAGGCGACTGCCAGTTGAGGCGGGTAGGCGGCGTCTGGATGCCGGAGGACCTGGGGGCAGCGCGGGCGTGGAAGAGATGGAGCTTTGCATATCAAAACGCATATAGATGACTAATCCCCGTAACAAAGAATTACCAATCTGTCCTTGAGTCAAATCCGGAGTCGGCTCATATTGACCCTTTGATAAACTAAATACTATCCATCATATTTGATAGTATGATGTATCGTAAAAAAGTCTCTAAAAAATACATACCTAGTGCAATTCGGTAAGATTGATCTTTTATGTGTGTGCATGTCCTTATGGAATTAGACCTCCCGTTCCTAAAAAGTTAGCCTAAAGGCTAGATAATGCAGCTGCGCTATTCAACAGAGTCGAGCGCATGCATGCAAGAGCGGTCCGATGCTGACGCAATTCCGCTACACGACAAACTGTTAGAAAAATTGCCTCCTTCCCCTCGTGATGTACCTGACATCGTTAGGTGGTGGATGGTCCCTAAGGATTAACTGCATGCATATGCTGATGTCATCCCATTTTATTCCATATCATTTTTTTTCAAAAAACCATTACTTTTGAACCGAACATCAGAACGAAGATCCGTTTTTACCATTAGGTTTCTCGCGACGAGATCTTCAAAACTAGATCCTATATGAATAGGTTTTGATGTTTTTTTTAAAAGCAGCTTTAGTTCTAGTTGCGACAACTTTATTGGTAAACAGAAGTAACTTTCTTGCGCCATGTGTACTAGTGAATTTACCTAGCAAGTGTATTGTCGAAAACATAGAAACCACGTCAGACAAATTTTCGTCATATGTAGGCAACTGGACATCAGCCTGTAGGGGAACGTAGTAATTTCAAAAAATTTCCTACGCACACGCAAGATCATGATGATGTATAGCAACGAGAGGGGAGAGTGTGATCTACGTACCCTTGTAGATCGACAGCGGAAGCGTTAGCACAACGCGGTTGATGTAGTCGTACGTCTTCACGGCCCGACCGATCAAGCACCGAAACTACGGCACCTCCGAGTTCTAGCACACGTTCAGCTCGATGACGATCCCCGGACTCCGATCCAGCAAAGTGTCGGGGAAGAGTTCCGTCAGCACGACGGCGTGGTGACGATCTTGATGTACTACTGTCGCAGGGCTTCGCCTAAGCACCGCTACAATATTATCGAGGACTATGGTGGCAGGGGGCGCCGCACACGGCTAAGAATATGATCACGTGGATCAACTTGTGTGTCTCTGGGCTGCCCCTGCCTCCGTATATAAAGGTTCAAGAGGGGGAGGCTGGCCGGCCACCATAGGGCGCGCCAGGAGGAGTCCTACTCCCTCCGGGAGTAGGACTTCTCCCCCAATCCTAGTTGGAATAGGATTTGTGAGGTGGAAGAGAGAGAGAGAGAGGAGGGGGGCGCCGGCCCCCTCTCTCCTTGTCCTATTCGGACTAGGGGGGAGGGGCGCGCGGCCCTAGCCCTGGCCGCCTCTTCTCTTCTTCCACTAAGGCCCATTAAGGCCCATTTAGCTCCCGGGGGGTTTCGGTAACCTCCCAGTACTCCGGTAAAATCCCGATTTCACCCGGAACACTTCCGATATCCAAACATAGGCTTCCAATATATCAATCTTTATGTCTCGACCATTTCGAGACTCCTCGTCATGTCCGTGATCACATCCGGAACTCCGAACAACCTTCGATACATCAAAACGTATAAACTCATAATATAATTGTCATCGAAACCTTAAGCGTGCGGACCCTACGGGTTCGAGAACAATGTAGACATGACCGAGACATGTTGCCGGTCAATAACCAATAGCGGGACCTGGATGCCCATATTGGCTCCTACATATTCTACGAAGATCTTTATCGGTCAGACCGCATAACAACATACGTTGTTCCCTTTGTCATCGGTATGTTACTTGCCCGAGATGCCCATATTGGATACCGACGATCGAATCTCGGGAAAGTACCATACCGATGACAAAGGGAACAACGTATGTTGTTATGCGGTCTGACCGATAAAGATCTTCGTAGAATATGTAGGAGCCAATATGGGCATCCAGGTCCCGCTATTGGTTATTGACCGGAGACGTGTCTCGGTCATGTCTACATTGTTCTCGAACCCGTAGGGTCCGCACGCTTAAGGTTACGATGACAATTATATTATGAGTTTATGCATTTTGATGTACCGAAGGTTGTTCGGAGTCCCGGATGTGATCACGGACATGACGAGGAGTCTCGAAATGGCCGAGATGTAAAGATTGATATATTGGAAGCCTATGTTTGGATATCGGAAGTGTTCCGGGTGAAATCGGGATTTTACCGGAGTACCGGGAGGTTACCGGAACCCCCCGGGAGCTATATGGGCCTTAGTGGGCTTTAGTGGAAAGGAGAAAGGGGCAGCCCAAGGTGGCTGTGCGCCTCCCCCTTCCCCTAGTCCTATTAGGACTAGGAGAGGTGGCCGGCCCCCTCTCTCTCTTTCCCCCCTCAAGGAATCCTATTCCAACTAGGATTTGGGGGGGGGGGGATCCTACTCCCAGAGGGAGTAGGACTCTCCTGGCGTGCCCTCCCTTGGCCGGCCAGCCTCCCCCCTCTAGTCCTTTATATACAGAGGCAGGGCACCCCAAAGGACACACAAGTTGATCCACGTGATCTATTCCTTAGCCGTGTGCGGCGCCCCCAGCCACCATAGTCCTCGATAATACTGTAGCGGAGTTTAGGCGAAGCCCTGCTGCTGTAGTACATCAAGATCGTCACCACGCCGTCGTGCTGACGGAACTCTTCCCCGACACTTTGCTGGATCGGAGTCCGGGGATCGTCTTCGAGCTGAATGTGTGCTCGAACTCGGAGGTGCCGTAGTTTCGGTGCTTGATCGGTTGGATCGTGAAGACGTACGACTACTTCCTCTACGTTGTGTCAACGCTTCCGCAGTCGGTCTGCGTGGGTACGTAGACAACACTCTCCCCTCTCATTGCTATGCATCACCATGATCTTGCATGTGCGTAGGAATTTTTTTGAAATTACTACGAAATCCAACAGCGGCATCCGAGCCTAGGTTATTTATGTTGATGTTATATGCACGAGTAGAACACAAGTGAGTTGTGGGCGATATAAGTCATACTGCCTACCAGCATGTCATACTTTAGTTTGGCGGCATTGTTGGACGAGACGACCCGGACCAACATTACGCGTACGCTTACGCGAGACCGGTTCCCCCGACGTGCTTTGCACATAGGTGGCTTGCGGGCGACTGTCTCTCCAACTTTAGTTGAACCAAGTGTGGCTACGCCCGGTCCTTGCGAAGGTTAAAACGGAGTCTATTTGACAAACTATCGTTGTGGTTTTGATGCGTAGGTGAGATTGGTTCTTGCTTAAGCCCGTAGCAGCCACGTAAAACTTGCAACAACAAAGTAGAGGACGTCTAACTTGTTTTTGCAGGGCATGTTGTGATGTGATATGGTCAAGGCATGATGCTGAATTTTATTGTATGAGATGATCATGTTTTGTAACCGAGTTATCGGCAACTGGCAGGAGCCATATGGTTGTGCTTTATTGTATGCAATGCAATCGCGATGTAATGCTTTACTTTATTACTAAACGGTAGTGATAGTCGTGGAAGCATAAGAGTGGCGAGACAACAACGATGCTACGATGGAGATCAAGGTGTCGTGCCGGTGACGATGGTGATCATGACGGTGCTTCGGAGATGGAGATCACAAGCACAAGATGATGATGGCCATATCATATCACTTATATTGATTGCATGTGATGTTTATCTTTTTATGCATCTTATCTTGCTTTGATTGACGGTAGCATTATAAGATGATCTCTCACTAAATTATCAAGAAGTGTTCTCCCTGAGTATGCACCATTGCCAAAGTTCGTCGTGCCCAGACACCATGTGATGATCGGGTGTGATAAGCTCTACGTCCATCTACAACGGGTGCAAGACAGTTTTGCACACGCAGAATACTCAGGTTAAACTTGACGAGCCTAGCATATGCAGATATGGCCTCGGAACACGGAGACCGAAAGGTTGAGCGTGAATCATATAGTAGATATGATCAACATAACGATGTTCACCATTGAAAACTACTCCATCTCACGTGATGATCGGTTATGGTTTAGTTGATTTGGATCACGTGATCACTTAGAGGATTAGAGGGATGTCTATCTAAGTGGGAGTTCTTAAGTAATTTGATTAATTGAACTTAAACTTATCATGAACTTAGTACCTGATAGTATCTTGCTTGTTTATGTTGATTGTAGATAGATGGCTTGTGCTGTTGTTCCGTTGAATTTTAATGCGTTCCTTGAGAAAGCAAAGTTGAAAGATGATGGTAGCAATTATACGGACTGGGTCCATAACTTGAGGATTATCCTCATTGCTGCTCAGAAGAATTACGTCCTGGAAGCACCGCTAGGTGCCAGGCCTGCTGCTGGAGCAACACCAGATGTTATGAACGTCTGGCAGAGCAAAGCTGATGACTACTCGATAGTTCAGTGTGCCATGCTTTACGGCTTAGAATCAGGACTTCAACGACGTTTTGAACGTCATGGAGCATATGAGATGTTCCAGGAGTTGAAGTTAATATTTCAAGCAAATGCCCGGATTGAGAGATATGAAGTCCCCAATAAGTTCTATAGCTGCAAGATGGAGGAGAACAGTTCTGTCAGTGAGCATATACTCAAAATGTCTGGGTATAATAATCACTTGATTCAATTGGGAGTTAATCTTCCGGATGATTGCGTCATTGACAGAATTCTCCAATCACTGCCACCAAGCTACAAGAGCTTCGTGATGAACTATAATATGCAAGGGATGAACAAGACTATTCCCGAGCTCTTCGCAATACTAAAAGCTGCGGAGGTAGAAATCAAGAAGGAGCATCAAGTGTTGATGGTTAACAAGACCACTAGTTTCAAGAAAAAGGGCAAAGGGAAGAAGAAGGGGAACTTCAAGAAGAACAGCAAGCAAGTTGCTGCTCAGGAGAAGAAACCCAAGTCTGGACCTAAGCCTGAAACTGAGTGCTACTACTGCAAGCAGACTGGTCACTGGAAGCGGAACTGCCCCAAGTATTTGGCGGATAAGAAGGATGGCAAGGTGAACAAAGGTATATGTGATATACATGTTATTGATGTGTACCTTACTAGAGCTCGCAGTAGCACCTGGGTATTTGATACTGGTTCTGTTGGTAATATTTGCAACTCGAAACAGGGACTACGGATTAAGCGAACACTGGCGAAGGACGAGGTGACGATGCGCGTGGGAAACGGTTCCAAAGTCGATGTGATCGCGGTCGGCACGCTACCTCTACATCTACCTTCGGGATTAGTATTAGACCTAAATAATTGTTATTTGGTGCCAGCGTTGAGCATGAACATTATATCTGGATCTTGTTTAATGCGAGACGGTTATTCATTTAAATCAGAGAATAATGGTTGTTCTATTTATATGAGTAATATCTTTTATGGTCATGCACCCTTGAAGAGTGGTCTATTCTTATTGAATCTCGATTGTAGTAATACACATATTCATAATGTTGAAGCCAAAAGATGCAGAGTTGATAATGAAAGTGCAACTTATTTGTGGCACTGTCGTTTAGGTCATATCGGTGTAAAGCGCATGAAGAAACTCCATACTGATGGACTTTTGGAACCACTTGATTATGAATCACTTGGTACTTGCGAACCGTGCCTCATGGGCAAGATGACTAAAACACCGTTCTCCGGTACTATGGAGAGAGCAACAGATTTGTTGGAAATCATACATACCGATGTATGTGGTCCGATGAATATTGAGGCTCGTGACGGATATCATTATTTTCTCACCTTCACAGATGATTTAAGCAGATATGGGTATATCTACTTAATGAAACATAAGTCTGAAACATTTGAAAAGTTCAAAGAATTTCAGAGTGAAGTTGAAAATCATCGTAACAAGAAAATAAAGTTTCTACGATCTGATCGTGGAGGAGAATATTTGAGTTACGAGTTTGGTGTATATTTGAAAAACTGTGGAATAATTTCGTAACTCACGCCACCCAGAACACCACAGCGTAATGGTGTGTCCGAACGTCGTAATCGTACTTTACTAGATATGGTGCGATCTATGATGTCTCTTACAGATTTACCGCTATCGTTTTGGGGTTATGCTTTAGAGACGGCCGCGTTCACGTTAAATAGGGCACCATCAAAATCCGTTGAGACGACACCTTATGAACTATGATTTGGCAAGAAACCAAAGTTGTCGTTTCTTAAAGTTTGGGGCTGCGATGCTTATGTGAAAAAGTTTCAACCTGATAAGACTCGAACCCAAATCGGAAGAATGTGTCTTCATAGGATACCCAAAGGAGACTGTTGGGTACACCTTCTATCACAGATCCGAAGGCAAGACATTCGTTGCTAAGAATGGATCCTTTCTAGAGAAGGAGTTTCTCTCGAAAGAAGTGAGTGGAGGAAAGTAGAACTTGACGAGGTAACTGTACCTGCTCCCTTACTGGAAAGTAGTACATCACAGAAAACTGTTTCAGTGACACCTACACCAGTTAGTGAGGAAGCTAATGACAATGATCATGAAACTTCAGATCAAGATACTACTGAACCTTGTAGATCAACCAGAGTAAGATCCGCACCAGAGTGGTACGGTAATCCTGTTCTGGAAGTCATGCAACTAGATCATGATGAACCTACGAACTATGAAGAAGCGATGGTGAGCCCAGATTCCACAAAGTGGCTTGAAGCCACGAAATCTGAGATGGGATCCATGTATGAGAACAAAGTATGGACTTTGGTTGACTTGCCCGATGATCGGCAAGCAATTGAGAATAAATGGATCTTCAAGAAGAAGACTGACGCTGATGGTAATGTTACTGTCTACAAAGCTCGACTTGTCGCAAAAGGTTTTCAATAAGTTCAAGGGGTTGACTACGATGAAACTTTCTCACCTGTAGCGATGCTTAAGTCTGTCCGAATCATGTTAGCGATTGCCGCATTTTATGATTATGAAATTTGGCAGATGGATGTCAAAACTGCATTCCTGAATGGATTTCTGGAAGAAGAGTTGTATATGATGCAACTGGAAGGTTTTGTCGATCCAAAGGGAGCTAACAAAGTGTGTAAGCTCCAGCGATCCATTTATGGACTGGTGCAAGCCTCTCGGAGTTGGAATAAATGCTTTGATAGTGTGATCAAAGCATTTGGTTTTATACAGACTTTCGGAGAAGCCTGTATTTACAAGAAAGTGAGTGGGAGCTCTGTAGCATTTCTGATATTATATGTGGATGACATATTACTAATTGGAAATGATATAGAATTTCTGGATAGCATAAAGGGATACTTGAATAAGAGTTTTTCAATGAAAGACCTCGGTGAAGCTGCTTACATATTAGGCATTAAGATCTATAGAGATAGATCAAGACGCTTAATTGGACTTTCACAAAGCACGTACCTTGACAAAATTTTGAAGAAGTTCAAAATGGATCAAGCAAAGAAAGGGTTCTTGCCTGTGTTACAAGGTGTGAAGTTGAGTAAGACTCAATGCCCGACCACTGCAGAAGATAGAGAGAAAATGAAAGATGTTCCCTATGCTTCAGCCATAGGCTCTATCATGTATGCAATGCTGTGTACCAGATCTGATGTGTGCCTTGCTATAAGTTTAGCAGGGAGGTATCAAGGTAACCTAGGAGTGGATCACTGGACAACGGTCAAGAACATCCTGAAATACCTGAAAAGGACTAAGGATATGTTTCTCGTATATGGAGGTGACAAAGAGCTCACCGTAAAATGTTACGTTGATGCAAGCTTTGACACTGATCCGGACGATTCTAAATCGCAAACCGGATACGTATTTACATTAAACGGTGGAGCTGTCAGTTGGTGCAGTTCTAAACAAAGCGTCGTAGCGGGATCTACATGTGAAGCGGAGTACATAGCTGCTTCGGAAGCAGCGAACGAAGGAGTCTGGATGAAGGAGTTCATATCCGATCTAGGTGTCATACCTAGTGCATCGGGTCCAATGAAAATCTTTTGTGACAATACTGGTGCAATTGCCTTGGCAAAGGAATCCAGATTTCACAAAAGGACCAAGCACATCAAGAGACGCTTCAACTCCATCCGGGATCTAGTCCAGGTGGGAGACATAGAGATTTGCAAGATACATACGGATCTGAATGTTGCAGACCCGTTGACTAAGCCTCTTCCATGAGCAAAACATGATCAGCACCAAGGCTCCATGGGTGTTAGAATCATTACAGTGTAATCTAGATTATTGACTCTAGTGCAAGTGGGAGACTGAAGGAAATATACCCTAGAGGCAATAATAAAGTTATTATTTATTTCCTTATATCATGATAAATGTTTATTATTCATGCTAGAATTATATTAACCGGAAACATAATACATGTGTGAATACATAGACAAACTTAGTGTCACTAGTATGCCTCTACTTGACTAGCTCATTAATCAAAGATGGTTATGTTTCCTGACCATGAACAAAGTGTTGTTATTTGATTAACGAGGTCACATCATTAGTTGAATGATCTGATTGACATGACCCATTCCATTAGCTTAGCACCCGATCGTTTAGTATGTTGCTATTGCTTTCTTCATGACTTATACATGTTCCTATAACTATGAGATTATGCAACTCCCGTTTACCGGAGGAACACTTTGGGTACTACCAAACGTCACAACGTAACTAGGTGATTATAAAGGAGTACTACAGGTGTCTCCAAAGGTACATGTTGGGTTGGCGTATTTCGAGATTAGGATTTGTCACTCCGAATGTCGGAGAGGTATCTCTGGGCCCTCTCGGTAATGCACATCACATAAGCCTTGCAAGCATTACAACTAATATGTTAGTTGTGAGATGATGTATTACGGAACGAGTAAAGAGGCTTGCCGGTAACGAGATTGAACTAGGTATTGGATACCGACGATCGAATCTCGGGCAAGTAACATACCGATGACAAAGGGAACAACGTATGTTGTTATGCGGTCTGACCGATAAAGATCTTCGTAGAATATGTAGGAGCCAATATGGGCATCCAGGTCCCGCTATTGGTTATTGACCGGAGACGTGTCTCGGTCATGTCTACATTGTTCTCGAACCCGTAGGGTCCGCACGCTTAACGTTACGATGACAGTTATATTATGAGTTTATGCATTTTGATGTACCGAAGGTTGTTCGGAGTCCCGGATGTGATCACGGACATGACGAGGAGTCTCGAAATGGTCGAGACGTAAAGATTGATATATTGGAAGCCTATGTTTGGATATCGGAAGTGTTCCGGGTGAAATCGGGATTTTACCGGAGTACCGGGAGGTTACCGGAACCCCCCGGGAGCTATATGGGCTTAGTGGGCTTTAGTGGAAAGGAGAAAGGGGCATCCCAAGGTGGCTGTGCGCCTCCCCCCTTCCCCTAGTCCTATTAGGACTTGGAGAGGTGGCCGGCCCCCTCTCTCTCTTTCCCCCCTCAAGGAATCCTATTCCAACTAGGATTGGGGGGGGGATCCTACTCCTAGAGGTAGGGCACCCCAAAGGACACACAAGTTGATCCACGTGATCTATTCCTTAGCCGTGTGCGGCGCCCCCAGTCACCATAGTCCTCGATAATACTGTAGCGGAGTTTAGGCGAAGCCCTGCTGCTGTAGTACATCAAGATCGTCACCACGCCGTGGTGCTGGCGGAACTCTTCCCCGACACTTTGCTGGATCGGAGTCCGGGGATCGTCATCGAGCTAAACGTGTGCTCGAACTCGGAGGTGCCGTAGTTTCGGTGCTTGATCGGTTGGATCGTGAAGACGTACGACTACTTCCTCTACGTTGTGTCAACGCTTCCGCAGTCGGTCTGCGTGGGTACGTAGACAACACTCTCCCCTCTCGTTGCTATGCATCACCATGATCTTGCGTGTGCGTAGGAATTTTTTTGAAATTACTACGAAACCCAACACCTTTATAATCACCCAGTTACGTTGTGACGTTTGGTAGCACACAAAGTGTTCCTCCGGCACACGGGAGTTACATAATCTCATAGTCATAGGAACATGTATAAGTCATGAAGAAAGCAAATAGCAACATACTAAACGATCGGGTGCTAGGCTAATGGAATGGGTCATGTCAATCAGATCATTCAACTAATGATGTGATCCCGTTAATCAAATAACAACTCTTTGTCAATGGTTAGGAAACATAACCATCTTTGATTAACGAGCTAGTCAAGTAGAGGCATACTAGTGACACTCTGTTTGTCTATGTATTCACACATGTATTATGTTTCCGGTTAATACAATTCTAGCATGAATAATAAACTTTTATCATGATATAAGGAAATAAATAATAACTTTATTATTTCCTCTAGGGCATATTTCCTTCACAGCCATAAGCAACTTTGGTATCACATGGAGGCAACTTTCAGTACTAAAGGAGGCAACTTGTGTTATGAAGGTGCATTCAACATATATTATGCATACATTGTCCTATTATCACCTATCCATATTTTGTAGAAGGAGATAAAACATTTTTCCCAGTTGTCTACCATTCTTAAGTTGTCTATTACCAAATCCATGGGGTCTTGTCCAGATCACTACGGGAAACAAATAATTTGCCGTCAGGGGGCGTCTTTGCCGTCAGCTTTTCGTTGGGCAGACGACAAAGGAAGGGTTTGCCAGCATTAGCAGACAGCAAAGAAAAACTGACGGCAAAATAGTCTTTGCCGTCTGCGAAAAAAATCACAGATGGCAAAGAGCTCACTTTGCCGTCTGCAACAAAAATCACAGACGGCAAAGATTCTTTACCGTCTATATTTCTTTCAGCAGACGGCAAAGATCCTTTGCCGTCTTTATTTTATTTCGCAGACGGCAAAGTGAGCTCTATGCCGTCTGTTTTGTTCCGCAGACGGCAAAGAGGAAGCAGATCACGCGGATCGGTCACATGGATCGATGACCTGACAACATCTTAGCCGCACATCCGCACCCACCAGGCCGTCCACACTCCACCCACCCACGATGCACGCGCCCCCAGGGCAGCACCCATGTGCCCTACGCCCTGTCTCCCTTATCCCCACCCCCACCGCACATCTCTCTCTCGTTTCTCTCCCTCTCGATCCAAATTGACCACGCTGGCCAGCGCCCGCCACCACCTCGACCCCCGGTACCGGCCAACACCTCGCCCCCGGTCCTATCGTCGCCGGCCACCACTTCGCCCGGCGGCCGCGACCACTTCCCCCTTCGCCCCCACCGCCATCGGCCTCGGCCACTTCCTCCATCACCATCATAGGCTCGCTGGCGCTCGCCACCACCTCGCTGGTTGCCATCTCGCCAGCCGCCCCGGCCTCACTGGCCATCATCTCGCCCGCCGGCCCCAGCCCCGTCTCCTGCCGGCCTGGCCTGGTCGCTCGTTGCCCCCGGCAGCCTCCACGCCCTGTCACTCGTCGGTCCCGGCAGCCTCCGCGCCCTGTCGCCCCCGCCGACCTCCGGCGGCCCCGTCACCAGCGCAGGCCTCCATCGGCCTCGACCCCGCCCCCGGCCTCGAGGTCGTACAGCAGCCGGGCACTCCGCCTCGCGAGCACCATCCATCCCTGACCTCCCTTGCGTACCTCCTCGCGGCGCCGGAGCGAGTTATCTGTAGAGCGCGGCTGGGCCGGGCCGCGCAACTGAGCAGATCAAGACGGCGGCGCGACGAGCATGAAGGAGTGGCGCGACGGGCGTCAGGCTGAAAGGTGGGACGAGAAGACCACTGCAGCGAACAAGAAGGACCCGATTGCTTTTCCATTTTATGTTTTAGGGTCCTTTATGTTAATATGAAGGGCTATTCTGTAACTTTAGTTCTCTCTGGTCCCTTTAACGTTTTGTACTCCACTGATGTTGAATGAAAGGCACTAGGCATGACCGGGCCTTTCCCTCTTAAAAATATGAAGAAAGATTAGATAGGGCAGTGCACTTGCTTGCGCTGACTACAACGCTCGGGAGAACCGCCGCTGTGTTTTTTTTAATTTGACCCCTTTCTTTGCCGTCTGTGATATATGAGGCTGACGGCAAAGACGCGAATAGCTGACGGCAAAGATGTAGTCTGGCTGATGGCAAAACTACTTTTCTTTGCCGTTCGTGATTAATAAGGCTGACGGCAGCAGGCCCTTCTTTACCGTCTGTCAGATGAAAAGCAGACGGCAAAGTATTCTTTGCCGACTTATCTTTGCCGTCTGAGTTTGCCGTCTGCTTCCAGACGACAAAATCTTTCTCATCTGGATTTAGGTCTTTGCCGTCTGTGATTCACAGACGGCAAATTTCCTGTTTCCTGTAGTGGATGAATGTCATTTTTGTTTGAATTAGTGCGATAATTTTTGCAGTCAATAGATTGGCAATTACGTGAATTATGGGGGGCAAAGCAATCACTTGGATTTGTAAGAAGAGTTTCTCGAGTCGTAATGCAGTTGCTTGGTTTGGTATGGGGACAAATCTATTGCTTGGATTTGCTAAAAGAGTTGCATTGTGTTATAATGCAATCGCTCGGTTTGGTTAGGACAGTTGCTTTGTTTTTGCCTGGAAAGTATTGCACGGTGTTTTGGATAATGTAGTCGCTTGGATTTTCTAGGACGATTGCTTGGTTTTGTATGGACAGTTGCTTGGTTTTTTTTAGGATTTGGAATAGGCAACTAATTTGCAAAGTTAGGCAACTGAGTAGCAATTAATGGTAGGCAACTATTTTACCAATAGCAAGCAACTGGGCATTAATGGTAGACAATTTCATAGTACTTCTAGGCAACTGAGCATCAACCATAGGAAACTGACATTGAACGATAGGAAGCTAAGCAACCATGAATAGGCAAGTTGGGATAATCTTAACAAAATTCATTGGTACACACAGTGTAGTGAAGTTGCTTGTATGTAGTACTAAAGGTGCCCCATGTTTTGTCTGTTTTTTCCTTTTTAGAAAACCAACATCATAGAAGTCCTACTAAGCCAAAAATAAGAAGTTGCTTCCCTATAACATTAAAGTTGCTTCCATTACACCCAAAGTTCCCCAAACAAAAAAGATCAAAGAAACCTATCCATATGTGATCTAGATTTAAAGAACTCATCGTGAGAAACCCAGTGGTGAAAACGGTTTTGAATTCTGACGTTCGAATCAAAAGTTAAGGCTTTTTTAAAAAATTTGAAACCCCAAATTAATGCACATGTGACAAGATTTTGGCTGGTTTATTGGTAACATCTTAGAATCACGCGAGCTCAGGGGAGGTGGTGTGGGGGGACCAGGGTCTTTTTTTTTGGAAGGCACATGGGATGTCCTTCTGTTTATGGTATAGATGCTCAATCACATCAACGGGCAGTCGCTGGCTAGCCATGTCCAAAAGTTAGACTTCCCGATTCTCAGAAAAAAAAGGACTTACAAACTACGTACGTAGTGCATATTGAATCATATTGAGTATGCCCTGCCCAAAGGTTGCATACAGGTGACTGGCCTTTGCACTAGGAAAATATACTTCCTAATTTACATATCGAAGTGCATATTGAATCAGATTTCCTATGTGTAATGCCCTACCGAAAAGGCTTTATACACGACCTGCTATTTTTTTCATAGAAAAACTAGTAAATTGCCCATGCAAACAACCCTTAGGGCATCTCCAGCCGCGCCCCCAGAAAGGCCTTCCTAGGCGTTTTTTTGCGCCGGCGCCGAAAAACGGCCCAGTCGCGCCCCAGGAGCCCGATTTTCACCGTTCTGGGCCGAAAACAGCGCCGGCAGACCCAGGCCAAACCCGGCGCGCTGGGGGGCGCCCGGGGGCGCCAGGGCGAACTGTTTTGGCGCGAAAAAGCCGCGGACCAGCCGCGTCAGGGACACGGCGGCTCGTCTTCCCCCAACTGCCTCGGTTCCCGCGGGGAATCAATGGCAAGGCTGCCGCCGGTCAGCCTTGCCGTTGATTCCTCACGGGCGGCGCGTCACGGGACGGCACGCCGACGCCTCCCCTCCCTCGCACGCGTACACACGGGCGCGGAGCGGCTATAAAAGCCGGCGGTCTCTCGCCTGTGCCCACACCAGACTCGCCCCTCGCCGCCGCCCAGCCCCTCTCTCTCCGTCTCCGTCTTCCTCTCCCGAGCGCCACCGGTAGCCCCTCTCTCTCCCTCTCTACCACCGCCGAGCTCGTCGCCATGGCAAAGCGCTTCCACGGAGACGAGGCGGCGGCGAACGGCTTCGGCCGCCGTTCGCTCCGCGAACAGGAATCCTGGCTCCTGTTCCAGGCGAACATCCCGGCGCCGCCGGACATGCGCGCCGGGCCGACGGGGTGGCGGCTCAGCGACGGGGGAGTGCCCGTTCCCCCGTTACCCGACGTCATGGTGAAGCCCAGGTACTTCGCCAAGGAGGTCGAGGTCGCGCGTGCCTCCCTGACCAACAACGAGCGCTCCCTCCCCCAGTACGCCGCCGGCAATCACGCGGCTTGGGCGGCGTAGTTCCAGCGCCGCCAGCAGCAGCGCCTGGCCTCCACCAACGACGCGCCGGTGGTCGGCGGCGCGAAGAACAGCGAGGGGCGCCGCCTGTGGTGGGGCGTCCCCGGCCGCACGCTGGATGGCGTGCTGGCGTACCTCGACGGCGGCAACAACCCGCCGTTGACCTATCCTGCGACGGGGGCCGCCCCGTCGCAACACCGACGCGCATGGGCGCCAAGGAGGTTCGCCTCCTCCTCGTCTTCCTCCTCTCGCTCATCTTCTCACTCCTCCGGTTCTACGGCGCTTCTCGACGTCAAGGCCGAGCCCGCGGCGGAGACGCCAATCGGTCGGCGCACTCGCAGCGTCGGCATCGTCATCAACGAGGGCGGCCGGCGCGCCTCCTCGTCGGCTCCTCTGCGCTTCATCAAGCCAAAGACGGAGCCGGGGCTGGCGCCGGTGAAGACGGAGCCGGGGCTGGCGCCGGTGAAGGCGGAGTTCGACGATGACGACGCGACCCTAGAATGGGCGCGCCAGGACTCCATTGCGATGGAGAAGGCGCGCCGGGAGAAGGACAAGGAGCGCCAGCGCGCCGCCCTGCGCCGCTTCGAGGAGCACCGACGCGGCCGCGATGAAGACGGGGTCGTCGTCTTATGCGACAACGACGACGAAGACGACGATGCGCCGTCGCCAGTCCGCCATGGCGACGCCGGGCAGGGGTCCAGCAGGGGCGCCCGCGTCAAGGAGGAGAAGGCCGACGACGATGATGACGGCGACGACGGCGACGACTTCAGCCCCTTTCTTTTTTAGATTAGGTTAATGTAATGAAAATGCGCGAATTTCACCGAAATTTGCCATGTTTGGCCAAAATTTAACTAGTTTTTATCATAACTTTACCGAACGGTCCTTCTTTTTTTAATACGCGCCTGAGGGCGGCCCTGGGGACCGACGGCTGGGGACCGACTCGCCCCCAAGGCCATTTTTTGCGCCGGCTCACCCCCAGGCGGCGCTTTTAGACGCCCCCCCTGGGGGGCCAACGGCTGGAGATGCCCTTACCTGCCATCAACACCACCGGATCCCTATGGCCCATGCGAGTCCTTTAACACGATTTAGAGCATGTGGTGCAGCCTCTGCGCCACGGCCATGACTATGAGGTGAGACACACCCACAACATCTTTCAATAGTAATGCACAATGTGGCCGCCCCTCTCTTGCGAGAGGAATTCCTCCTTCCACCTCATGAACTCTAGATCGTACTCCCTTGTCATCCATACAGCAATACCAACATGACGAACCCAACAAGAGAACCAAAGTATTACATAGGGAGCTTAATGTGGAAGGGACGGGGTTAGGGTCTTGGGGCACAAGAACCCATGATTCCTCGTAGTCCTCCGATGAGATGAGGATTTATGAGGCTTCAAAGAGTCTAGCACTAAAATAGGTCTAGATACATCCATTTCAGTGACAACTAATTCCAGATGGAGGTAGTATATGATTTTATAGTATGTACTTGCAGGACATTGGTGTGTGAGCCTTAATTACAGAGATGAAGGGACTTTTGGAGCAGCTAAGAAAACTACATGATCAAAAGAGAAAGATATAACTGAATCAGCTCCATTCATGTTGTTTTGATCAGAGCTCAATTATCTTAAACCGGCACTCCTACATGTTGTTCTCCAATGCCCTTGCCTGCAATGTTGGCTAGCTAGCTCCGTCACTCACTAGTGCAGAAAAACTTAACTATGGCATGACAAAAAGTACCTTGCTGGTGTGGGAGTCCAATGCCATCAATATGGCGCCACTGTTAAAAAATAATGGTGGCGTTGGAGCCCATGTCAGTAGTATTTTAGATGTTAATGGCGTGCCATGTGGCCAACGCCGGCACAATTATTTCCCACCTAGCGGCATCCCATGTAACACGCACGCCATAAACAGTTTTTGTAGCAAAAAATTTACTTGAACCAGCATCTAGCATTTTGCATCTCGATCACATAGATAATTATATAGACAATAGCGGCCCAATTCAAACATAGGTGATAAGATATCCAACAATCATCAATCTCACAAACAATTCTAGCTAATAATTAGTCACTGTCAACATCACTACAAGCGAACTCATATTTCATAACCAGTTTACTTAATACTTAGCCCAGCTATACACATTAATTTAAATGATGTCAATGACGATCATCATCCTCAAGCCATGGCGTCGGGTGTTCCTGATAGTGAATAAGATGGCTTGTCCAACCTGGTGGAGGGGAGGGGGCTTACATGAGAAGACGAGGGCTGCGGCGGCATCGAGGAAGCCGAAGAAGGGGGCGAACTCATTGCCTTTGAAGACGGAAGACATGACTATCGTCGGGGGAAGGGCGGGGATCTTGTTGGAGATGGGACGGCGGCGACGAGTGGAGGAGAGAGAGAGAGAGAGAGGAGAGAGAGATATTATGAAGGATGGACGTGTGGACCAAGAGGAGAGGTAATTGGAGACGACTACTTTTTTTGAGGTGAACTAGGGCTTTATTCAAATGATAATAAGGAAGGAATACAAGTGATGTTTGGTAGGATCCCTAGCCACAAACGGCGACCAGAAGGGAGAGATGAAGCAGCCTTGGCAATGGCATGAGCTTCAATATTTGCCTCCCTACACTCATATCTGAAACTAGAACTCACAAAATCTCTCATAGTCTCTCTTATCTCATCTATGACTACAACATAAGATGAAAGCACTTTCTCCCTAATATCCGAGACTACTTGCATGCAATCAGAACCTATGATCACATGGGAGAGGTTGAGGCCCTTTGCCAGAGCAAGGGCTTCGCTACATGCTAGTGCTTCCAGGCTTGCCGCATCAACCAAACCATCAAAGGTAACAACTGAAGAACCCAAATACTTTCCATCCTTGTCCCTGCAAATCGCTGAGACTGCACCCCTTTTGCCATCCCGCGAAATTGCGCCGTCCACATTAATCTTTACTGCCCCCCCTTCTGGCGCAATCCATCTATGGGATCGCTGCTGTGGTGAGCGTCCTGTTGCGGGTCTGCTTACAGAGATAATATCAAGGTCCTCCAGGTATCTGTTGATAAAGCACATAGTGGACAAAGGGCTCTGAAATTCGTCATCGTGAATTGCCCTCCTCCTTGCCCACCAGATGGCCCACATGGTGACCAATACTCTTGCTAACTCCTTCTGGTTCATTGTATCAAAAAGTCAGAAGAGCCACAGTGTAGGGTCATCGGATTTGTTAGATAGCACATGCTCAACGATCTCCTCCTCGGCTAACGCCCACACGCACCTTGCCATCCGGCAGTCAAAAAGCGAGTGCCTCCATGTATCATTCTCCGCACCACACAGAGAACATGTAGGCGTGTCCGCCATCTTCCTTCCATGCCTTATAGTACCAGTCGGCAAAGATGTATGGGACAATCTCCAAGCAAAAATTCTAACTTTTGAGGGAACTTTAACCTTCCATAGCGAAGACCACGACTTCTTCTCCCGCTCTTGGTTCGAGTGACCTCCTCTATGTTCAAGCCAATCTTCTCTTTGGAATTTGATAGCATTGATCATTCTATATGCTGACCGGACCAAGAAAACCCCCTTTTTGTCATAGTGCCATGCCCAGAAATCTGGTTGTACCCTCGAGCTCAAAGGTATGTTCAGAATCACATCCACATCAGGTGCAAGAAAATGTTCTTGTATCACCTCTCTCCTCCACGTCCTCGTCACTGGATCGATGAGTTCTGAAACAAATTGGGGTGGGTTCATCGATATTGGGCAAATAGGCCGCAGTTTGTAGTCCCGTGGCAACCAATTCTCCTCCCATATGCGTGTGTTTGTCCCCGAACCAATCCTCTTGATCAGGCCAAGAGCAAGAATATCTCTTCCCTCAAGTATCGAGCACCAAAACTGTGACGGGTGGGCTCCTAAGGCTGCATCAAGTATGTCCACATCTGGATAGTAACGGGCTTTTAAAACTCAAGCACTAAGCGTGTCCGGTTCCTGTAGCAAACGCCATACCTGCTTGGATAAGAGGGCAAGATTTAAGAGTTCAATATCCCTGAAGCCTAAACCTCCCATGAACTTGGGCTTACACATAGTCCTCCATGAGACCCATGCTGGCTTTCTTTGGCCTTGCTTACTACCCCACCAGAACTTCCGTAGTACACCATTGATGTGTTCACATAAGCCACGAGGGAGCTTGAAACATGCCATGGAATATGTTGGTATGGATTGAGAAACCGACTTTATTAAAACTTCCTTTCCTCCTGCCGATAGGCATTTTTCCATCCAGCCTTGGATGTGCTTCCAAATCCTGTCCTTCAGGTACCGGAAACATCCCTCTTTCGCCTTGCCAACATCAGTAGGAAGCCCTAGATATTTCTCGGTCAATGCCTCATTGTGAACATCAAGCAGTAGCTTTATCTCCTTACGTTGTGGCTCTTGAACCATTTTACTGAAATAAATCGAGGATTTGTCAGTATTAGTGCGCTGTCCAGAAGCATCACGGTACATCTTCAAAAGGTCCTGGACCTTCTCTGTACTCGCTCTTGTTGCCTCAAAAAACAGAAGACTGTCATCGGCAAACAACAAATGATTGATTGATGGAGCCGTGGGTGCAACTGCCAAACCCTGTGCTCCTATATTTTTTGCCTTCAACAATCAAGATAATCCTTCTGCAGCAATAAGAAACAGATAGGGAGAGATAGGATCTCCCTGGCAAAGTCCTCGCGATGGTCTGAAATCATCCATAATGCCTCCATTAAACAGAACCGAGAAAGAAACGGATGAGACGCACCTCATTACAGTCTCCGTAAACCGTGGGCTGATTCCCATCTTGAGCATTACAGCCTTTAGATAGGACCACTCTAACCGATCATAAGCCTTCATCATGTCGAGTTTAAGCACATAGAACCGGTTGCTCTTGATCCTTCTAGACTTCATATAGTGCAAGCATTCATAAGCTGTTATAAAATTATCCATGATGAGGCGACCAGGAACGAAGGCCGACCGCTCTTCAGAAATTACCTCGGGGAGAATAACCTTCAACCTGGTAGCTAAGACCTTTGACGCGATTTTGTAAACCATGTTACAAAGGCTTATAGGTCGAAATTGTCCTAAAAGTTTTGGACTTGCTATCTTGAGAATAAGAACGATGACCGTGCGGTTTATATCCTCCGATGAGTCCTCTCCATTGAGCACCCGTATGATAATGCCTGTAATCTCGTCTCCACATAGCTCCCAGTGCCTCTAGAAAAAGTGTGCCGGAAAACCATCGAGGCCTGGGGCTTTTGTGGGGAACATTTGAAACAAAGCATCTTTGACTTCTTCTTTCGTATAGACAGCATTCAGACAAGCATTCATTGCCCCATCCACTCGAGATGGTATATGTGAGAGCACCTCCTCGATGCCAATGGTTCCTTCAGAGGTGTATAACTACTCATAGAAGTTACTGACCATGCCGGCCATCTCCTCGGGATTAGAAGTATCAGAACCATCCACTCTAGTCAGGCTTGTGATTGTGTTTTTTGCTCTCCTCGCACTTGCCTTCTTCTAAAAGTACTGAGTGTTACTATCTCCTTCTGACAGCCAGCGGGTCCTATACTGTTGCCGCGTCGTGATCTCTTCCCTGTAGCACAGTTCCACAATCCGGTCCTCGACCTATTTCTCCTCTGCCCCCGGTCCAACACGATCGGGTACAACCCTCAAATCTGCTAGCTTCCGGCGTAGTTCGCGGAGCTCCCCTCGGACCGAACCAAAAGTAGTTTGTCCCCACTACTTCAAAGATGCAGCCACGTTCGTCAGTTTTTCCGATAGTTCATGTGCATTGGTTGCTGGTTGGTCCCCCCACCAAGCACGCTCGACTATTGCAGAGAATGATACTTCCTGCTCCCACATGCACTCATACCTGAAAGGCTTCTTCAAGACCAGCCTCAAGTTATTTGACTCCAGCTCATTAAGCAAAAAAATAGGGATGTGATCTGATTTTGCTACTGTTAGATGCTTGAGGGAAGCGAAAGGAAACATAGAAGACCAGCTCGGGGTAGCCAGGGCCCAATCGAGACGAACCCTGCAGTAATCTCCCCCAACAATTATTTTCTCAAACGTCCAATCCAGTCCCTTGTAACCAAGATCTGCCAACTCACACACATCTACAGCTTCTCTGAACCCTGCAATCTGTGCACTATCCCTCTCATTTGGGCCTAGCCGTTCCTCAGGCCTTAAATCTCATTGAAGTCACATATGCAAACCCATGGCAAAGTATTTTCTCCTCTTAAGAACTTCATCGTATCTCAAGTTTTGTACCTCATACTCCTATTTGCCGCCCCATAGAAGCATGAGAGGCGCCACGGGTCCTTCCCTATCTCAGTAACTACTGAATCAATGTGATATTGAGAAAAGGTTTTTATTTCAAGATTTATATTATTCTTCCAGTACAAGCAGATACCTCCACTCCGACCACTACTCGCGTGCATGGTGGTCTGTGGTGGGCTCACGGGCTGTGTGGGATGGGCTACTCCGATGGGCGTGGGGTTTAGGCTAGTTTTTACCTCATGGGCTAATTAATGGAGCGCACCCGAGCGCTACCTAGAGAGCCGGCTCATTCATTTGGTTATACTCCCTCTGTCCTAAGTGTCAGTTGTACTAAATCAATTACATTTATTTTGAGACAGAGGGGATATTTATGATTTATTCGCGCATAGGGTTTGATCCCATCCCTTCCTCTACTCCTACAAGGGTTCGCTGGACACCACCCCTACTGGTTTTGCCAAACTTAAGGTAGACGTGGCTGTTTCGATGACTACCATGAGTGGTGCTTCACGGTCAGTATGTAGGTATTTCGGTGGGACTTACTTGGAATCTTCTGCCATCGTGAGTATGGGAATCACAAACCCAACAATCTTGGAAGCTATGGCAGGTCGGGAAACTATGGCATTGGCAAAAGACCCCTCATTGAAGCACATATTTATAGCTACAGATTGCAAGGAGGTCCTGGAGAACTTCAAGTCTGGTTTTGGTGGAAGGAATGGCAGTATAATTCACGAGATTATCATATCGTTGCTGATTTTGCATCTTTTTCCTTTATCTGCGAATGAAGGGACTCGAATGCCGATGGACATAGCCTCGCTAAATACGCTCTAGGCCCGATTGAAAGACCCCACTTCTGGCTTTATTCAGCCCTCTGGTCTCCATTGTATCCCAAGAAACATTGTTATCAACTAATAAAGTGGAGCGTGTTTCAGAAAAGAGTTGATCACCATGGGTTACAGTCATTTTTTCTTCAAAAACGGCTACAAATGTTCATGTGGGATGTGGGCAAATTTCAAAAAATTGTTCACGGATTCAATAATACATTCGTGAATTCAAAAAAGTGTTCACGGATTTAAAAAATGTATATGAGTTCAAAAAATGTTCATAAATTTGAAAAATGGTTCATGGACCCAAAAAAGTTCATGAATTTATAGAATGTTCAACAATTTCGAAAACTTCACAAATTTGAAAAAATGTTTGCGGATTTAGAAAATGTTCATGAATTTGAAATGCTCATAGATTAAAAAATATCCGCTAATTAAAATGCGGATTAAAAAATTTCATGTAGTTAGAAAATGTTCATAGTTTTAAAATATGTTTGTGGATTCAATTTTGTCATGAATTAAAAAAAATCACATATTTAAAAAAGTACATGATTTTAAAAATGGTGATATCTGCCGTGCGTCAATAGTCAGCTCGAGGACTTGATTCATCTCACACCCACCTGGAGCAATCTCGTCAACAGTATCATCCTCGAGCCACATCCTTCACATCCATCGGAGATCTTTCTCGAGTTGTAGCGTTACCTCTGCAACCCTGGTGAACATTCCCCTACCTCAAATCACATGCATTTCATATTTTTATTGCATGCATGTATAATCTACATTAGAACATATTTTTATAAATAACTGAAACTCAAAATAAAATTTATGTGTGATTGACTTTTTTTGTAATACTGAAGTACCAATTACTATTTTTGTAGACACAAGCATGTCTGGGTTTTACTTCGCATTAGAATAGAAGAATGTTCAAATTCTTAATTTTCCATTTAGATAAGTAATAAACCCTAGCATTTTTATGGTTTAAATTTATAAAAATAAGAGGCATGATGTGCATTGTCATGGTGTAGGTCCCAATACTATTGTTCAATTGGTATGATACATGAATGCTAAATTGTTTAACAATCTTAATCTACATTACATACGTTGCAAGTATATACCAATGGAAATATGATGAACCCGTGTCATCTACGCCCTTCTAAGATGATATATGTCCGCCTATATTTGGCAAGGGTCTTATATTTATAGCTCTCTCAATGGATTTAAGACTCATGTGAAGATCATGGTCCTTATATATAAATATACAATACAACTCTTATAAACAAAATGGCATAGTACTAGAAGGTTCCCTAACTTATTTGCTCTAAAAATATCCTAGGTTATTTAGGTTAGGTATCTTTTTAACTGGTGTTTACTAATAAATAAGAAGCAATATAAGCACTCTCGCAAAAAAAAAACAAGATCAGTACTATCACAAAAAAAAATCAGTACAATCACTAAATGCCATCTCCCGCACGCAAGTAGGAGCCGTAGCAAGCAATATTTAGGTTTAGTAGAATCTGGGTATATCTTGTCCTCTCACTGTTTAAAGATATTTAGAAGTTGCCATTATACTTACATTTAACAAATTAAGTCATCAACTTGCATTTGTCGCATTTGCATCACATCTGCAGTAATTGTTTGTCTCGACTTAGAACTTAGAAGGGGCATAGATTTCTATCGTCCCGAGTTAGCATCCAGTGAGCTCGACTAAGCCCTCCCAAATGGGAGGGCCGATGGTACACTCAAATGCCTTGTGACATAGTTGGGTGAAGCCTATCACAATGAAAAATGATACATGCCACACTGCTCTGTCCAGCATATGTTGTCCCGTGAATCATGTTAGTTTGAAAACAAAAGTGAAGACTTGTCATGTCCTTCTAAAGTTTGGGTGCATTGGTTGGATTTCGTATAGGGTGATAAAAATGAGTCAATGGGTGTAACTTTAGTGCTTCGCGAAGCACATCAAGCATGAGAGCAAGGGGAGATAAATTACTGAGAGTGGATGTTCCAAGTCTCATTACATGAAAAGGTTGCTGCCCCAAATCACGAACCTATGTTTGAATAGTTGTTCACTCGCCACGAATTTCTCCATTGTTGCCATGGAGCTTCTCAAGCCAAATCTACTCGCCCGACTTCAATATCCAATGCCACCCTCTCTATATAATCCATGGCCTCACACTACTCCACTCGATGCTAAGTCAGTAAAATTGTTCTTTCATACATGTCACGATCACAACATTTGCTTAGTCTAATTAAATACCTGATGTTTATTCCCTGCAAAAATAATAAAATATGAGGCTTCCAATTTTCTTATAAAGAAAGCATCATAGTACCAAAACATAAAAAAAAACTTGATTTTATATACCATCTTCTTTATAAACAACACTTGTTCTTTGTGCAAGTGCTAAACAATATTCTTACTTTGTCGTCCTACACCATGTATTTTGCATACATGTTTTCTTACTTGTTTATTATTTTACTTTTGACCGTGTTGAGCATTTTATTTAGTGTTTCATCATTTTACTGCCAAAACTGTCCACCCTGTCTATTAGTTTTCAATCTACTTTTTCTCAAGATTTACATAACAAGTTCCATATAAATGGACAACCCCGGTTTCTAGAGACTTTGTCATTCCTCCTTTGACATGTATGAGTTTAATCATGTGCCACGAGATTGTAATAAGGGCGGAGCTACAGATCATATGCTGGGTAGGCTAGGCTAAATCAAACTACACAATTTACCAGACCAATTTTGTTACTATCTACTCTTCACTGATTTGTTGTTGGCCTAGGTGGGTCACGTCTTAGTTTTTCCCATACTAAGATCTGCACAATATTAAGTAGTATTAACTATGTGATGAAACTGGAGGTAGGTATGAACAGGGACAGGAAATCTTCATTTCATCAAGGTCTGATTGAATAACTTTATAATATTTCTAATTGACGAAACACCAAGCTTTACAACGTCATTGACTTAGATACATAAATTTATCTAAACACAAGAAAGTTATGGCAGGATCCAAACCGGTGGGGGCCAATTCAATCTTGAAGAATTAGGATCCAGTATATTCGTGAAACTACTATCTTCCATATTGAAGATAAAAACCTGCCGAAGGCCCTTGTCAATCAAAGCCCGTCTGTCTGAAAATCTCTTGGAGAAAGTATTATGATTCAAGTCATCTGTGTGGGGAAGTCCTTCGCCGGAACTAAAAACGAAGTGTTAAAACCCGTGAACAGCGTGTGGTCTTTGAGATTGTGTACTCTGGTGAGCTTTTGTTTGACAAAGTCAATTTTGTAGACAACAAAGCGGGCTGTCACACGCTCTTTCTCTTCGTCCTCCTCTATGGTCCGCTCCTCATCCACATCCTCCTCCTGATCCTCATCCTCCTCATCCTCCTCCTCTTCCACTGACACATCTGCATTCTCCACCTCCTCCTCATCCTCTTCTGTTTCAGTTTCCGTATCAAAATCCTCGCTAACCACTTCTACCTCTTCATGCTCCTCCACATCTGATTCTGTTTCATGATCGTCCTCCTCTATCTCTATCTCTGCCGCCACCATCTCTAACTCTTCCACACCCTCATCGACATCATTATCGTCGTCTTCCTCCACCAGCTCCTCGTCATCCTCAAGATATCGATCCCATCTCCATATTTGAAAGAAATCGCCCCATGGCGCTTGTACAATATACTTATTGTCGGTATAGTAACAGGCCTTGTGCTTGTAGACAATATTCACCACTGCAGACGGTCCACGGAGATCAATGGTATGCACATCACCACAACCTCGAAGAGCATAGAACAAACCATCGCCGCTATTATAACAGACATCAACGTAGCTCTTGCACTCTTCATGGGTATCGACCCAAGTCCACTTGGTGTCCCCAACCCTAGCATAGGAGAGCAGGTTCTTAGGCATGTGTACGCGTACCACGACGCAGTTTTTACTGGACGGGTCGCACGACATGGCTACAACCATGTAGAAGCAAAAGCGACCTTGCTCCAGTGAAAGTGGATATGGCTCTATCTTCCGGTGCGGCACCGTGTCAGCATAAATAAGATCGTAGCCATCCAGTCTGCGGCCTTCCTCGCCATAACGGAGCTCGACGTTGTGCATGGTTTCCGGTGGCGGCATGGCGACCTGAGCACCAGTTATGGGGTTGAAGAGGATGAGATGGGAGCGGTCGTTGGCAGTGATGAGCCACCCGTGGGAGGTGCTGGAATTTTGTCTATTTTGGGCCTACCCAATAGTAGTTTCAGAAATTCCTAATAAATCCTAGAGGCCCACTTAGCCCATTTGTACAAGGCAAGGGATACTACTAAAGTTTAGTCCCACATTGCTAGTCGAGTGGGAGTTGGACCTCCTTATAAGGAAGGTTCTTCCCCCCACTTGTACGAGATGAGAACAAGAGGGATGTCCATGCGCGCTCCTCCTCCGCACGCCACGCCACGACGCGGGTTGCGGGAATGAGCCGAGCCAATATCTAAATTCGCTTCGTCCTCCTTCTCTTGCGCCTATAAAAGAGAGGTCGCTCCTCCCAGAGAGACGGACCAGAACCTCTTCCTCCTCTCGCCACAAGTTCCTAAGCACTGCACTGCTGCTACGATCTTCCCCATCACGGCTAGGGTGATAAGGTTTTTGGGGAGTGCTCAACGCGACTACTGGCTACTTCATCACGGACGATCCGGTCGCCGCCGACTTCTTCCCCGATGTCCACGATCTCCTCGACGACATGGCAGGCGAGGACACCGACCCCAAGTCCAGCACTTCCACCGCTGCTGCCCCATACGTGTTCTTGCTCTTTCTGTTAGATGTCATGACACGGTTCTTGGCTCTACTTTCCGTCCTACATGTGTTAGGTTCTACTTCGTATATGCAACTTCATCTAGTGTCTGTTCTAGATGTGTTTAGTTCAAGTTCATATATGCAGATGCTCTTTACCTTCTCTCTGTCTGAACGCATGACTTGTTTTATCTCTACTATATTAGTCATGCTTTATCTAGTATTTCTGTTAATAAAATCATTCGGTAAATTGCTTATATTTCCAACAATGCAAAAACCTTATTATAGGCAATTTACCCCGAGTGGTTTTGCTGCTTCCATGAGACCTCCTATGTTTGAGGGTATCCACTATAAGAGGTGGCGCGTGAGAGCAGTCTTATGCTTTCAAACCATGAGTTGCTATGACGCCACTCTCGGCAAACCTGAAGGAGAGCTTGATGCTCAACATGCACAAGCTTTTCAGAAAATGGATACTCTGTTTAAGGCTGCTCTCTTGAGTTTTCTTGGTGAGAACATAGTTGATGCTTATGCGTCAATTGATAATGGAAAAGATATGTGGGATGCACTCGAGGCCAAGTTTGGGGTCTCGGATGCTGGTACTAAGTTGTACATCATGGAGCAATTCTATGATTACAGGATGACTGAAGAGCGCTCCGTGGTTGAGCAAGCTCATGAGATACAGTCATTTGCTAGAGAACTTGAGCACTTCAGTTGTATGCTACCGGACAAGTTTGTTGCCGGAGGTATCATCACTAAGCTTCCTCCTTCATGGAGGAACTTTGCTACATTGCTGAAGCATAAGAGGCAGGAGTTTTCCGTCCCGGATCTCATTGGCACTCTTGATGTGGAAAAAAAGACGAGAGCAAAGGACACACGTGCTCGAGGTATTGAGGGAGGATCTAGTGCCAATGTGGTACGGAAGCAGAACTTCCAGCCCCACAAGTTCAAGAACAAGGAAAAGTTTGATGGAAAAGCAAAGTTTGATGGGAAGAACAAGGCTGTGCAACACACGAACTTCAAGAAGAAGAATGGCAGGAAGAAAGGTGCTTGTCATGTGTGTGGGGATCCTGATCATTGGGCTCCTAGTTGCCGTAATCGCTATGACAAGCGTCATCCTGGGAAAGGCGGCAAGACCGCTAATGTTGTCATTGGAGACACTGACATGAAGGATGCTGGGTATGGTATATTTCACACTATTCTTTCAGTATGTCATTCTCCTGATTGGTTGATTGACACGGGTGCTAATGTGCATGTATGCGGTGATATTTCCATGTTTTCATCTTATCAGACCGCAGAGACTTCAACCGTGCTGATGGGCAATGGTTCAAGTGGTTCTGTTCGTGGTGTTGGCACGGTCGATCTGAAGTTTACTTCGGGGAAGATCGTGCGGCTGAAGAACGTGCATTATGTCCCCTCCGTTAATAAAAATCTTGTTAGCGGATCTCTTCTGTGTAGAGATGGCTACAAGCTTGTCTTTGAGTCGAATAAATTTGTAATATCCAAGTATGGAACCTTTGTTGGTAAAGGCTATGAGTCAGGAGTCCTGTTTCGTTTATCCTTATCAGACGTTTGCAATAAAGTTGTTAATCATGTTTGCAACAATAATGAATCAAATGTGTGGCATTCACGTCTTTGTCATGTTAACTTTGGTTGCATGTCACGACTGACAAAGTTGAACTTAATCCCTAGTTTCACCACTGTCAAGGGATCTAAGTGTCAAGTGTGTGTGCAAGCTAAACAACCTCGTAAGTCTCACACGACTGCGGAAACGAGAAATCTTGCACCACTAGAGCTCATACATTCAGATCTATGTGAAATGAATGGTGTTTTGATAAAAGGTGGAAAGAAATATTTCATGACGTTAATTGACGACTCCACTAGATACTGCCGTGTGTATCTTCTGAAATCTAAGGATGATGCTTTGAACTTTTTCAAGATCTATAAAGCTGAAGTGGAAAGCCAACTTGATCGAAAAATCAAGAGGCTTGGGTCCGACCGTGGTGGAGAGTATTTTTCCAATGAGTTTGATGCTTTTTGTGCGGAACATGGTATAATCCATGAGAGGACGCCTCCCTACTCACCTCAGTCAAATGGGGTGGCCGAAAGAAAGAACCGTACTCTAACTGATTTGGTTAACGCCATGTTAGACACATCGGGTCTCTCCAAGGCATGGTGGGGGGAGGCAATATTGACAGCATGTCATGTCCTAAACTGAGTCCCCACAAAGAACAAAGAGATAACTCCATTCGAGGAATGGGAGAAGAAAATGTTAAAACTCTCTTATCTGCGAACATGGGGTTGTTTGGCGAAAGTCAATGCTCCAATTTCAAAGAAGCGGAAGCTTGGACCAAAGACTCTGGATTGTGTTTTCCTGGGATATGCTTTTCATAGCATTGACTATAGATTCTTGGTTGTAAAATCTGAGATACCTGACATGCATGTCGGTACGATCATGGAGTCGAATGATGCGACTTTCTTTGAAGATATCTTTCCCATGAAGGATATGGCTACCTCATCTAATCAGGAGATGCCTAGTTCATCGAATCAGGAACCAGTTACAATTACCGAACCTGCCATTTTGATGGAACACTTTGAAAGTCCTGTGGAGGAGAACAATGAAGTTCCTACTAGAAGTAAGAGATAGAGGACTGCAAAGTCTTTTGGTGATGATTTTCTTGTGTATCTCATAGATGACACTCCCAGTTCTATTTCAGAGGCCTATGCATCTGAAGATGCTGACTACTGGAAGGAAGCGGTTCGTAGCGAGATGGATTCCATCTTGGTGAATGAAACCTGGGAGATAACTGATCGTCCTTATGGGTGCAAACCTATAGGATGCAAATAGGTATTCAAGAAGAAGCTTAGGCCTGATGGTACTATTGAAAAGTACAAGGATCAGCTCGTGGCTAAGGGTTATACCCAAAAGGAAGGTGAAGACTTCTTTGATACTTACTCACCTGTGGCGCGACTGACCACTATTCGAGTTCTACTTTCACTAGCTACCTCACATGGTCTTCTCGTTCATCAAATGGATGTTAAGACTGCTTTCCTAAATGGAGAGTTGGACGAGGAAATTTATATGGAACAACCAGGTGGGTTTGTACTAGATGGTCAGGAAGGAAAAGTGTGCAAGTTGCTGAAGCCTTTGTATGGACTCAAGCAAGCACCCAAACAGTGGCATGAGAAGTTTGAAAGAACTTTAACAGCTGCAGGCTTTGTTGTAAACGAAGCTGACAAATGTGTGTACTATCGCCATGGTGGGGGCGAGGGAGTTATCCTTTGCTTGTATGTTGATGACATACTGATTTTCGGAACAAATTTGAATGTTATTAAGGAGGTCAAGGATTTCCTATCTCATTGTTTTGAGATGAAGGATTTAGGAGTGGCTGATGTCATTCTGAACATCAAGTTGTTGAGAGACGATGATGGTGGGATTACATTGCTTCAATGTCACTATGTGGAAAAGATCTTGAGTCGCTTTGGCTATAGTGACTGCTAAGGATGGCAATGGGTCGGGTTTGGATCGGGTTGAACAATACCAAATCCATATCCATATCCATAAAGATAGTCTTTGCTTGTCCATGAAAAGATCCATGGGTAAAAAATTGTGTCCACGTTCAAACCCGATGGATATCCATACCCATTGAATATCCACTGGGTCCTCTCAAGACATATAGATAAGACATAACACAATGTTAATATAAGCTCTTTCATTCTTCATCTCGTGGCAAGCTAGGCTTGACTTATGGTAAACATAAACTTATGGCAAATCAACGTCACTAACAACCTATTATCATTTATTATTTTTCTAAAAGATGAGAATGATGATTCATTTAATGAGGAGATGAAATAAGGGAAGGGGCACTGGAGTATGTTATGGTGGGAATTGAATATCAACTAATAGAAGTTACAACATGGATTGTGCAATTTCTTTTGCATGTTTTAGATAAAAAAATAAGTTAAAAATTACGGTGAGACATGGTAGGGATAGCAGTTTTTTGCCCAGTAAGTTATACTGTCGGGTCGGGTTTGGGTATACCCGTGGGTACAAGATTATATCCATGCCCTACCCACGAGCAATCGGGTCGGGTTTGGGTGCCGCCCATGGGTGCAAAAGCATATCCAAACCCTATCCATTCGGGTCGGATATCCATGGGTATCCATGTCCATGGGTAAAATTGTCATCCTTAGTGACCGCAAGCCCTCTTCAACACCATATGATGCGAGTGTGTTACTTCGAAAGAATCAAAGAATTGCTAGAAATCTATTGAAATATTCTCAGATTATTGGCTCGCTTATGTACTTAGCAAGTGCTACAAGACCTGACATCTCTTTTGCTGTTAGCAAACTGAGTCGGTTTGTCTCAAAACCAGGAGATGTGCATTGGAAAGCTCTAGAGAGAGTTTTGCGTTATTTGAAAGGCACTGTAAATTATGGAATTCACTACACCGGGCATCCAAAGGTGGTTGAAGGGTATAGTGACTCAAACTGGATCTCAGATGCTGATGAGATAAAGGCCACGAGCGGTTATGTATTCACTCATGGAGGTGGCGCTGTTTTTTGGAAGTCTTGCAAGCAGACCATCTTAACGAGGTCAACAATGGAAGCAGAACTCACAGCACTAGATATAGCTACGGTTGAAGCAGATTGGCTTCGTCGGCTCTTGAATGACTTACCGGTTGTTGAGAAACCTTTACCGGGTGTCCTTATGAACTGCGAGAATCAAACTGTGATTACGAAAGTGAGCAGCTCAAAGGATAACATGAAGTCATCAAGACACGTTCAAAGAAGGTTAAAGTCTGTCAGGAAAATGAAAAACTCTGGAGTTATTGCATTGGATTATATCCAAACGTCTATAAATCTGGCAGATCCTTTTACTAAGGGTCTATCACATAATGTGATAGATAATGCATCGAGGGAGATGGGTATGAGACCCACAATATGAGTTGTTCACAGTGGTAACCTATTCTTTGTGATCGGAGATCCCGTGAATTAGATGTGAAAGACAAGCTGTTGGTCAACTGAGAGGAGATTATCCTTACTATTCATAATACCACTCCATGAAGATGCAATACTCTCCCAATCTGCATGACAGGTTGATATATATCTTAATGTGTTCTAAGTGGCTCATTAAAGCAGAGATGTTATCCTGCAGAACATCTTTTGAAGAACACATCTATATGAGTCTGATTGTCAAACGTCGCAATCTATGAGAGTAGGGTTCTCTCTAGTAAACTCATGAAAGGTCACGGAGTATGACGTATAAGCTCCACCCGCGGGGAAGACCCACGGTAGCCACGTATCGGTCAAGGCTTTATGTGAAGCTAGATTCGCAGAAAATTTACAGTTCAAGGCCCAGTCTACTGTTCAAGTTGCTTACTAGTGTAACATAGAGTTCTAGGTGGAAGTTCAACTTAACAGTCTCCACTGCAGTACCGGTATATAAAACAGTGTTTTGGAACCAAAGGCAATTTCTGTGTGCCTCTGGGATCTGGTGGGGGATTGCTGGAATTTTGTCTATTTTGGACCTAGCCCAATAGCAGTTTCAGAAATTCCTAATAAATCCTAGAGGCCCACTTAGCCCATTTGTGCAAGGCAAGGGATACTACTAAAGTTTAGTCCCACATTGCTAGTTGAGTGGGAGTTGGACCTCCTTATAAGGGAGGTTCTTTCCCCACTTGTACGAGCATGAGAACAAGAGGGATATCCACGCGTGCTCCTCCTCCTCCGCCGCCCGCCACGCCACGCCTCGTCACGACGTGCCGCGGATTGCGGGAATGAGCCGAGCCGATATCTAAATTTTTGCCACGCACTACGGGTATATGAAAGGTCACACGAAAGCTGAAAAGATTTTTGCGAAAGTGGAGTTCGAATACGAACGGTGTAGCCCTTCGGCTGCTGGTTGTTCGCTTCATCTCTGTCTCTTCATTTCGCCTCCCGTCGTTGCCCTCTTGCCTCCTTCTCTTGCGCCTATAAAAGGGAGGTCGCTTCTCTCAGAGAGATGCACCAGAACCTCTTCCTCCTCTCGCCACAAGTTCCTGAGCACTGCGCTGCTACTACGATCTTCCCCATCCCGGCTTGTGGCGTGCACCGCAGGTCGGGACAGTGGGCCTCCGAATCCGCACCTTTTGAGTCCTGTACGAGAGAAGGATGATAAGGTTTTTGGGGAGCGCTCAGCGCGACTACTGGCTGCTTCATCACGGACGATCCGGTCGCCGACGACTACTTCCCCGACGATGACTACTTTCCCGACGTCCACGATCTCCTCGACGACATGGCAGGCGAGGACACCGACCCCAAGTCCAGCACTTCCACTGTTGTTGTCCCGTACGTGTTCTTGCTCTTTCTGTTAGATGTCATGACACGGTTCTTTGCTCTACTTTCCGTCCTACATGTGTTAGGTTCTACTTCATATATGCAACTTCATCTAGTGTCTGTTCTAGATGTGTTTAGTTCAAGTTCATATATGCAGATGCTCTTTACCTTCTTTCTGTCTGAACACATGACTTGTTTTATCTTTACTATATTAGTCATGCTTTATCTAGTATTTCTATTAATAAAATCATTCGGTAAATTGCTTATATTTCCCACGGGAGGAGCCCATGACGTAGCGGGAGCGAAAGACAGGGCCTCAGACGGTGATGTGGCAGAGCTTGTCGGTGCACAGGTGGTGCAGTGTGGCCGTGCTGTCGTCACGGTCCGCCGCGGAGTAGACCAGGCAGGGGCTCTGGTGCGGCGAGCACAGCCGGAGCCGGCGGGCTTCCAGGTGGCTGCGGCGCCATGAAGAGCAGACGCCGCCGGAGGTGAAGAGATCCCGGATCTGCAGGGTGCCGAAGATACGAAGGAGCAGGTCCGCAGGAAGCTTGCTCCAGTCGCAGCCCGTGCTTGACGCTGGAGCTTCCCCGGCGACCACAACAGCAGTTTGCTCCATGGATTGCAGGTCGGTCAGATGGGTACGCCCCCCTACATCCCGGACGACGAGGAGAACAGCTTCGATCTCTACGAGGCCTTCGAGCCCCTCCAGCAAAGATTCGAAGACAAAATCGGCCAGTTCATCTTCTAACATCTTTTCAACTTCTTCTTGCTCGATTGTCCGGACTCCGGAGTGATCAAATGATCTGCATATGGTTTTCATATACCTCCTGCTCCGGCGTCGCCAGATTTCTCTTGTGCGTGCTGATGCATACAGTTAGTTATAGATACATGATCCATCTGATCTTCTTCTAACTGCGTGCATTCAGGTCGCCAGATGCAGATTCCTACGCTTGAAAACTTCGTGCCGACCTCGTGCCTGGCGACGGAAACACAACTTGTCCCCATCCGTCCGGCTGCAACCAAAGTGGTGCTCTTCGCCGCCAAATTCCTTCTGGGCCTCTCTTCCTCCATCGGTAATACTCCATCATCCCGAATTAGTTGACCCGGATTTGTTTAGTTGCGGGTATATAGACACATTTTAATATTAGATACATCTGTATCTAGACAAATCTAAACAACTAATTTGGAACGAAGGTAATACATCTATAATAGGCCGTCTTTGCTGCAAAACTTGCTTTTGCTTACCCGATCCATATGCAGACGGTAAGCCACGACTACGGTGCTCGGGTTTCTGGATTGATTGGGACGAGGAGCAGAAAGCTGGCACTGTTTTGATGACTGCGCATTTAATTCGCTGCAATCGCCGGGAGTATGACCACAGGCTAGGCCAAGATGTGTATGATCCTAATGCCAAGGTGAGTTGTTAATTAGGATATGTTGGAGTTGTGTCGAATATAGTGTACATGGTAGGTTACAGTTGGACTTGTAGTTGTATTGTGTTTAGATAGGATATGAAGTCGTGTCCAAGTAGGACACTTGTATCCTAGGCCAACATAATAGCACAGACGCGCAAGGGGGAGCCAGCGGCATGTGCCGGCGCCCGGATGGCCGGGTGCGGTATTGTGACGGTGTCACCGGGAGGAGCGCCCGTAGTCAAGCTCCGGGGATGTAGCCATATCGGTGAACCTCGTTAACAAATCTCGGTGCCGTGCTCGTGTGATTGCTTGGTCCTTGGATGATCAACGGTATGCCTCGGATTTATTCTAACAAGTGGTATCATGAGCTAGGTATGAGGTGATGACGTTCGTGTTGATCTGAAGGATGGAGAAGCAGTTGTGTGTTTGGATGCCTTGGCAGCGACGAATTGCAGAGGGTATCGAATCAACAGAAGGCACGTGCGTGTACCAGTAGCAGACGAGACGTGCGGCGGTCGATCGGCGGATCGATCGGGCGAGCGTACATAGGCTGAATCGTGCAACAGTAGGTGGAGGCGGACACATGGGCGGATCGGTCGATCAGCAGTGCGTGGAACAGGAGGGCGGGCCCAAGTAGGGTCGGTGGTGCGCGCAGCTGTGGCCCAAGTGGAGGCAAAGCCTGTTGCACATGCGGAGCTGGATGGTGCTGCTTGTGCATGATTCGAGATTTGTTTTGGTGAAAAAAAAGGACACCGTTCCGCTGCAGTCAAGGTGTTGCTTTGGTGTTTGTCTTGTCGTCGGAGCATTGACTTGATGGCTACCAAATTGGATTGATTAAGTACGTGTGCGAAGGAAGAAAAGAATAGTTCGTGATAGCTAAGGTGGTTTGCTACAGGCAAATAAGAAGGCTCCGGGTACTATTTTTTTGGAGTTCTTTGCTTTGTACGTGGATCATGTATGGTATGGATGCAGCGATGGCGTTGTTTGGCATGATGGCCCAACAGAAATCAGGACAGATGATGTGCGCACAAGGCTCGTGAAGTCTGAAGCATATCGTGTAGTCGGAATAGTTCGGCTGGGTTGGACTGGACAGTCTGACGGATCGACGCAAGTCGGTTGGTATAGAAAACGGTGGTGGGATCGGCACGACGACATAGGAGCGTGATGCTGATGGTGACCGACTTCTGGGCGTGGAAACACGTGGCGCAGGCCCGATGGCTTGTGTGGCTTCAACAAGACTATGGCGCAGGGTTAATTCAAGGTGATGTACACACAGAGCTTGAAGCCGACGGGGCGCGAGGGTGGACTGATCATCTACCATGGAGTCATGTTGAAGGTGGAGCTGGATTGAGGGGCTACGATGTAAGGATCCAGGGAATCGAAGCCTATTCAGCAAAAGGGGAAAAGCGAGTGACACACAATTCGGACTGGAGCCCAAGGGTCTGATGGAAGTGTGAAACTCGTCATCGGTCGGTGATGATCGGTTGTACTCTGCAGTGGGGGTTGAGTGGTGTGGTTTTGCAACCCTTGAGACTCGACCGGGACAGCGGAGGCTCGACGCGGTAATAGCGGCAAGGCGTGCGGTACGCACGAACATGGAGACGGGCTAGGGCTCTGGTGGTCATACATGTGGTGAGACAACTGCGAATTTGACTCCGAATGACTACAAGCAATGGTGAAATTCCGTCAAGTTTCAGACAGGCGGTCAACAAAAGGAGCGGTGATGTTGAGTTCAGGTAACTCTTATGTGTGACACCCAATATGTGAGTTGTTCATTTTTCACGCAGGTCAGTGATCAGTGTGTGATTGCGTTGGACGGATACTCTGGAAGTTGGGAGCACGGACTAGAGTAACAAGAAACTTAATTTTGCTCGAGTGTTGACTGTGGTCATGAAAAGAAGGGACTACAAGTTGCAGGTGAAGTCATATCGAGTCTTTGGAGTAGCAGCGGTGCTCATGGAATAAGCTCAAGTCCAATGTACATGGAAGTTTGATGCATGCCAAATTCAAGATGGTGGAGAATATTCGCCAAGGTGGAGTTTGTTGGAGTTGTGTCGAATATAGTGTACAAGGTAGGTTACAGTTGGACTTGTAGTTGTATTGTGTTTAGATAGGATATGGAGTCGTGTCCAAATAGGACACTTGTATCCTAGGCCTCTCATATATAGCGGGGCTAAGCACACGATGTAACCGACGCCAACATAATAGCACGGGCGCGAGAGGGGAAGCCGGCGGCGTGTGCCGGCGCCCGGGTGGCCGGGTGCGGTATTGTGACGGTGTCACGGGGAGAAGCGTCCGTAGTCAAGCCCCGAGGATATAGCCATATCGGTGAACCTCGTTAACAAATCTCGGTGTCGTGCTCGTATGATTGCTTGGTCCTTGGATGATCAACGGTATGCCTCGGATTTATTCTAACAGGACATACACTCTTTTTACTCATCTGCTATGGCATTATCCCATATGTCTTTCAATGCTGCTAGTTTAACCTTAGTTGGTTAAATCTTGAATAATATATCTATCTCGATCTATTATTTATGCTCCTCACTGTCTCTTTTGCAACCATTGTTTCAGGTTCTTGTTCATTTGCTGGATAATACCACCGTAGAGGGCCAGTTACTCTACTACCAGGAGCATTATGAAATTGCTCTCTTTAGAGTAAGAGTGGAACATCTTGCTCAGTTGCCTTGTCTTAATGATGGAGTGCAATATGCCCAAGAGGTTTTTCACCTCGGAAGAGACGAACATTTGGATCTTAGGATAAACCATGGTAGGGTGGAATACTTAAATCCAGATGTGTTTCAGCGGTATCATTTCATGTACTTATCTCGTATGGATGTTAACAAGGTATGTGATACATCTATCGTCAGACTTTATGGTATACACTATCTCTTTTTTGAGCTGTATTGTAATATTGATGTTCTCTTATCAAATGTTCTAGTATGATGACGGAGGGCCTGTGATCGACCTAGATGGGAATGTCGTTGGAAGGGTCAACATTAGTTCACAAGGATCTTTTATACCTTCTTCTATCTTGCTCAAATGTTTGAATTTATGGAGGAAATTAGGGTATATGTTTTCCTCTCGTTTCCTTTACCATCATTTGCTTATTGTTTGAGGCCATGCTATATATAGTACACTTCATCCAATGACGCCAACTAGAGAATTAATTACCATGCCAATCTTATTTGCATGCAAGACGGTACATCTCCATTATTACCATGTAGAGGGAGAATGATGTATTAGTTCATTTTTTGAGTTCCATTTGCAACGTTTTCCCCTCTCGTGCAACTTAATGACCATAAGACTATTTGCTCAACAACGTTCTCAACCGTACCCCAAAACCATATGGGTTGCTGCAAAGGAACTTTTAGCAGATCCATCCACCCTATCTGGCTTCACTTACGCTAACCCCATTGTTATTGATGAATCCTTTGATGCAAACTATAAACTGTTTAAGAATCAGAATGGTGAAGTGTTTGCCAGGTATATTGGTACTAACTGCAGGAATGGACCACCTATGAAGAAGATCTGGGTGCCGAAAAGGTGTTTGGAGAATTCCCTGTGAATGTCATCATGACACCACAAGTGAAGAAGACAAACCTCAGACCACATGCTTCATACGGTCCAAAGGCTTCATACAGACAGAGGACTCACCTGAGTCACACTAACGCAAATGTTTTGCAGGGAAGCCATATTCAGGCCTATGAATATGAGCGCGGTCCATCAAACCGCCATGTTCATAAGACCAAGAACTATTCTGCTTATTCTTATGAGTACTATTGTCCACCTGCAAGACTTTTTGCTAGGGCTCCAAAGCCAAAGTTCTTAGATGCTGCACTTAGACTTATTGCTTCGAAGCCACCCCTGAAGATGTGGGTGGCCAAGAAAGCTTAACTCTCTTTTGCAGGGAAAGGTCTCCAGCCAAAAACCAAAATTGTCTGACACTATTGCTGGGGACCTTAAACATCTTGTAGGGCGCAAGATCAAATGCCCAAATGGTCTTATTATGTACTTTGTTCCTGAATCGCTTGCAACTTGCCCTATCAGTCCTAATCTCGATCTAAGCTTTAATAATCCATTGGTTCGTCAAATGTTTTTGCTTCACAATTCTCTTCGTGAAGCCTATCCCCCTAACTGTACTGTAGGGTACGACACCAGCTGCTTCAGAATGGATTATTGATAGTGGGTGTACAAATCACATGACTGGCAAGCGAAGCCTTTTCATGGACTCAACTTTACGTCCATCTGACAAAAGTCACATCACATTTGCTGACACTGGTAAAAGCAAGGTATTGGGTCTAGGTAGAGTTGCAATCTCAAGGGATCAACACATGGATAAAGTCATGCTTGTTGAATCCCTTGGTTTCAACTTAATGTCTGTCTCAATGCTTTGCCATTTAAACATGATTGTGATGTTTGGAAAATATCGTTGCCTTGTACTAATGGAATCGACAAGTCTCTAGTGTTTGAAGGGTATCGGAAAGATGATTTGTACGTGGTAGATTTCTCAGCAGGACCACAACTTGCAGTATGTCTTCTAGCAAAAACTTCTGAATGCTGGCTCTGGCATCGAAGGCTAGGGCACGCTGGCATGAGGAACCTCCACACCCTTGCAAGGAAGAAGCATGTCATAGGCATCGAGGACGTCAAGTTCAAGAAGGATCACTTATGCGGTGCCTGTGAAGCAGGAAAGATGACGAGGGCCAAGCATCCCTCGAAGACAATCATGACAATGACTCAACCCTTCGAACTGCTACACATGGATCTTTTCGGTCCCACTCATTACTCAACTCTTCCTACTACTTCTTGTCTCTATGTCTTTGTCATTGTTGATTATTATTCAAGATATACTTGGGTGCATATAATCCTTTACAAGACTGAAGTGCAGGATGTCTTCAGACGCTTCGCCAATCGAGCAATGAACAACTATGGCGCCAAGATAAAGCACATCAGAAGTGATAATGACACTGAATTCAAGAACACTGGCCTAGATACATATCTTGATACTTTGGGCATCACACATGAATTCTCATCTCCGTACACGCCACAGCAGAATGGCGTCGTCGAACGCAAGAACAGAACACTTATTGAGATGGCTCGGACGATGCTTGATGAATACAAGACTCCAAGAAAATTCTGGCCTGAAGCCATTGACACTGCATGCCATATCATCAACCGTGTTTATCTTCACAAGCTTCTGAACAAGACATCCTATGAGCTCCTTATTGGCAAGAAGCCAAATGTCAGTTACTTCAGAGTATTTGGTGCCAGGTGCTGGATCAAGGATCCACATCACACTTCAAAATTTGCACCAAAAGCACATGAGGGTTTTATGCTTGAATATGGAAAGGATTCACACTCCTACAGAGTCTTCAATCTCTTTCATTATAAAGTGGTTGAAACAGTGGATGTGCGGTTCGATGAGGCTAACGACTCACAAAGAGAGCACCTGCCAAATGTGCAAGATGAAATTCCACCCAGTGAATCAATCAAACTTATGGGAACTGGAGAAATCATACCTTCTGAAGCTCAACCTGAAGAGGAACTTATCATCTCCGCACCTGATCAACTTGAAGACAATGCTCAGCCTGAAGACAATCCCTCTAACAATGACAATGATCAGCAAAAGCAAAATCTTCATCCTATACATCCCCGTGTTGCAAATGAAGTACAAATTGACAGAATAATTGATAACATCAATGCACCAGGTCCACTGACTCGTTCAAGGGCAACACAGCTAGCAAATTTCTGTGGGCACTTCGCATTCGTCTCAATAACTGAACCCAAGAAAGTTGAAGAAGCCTTCATGGAACCTGAATGGATTCAAGCTATGAAGAAGAGCTTCAACAGTTTGAGCTGAATAATGTATGGGAACTGGTTAAGCGTCCTGATCCTCGGAAGCACAATATAATAGGTACAAAATGGATATATCGCAACAAGCAAGATGAGCATGGTCAAGTTGTCAGAAACAAAGCTCGTCTCGTTGCTCAAGGATACACTCAAGTTGAAGGGATTGACTTCGATGAAACATTTGCTCCTGTGGCTAGACTTGAAGCCATACGCATACTGCTGGCCTATGCAAATCATCATAACATACTTCTATATCAAATGGATGTGAAGAGCGCTTTTCTTAATGGCAAGATTGAAGAATAAGTGTATGTTGCACAACCGTCTGGCTTTGAAGATCCAAAACATCTTGACATGGTGTACAAGCTCAACAAGGCACTGTATGGCCTCAAACAAGCCCCTTGACACACTCAAAGACTTCCTGAAGAGCAAAGGCTTCAAATATGGTTCCCTCAACCCCACTCTCTTCACGAAGACATATGATGGTGAATTGTTTGTGTGCCAAATATATGTGGATGACATTATCTTCGGCTGCACCAATCAGAAATACAGTGAAGAGTTTGGATATATGATGCAAGAGCAATATCAAATGTCCATGATGGTTGAGCTGAAGTTCTTCCTTGGTCTTCAAATACGTCAGCAACGTAACGACATCTTTATATCTCAAGAGAAGTATCTCATAGATTGCCTGAAGAAGTTTGGTATGCAAGACTGCAAAGGCTTCACGACGCCAATGCCAGCCAAACATCATCTGGGTCCCGACGACAATGGTAAAGAGTTCGATCAAAAGGTATACCACTCCATGATTGGTTCTTTACTTTATCTATGTGCATCTAGGCCAGATATTATGCTTAGTGTTTGCATGTGTGCTCGATCCCAAGCGGCACCAAAGGAATCGCATCACTTAGCTGTGAAGTGAATTCTTTGATATTTGGCTTACACCCCAACTCTAGGATTATGGTATCCAAAGGGCTCAGAGTTTGATCTGGTTGGATTCTCGGATGCTGATTATGCTGGTGACAAGGTGGATCGCAAGTCTACATCAGGCACATGTCATTTTCTGGGACGATCACTTGTATGTTGGTCTTCAAAGAAGCAGAACTGTGTATCTCTCTTCACTGCTGAATCTGAATACATTGCTGCTGGATCTTGCTGCGCTTAGCTTCTGTGGATGAAGCAAACACTCAAAGACTATGGCATTCATCTGAAGCAAGTGCCACTCTACTGCGACAATGAAAGCGCCATCAAGATTGCCAACAACCCAATTCAGCACTCGAAGACAAAGCACATTGGAATTCGTCATCACTTTCTCAGAGATCATGTTGTGAAGGAAGATATTGATATCATACACGTCAACACTGAAGAGCAATTGGCAGATATCTTCACCAAGCCCTTGGATGAGAAAAGATTTTGCAAGTTACGGTGTGAGCTAAATATCTTGGAATCCTCAAATGTCCTGTGATCAGGCACACATCCTAACACTTATGCATATTGATGACTTAGATGTGCAACACACGAAGTAAAGTATATCTTCAATCAATGAAGACATACATTCTAAGTGTGAATACATTAACGTGGAATTTGACTTCGGAGCGCCACGATAATTGTGCGCCGTGTCTGGGTCTAATACTTCCTATACGATGGGTAACGCCACCACCAAATTCTTCTGTTTGAAGTGTTTTACCCATGGCGTTACATTTGCTATATCTTCACATTTTGTTTGTCTTCATTCTCAACTTGTCCTCATGAATATCTTCACTATGTTGGTTTGATTGTCTTTTTCACACACACACACACACACACACATATATATATATATATATATACTAGTGTTCTGTCCTCTACATCATTCACTTATAGCTATGTCTTCTTGTTGAATCTTTTGAACTAAGTGAATGTGATCGGACCCTAACCTCTCTATGCTTTCTATCTCAAACTCTATCTCTCCAAATCATATGCATTCTATTGAAACTGTCGAATGTCTTCTCTGCGTCCTTGTCAGCAGAAGATACAGAGACAAACATTAAGTCCGTTTTCAATGCTTCCTTCACATGAAACCCGGAGAAGTAGGAACGACCACCCGACAATCCAGGCGTGCGTGGGAACGTGGAACAACCTCCGATATGTTGCATGATGGCCACGTGTCCTTCAGATGTGAAGCGCCAGGGGCACCTGTGTAATAACACTGTGTCATCTCTGTCCCTATAAATACACGCCTCACCACAATCATTATCCTTTCTTCCACTCTCGCTCAAACCCTAGCGCCACTGCTAGCCCTCGACGACGTCGGCGACGAAGCGCTTAGCTGTCGCGACCTCTCCGACGCCGTCTTCACGCCGGCCGCGGACATCGTCTTCTCCGCCGCCGCCGTAGGTGTCCTCCATCGCCAAGTTAGGGTACGGACGATCGAACTGCTCGGCCTCCTCTACCACTCCGTCTAGCAGTTCTTCGTGTGGTAAATAAAACTTCCTTTTTACGGCCCCTTTGATCCTATATATTCGTCACTTTCTACCACAAGCAGTTTCTGTTCACACAAGTTGGATCTATTTCATACTGCATCTCATAATATGCCTAGTATGTTCACTTATGCTTCACAAAGTAGTTAGATTCCTCACTTGTACTGATCCGTGGATTCGTACAAATCTGGAACCAACTCCTTATCTATGAGTGAATGTCTTCGCACGATGAGGTCAATGTCTTCTAAATTGATTTATCTTCAAAATCTTCTGAGAATGCATATGACCTCTTCCCCTTCCCTCGCACCTTAATGCTGTCACAGGTACATGTCCATGGGAGAATCCCTTGGTTCTCATAGTCTGCATTCATTTGCAGAATTCTTATAGAATCATGTAAATTCTCCCGAAGCCAGTTCCTGTTTGTCCAGCAAGCGAAAGCCTTTGAACGTATTGAAGCCATTCAGTTTAAAGTTCATGGCTGCAGAGAAATCAGCAAGGAAGGGTGGCAGAAAGCGTCGAGGTGAAACATCAAGAGATCTGCCCGATGACCTCTCAGAGCTATACAAGAAAGATCCAGAAGAGGATTACAATCAGCACAAGACACGAATCCAATGGATTCGACGATATTGGGCAGAACAGTGGTTCAAGTACAGGTTTGTGACCAAGGAATATGCTGAGAAGAATGCCATCAAGCGACCATGGGGAGACATCCTATACAGAAATCTTCAACCCAGGTCCAGAGATGAAGCCATTGAACAAGGCTTCTATCCCTGCATGGTCCGTGGACCACAGCCTGCGGATGCTGACCCTTCGTCATTGCTATGGTGTCGTGACGACAATCTGTTCAAGCGCAACTTCTAGTTTGCCCAGAATTCGGCAAAGCAGAACAAGAAGTCATTGGGACTAGACTTCAACCCTGGTCCCTCTGCTCCCCGTGCCGATGGCACCCGCGAAGCTGAACCGAATCTTGTTGGGCCCTTCTACAACCTGGACGGTCTTATCACTCATATCATGGTTCAAGGGACAGTCGTGGATGAGCCTGCAGATGACGCTGAATCTGATGAAGCGCCTGCACCACCGAAGCCAAAGAAACTGAAGCACCCTAAAGCTTCAAAGCCTGCCTCAGCACCAAAAAATATCACGGGCGAAGCCACTGGCTACTGCACCTCCTGAAGACAGTATGCATTCTGAAGATTTGCATGCATCTCCAAGCCCTCAAAAGTCAAGATGCCTCTGCAACACACCAGCCAAGAACTGACTGCTGCTGCTATTCCGCGCAACGACGCCATTGATCTGTTCAGCGATGAAGATCTAGTAGATGACGCTCTTGAGCAACTGATCAAGAGCAAAGAAGAAGCTGAAATCTTCAATGATTTGCCTCTCTTTGACGTGGCAATCATCCATAACTTCATTGATGAGTGGTTTGACACGCCCAACCTCAGCTTTGAAGATCTGCAACTTCCGATTGGCCTCAGTGTTGCCTTCCATGGCGCCATTGCTTCAGAGCTAGCTTTAGCTCAGCGCATCGTTGAACTGAAGCAAAAGATCGAATTTGAGAAAGCTCAGTTCAAGAAGCATATGGCCAAGCTCAGCGTGCAAGAGGTCAAGAACTTCAAGATCATGCTGCACGAGCTCAAAGAAGCCTTTCTCAAGAAGCGTGAAGAAGCTCAAGGTTCTCGTGAGCGCATGAAGAGCCTGGCTGACAAGTGTGTACAAGCCTACAATGAGGCTGAGAAGTGCAAGGCCCTTGGTCGTCCTGGCATCGACCCCAGGATAGCTGCAAAGAAGAAGAAGAAGCCCGCTGTGGCCGAACCCGAGGCACCAAGGCAGGAAGCACATCCCATTGTCTTCCCAGCCAGCATGACTGGCTCGAAGCCAAAGGCCAGGTCAACCGCTTTAGAACTGAAGAAGACGAGGACTGCTGAGGCTGAAGCCAGAAAGAGGAAACATCCTGAAGCCTCTGATGCTACTCCCTCCAAGAAGAAGCGGAAGACCAAGAAGGAACGGGCTGCTCCCATAGAGCCCTTAGTTGTTGAACCTATCTCAATGGTTCACCCTGCATCTACACACCAAGAGCGCCAACTGATTGTCCATGAGCCTGCTTCCATAGAGGCTCATACAGCGGAAGACATTCCAGCAGTTGATCCCACCGCTGCTGAAGACATTGGTCACCATGACAATGTTGAAGATGATGTAGTTCTTCCTCGGATCGAGCACCAACAGGTATCATCACCTGTGCTTACGCACAACGAACTCATCAGCATTGGTCGTCCTCTGACGCCAATTGCTCAGGATGCATCATGGGCTGATCACCCACAACAACAAGTCACACCACCCCGGCAAGAAGAAGAATATGACTTTGAGACCCAACCAACTCCATCTCCAGAGGCGTCGCCAGCGTTCCACAGGCTTCGCAAAGGACCAAGGTCTCAAGTCCCTCTTTCGAGCGTTCCAGAAGGAGAAGTGTCCCACCAATCTGTTGCACGTCAAGTGTTTCTAGATGCCACTCCTACTGTGAATGTCTCCGAGTCTGAGGCTAAAGCTGCTGAAGACATTCCGGCTGCATCAGCCGACGACGCCCAAGAAGAAGAACATGTCCCTACTCCCCCAACTAATGAAGAAACTGTTCTCGGGGAGAACGTGTCTGTGCCCGACCCTCCAGCTCATCAAGTGGAGGTAGAGAATCTTGAGGCTGCCACCACCAACACAAATGAAGCCAATGACGTTGTCATGGCTGAAGCAAATGTAGAGCCTGCACCAATGCCAGAAGTCAATGAAGCCATTGATGCAACTGCTCCTGAAGCCTCTGTTGTGCAGCCCAACGCCTCTGCCACTGCTCCTGTTCCTGCACCTGCTGCTGGTCCTCAGTTTGATTATCATGTTGAGCACAGGCCTCATGTACAGAAGCCAATGCCGAGATTGCCCAGGTTTCCAGGTCCTGCATTAGCACTTGGATCCTTTAATGTCAACGGCTTCAAAGCAGACAACACCTTCTTCAATAGCTCCAAGAATCCCTACTCAAGGGAAAGAATATCTTCTGATTGGTTCTGGAGCTATCCGCAGTGAAGTTATTACTCATGCATTCTGTACAATCAAGGTCGCATCTTCCCTCATATGCGTCTTGACACCGAAGCAATAACTGGTCTGCCCTGCTTGGAAGAAGCTCTGGATTACTTCAAAGAGGCTGGATTGTTGCCCTTCGTCACCGACCAAGAGCACTGGAACGAAGAGTTGCTGCTCCAATTTTATGCCACTCTTCACATACGAGGCTACAACAGAGATCCGAAGACTTGGGTCCTTGAGTGGATGACTGGAAATGTTCATCACGAAGCCAAAGCCTTTGATATCATTGAGCTCACTGGTCTGCCCACTCCTGGAGATCTCTATGAACCTGGCTGTCAGCTTCACAGTGAAGCCATGGAGAGCATCTTTCAGAAGCCTGAACCGAACATGAGTCAGATGCTCAGTATGATGAAGCCTTTGCCTCCAGATGCTACATATCCTAAGGAGTTCTTTATTGAAGACCTTGAGTATCTGCCACGGACTATCTATCACATTATAAGGCGAACTCTCTGGCCCATCAAAGGACATTCTCCATATGCAAAGCTGGAAGGTGCAATGAAGACTTTGGTCTTCTATATTCTTCACGGCAAATGCTTCAACGCACAAGACTTCTTCATCCGCCAACTTGCTGCATCAGGATCTGATCTTTTTGGCTTGAAGTTCTACGCTCCATGGATAATGCGGCTGATTAAACTCCACTCAGCTATCTCATATCAGCCATCTGCTCGCAATCATCGGATCTTTCTGCCTGACGTGGATATGTCCATTGAAGCCATTTATCCAGAGCCTGCCAAGGAGCCTCTTAGTCTTCAGAATGCTGAGCATCAAAGTTTCTCTCAGAACATTGAAGGAGTTGAAGCAGTCACTCGTGTTTATCCTCTGGCTGGTACTACACGTGCACCTCATCATGCCCTCACTAAAGCCACTGAAAGCACCATTTCCCAATGGCCCAAGAAGCGATCTCGTGTTCTCAATGACCGAGAGCTTCTAGTAGCTCTTCATTAGAAATAGGATAGGCATCATGACTGGCTGAAGCGCCAAATGCAAAGCCTCTTGGTGGATGTCAACCGCATTCGAAATCTTGCCACCAAGAATTTCTTTGTTGCCCATGAAACCTGTCGGCGTACATGGAAAGGGCTGACGCTTATGTGTTCTGAGGATGATCTTCAAGAGGATGGCTTCTCTGAATGTTTCAAGTTTGACTCCACACCTCCCCGAAGGACTGTGCTGTGACGAACTCCATCTCTTGAAGACTCTGAGTTCTCTTCCTCTGCGGCAATTGTGAATGCCAGAGTGATCGAGGATGAAGATGATGCCACTTCACCGCCCCCTACTTCTGCCTGCATCGACACTGCTCCGAGTTCTTCTGCACCGCCGAACACCACCGACGACCTTGCTGCTTCGTCTACTCCTCATGGGAACGAGTAGATGCTCTATGTCTTCAAACCTTTTTGGTCCTTACTGACAAAAGGGGGAGAAGCATATGAGTTTGATAGTCTTCAAGCGGGTCCATATGGGCGGTTATTTTATGTTTTGCCTAGTGTTTACAACTCTCATTTTGATACATTTGGTTCTTTGAGTTGTAACACTTAAACTCGATGGTCGTCTGCTACTTATTTGCTATTATGTGATGCGATGATAAATTCTGCATGTGCGACGATAAATTCCATACTTAGATCATTTTGCAGACGTCCATTTTTCATTATGCATGTCATTATCTTCACATACTTTTCATGCATGATGAATTGTCATCATAAGTTGAAGAGGATCTCCACAAGTACAACCTGCCATGTGGATTTGCATTCCAAAAGCAAATTACTTATATGCACATCTTCAGGGGGAGCCCTTGCAACTTATGAAGACAATTTCTTATCCTTTACAATTTCACATATTATATTCCCCGTTGAAAACTTCAACTCGTTTGTCATCAATCACCAAAAAGGGGGAGATTGTAAGTGCATCTAGTGCCACCCCTAGTTGGTTTTGGAGTATTGATGACAAACCTAGTTGAGGGACTAATGTGTTTGTGAGAATTGCAGGATAACACAGGTAGAAGTCCCTCATTGATTCGGTTTTCCTACCAGAGATGACCCCTAAAAATGTATGAAGACATTGAAGTCAAAGGTGGTATGTGAAGACATTCACATTGAAGACTATGAAAAGAGAAGACATCGCATGAAGACTATGGAGTGCGAAGACTTAGACCTTTCGTAGTTCTTTTTCTTCTTTGTTGAGTCATAGGAACCACCGTACTATTAAGTGGGGTCCAAGAGAACCAGTCAGAATGACTGAAGTGATACTTAACCAAAATCCTATGTCTTCGAGTGAAGACTATGAGAGCGAATCTTGTTCAGAGTTGGACAAGTCAGCTTTGCTTGTAGCCCAAGTAAAGTTGACATGTGTGTTTGAAATCTGACCGTTGGAACACGTGTCAGTTTCTTAGTGACCCAGGGTCATTTCGGACAAATCAGGTCGGGTTGCCTAGTGGCTATAAATAGCCCACCCCCTACAACCATAAACGGTTGGCTGCTCACAGTTAAAGTACGGCTTTTGTCGTTTGAGAGCAACCCACCTCGAAGCCTTTGAGAGAGAATTCCTTGAGAGGATAAAGCCCTAACCACCCAGAGCCAAAGAGTGTTAGGCATCACTTAAGTCTTCTTGTCTGTGTGATCTGAAGACTTATTACACTTGAGGACTGTGAATCCTCCAGCCGGTTAGGCGTCGTGTTCTGAGCATCCAAGAGTCATTCTGGATCGCCGGTGAACAAAGTCTGTGAAGGTTTGGAAGTCTACCTTGAAGACTTACCAGAATGATTGGGCGAGGACTGGGTGTCCTTGGCTCAAGGGGAATAAGGTGAAGACAAGGTCTTCTGAGTTAAATCTCAGCCTCCCTAACCAGACGTACAGTTGTCACAGCAACTAGAACTGGTCCAACAAATCATTGTCTTCAATGAGTCACTGGTTTCATCCTTCCCTTCCCTTTACTTACTGTTGGTTCTTGTGAAGTCATTGTACGATAGCATCACCATTCGACTTCACTAAATGATTACGTGTACTGATTGGCTTCTCAATATCTTCCTACCTGATCCTTACTACGTAGCTGCTATTAGTCATTGTGCTTTCACTTCATTGAATACGTGACTATGGTTTGCCTAGTGTAGTCTACCTTCCGCTGCATGGTAATAGGTTTATTTCTATCGTTTGTCTTCGAAACTTACATGTTTTGAAGACTTTCATAAAAATCGCCTATTCACCCCCCTCTAGTCGATTACTGGCACTTTCAAGCCTGGTGGTGGTGGTGGACAAGCACGAGCGGATGGAGACGAACCAAACTACATGTGATGGATCTGGTCCGGCCTTTTTCGTGGTAAGACAACGGACCGGTCCGACCTTGGCATGGTGGGAGGCGTGAGCCGGCAGATTTGTGGTGCAAGGATGGTAAGGAAGTAGTTGGTACTTAGGGGGGATGGTCATGCTGGGAGGAGGGGAGGAAACGATGGTGATGGCTCGATGTAGATCTGAAGAGGAGAAAAGCAGAAGGAATGGATAGGAAAATTAATAGGTGGAGAGACGTAGGTAGGGAGGGAGGGAGGGAGAGAGATAAGATCCATCTGACCTCATCGTGGTGGGGAGGAGTGAGCCGGTAGATCTGTGGCACATATATGGTAAGGAATTACTTGGTAGCGGGAGGAGGAAATGGTCATAATGGGGGGAGGGAAGAAGATGATGGTAATCACTTGATCTAGATCTGAAGAGGAGGATAGAAGGAACGAAGAGCAAATTAACTAGGTGGATGTTGGCACCTTCATCTTGCTTTGATTGGTGCTAGAACTCTCGGGAATGGTGAGCACGATTAGTTGGGAGGAGCCTGGTGGCTATGGTAGACAAGCACGAGACATGGGTGAACTCAACCACGTGGCATGGATCTGTTCCCACCTTGCCATGGTAAGACAACAGATCCATCCGGCCTCCTCGAGGTAGGGAGGAGTAAGCTAGTAGATCCGTGGAGCATGAATGGTAAGGAAGTAGTTGGTGGTGTGGGGAGGGAATGGTCATCATGCGAGGAGGGGATGAGATGATGGCGATGTCTCGATCTAGATCTGAGGAGGAGGCACTGGTAGAAAAAGGGCCTATAGTCCCGGTTCGTAAGGGCCTTTAGTCCCGGTTCCGGAACCGGGACTAAAGAGTCGGTACTAATACCTCCTCCCTTTAGTCCCGGTTCAATCCAGAACCGGGACTAAAGGCCCTCCACGTGGGCAGTGCGCAGAGCCCAGTCAGGAGACCCTTTGGTCCCGGTTGGTGGCACCAACCAGGACCAATAGGCATCCACGCGTCAGCACTTCTGTGGCTGGGG
>LT934111.1:9363866-9379068 GCA_900231445.1 Triticum turgidum subsp. durum
CCCTCCAACGATTTTGAACATGTAAAGAACATGTTCACAAAGAAAAGAGCAGTAGTAGGTAGCCTTGGCAAGAACACGCCCTGGAGAGGATTCAAGAAAGCATAGCATAGTACAGAGATATGACACTAAAATAAAATAAAATAATAGAGGAAGTGAAGGACATGAATGTTTGTTCATGACAAGCAGTCATTTTGACCCAAAAGTACAAGAGGCTATGTAGTTGATTCATTTTGACCTGAATCAACCAATTTCCAAACAAGGAGCACAAACCAAGTTTGTCACAGGGTTTTGAACAAGAAACAAAAGGCAAACACACTGCCCTGCATCAAGTTCACAAACGACGGTGAGTAGGGAAATGCTAGGATGCAATCTCCAAACCGGGATCTGCAGTCCCAGCTCTCGCTTCAGCCATACAACATACAGACACACCAAACTAACAGTAGCTCTGCACGAGTTTGATCATCTTCTTAATCGGATAATCGAGGTAGAGAGGCCTGAAGCAAGATTTACCTACTACCAATAATACAAGCAGCCAAAGGTCCTAGTTGTTTTTATACACACTAGTCATTCTCAACTATAGCATCCAGATTTTTTTTTAAAATATAAATGTTACGCGAAACACAGTTTCACAGTAGGAAAAAAACCAGTTTTGCTAAAGCACAACTAGATGTGATATAAGTACTGCACATCTAAGTCATATGTCATTGATTTTACGCTAAGATTCTTGCAACCATTTTCTTCTGTCTTTTTTTTTCTTTCTAGTTTGATTGAGTCACTTATATGTAACGGTCTATCAAAGATTCCAAGTTGACTAGGAAAGAACTTGAAAGACTGTGCATGTGCTACATAACTCCAGAGACATGTCCATATATATAAACAATACTATGTAGCCAGGGTTTAGAAGCATGTGCAACCATACTAGGCCATCTTGACTGACTCCAGGAAAATGGAGCTAGCCCAAATCAAGGTGGATAAACATCAGCTACAGAATGGCCAGCAGTTAGAATCGGCTAGGGAGCTACAACTTGTTATTGCGGAGGTTGGATCCAAGACTGAAAATATGAACGAGGCCGCAATACAATTTTCATGCCGCACGCAAAGGCGACATGGGGGCTAAAGTTTGACGAAGATCGGCATGGCACGCTGCCGGTACAAAGCAGCCTGGAACCCGATCATTCTCATCATGAGAGTTTTTTTTTACATCCTATCATCATAAAGAGCTAATTGCACCTGGAGCACATTTAGTCCATCAACTTGGTCTAATAGTACAATTAGCTCATCGTAAATTTAAGTCCAATGCATTCCAGTTTAATCATGTACAGATACTGATGAACATGAATGTCAGTTCAGTACTCAACTCATAAACTTATGAATAGATGGATACTAATTGTAATTAACATCCAAATTTTCACAACTGCATATTTAAAATACTGATTTTAGATCTTTTCAAGTATATGTAAGCAACACTATGTAGCCAGGGTTTAGAAGCATGTTCAACCATACTAGACTGTCTTGACTGACTCGTAAATGGAGCTAGCCCAAATTAATGTGGCTAAACATTAGCTCAAGAATGGCCACCAAAGACTCAGTTAGAGAACCGGTATGGAGCTACAACTTGTTAACGCGGAGGTTGGATACAAGGTTGGAACTATGACATTATAAAGAGCTAATTGCACAGGGAGTACATCTACTTGCACGGCATGTTCACCTTAGACCGCCTTTTTTTGGTAAAAACTGGATTTTCCAGCCCATCAACTTGCTCTAATGGTTCAGTTAGCTCCGTCATAAATTTTAGTTTGAATGTGTTCCAGTTTAATCACATACAGATATTGAAGAACATGAATGCCAATTCAGTAGCCAACTTCTTAAACTCATGGATAGTTCGATACTAATTATATCATCTCAATATATATCTGAAATACTGGTTTTAGATTTTTCATGTGCATTTTAAGAGCTTTGAAAGGGTTTAATTAAAACAGAAAACATTATATGACTTCTTCTAGCATTTTGTAGCTTATTTTTTGAAGATTTATTTGAACTTCCAACCTGATTCCAATTCAAAATTACTAACTGAAAGAGATAGGGCTATGTTTGGCAGCTCCAGTTTTTCCGCGGCAAATCTCGGAAATCTGCCCACACCAGGCAGCAAACCGATTGCTGGTCAAGTCCATCATGGTACAAAGAAACGCAACTCCTTGGGTGTCAAATGCTATGGTCTAGAATTAGACGGCCCAGGGCGTGAGAACCACAACAAAGCTATCCTCACAACCCACTCTTATGATATCTCTAATAAATAAATTCTGCCATGCAACAGTAAACATGTAGACAGTATCCACTGCTAGAGTACCTAGCGTACCTGGCACAGATACCAAAAGACTCCTGCTGACGAGAGACCTCGTACATCCAAACTAAGTCAAAATACCAAGTCCAAGCAATGGTCACTAGCAGGAGATGCATGCTAGTTAGGCTTAATAAGAGCGAAGCAAGTAACCTTATGCAGTTTCAACATACTTCCGACAAGGATTGGATGGTGGAATACTATCAAATGGATAATACATAAGGACTTGAGCCTTCATTCAAAAGTACGATAACAGGATCATGATGGTTAACTACCAAGTCTACCATGCAGAAAGAGTCCAGACAGTACGGCTTGAACGGGAGGGAGACTATGAGAAACAGGGGACCAAGCGAGGTGATTTCCTTATTTTATCTTCCCTTTTATTAATGAAATGGAAGAAAAATCACTCCTTACATATTAGGGGCACCTAAAGTAGAGGCAAAACAGGACAAACAAAGGACAGAATATCAATAAATGACTAATAATTACGCCACAAACTAGAGACAGGACTTACCACACTTATGACATGTGAATACAGCACCGGTTCAAGCTACAAAGCAAACTCCAGCTTTACTATTTAAATGTTAAGCATTTAAAACATGAGAATGAGATGTCCAATAAGATAGTACATCATAATGCACAAGCAAGCTAAAACAGGAAGACGAAAGAAACCAGGGCAGGGTAAAGGAGTTAACGCACCACACAATGACAGAATGAAGAAATGGGGCAACATGGTACGTACAATCCCCATGATCGCAACCATAAGAAAGCATGCTCTAACATTAATATTAGGCAAAAAAGAGATTACCTTGATTCACAGCAGGATACAATCATGTAGAACAAAGCAAAATACCCAAGGCAAACATAACATTTCTGCTGCCATGTGTTTGTAATCAAGGCAATTCACTACTAACTGGAAATGTGACAAAATAACTAGTCGCCAAACAAGTCATCATCACTATCATCAGCTGGATTTGCACCCACGTCCCTGCTAGACTTCTTTTCATCAACAACTTTGACTTGCTCTGGCTGGCCATCTGATTTATACGCCCATGATGAGCCCAGCTTTGCTGGAACAGAGTCCCCGTAAAGGTCATCATACATACCACCTCTGGATGTGCTTTTAACTTTGTTAAGCATCTGTTGTAGCTTATCTGTTACCCCACTGTGGGAGGCACTGTCCTTTGATGAAGTTTGCTCCTTTCCTTTTGGTATGACAGTAACCTGTACAAGAGACTCATACTTCCCAACAAGACTGCCTTCCTTCACACCAACTGGGCCTGGTTCAGTTTCAACATCTGCACCATCAGAAATCCCAACCACCTGAATAAGCTCTCCACCAACTTGATCTCTAAATGACACTCTCCGCTTTTTGCTTCTCTTTGACGGTCTACCGACTGCCTGGTTGTCATCATTTACAGCAGAAGCAGAAGCATCCCCAGAAGAACTTTTTCTCTTCAATGGCACTTCTGATTTGCTAACACCATAGCGATTAAGTATTGTATTGTATGCAACAACGGCGTCTTCATCGTCAGAGTCTGGAGGAGACGGCAAACTCACATCTGACGGGAGGCTTTGAGTGGGAAAAAAAGCAGCGGTGTTCTTTCGTAGAACATATGCTCTGGTTGATGCAGCAAAGCGAAGTGACTGTCCAACTTCAAGTTCAACAGGGCTGTCCTTAGTTAATCTCTCGTTTGCAACAAATGTACCATGAACAGATCCTAAATCGATAACATAGATGCTGAAAGGAAACAAAGGAAGCATGGAGCAACTGTTAGTTATGCACCTAAGACACAACATAGATAAAAGAAAATTTTACAGCTATAATCCTGCCATTTCTTGGGCAGAAAATTCTGAACGAAGCATGTCTAAAAGGTCAATAGCATATAGGAGCACAATATTCCATTACAGGCGCAAACCGTTGTCTATTGAGTTAAGAAAATCAAATCTATTAACATTCAGGTTGCTAAAAAGAAGTCTCATTAACCATCAAAAACATAAACTCGTATGTCCAACTGAACACAAGTGCATCAAACATCAGGCAGGTATCTAACCTTCCATTTTTGTGTGGAACGACAGCAGCATGTTGGCGTGAGACGGACTGATGGTCCAAGACAATCTCACAAGCAGGCACCTGCCTCCCAAATATATGCCTCTTCTTGTCCAGATTAATCCTATCAATGGCATTTCCATCCTTCATCACCTCAAGATAGTAAACCCCAGGGCGCGGCTCAATTGCCCAGTCCGGCGGTTGCCACGTCGACTGCCCACCACCAAACTGCGTCCCGGCGGGTCTGGGGGCTCCAGCAGCTTCTTGCCCGGCCACGCTTGAGCCGGCACTCTGCGAAGCATGCTGACTCTGGCTGGGACCAAGATGTGAGTTTTGCGGCGGCACCAATGGAGCTGGCTGCACTTTCACAGCTGTGGGCACGGTCTTTGCGCCAGGACCAGACTGCTGCACCGAGAAGGGCTCCAAGGCCTGAGCTTTCTTGAAGCGGTCAAGCCCACCACGGTACATCTCCTCTAAGCTTACCACTACCACCTGTTCTGGTCTCTACCACTGAGTCACTCTTTAACCTTCAACAGCTGATGATGAACCCCACAGGGCTGTACTCAAGTTCTGCAAGAATCCCCTACATACGGATTACACAAAGTCAGTACCAGCAAACAAACTTGCAACCAAATTGTAAGGCAATTGCCTGCAGAACTATTCCACTGGTCGCTGCCTCGTGTCGCAAATCAGAAAAAGGTGAAGGTAATACTGGACTAGGTGTTGGATGATTTTTTTCCCCTTTCGACCAAACAAATTGCTTTCATTTGCTCTCGATGATAGATGTCCAAACAGACAGACAGATTACCCATTATACCTCTTTTAACTGAAGAAGATGCAGCAACAGCATATATAACATCCACAATGCTCTATGATGGCTGTGCTGTAGTCCCAAAGGATTGGGAAGTTTTGATTCACAGGAGACCGAATGGTAGAGTTCGCGAGTGAGCATCCAAAATCTGTGTTTGCTATAATGTTTGAATTCATGATTTCCCCTGTGTTGTTTCAACTGAATCTACTATTTTCATCAGACTTGAGACTGGCATCAAGAAGCAGCAGCCGCATGGCGGAGCGCGTGGGGCCGGCAGAGGCGCACGAGCACGCGGGACCGGCGTCAGCACGAAGCAGCGGTAGCGACACGACGGGGCGGCGGCGGCGAGCTCCTACACCTAACCCTAGGTCGCCTCCCCGGGGTACAAGGGGATGAGCGCGGGAGAGAGGGGGAGAGAGACTCACCAGGGGAGGCTCGCGTCGCCGTCGATGAGCGCGTCCGACGAGGGAGGCTAGCCGCCGTCGAGGGGCGGCTCCGACGAGGCGCCGCCGCTGGGAGCGAGGGAGAGCTGGAGAAGGGGGAACGATACGGGGGAGGCCGAGCTCGCTTTGGTCAATCTGGCACAGGGGCACTTTGGGGATTTCGACGAGTGCATCTCCAAGGGGATGCACCAAAAACCCCTCGAGGCCTCCACAATCTCTGTGCCCGGTCCATATTTTTCTGTACTTTTTTAAAAAATTATTGTTCAAACTTTATTTGAATATTCGAAACACATAGTCAATCTAAAATGCATAGTTCAAACATAAATATTACACGGAGTTCATGATTAAGACAAAAAAAAATCAAGGAACGTCCACAGATCTAAATGATGATTCGCGGGATCATTGAGAAGTGGTTGGTGCGCATCTCGATCTCAAAGTGGATGATGCTTCTCCAGAATGATTTCAACCCGCTCTGGCGAAGATTATCAAAATCAGCGTTACGTTGTATCATATACGATTCGATGAACTCATTGTATAGAAACTCTTCACCCATGTCCTTCGTGTGCACTTGCAAATGTTCAATGAATAGATGGTCAAACTCTATTTAGACATTGTATCGAATAAGTGGTGGACGGCATCGACGGCCGGCGGTCCAGGATGTATCCGGCGATGTAGGACGAGCGGCATGTGTGAGAGACGAGGTGGGAGCGTGCACGAGGAGTGAGGGACTCGATGAGGCAGGTGTTTTGGTAAACAGTCAGGTGACTCGGCTCACCTGACTAAATATCCGAGGCTAACTAAGGGCATCCACAATGTATTGCTAAATGCTAGTCCCAAATGATAAAATAGCTTTTAACGTCGATGAAAACCATTGCAGAGGGTGCTGCCAAAGCCAAAAAAAGGGAAACCGAAGCTCCTATGTGCGCCGGTGCCAATTTTTTAATGAATAAAAATGTGATCTCTCCTCTTTCCCCCTTCTTCCGCTTTAGCATGGACACATGCATAGAGCACACGTCTACCAATAATTCATTTTTGAGCCCAAGTCGTCTGCACCCGCGCTGATAAAAAAATCAAAACAAATACTAGAAAATTTAAAAAAAATCATTTTTTTGTGTGGTATATAATTTGATGCGTAAGGTTCACTCCAATTCTCAAGTCATTTGGATATCTCAGCAGCTCTCGGCAAAAAAGACAAATTTAAGGTCTATAAAAAAGAGGAAAAGAAGGTGTTGCTGCTAGTTAATTCCTACTACAATGCATTGCATCAGATGTAGCTAGCTCATAATTACTGAAGTACCAGCACATGTTACCACTAATTAAAATCCTTAAAAGTCTGCATCGACTTCTCTTAGCAGAACAAGGAAAATAACACCACTGAACCAATTTCTCCTGAAGACACAAGAAACACAGAAGTCAGGAACTGAAGAGTGAAGACTAAACAATAATAATAATGAAGGAACACGGAAGTGCGGAACAAAATCTACAGAGACGTGGATTTGACCACGGAATCAAGTCGCTTCTGTGAGGCAGCAAGATATACAGACAGCCCAAAACATTGGGAAAGTAATGATTAAAAAAATCACATTGTTCGGAAGCAAAAGCACCATACATGACTGATCTTCATGTTTACAACATCAATTATTCCTGTCTCTACTTAATTTCACAGAAAGCATCAAAACATGCCATGGAGGACTCAAATCCAAACAAAGAAGTTGACAAGAGTTTTTCCAGGAATCAGACTGAACATGCATATCCATCCGATACATGTTCTTCACACTCATCCTAGGTGTCCACGCGCCTTTTGGCTAGCTCTTCCAGTAAATGTTCAGTCCTTTTTATCATTCATCTGGTAACATGTCACCTTCACATATTTTACTGATTTCCAGTGCAGGTCGGTTGGGGTTTGCCTCGGCCATGCTCTTCAAAGCACGCTCAACAGCCTCCACATCCGCTGCCGTGACTCCATTGCAGTGTATCAAGACATGGATGTTAGCGAGGCTGGCGAGGTGTTGGATGCCAAAATCAAAAACACTACCAGCTGATTTTAACTCATGTAGATGAAAAATGAGATGAAGCTCCCTAAGATTTGGCATAGCCCCTGCTTCAAACATGAACCCGTTACAAAAACTGAGGGTAAACTTCTGTAATTGTTGAAATCCACTGCTGCTGCTGATGATGGGACCTTCACACACATACCACACATCAAATCGGACAAGGGTAGATATGCTTCCTATCATCTCAAGATCCTGCTGCTCTATCTCCCCACTAGTGATGTACAATTTTTGTAGGTTGGCAAGTGAAAGCAGCCACTTGGCAATCCAATGGATTTCTCCACGCGAGAGACAAATGTTTCGGACACAATTGAGACTCGGGAAGCACAAATCTTTTATGAAGCTATCCTCTTCCTCCAGATAAAATACAATATACAGGATGCGGAGGTTGCAGTTATCCAGTTTACAAAGGGAGGATACTAACTTCTCCTTATGACTTGCATCGTCAGATTTGATGGTGTGCCAACTGATTTTCAGTTTCCTCAAATTTATCAGTTTACCAAGCTCTTCTGTAAAGTTCAGTGATTGCACAAAGGGGTTTATATCCTCAAGCTCCTGCAAGTTCTCCATGTTTCCAATCCCATCCGGCAATTTGGTGCCATTCCCAACAAACAAACGAGCGAGGCGTTTTAGCAGACTAACTGATTCAGGCAACACAGGAAATTTGGGATCTGTAGCAAGCGTCTCTAGATACTCCAAGCCCCCAATTTGATTAGGAAGCTCAGTTATATGTGTACCATCGATGTTCAAGTATCTCAACTGAACAAGTTTTCCAATATCTTTGACCTGATGATTTCCCAATCCTCCACAAACTCTTAGATCCAGCACACGCAGAGCATCTGACTTCACAAGGGAAGGCAACTGTTTGGTAGGCCCGAAGACACCAAGTGATCGAGCATGTGATATATCCAACTGCTCGACAATCCCTTGATCTTCATTCCCTGTCAGAGACAGTCGACGAATTCTGCGATCTGGCTTCGCTTTATTGCTTAACAAAGTAGAGAAGTTCTCTCTGTGAGATAAGTCAATGAGGAAATCAAGGATGGTGTCATGAACTCGGCACCATGATACCTTACCATTATATTTTACTTTCACCGGTTGTATTAAACTTCTATTAACGAGCTCATGGAAATACATATCTCCCAAGTCAACTAGATCTCCGTCTTTACCACGGATAAAACCCTCAGAAATCCATCTGTGTACTAACCGTTTCCTTCCGATTTCATAATCTTCAGGATACAAAGTTAAGTACAATAGGCAACTTCTTAGATGGAGTGGAAGGTCAAAGTAGCTCAACGATAATATGTATTTCATAGCCTCTATATCAGAACTTTTGCCTTCTATAGAAGTAATAGAGTTACGGACCCGATTCCACTCTTGTTCTGTTTCCCTTTTTCCAGTTGCCAACAAGCTTGATATGGCATTGATAGCCAGTGGCAACCCACCACACTTTTTCAAAATATCTTCCGAGGTTTCTTTCAAGTTGGAAGGGCACATTTCCACACAACCAAATATTCTCTTGAAAAATAACTTGGCTGAGTCAGCATCACTAAGTGGTTTGATTTTGTAGACAAGATTTCTGTCAAACGAGCAGCATGATTTTGCTACATCATTTTTACGTGTTGTGCTCACTACTCTACTGCCATGACCGCCCTTGACAAAAGCGCATTCCAAAATTTTCCATGTGGGTACATCCCATATGTCATCAATTATTATCAAGTACCTGCAGTATAGTTTTGGCATAAATATATTAAATTATATGTGATGGAGTATAGAAGCATGTTCTACAGGATATTCACAGTAATTAAAGAAGAGGTTACGTATGTTTAGCAATGGGCACAACAGTTAATCCTAGTGCAGGCCTATAAATTTGATTAAATGGAAAAAGATTCTAACAATTCTACACGGAAGGTAGATAAATAATTCCACTATTGTAGTTTGAACCAATCCAAGGTGGAAACTTTGTTCCGTGATCAATATTCAGTAGATGTGACTTTTCATAGGCCTTTTTTGACAAGGGCTTGGTATGTGGGTTTGCTAATATGATAATTAAAAGCATACCACCCAAATGTATCATTAGAGTAAAATACAAAATCTTACAACATTTGCACCAAATGTAATATGAGCATCTAAGTTTACATAAGTACATGATCGCAGGTGGAAGTCCCGATTCAAATAAAATTAAAAACCACAACCTCCCATGGACAAATAACTCATACACGATGCAAGTTATCTTAAGGTTCAATCAACTCTTGGAGGAAAGATAATGCATGAGTGGAGGAATTAAACCAAAGAAGAATGCATGCATGCATGCATGTGGTCATGCTGATATCAACAAGTTATATTCAGGCAAATTACATATTAACATGCATGAGTGGAAAGTGGCAACATTATACACCTCAAGCCCACGATACAGGAAATGGCATGAGTGAAAACAACATTTAAACATTTAATATGAAGCCAACAAACTACAAAATAGCATAACAATCTGGAAAAAAAATCATGGATTAATTAACAGAATAGACACCTATGAAGTAACGTACAAAAGCATTTTTTGAAGATCTAGATAATTAAAGTTGGTTGCATTGGATAAATTGCATCAGTATTCACAATCGAATAGATTGGCAACTCGCCAGGGAAAATAGCTGGAACCAGAAAATAGAGGCATACCAATGTTCAGAACTAAATGTTGGTTGCGTGTGATATGTAACCCATTCACAATCACAGGTTGATGACATTGTCTATATTTAAATTATAAAAGGAGTAGTTTCATCTAGATACTAGGCCACAACCAACAACAACCTGAGCAAGATCTGCGTGATAACCTTTTTCAAAAAAGTATGCAAGCATTAGTTGTAGTAATTACATATTAGTACCTTTTATCTTTCAGAAAATTTCTGATATGGTCAATGAGAAGTTGTGGATCCCCTACTCCAGCATAATCTTCATCTTGGTTGCGCAATTGGGATAATACAGAACTCAAGATCTTCGTCATATCAGGGCTTCGTGAGATTGACACAAAAGCTCGACAGTCAAAATTTGCTTCAAGCTTGTTATAGACCTGTCTAGCAAGTGTCGTCTTACCAAACCCACCAGCCCCAACAATAGAGACAACTTTGTGCTGATTTTTCAATTCACCTTCCTCATCACTCAGCAACTTTACAAGCTCATCTCTTGGGGCATCAATGCCAACAAGCTCAGTTGTATCTTTATATACCGCACAAATTCGTGGGTCAACCTTTTCATTTCTAGGCATGGAAGAATCATCGATCTTGTACCTTCAGTGCAGGAGAAGGAAATGAGATATAAGTGACAAAAATTAAGGGAGATAGCATATGTGTCACTGATAGTAAAACAAAGTCTTGAAAGACTGATGGCTTTAATACAAATTTTTTGGGCATGATGACCAACATACAATGCCTCAAGCAGAACCCCTCTAGCCTCTACACACTATTCTTTACCTTGCATATCTCTCGCTGATCTCCTTGACTTTGCCCTTAATGTCTTTGACATCTTTCATGATTTTATGGCGAGTCTTAATGCTCGCTATCTTTTTCATGCTTTTGCCAAAAAGCTCCTTGAAGCCTTCTGACTTGGAACTGGACTCATGGTTGACAAGTAACATAAACTTGTCAACTTTGTCCTCAATATCATAGGACAGCTCCCGCACAGCATCAGCACGAAGTCTAGCTTGGTGGTCGGGTTCCTCCACATCTGCCATCATGAGGAGGAATTTCTGCATCGCCTCAAGCTCATCCTTGAGGAACTCGATGTCACCACGGACATCCTTGAGCAGCTTGTATTCATCGGTCAGCATGGTGCCCAACTTCCCCAGGAGGGAGGTCATTGCTCCCGTCGCTGCGCTCACCAGAAATTTTTCCATTGTTGGTCACTCTGAGTTCTCTCTGCTTGTCAGGGTTCCCACACTAATGGCAATGCAATGTTGGTGTAGTCGGAAGGAGAGGCTCCATTGTCTATAGGCAAGGTAAAATGTACTGGTTAGCAGAGAATCATGCACGTGAGTTCCACTGGGTGCAAGGCAGCACAAGTTGGCCATGGATGTACTTGCTCACGATATTTATTTTCTAACAAGAACTTGTCCATATCTGCAGTACATCGATTGAGGCAAAGAAATTGCTAGTGGGTTGCCTACTCCAAGGTGAAGTAACATGTCATCCCACCTAATAGGCTAATACTGCATAGGAAACTGCAATACATGTTCAAAATCCTGTTTTGAGAAGGGATTTTTTTTCTTTTGTAAGGATACAAGAATTACAAATTCCCTGCGAATAATGTCAAAATATACTACTATGGAACTTTTGAGAAATGATTTTTCCTTCTTTCCAAACTTTTGAAAACCTTTAAGAGATTTGCTTCAGTACACCCGGTCATTTCTAGTTAAAATAGTACTCCCTCTGTCCCAAAATAAGTGTCTCAAGCTTAGTACAACTTCACCTTGGAGTACAAAGTTGAGACACTTATTTTGGGACGGAGGGAGTAGTAACTACCAATATGTCCTCTTGTCACTCTTATTTAGAGTGAGCAATTACTGAAATGTTCAAAGGATTGAGATAATATTATTAATTGAGTACTACCTTTGTTCCTAAATGTAAAATGTTTTGGCAGTTTAAATTGAAATGCCAGAATGTATTACATATAGGAACAAAGGGAGTAGTATATATGCACCTCTCTCCTTGAGAGGAAGTGCTTCCATGATCCTTTTTTCTAGTGACAGTCAAGCAATTGACAGTTCACAAAAGTCAAGGTGTGATTTGTAGAACCACACTTCCTTTCTTCATAAAGTTGGGCCAACGAACACTTTGGTGGCATCAGGCTGTATATATTTGCATGCTACCTTTGCACAGCATCAGGCTCAGTCAAACACTCGGATCAATACACCCGGCTAATTAATAATTACTGCTTAGATTAACAACTACTCCCTCCGTTTCATATTACTCGTCGCTGATTTAGTATTTGTACTAAATCAGCGACGAGTAATATGAAACGGAGGGAGTATATGTATGGACAGCTCACATGGGTTGCATCGAACCAGAAGTACTTATGCAATTTACATTACAATAAGCTCAGCACATGCCTTCACGATCTTCCTGTCTGCCATGAGCATGCCAAATGACTAGAAGAAATATATCAGTCGCGTGGTTTAGGAGTCAGACAAGGGTGATGAGAGGAAGGAAAGAGGGAAGAAAGCGAGGGTGACACTAAAAAAGTTCTTAATGTGGAAAGAGCTACACACTAAACTAATGTGAAAGTGGGAAAAAGCGAGAGTAACAATAACTAAGCGAGGGTTACTCTAACCAAGTCAGTGAGTGGATGTCTCAAATAATTCTACAGGACCATACCTGAGAGAGCTACACACTAAACTAATGCTCATTGAGAACTTTAATCGCAGGATTCTCCGCATGCAACATTTTAGGAAAATTATCAATTTATTGTTTGAAATGCATTTTTCATTTCTACAGAAAAGAGAATGCACAAGTAACAGTCAGTAGGCACCAATGGACCTGGCTGCACTTTCACAACCGTGGGCACGCTCTTTGTGTCAGAACCAGACTGCTGCACTGGGAACGTGTAGCGACCAGATCTCAAACAGTCTGATCTCTGTGCTCCGATGTCATCCCTAGATCAGTAATGCTGACACCACACAGTACTCGGAGGATTTATAGCAGAGTAGCAATCACACACTTATTGCATCGAATGTCTCAAAAAAGAACTTATTATAATAAATATGGCTTAAGGCCATCTAATAACGATAACAGCGGAAGGCTTGGAAGATAAGTGAGTCCATCAACTCCAACGGCATCACTGAGTATAGAACCACGACCTAAAAACTCCTTAATCGTCGTCTGAAAAGTCTGCAGCATTAACGTTGCAGCCCGAAAACGGGTCAGCACATGGAATATGCTGGCAAGATAACACATAAAAAGTAATGAAATGAAACAGCTATACTATATGCATATTTGGCTGGTGGAAAGCTCTATGGTTACAGCGTAAAGCCAATTTTTCCTTACTTCAAAGGAATAAAATTTTAATTACTATCAAGGTGGTTGTTAAACATTGAGAATAGTTGACAGCATTCTCAATCCTAATTAAGCATCATCATTAAACATAACCCAACAAAATTAATTTAGAACAACATGTTGAGATTCACATGATAATCCAAATACTAGATACTTAAGATGTCCATAACTAGGGACACGGCTAACCATGATTAGTTTGTTACACTCTGCAGAGGTTTGCGCACTTTTCCCCACAAGACTTGATCGCCTCCGTTTGTTTTCTCGCACTACATGATGTTTGAGAAGACGGATGACCGAGACATAATCTTTCAAAAGCGCTAGCACCTTACGATCGGGTAGACCGTACCACCTACATCCCCTACATCTGCTAGTCTATCACTGTAAGAGTTCGCACAACTTAGTCAACTATGCTAGAGCCCATAATAGCTTGTGGCTGCACACGAAAGTTTCTAATATGAATAGTCTCATGATCCCTTTGAGCCTGGGTGACGGTCCAAAAGAAAACAGGCAAGTCCTGAAATACCCAGGTGCCTCAATCCACCCAGCTGTGTGTTTAAGTTGCCACCTTAGATAAACCATTAATTATCAATCTCACATCTGTCATGGATATCACTCACCCAATCCACGTCTACTAGCATAGCATGGCATAATAAGCAAACGTAGAAGCAACTCCCAAAGGTTTGATAATAAACAGATAATAGGTACTACCTCATCTAATTTCCATCCAACAATTTAATTAGATCCTAATCATGCAATGTGTGAGGATTGATCTAATGCAATAAAACTGGATAGTAGAAAAGGTATGATTAAAGTGTTACTTGCCTTGCTGATGATCCGGGAAACCTAGCGATTCGAAGTAACAGGCGGCGCACTACGGATACTCTATCGCAGACAAACAAACGAGCATATAATAAGTACTTATCTAATGCACAGGTAAAACTCAAATAAGAGATCTAACCAGAAGGTTCAGATTAAAAACTCCGGTTGGCAAAAAGAATCAAATCGAACGAAACAACGAAAGTCAAACGGCGAAAGAAAACAACTTCGTTCTAGTAATCTGGATTTAGGGCAAATTTTACAGTAGCAAAATCTTGTTTAAGTTGGTTAAATGGATAGAGGGTTTCGAGACGAAACTCTAGGCGCTTGAATCGCCTAATTCCGATAAACGAGCGAAAAGATAAACTAAAACGAAAATCAGATCAGGAATCGCGATCAGAAAAATCACGGATTTAATCCGAGAAAAAAAAAACGACGAACGCTCGCTAAAAATAAATAAACCGTAAAAACCGATCTATTTAAAAAACCCGAATCTATTAAACCGACGAAAACCGATCGGTTTTTTTTTATTATTTTTTTAACCGAAGGCACGAAAAACGAGGCGCGGCGGCGAACCTCGGCGGCGGCGGCGTCCAGCAACGTCGGCGCGGGGCGGCGCGGCGGCAGCCAGCGGCGGCGGTGGCGCGGGCGGGTG
>LT934111.1:9379736-9416656 GCA_900231445.1 Triticum turgidum subsp. durum
GCGGCGCGGGCGACGGGCAGCGGCGGCTGCGGCGCGGGCGACGGGCAGCGGCGGCTGCGGCGCGGGCGGCGACTAGGGTTGGGGGCTGGGGCGGCTAGGGTTCCCCGGGGCTAGGCCTCGGCTTATAAAGCCTAGTCGGGCCAGAGTCCTAGTCGGACACGGCCCGTTAGGTCGGTTCTTTTTTTCCCGCTCGGAAAAAATAAAAATAGATACTAAATGGACTCCAAAAATCCCGAAATAAATTTTCTCGGGCTTCTAAAATCAAGCCCGACAAAGTGAACATTTATTTGGGGCCTAAATGCAATTTTGAAAAACGCACATTTTTCCTAAATTCAAATAAAACACCAAAAAACTCCGAAATAAAATCTTGTTTGATTTTATGATTAAATCCTCAATATTTCTCTATTTTGGGAAAGTCATTTTATTTCCTCTCTCATATTTTTGTAATAGAAATAATTGATGATAAAATAAATAAAACCAAATGATCCTATTCTTAAAATTTGAGAAAACTCAAATATGAAAATAACAAAATCCCCAACTCTCTCCATGGGTCCTTGAGTTGCATAGAATTTTCTAGGATCAACCAAAATGCAAAATTAAAATATGATATGCAATGATGATCCAATGTATAACATTCTAAATTGAAAATTTGGGATGTTACAGAACGGCTCCAAGGCCTGAGCTTTCTTGAAGCGGTCAAGCCCACCACGGTACATCCCCTCCTAAGCTTACCACTACCACATGTTCTGGTCTCTATCATCGCATCACTGTTGAACAGCTGATGATGAACCCCACAGGACTGTACTCAAGTTCTGCAAGAATTCCCTATGGATGGATTACGCAGAGTCAATACCAGAAAACCAACTGTCAAAAAAATTATACGGCAATTACCTGCAGAAATATTTCACTGATTACCACCTCGCACCACAAATTTGGAAAAGTTAAAGCAATGTTGGGCTAGGTCTTACCATGAACCAACAACTACTAGCCCGGATGCATCTCAAGCAACCCTGGACGAAGGATTCCAAGGAGATTGTGGCCTCTACAAAGGTATTCAGAAGATAACAAGTGGTTCGGTTGATATGGTAGGGCAAGAACGGCAACAGCGAATGTGTTAGGGGAGAGACTATACTGTGAAACAACCTATGTTTTTAAGGCGGTAAAGCGTCATAAGGCGGAGGAGGGCCGCTCTGACGCCTAAGCGCCAAGGCGAGGCGGTAAGGCGAGGCAAGGCGACGCCTTAAACATTGCAGGAAAAGAGTCATCAATAGGTCTGCACATATTAATACTAGAAAAAGAGCAATGGCTGAGAGATGGGCCACTACTTATGCACCTCCCAGTGGCCCAAAAGCCCATCTAGTGGCCATAGACACCCCCGTGACCTAATTCCACTATCTCCTTCCCTTCTTTCCCATCACAGCCGCCACGAAGCCATACCCTTCTGGTCCTCCCTCCCTCCTCTTCATGGCCCCACCCTTCTCCCTCACAGCAGCAAGCCCCAGGAGCCCCCAGTCCTCCCTCCTCTTCATGGTGCCGGGAGACAGCGGGGCCGTCATCTCCAAGCCCCAGGAGCAGCCAGAACTAGGGCAGCCACAGCCGTACACTTCATGTCTGTCTAAGGCGGGGTAGACGCCTTGCCATCCTGGGGCGCCTTGACGCTTAGGCGACGCTTAGGCGACGCCTTAAAAACATAGGAAACAACATGACTGATTTACCAGGTGCACCCATGGCACATGAGTTGTTGGATTGAAAGGGAGGGACAGGATCTATCTACAGGGGAATTTGACTTTTAGCCACTACTTACATTGGACTTGGAGGATTTGCCACTCTTACTTTGTAAAAAAAAATCTTCGTTGTCATGCATTACCTGGGAAGTGGGAACTTGGACGATTCGCCCTTTTTGACTTAAACACATTGCTTTCATTTGTTTCCGATGATATATATGCCTAAAGATGGCCGTATTACGCCTTGTACCTCTTTGAACTGAAGAAGATGCAGCAAAAACATAACATCCCCAATGCTCTGTGATGGCTGGGCTGTATTCCCAAGGGATACGGAAGCTCTGATTCAAAGGAGATTGACTGGTAGAGTTCGCGAGTGAGCATCCTAAATCTTTGTTTGTCATAATGTTTGATGAATTCGTAGTTCCCACTGTGTTGCTTTAACTGAATCTACTATTCTCATCAGGCTTGAGACTGGCATCAAGAAGCAGCAGCCGCGTGACTGCAGCGGCAGCGCACGAGCACGTGGGGCCCGGCGTCAGCGCACGAGAGCGCGGGAACGGCGTCGGCACGAAGCAGCAGCAGCGGCACGACGGGGCGGCGGCGGCGAGCTCCTACTCCTAACCCTAGGTCCCCGCCTCGTGGGGGCATGGGGATGAGCGGGGGAGACAGGGAGGGAGAGAGACTAACCAGGGGCCGCGCGGGGAGGATCGCGACGCCGTCGAGGAGCGCGTCCGACGAGGGAGGCTAGCCGCCGTCGAGGGGCGGCTCCGGCGATGCCGCCGCCGCTGGGAGCGAGAGAGAGAGAGAGAGCTGGAGAAGGGGAACGATACGGGGGAGAGCGAGCTCGTTTTGGTCAATCTGGCACAGGGGTACTTTCGGGATTTCGACGAGGGCGTCTCCGAGTTCAAGCCCAAGGGGATGCACCACAAAAATCCGGCCAATATTTTTTCTACACCCTTTTTATCCTTCGAAAAACTTTATTTAAATATATATAGACCCCTCAAAAATATTAAAATATATTTTTCTAACACAGTACAAGCGCATATGCCGCACGTACACTCGCCCCTACGAAGCACGCATGCACGCACACCCTATTCATATGAACACCTCCAAGATACTGAGCCGACATTATATCTTGCCAGTCGAAGTTTGAGGGAGCGCGGCCAAAGAATCCTCGGCCAAATCGACCTCAAATGAACGATTTTTTTTGTGAAAGCCTCTCTACTTGATGCAATCTTTGCTTAGCGAGGTCTTGGGCAGCATATACCCATTGCATGCAAGATTATTTCTGAAGATTCAACCTAGAAACCCCTATACACTTCCTCTTCCTTATCCGCTCTCTTCCTCTTAGCCACAATTGAGAGTCGTTCAAGAGTGTTACCCGGTGATGCACTAGAAACGAGATGGGAAAGGTGCTCCATGATGTTGTGTAATTAGTAGTGCTTTACTAAAAAGAAATATCCCGAGTAGGGGTATTTCCTAATAGCGTAGCAACAAGTAAAATATGGGGCGTGCCAGTATGCAATCTATATCTATATCTACTATATACCTCTACATATATACCTATACCTATTAATAAAGGAGTTATTGCTTTTTAGCACAGTAATTTTGTCCGTTTTTCGTCCGTTTTTGGTTTGCTACGTCAATTTCGTCCATCACGCTGCTCGTAAGCTTCATCCTCGATACAACTTCGTGTACAGGCTGGGCTAAATCGTTTTACTGGGCCTTGGCCCAGTGGCGGACCTAGCGTGTGTGCATGGTGTGCCGTGGCACACCCAGAGTTTGTGAGAATTTTTTTATACCATATAATATTTTAGCCCAATTTAACTAAGCCAGCCAGCCAGGCCTAACTGCCATCACGTGAGAGACCCGGACAGAGCGAGTGAGAGAGAGAGATAGGCAGAGCGGCGCGACCTAATGGCCTAATCCCTTCTCGCTCGGCCGCTGCCCAACCAGGACGCGCCGCCGCTCGGCGCTCACCGCCTCACCCACTCGGCAGCTGCTGCTCCCCTTCGAAGTCGAAGCAGCGCCGGCCACCGGAGCTCCTTCCCTTTGGCGAGAACAGCTAGCAAGCAGCAAGCGCCGCGACCCGCGAGCCGCCGACCTGGACCAGAGGGCCGCCGCCGCCCCGGAGGAGCTCTTCCCGCCCGCGCCTCCCGTCCCGACGGCCGAAGTCTAGTGATGCATCTCATAAAGAACAACTTGCTCTCTTCATACGATTTGTTGACAAATCGGGAAGAGGATGTGAGAGGTTCCTTGGAGTTGTTCATGTTGCCAATACAACTTCATTATCACTTAAGGATGCAATTCAAACTTTGCTTAAAGATCATCATTTGACTCCTAGTCAAATACATGGGCAAGGATATGATGGGGCTAGCAACATGAAAGGGGAGATTAAAGGGTTGAAAACATTGATCATGAAAGAGTCACCCTCTGCCTATTACATCCATTGTTTTGCACATCAACTTCAGTTGGTTCTTATAGCTGTGGAAAAGGACAATGAACCATGTTTGTGGTTCTTTGATCATGTTTCTTATTTGCTCAATATTGTTGGAGTTTGTTGTAAGCGCCATGACATGCTTCGAGATGTTAGAGCTCAAAAGGTGTTGGAAGCACTTGAAATGGGTGAGACTGAAAGTGGAAGTGGGCTAAATCAAGAGATGTGACTAGCTAGACCCGGCGCCACTCGTTGGGGTTCTCATTTAAAAACCATTATGCACATTGTTAGCATGTATTCCATAATCCTTGAAGTACTTGATGCTATTGGAAAAGATCCTTCACAAAAAAAGTGAGTGGACAAGAATACGTGGAGTTGCTCAAGCCTTTGAATCATTTGACTTTGTTTTCAATCTTCACTTGATGCTTGTTATTCTTGGCTACACAAATGAGTTGTCCAAATCTTTGCAAAAGAGAGATTAAGATATTGTCAATGCAATGACACTTGTTAGTTTGGCAAAGAGTAGAATGCAACACATGAGGTCTCATGGTTGGGAAGATTTTCTTGCAAAGCTAACCTTATTTTGCAACAAACATGACATTCAAGTTCCTTTGTGGGAGGATATTTATAAGCCAAATCGAAGATCACGTCGGTATTATGAAGTACAAACAAATGATGATCGTTATAGAAGAGAAGTATATCTTGGTGTCATAGATCAAACCATTCAAGAGCTTGACAATCGGTTTGATGAGGTTAATACCAAGTTGCTTATTTGCATGTCGGCTTTGAGGGGGTGTTTGTTTCCAGGGACTTTTTTATGTAGGGACTAAAAAAAGTCCCTCTTAGAGACTTTTTTACCAAACGGGAGAGACTTTTTAGGGACTAAACTAGGCATTTGGGACTAAATGAAGAAGACTCTCAAGGAGAGTCTTTTTTGGGACTTTTTGGAACTTTTCCAACAATGCCCCTCCATGCATTCAATGGCCCGCCACCCCATGGTGTTGTTTGATTGTTATTTTTCTACTCCCCCCGGTCCTTTTTAGTTTGCATATAAGATTTGACTGAAGTCAAGCCTCGTAAAATTTGACCAACTTTATAGAAAAAAGTACCAACATTCATAATCTGAAATCAATACCAATAGATGTGTCATGACTTAAAGTTTCATATTGTATAACTTTAACATGGCAGATGTTGATATTTTTTTATATAAATACGGTCAAACTTTGTGAAGTTTGACTTTAGAGAATTATAATATGCAGAGTAAAAAGGACCGGAGGGAGTATATAGGGGCAACATGGTCATTTAATAACCTCTAGGAAGGGACTAGGGACTTTTTAGTCTCTGGAAACAAACATGGAGGGACTTTTTAGGGACTAGAGACTTTTTAGTTGGGACTAGAAAAAGTCCTAAGACTTATGAACCAAACAGGGCCTGAATCCCCTCAATTCATTTGCTTCTTATGATGCACTCAAGGTAATGAGACTTGCTGAATTCTATCCCATGGACATTTCAAGCACAGATTTGATAAGGCTAGAATTTCAACTTACTAATTTTATTGATGATATGAGACAAGATGATAGGTTTAGAAATGCAAGTAATATTGGTGAGCTCTCTATTATGCTTGTTGCAACAAAGAAGCATGTTCTTTATGATTTGGTCTACTTACTCATCAAATTGATATTGATTTTACCGGTGGCAACGGTAAGTGTTGAAAGAGTGTTTTCAGCAATGAATCTAGTGAAAAATAAGTTGAGGACTACTATGAGTGATGATCGCTTGAATGATTGCTTGGTGACATTTATTGAACGTGATGTGTTCATGGAAGTAAGCGAAGATGATATAGTTGATGCTTTCATGGCAATGCAAAAACATAGAGTTACCTAGTGATGTAATTTTCTACTTGTTCTTCTTTCATGTAAGACTACTCGTATTGTAATTGAGCACATTTGAGATATATTTTGTGAACTAAATTGTTGTGAGATTTGCATTAAGCTACTCATGTTATTATTTTGACATATTTTGTCTGACACATGGATTAGGTGGGGATTTTTTTTAGAGTGTGCACACCCTTCATTTTTTTCCTGGGTACGCCACTGCCTTGGCCTGAAATCGGCCCAGGCAAAAAATATGACACAAAACCAAGATCAAGCAAAAAATAAATGTCTTCATGTGGAATTGAACTCCCAACGTTGCACGCCAAGGCCCAAGGCTCCAACCAACAGAACTAAAGCATCAAGACGCAAACAAAAAGGTTTGTTTCTTTATAAATTAGTACCACTTCGCTGCTTTACGATCCGTTCGACCGATTTATATATGTTTCCTATTCAAAATCAATAAGCAGCCTAGAGAATTAATGGCAATAAAGATGGCTGACATATGGCTTAAATTTCATGAGATGTGTGGCATGATCAGCAGGCACAAATAAGGGAAAAGAGTGGCGCGATTAGCAAGCATAATATGAAAAGAGAATTTGGCAAAAAGAAAGGAAGAAGAGGGTAATGACCATATAATACCAGCATGTGATCCTTGGGTGAAAATAAGGAAGGTGAGCTCCTAAAAAAAGAAGGAAAGAACAACTGAGGGAGTCCTGAATTAGGGGGTGTTCGGATAGCCGGACTATATCTTCAGCCGGACTCCTGGACTATGAAGATACAAGATTGAACACTTCGTCCCGTGTCCGGAAGGGACTTTCCTTGGCGTGGAAGGCAATCTTGGCGATACGGATATGCAGATCTCCTACCATTATAACTGACTGTGTGTAACCCTAACCCTCTCTGGTGTCTATATAAACCGAAGAGTTTTAGTCCGTAGGACAACATAGACAACAACAATCATACCATAGGCTAGCTTTTAGGGTTTAGCCTCTCTGATCTCATGATAAATCTACTCTTGTACTATCCATATCATCAATATTAATTAAGCAGGACGTAGGATTTTACCTCCATCGAAAGGGCCCGAACCTGGGTAAAACTTCGTGTCCTTTGCCCCCTGTTACCATCCGGCCTAGACGCACAGTTCGGGACCCCCTACCCGAGATCCGCCGGTCTCGCACCCAAAGGACGGCGCAACAAGATTCATCTATGGACCACGCAAACGCGCCCCAGCATACAATGCAACACAACAAACACCCGAACAACGCGGTACACCCAGCTACAGGGGTGCCGCACACCCCCTATGTTTCACCGATGAGGTGCTGGACCACGAATTTCTAGAGGGATTCAAGCCCGTAAACATAGAGGCATACGACGGAACAACAGACCCTGGGGTCTGGATTGAGGACTACATCCTTCATATCCATATGGCTCGAGGAGATAATCTCCATGCCATCAAGTACCTACCCCTCAAACTCAAAGGGCCAGCTCGTCACTGGCTCAAAGGCCTCCTCGAAAGCTCCATTGGAAGTTGGAAAGAGCTCGAAGACGCCTTTCGGGCAAATTTTCAAGGGACTTATGTCCGACCTCCGGATGCAGACGATTTGAGTCATATAACTCAACAGCCCGGAGAGTCAGCCCGAAAGCTTTGGAACAGGTTTCTTACTAAAAAGAACCAGATTATCGACTGTCCGGACGCCAAAACCTTGGCAACTTTCAAGCATAGCGTCCGTGACGAATGGCTCGCCAGACACCTCGGCCAAAATAAGCCGAGAACGATGGCCGCATTAACAAACCTCATGACCCGCTTTTGCGCGGGTGAGGACAGCTGGCTAGCCAGATGCAGCACCAGCAACCCCAGTACATCTGAAGTTAGAGATGGGAACGGGAAATCACGGCGCAACAGCAATAACAAACGCCGGAATAAAGAAGACAACACGAAGGGCACGGCAGTAAATGCCGGATTCAAAAGCTCTCGGCCAGGTCAAAAGCCGCCCCTTAAGGCACCAGGGATGAATTGTCCAGCCTCAACAAAATTCTAGACCAAGTATGTCAGATTCATAGTACCCCTGGTAAACCTGCTAATCATACCCACAGAGAATGTTGGGTCTTCAAGCAGTCCGGCAAGCTCAACGCCGTACACAAGGGGGAGGATACACCAAGTGAAGATGAGGACGAGCCCCCCAAGCAAGACACGGGGGAATATAAAAAATTTCCACCAGAAGTCAAAACAGTAAACGTGTTACACGCAATCAAGGGAAAAAACAACGCGACACTCCCAGGAAAGTATACCCAAGTGCCTGTCACCATGAAGTCCTGCCACTAGTCATCTCAACCGATCACTTTCGACCATCGCGATTACTCAGCAAGTATCCGACACGCAGGACGGGCTGCCCTGGTATTAGACCCAGTAATTGGCGGATATCACTTCACAAGAGTCTTGATGGACGGCGGCAGTAGCCTAAACCTAATATATCAGGATACAATCCGCGGGATGGGGTTAGACCCAACACAAATTCGCCATAGCAATACTGCCTTTAAAGGAGTAACACCAGGCCCAGGGGCTCGTTGTACGGGCTCCCTCATACTACAAGTTATATTCGGCTCCCACGATAACTTCCGTCGCGAGCATTTAACTTTCCACATCGCTCTGTTTCAAAGTGACTATCAAACACTGCTCGGACGCGAAGCTTTCGCTCGCTTTAATGCAATACCACACTACGCCTCCCTCACACTCAAGATGTCCGGTCCACGTGGCATCATCACAATACAGGGAAATATCAAGCGATCTCTGCGCGCCGAAGAGAGTGAGGCTGCCTTGGCAGCCGCACACTAAAGGCGTCCGGACAAGCGAAAGCATCCAATAGGTCGTCAAGACCTCAAATACAACTAATCGAGTCCGGCGCCGCTACTTACAGTGAATAAATGGTCACACCCCTATTTGTCAATACAAGGGGCTCAACACGCGCATACGAGTGGCAATTTCTTATCATCTTGAATTATACATGGTTTCTTTAAAAACTATCTTTTTGCACTACAACTTTTTCACTTAACTTCCTCTCTTTTACAGACGATCATCGTGCTACACCCGTCCAGGATACGGCACAACGGAGACATAGGCGCAGACGTGCAACAGGGACCCGCTCCAAGGATTCTTTTTAGATTAAGACCCTGCGTAAACCTTTTTTACTGTCTCTTGTTGATACATATCCACCATTGAGAAGGATGCTGACGTCTTGGCATGTGGCCACGCCAGAACAATGCACGTACCTGGACACAAGGGGCTTCTTACAAAGGCCATTATTTAGGCCCAGTTTATACCACAAAGACCGAATACCTTAGGGAGTGTTCGGCGTTGCGAGTTTGGCCCTATATGCATCAGCTCCGAATCATTGTCTTTGGTCAAATGTTGGGTTTGCCCGGCTCCTGTGTTTTGGTGCATTACGTTCCGCTTTACCGGCTAAGGTAGCACCAGGAGAACTACTGCGATTGTGCCCTGGTTCATCCGGACGAGCACCTCAGTAGAGAAAGCCGAAAACTGACTGTCATGATATAGCGTGAGACTGGTCAACCACTCGATGACCTGTGGGAATGTTAGAATTCCTCCGCCTTAACGAAGGGCCGTTTTTCGGCCAGGCATGTACGCATCCCGAAATCGGGAGAGTGCGGAGCCACCAGGGGCTATCTAGTAGCCCCACTGTCAAACTCCTATGACTAAGTGAAAGTGCTAAAGCATTATAGTCCGGTTGCCTCGCTCGCTCCGCTATCACCTCCTTAATAGGACCAATACGTTGGGTTAAGTGTGAACACGTGTTTTTGCGAGCACCTCCGCATTATATGCGTGGGGGTTGAAGATGACGACTGCAATCTTTCAGGTTAAACACATGTATACACAAACGGCCGCCCAGGAGGCATCATATTACTTTCAGGCAAAAGTATAAAAATAGCCTTATAAAAATTTATAAAAGCATTTCGCTTACAATGAGATTACATATCACTCAAACATAATATTTTTTGAGCACTGGGTCTTTATCAAACGGGCACCCTCAAGAACTTCTTCAAAGTAGTGCTCAGCAACCTTTCGACCTATAGCCGAATCCCGCGCTGCAACATTGGTAGCATCCATCTCCGCCCAGTATGCCTTAACACAGGCAAAGGCCATCTGTGCGCCCTCTATGCACGCCGACCTCTTCATCGCATTAATGCACGGCACCACGTCAAGGAACTGCTGCACCAAGCTGAAATAGTTGTTCGGTTTTGAACTTTCCGGCCATAGCTGATCCACAACAGACCTCATGGAGAGTCCGGATAACCTATTTAGTTCGGCCCATTCGGCTAATTGGTCAGTCAATGAAAGTGGACGCTCGGGAGAATGGAATTGTCTCCAAAACAGTTGGTCTACTTCACGGTCCGTCTGACCTTGGAAGTACTTGGCCGCATCGGCAGCGCTCGCCGCCAAATCCATATACACATCCTCCGAACTCCACAGCCGATCCAGAGGGGCATACCGTGGATCTCCGAACTTCCTCCGCAACATAAATGATTTCCCAGCTACAATATCCCCGGCTTCCCGCAGCTCCTCCTTCTTTGCCCTCATAGGAGAGCGGGGGTCCTTTTTCGTCGCAGCAGCCTTCTCAAGGTCCAATGCCTTCGCTTGGTTTTTCTTTTCAAGAACCCGGCAATGGTCGGCGGCGGCTTTTAATTCTATGGCCATCTTGTCTCTGCTCTCGCCATGCGCGGACTTCTCGGCTTGCAACTCTTCGGCCGCCTTCAAAGCAGCCGCATTACCCAACCTCGCTTGTTCCTTGGCTCGGGCAAGTTCCGCCCGCAAGGCTTCAATAGTGGCAGCTCCATCTGCAGTCACAACATGTTAAAGATACTGGCATCATGCTGCTCTTCCTATGTGGCGTTTACCAGATAATGACACTTACCCTGTGCCTCGTCAAGCCTTTTGTTAACAAGCTCGATGTCGGCGTCTACCGCATCCAACTACCGTTTTAAATGGGCAAACTCGCTAGTCCAGCTAGCCACCGGAGCTTCCATCACCTGCAATAAAAGGCAGTATGGTTATTACCTGGGAATATGATCCTCTGTTCGTCGTCGTTCCGACGACAACCAGTCTCAGGGGCTACTATCTACACAGGGCACACCTAGCATGTGCAGGACTATCATACATTCTTTTACGTACCTCAAAGCCTGTCAGTAGACTCATAAAAGCTTCATGCAATCCACTTTCGGCGGACGATATCCTTTCCATCACTGTATTCATCAGTACACGGTGTTCATCTGAGATGGCCGCTCGCCCAACCAACTCCCTCAGAACATCCGATCGCACACTAGACGATGCCGGACTCTTTTGTCTGCTCTCTTCGGGAGCCGGACACTGGGAGCTTCGGGGGTCAATGGGATTATCTTCTGGCCTCGCCGGACTCGGAGAGGCCCTCCGCGACGACACTTCAGGGTCGCCCGCTTCCGGATCGGAGGAATCCGGAGGAGGCGTTTCGCTCTCCATCATCTCTGGAAGAAGATCCCCCGAAGACGAGCTCATTTGAGAGGGGCTAAGGCCCGAACTGCAAAAATATATGCGGTGGTTAATTTCTCAGAAGAAAAAGACGACATATCTGTACTATTAAAGTATTTCGGGTCACTTACGACTCGCGGGAGAATTGATCCCCCTGCAGACTTTGTGCGACAATAGCGCCCCCCCAAGGTAGGACCCTCTGTGGGAGACTTCTTCTCCCGTTTGGAAGCTTCGGCTTCCGAATCCCCGGGCGCAGTCCTTTTCCTCTTCTGGTCGTTTTCCTTCATGGAGACGCTCGCTCCCTCGGTTAGAATGGGCAGCGTTGGGGGCCCGCGTCCGCACGCATTATCCTCCACAGTATCTTCCTTCAAGGGCTCCGGGCAAGGTGCGGTCTGGAGCATCTTTTCCAATACCAGATTTTCCAAACCCTCAGGGAGGGGGGCCAAACACCGAATCAACTTCGCCTTTGTTAGCCAGTCCTGGTCAAAAAGCAAACCCTCAGAAATAACTTCGTAACAAAGGAGAGATAGTATGTTCGGCCGGAAGATGCCTTACCTGTTCGGCGGCGCGGTTACTGCTCAGGCCCATGTCCTCGGTGATTTCCGGACACTCCACCTGAGGTCCGAAGAATAACTTGTACATCTCCTCGTGCTTCAGGCCGAGAAAATTTTGAATGCCACGCGGTCCCTCGGGATTAAACTCCCACAAGCGAAGAGGCCGGCGTTTGCAAGGCTGGACTTGACGAACCAGCATAACTTGTATTACCACAACCAAACTGAAATCTCCATTGAAGAGATCTTGAATGCGGCTTTGCAGTATAGACACATCCTTGGCTGGACCCCAGCTCAGACCTCTGCTGATCGATGACATCAGTTGTGGTGGAGGGCCCGAGCGAAAAATAGGGGCGGCCGCCCACTTGGCACTTCTAGGAGCCGTGATGTAGAACCACTCCTGTTGCCACAATTCAGACACCTCTGGGATGGAACCTTTGGGCCACGAAGCTCCCGTCATCTTGCGTATTGAGGCACCTCCACACGCTGCATGTTGCCCCTCGATCGTCTTCAGCTTCACTTCAAAGGTCTTGAGCCATAGGCCAAAGTGAGGGGTAACCCGAAGGAAGGCCTCGCACACAACAATAAATGTCGTGATATGAAGAAACGAGTCCGGAGCTAGATCATGGAAGTCTAGCCCGTAATAAAACATCAAACCCCTGACGAAAGGATCCAGAGCAAGGCCTAGACCTCGGAGGAAGTGGGAGATGAACACGACGTTCTCGTTGGGTTCAGGGGTGGGGACGGCCTGCCCTCGGGGAGGCAGCTGATGCAAAATCTCGGCGGTCAGATATCTGGCCTCCCTCAACTTTTTGATGTCTTCTTCCGTGACGGAGGAAGGCATCCATCGGCCTTGAAGGCTAGATCCGGACATGACTGAAGGTTCGGAGCACCTGACCTAAACTTCGGGCGTTTGAGCTTGAGGTGGGGGAAGGATTCGATTGAGCACGGAAGGGAAAAATAAAAGTCTTGTCCCCTTTATAAAGAGGGTGAATATCAAGCGTCCTCTCCGTGTCCGTTTGGACTTGCCTATAATCTAGGAGTCCTAAAAGCGGTTGGGTTACCCATGCCCGTATTGATGAGAATCCCGAAATAAGGGGACACGATCTCTGCTTTAACAAGACGTGCCAAGGAAACCGCCTCGCGTGACGCGCTGAGGTGGGATAATAAAACGACTCAGATAAAGGCTTGGCCGTGGCGTGTCACACTACAGAATACGTCAGCAGATTAGATTTGTGTACATATTATTCTCTCTATGGCAATATGTGGAAACTTATTTTGCAGAGCCGGACACTATCTTTGTGTTCAAAATCTTCTATGAAGTACTTGGAGGAGGAACTCGCCTTGCAATGCCGAAGACAATCTACGCGCCGGACTCGTCATCATTGAAGCCTGGTTCAGGGGCTACTGAGGGAGTCCTGGATTAGGGGGTGTTCGGATAGCCGGACTATACCTTCAGCCGGACTCCTGGACTATGAAGATACAAGATTGAAGACTTCGTCCCGTGTCCGGAAGGGACTTTCCTTGGTGTGGAAGGCAAGCTTGGCGATACGGATATGCAGATCTCCTACCATTATAACCGACTTTGTGTAACCCTAACCCTCTCCGGTGTCTATATAAACCGGAGGGTTTTAGTCCGTAGGACAACATAGACAACAACAATCATACCATAGGCTAGCTTCTAGGGTTTAGCCTCTCTGATCTCGTGGTAGATCTACTCTTGTACTACCCATATCATCAATATTAATCAAGCAGGACGTAGGGTTTTACCTCCATCGAGAGGGCCCGAACCTGGATAAAACTTCGTGTCTCTTGCCTCCTGTTACCATCCGGCCTAGACGCACAGTTCGGGACCCCCTACCCGAGATCCGCCGGTTTTGACACCGACAACAACCTTGCAAAGATATTACTGAGCTTATGGCTTAGATTTCATGAGATGTGTGGCATGATCAGTGGGCACAAATAAGGAAAAAGAGTGGCGTGATTAGCAAGCATAATATGGAAAGAGAATTTGGCAAAAAGAAAGGAAGGAGAGGATAATGACCATATAATACCAGCATGTGATCCTTGGGCGAAACTAAGAAAGATGAGTTCCTAAAAAAAGAAAAAGAGAACAACCTTGCAAAGATATTACGTGAGCTTAAATAAGGAAGGAGAGTTCCTTTAAAAAAAGAAGGAGATAATAATATGTTGCAAAGGAATTATAATACGAGGGCATGATCAATATACATAAATAAGGAAGGAGAGTTTGACAAGAAAGAAATGCCTTTTTAAGATTTGAAAATTAGGGGGGTCCTTTAGGGTCAGAATTGTCGTACAAAAATTGTATCAAAAGTATTGTATGTGTAACTAACTAGGGATTGTCTGTTCAAATACGAAGGAATTATAATTCATTATTTCTAATGTAATGGAGATGGTCTAACATAACCCTTTTAGCGAGGTTTTTTTCATGACAACTTACAAATAATGCCTTTAAGATTTAAAAATTAGGGGGCCTTTTAAGATCAGAATCGTCGTACAAAAATCATATCAAAAGCATTGTATCTGTAGCATGATTCTTAATGTAGAATTGGGAAAAGACTTCCTCGCCTGCGAGCGTTGCAACGCTTCTACAACACATCTGGGGACGAAGCCACGTAAATCTCTCCTCGCCCTAATTAATTTCTTTCGCCCGGTGAATTCAAGGATGGGCCCACACTAACTAATCACCCCACGTGAATTAGCCACACCCGTTGCGCGCCCTCCTGTCATTGCCAGGTGGCATCATTCGGATGTTGTTGGGCCTTTCGATGGATACACCATTATATCTCTCGTTGCAACGCACGAGTATATGTGCTAGTCATATACAATAAATAAAAGGCACAACAACATATATTCAAATATTTCTTTACTAATCCTGTAGAGAATTATAAGGTACAATTTCCAATTGAGTTACAAATATAGCGCCTTCATAGATACCTGACCTGAATCGGCGACTGTATGGTTGCAATTTCCGGTGCCTCGTAAGACAATCATGTTAATTACATTACATCTGTTGGTTTATCTTTGGAACAAAACCGATTAAGCTGCACTGATGGTCATTGTCTTGAAACCTAAAATGTCCTCCAAATATCTTAAAATTAATTCATCAAGTTGATGAGAAAATTCATGGGCGTTCTACTGGGACCTACTCACTTGTTACACAACAACCGGTTAGAGGAAGAGCCAAGCAAGGGGGACAACGAGTAGGAGAAATGGAAGTTTGGGCTTTAGAAGGATTTGGTGTTGCTCATATTTTACAAGAGATACTTACTTATAAATCTGACCATCTTATGGGTGACTGGAACGGAAACCCTTCTCCAAGCCTGGAGTGCTATTTAAGGCCATCTCCAGCATCGCTTGTGATTTTTCAAGCTCACTTTAAACATTTGTGGAAGCTTACCATTGGATATACTTCCCCGTTCTTCTAACAAACCATTTGACCTGCTAATTGAATGGGCAACATTTCTTCCACCAACTGGGAGGTGTACTCTTTGCGGCAAAATCACTACTCAAATCCAACCTTTCCAAAGTTAGCAAACTATAGACAGGTGGTTGATCCAACCTTAAGAGTATGATCTGTATGAGACAATTAGACCACTATATTGATCTCAATAATTGATTCAATGTAAACTAGGGCCATTTGTTTTCTCTTTTGCATACCGTAAATGGTTTTATGGCAAGTTAATTTTTTAGAAATGGATTATGACAAGTTAATTACCTTTGCAAATATATACATTTATCCTCCCATCTGCATACTTTGAAATTTTCATTTTTTTTCTACTCCCCTCAGTCACGTAGCCGTCTTCAAAAAATAAGTATAGCTCACTGCTGGACTCGACATTGGGAGCATGGACTTAACCAGTGGTAGTATATGACCCATCATCGCTAAGTTGGTGCACATGCGCATCACTTGTTGATCGGTGTATCATTGCTAATTGATGGATTGAATGGTAGGAATGACACAATAGACTTCCTCCATAGCCGGATCAACTCTTTCAAACACTTGAATTGTTTGTTCCACTCCAACATCACATACATATCAATTGTTTTGCCATCGTTCAAGCTTAGTATGCTTAAAAATAGTGATTTTGAGAACAACAATCATCAAATACTGGAATGGCTAGTAGTTTATGCCTACATGTTTCCATCAAGCTATAGCTAGCTGACTTTATACTACTATCGGCTACTTTGTGATGGACTATACATATATATAGCAAATGCCTAGCTAAGTCATGTGATAGCCATGTATGTAGTCATGAGTATATTGTTTCTCTTTCTCTTTACATGAAGAGTTAACTCATGCACAAGTACAACATGTGTGACTCCTAGGCAATCAAAATCTAGATAAGTTTCTTAATCTTGGCCAAACCGACAAGCAAGGCAGGGACATCACGTATCCAACAGTCGCCGCAACCCCACCCGTGCATACGATCGTCAGTACTCCCTCGGATCCATATTAATTGTCGTTGATTTTGTACAAATTCCTCAAAATTCATTACTTAGTACTCCAAAAAGAAGATAGCAATCCCTTTTATAACTAGGCTAGGCTATGCTGTAAATGTTGACACCATGGCCGAAATAGGGGCAAGTGGCCAATCGAGATAACCGTTTCAGAACACCCAATTAGACTTCCGCAATATTTTTTATATTCTGATCCAACAAAGACTTGGCAGTCTTACAAAATTTGGTACAGTAAGAGGTGCTTTCAACTCCGCCAACAGCGATGAAGGGGCACCGGGGTTTTGCACTGGGAATGGCTCGGTCAGCAGCACTGGAGGGAACCTCTGTGCCTTGGCCAACGCCGTCATTGCTGAATGAATTTATGTTGTTGCCGTTAGTACAGCAGTATAGTGTACCAGCAGCGCTACTGCCGTTATGATCGCTGCCGTAGTGACCCACAGACAACGAGCCATCGCCATGGTAACTGAACTCCATCCATCTCGATCCCGTTGTCATTGGATGGATGGACTCCGGCCGGCAAGATCATTTGTGATCTTCTTAATTTATAGCCGGCCGATCGGTAGAGTGGTGTGCTAAGTTGAGTACTAATGGCACATCGTTCATCTGTAAAAAATGCTCCCTGATCGTATCCTGCAATGCAACTCACCGCCACCCAATTTGTTCCGCACTAGTGTCAGCCTATCCATACAACCAGCCACAAGCAGTAGTCCGGCCCATGACCTTGAAGCCGGCCGAATGCAACAATAGTAGGGGAAACAAACTCGATCGGAGTAGTAAGCATGCATTATTCAACCAGCTAATCCTTGTACATCGTGTTCCAAACCTTACACACAAATACTAGTGTTTCCTCGAGTCTGCTACATGTTGTATGTTTTTAGTACATCTGCTACATGTTGTATGTTTTTAGTGCATCGCTCAATATGTGTGCGTGTAAGATCAATAGTGCCAATTAACTAAATAGGATATGGACGACGGTGGAGCCGATAGAGGACCGACCTGGCACGGGGAGGTCGGGTGGTGATAAGTCGCAGTAGGACCCCTCGTTGCATCCTGGGCCCATGGACGCAGTGGATCACCCCGCGCATCGCGCTACCACTGTTGATGGATGCATTCGGTAATAGGAATGACATCCCACTCTCCCTCCATGGTTGGATTTACCCTTTCAAACGTCTCGTATCAGAAAACACCTGGCTTGATTGTTTTACTCCAACATCTCATAACAATTAACTGTATGTACATCGAAGAATGGTTTTGAGACTAGTAATAGTTACTGTATCAGAATATCTAGCTGCTAGTCCGTGACTACTTGCTTCCATCGAGTATAGCTATAGCTAGCTGACTTGCTATCACTACCTTTTAGTGGACGAAGGAAGATGTACACTTTGAGATAGATTTATATATCCACCAGGCAAATGCTACTAGGTTGATCATCCGATAGCTATGTATGTAGTCATGACTCATGAGTATATAACTGCACACCTAACTACCTACAATCTTGTTCATGGTGTATAGCGCCTCTCTCTCTCTCTCTCTCTCTCTCTCTCTCTCTCTTCACATGAAGAATGCATGCATGCACAAATGTGACTCCTTTGGAAATAAGTTTTCTTAACGATCACGGTGGGGACTAAATTCCCGCCTGAATATTTTGATTCATTTACCACTCATCAGTAATTTCACTGCTACAGGATGGCCAGCGCTCTCGCGACGTCTGCGCCCCCACCTTTGCCGCCCTCGCCGCTTGCCCTCCCTCCGCCCCCGTTCAAGCCCACCACCCTCGCCACCCCTGCATCCGGCCCCACTAGTAGAAAACAGGGCTTTGGTCCAGACCGGGTCAACCCATTAGTCCCGGTTCAGTCCAGAACCGGGACCAATGGGGGCATTGGACCCGGTTCGTGAGCCCAGGGGGCCGGCCGGGCCACGTGAGCCATTGGTCCCGGTTCATTTGAACCTTTTGGTCCCGGTTGGTGGGACAAACCGGGACCAATGGGCCTCGCTCCTGGCCCACCACCATTGGTCCCGGTTGGTGGCTTGAACCGGGACCAAAGGCTCCCCTTTAGTCCCGGTTCATGCCATCAAGCGGGACCAATGAGGTGTCTATATATACCCCCTCGCGTAAGAGCAGAGCACACTGCTCTGTTTTTTTCTGGCGGAGGGGGAGAGGGCTTGGTGGTGCTCTAGCTTACCTCCTATGCACACAAGGTGTTCGATGGAATGCCCGAGCCACACTACTTAAGCTTTTTTCTCTCCAAGCTCGACCTCCAAGCTCCATTTTCCACAATATTTGTCTAGGTTTAGCGGTCCGTCACGCCCCGTCCCCGTCTTCACCGTCGTCGATCGCCCGCGCCGAGCTCATCGCCGGCACCACCGTGGTGAGCCTCTTGTTCTTATCTTCTTTCTGAAAGGAAAAATATTCTTACTTGTATGTTTACATAGATACTTGTATTATTTTCTTACTTTTATTATTGCATCTTATATAGTGCGATGGTTTTGGTATCCGCCCCCGTCGGCCCTCGTCCTGTCTATGATTCAGATGTGGTATATATATTATCTTTATAACTATTGGTTCATTTATTGTTTATGAAAATTATGCCGACCAACGTGACATAGATTTTATTTATGTAGGATGTATGTGAATCGGAAATGCCAACCGACCCTATTGTCGAGAGGTTAAATTTAGTTGAAGAAGAAAATAATTTGTTGGAGGAAAAAATAAAAAAATTGAGGAGGAGAAGATGATATTGGAGTTGCATGTTGCGGATGTCGTCGATGATCACAAGATCAAGATGGATGCAATGCGCTTGAAGATTAGAAAATATGTCATTCATACCGAGGCTTGGTATCATTATGCCGTTGGATCAATTGTTACCTTGGTTGCGATTATGATCGCATTTGTTTTTGCATTGAAATGTTTTACATAGTTTCAATGTATGGTTTAATTAATTAGATGCTCTGGAGAGCTATATGTTGTTAGATGAGAACTATGTATGCACTTTGATTTTAATATGATGATGAACTTCTATTAATTTGGACACTTAATTATATATAATGCACGCAGATGAATCGGCAATGGATGTATGGTGACAGACACACTTGCGAGTACATTAAGGGCGTGCATGAGTTTCTCGATGCGGCTGAGGCAAACAAGCAGAATGGTTTTATGTGTTATCCATGCACTGAATGTGGGAATACGAGGTCTTACTCTAACCGGAAAATCCTTCACTCCCACCTGCTTTACAAGGGTTTCATGCCACACTATAATGTTTGGACGAGGCACGGAGAAATAGGGGTTATGATGGAAGACGGCGAAGAAAAAGAGTACGATGACAACTATGTGCCCCCTGAATATGGTGATGCTGCAACGGGGGAGCTGGTGAAGATCAAGAGGAACCAGACGATGTGCCCAATGATGCTACAACGGGTGAAGCTGCTGAAGATTAAGAGGAACCAGACGATGTGCCTGATGATGATGATCTCCTCCGGGTCATTGTCGATGCAAGGACGCAATGCGAAAGTCAAAAGGAGAAGCTGAAGTTCGATCACATGTTAGAGGATCACAAAAAAGGGTTGTACCCCAATTGCGAAGATGGCAACACAAAGCTCGGCACCGTACTGGAATTGCTGCAGTGGAAGGCAGAGAATGCTGTGGCTGACAAAGGATTTGAGAAGCTACTGAAAATATTGAAGAAGAAGCTTCCAAAGGATAACGAATTGCCCGACAGTACATACGCAGCAAAGAAGGTCGTATGCCCTCTAGGATTGGAGGTGGAGAAGATACATGCATGCCCTAATGACTACATCCTCTACCGCGGTGCATACAAGGATCTGAACGCATGCCCGGTATGCGGTGCATTGCGGTATAAGATCAGACGAGATGACCCTGGTGATGTTGAGGCGAGCCCCCCAGGAAGAAGGTTCCTGCGAAGGTGATGTGGTATGCTCCTATAATACCACGGTTGAAACGTCTGTTCAGAAACGAAGAGTATGCCAAGTTGATGCGATGGCACAGTGAGAACCGAAAGAAAGATGGGAAGTTGAGAGCACCCGCTGACGGGTCGCAGTGGAGAAAATCGAGAGAAAGTACTGGGATGAGTTTGCAAAGGACCCAATGAATGTATGGTTTTCTTTAAGCGCGGATGGCATTAATCCTTTCGGAGAGCAGAGCAGCAATCACAGCACCTGGCCCGTGACTCTATGTATGTATAACCTTCCTCCTTGGATGTGCATGAAGCGGAAGTTCATTATGATGCCAGTTCTCATCCAAGGCCCTAAGCAACCCGGCAACGACATTGATGTGTATCTAAGGCCATTAGTTGAAGAACTTTTACAGCTATGGAATGGAAACGGTGTACGTACGTGGGATGAGCACAGACAGGAGGAATTTAACCTAAAGGCGTTGCTGTTCGTGACCATTAACGATTGGCCCACTCTCAGTAACCTTTCAGGACAGACAAACAAAGGATACCACGCATGCACACACTGTTTAGATGGCACTGAAAGTATATACCTGGACAAATGCAGGAAGAATGTGTACCTGGGCCATTGTCGATTTCTTCCGACCAACCATCAATGTCGAAAGAAAGGCAAGCATTTCAAAGGCGAGGCAGATCATCCAATGATATAATAACTGCTCATGATCATAATGATATAACAATCTCTAAATTGCAACTATATGAAAACTTGTACAACAGTGTATAAATACAATATAAAATAAAAAAGAAATGTAATACGGAAGAATAGTGGTAGAGAGGAGCTAGGGCGCGCTGCTAGTAATTAGCAACGCTTATTGGAAGCGTGCTACTGCTAACAGAGTTAGCAGTAGCGGTGGCATAAACAATGCTACTGCTAAAAGTTAGTTTTAGCGCTATAGCAGTAGCGCGGGACCCAGCTCTACTGCTAGGGCTTTATCCAACGCTATTACTATGGCTTTCCCTAGTAGTGGATAATTTGGGGACCGACAGGTCCGGACGTCCTCCTAAGTCCCATCCCAAATCGGTTTGGGGGTGTGTGCTCTAGAGTATGATCATTTTTTGGGGACTGCATGCATTTTGTTTGTACATTAGGTGTATTGCCTTCAGATTTGTATTCCTTCCGTTTCTAAATATTTGTCTTTCTAGAGATTTCAATAAGTGATTACACACGGAGCAAAATGAGTGAATCTACACTCTAAGTTATGTCTATATACATCCGTATATGATAGTCCATTTGAACTCTCTAAAAAGGCAAATATTTAGGAACGTAGGGAGTAGCAGCATGCGCATGCGATGCTTGGGGTTGGTGTTTGTGATTGACGAATTAGTGACTGATCAAGAATCTTACCAGATGCGGTTAATTTGTTGCACAAGGAAGCCCAGCTTGCAGTAGTTGACGGCTGATTCAGCAGCGTATATGCATGTAAATGTAACCAAGCAAATATTAAACATATATCAATCCATCTGTTGCACTACATATATTCAACTGGAGTTCACACTAGTACTTAAGAACAAGTTCCATCGATCTCTTCTTCCTACCATGCACGATATAGCTAGACAGATATATTTTAACTGGAGTTGGAAGCATTTGTTTATGTGAAACAGAATTAATACGTACGACGAAAAGAAAGGGTCGGTCATTTCACATACCTTGCAGTGCTGTCTCTATATCTATATAACCAGACTTGCATTCAAATCCAGCGTCGTCTGATATATAGCCAGCAGAAACACCGCAGCACTCTGAGACGGTGCTATCAGATTTGGCGCGGCAATCAAAATAGGTAGGGACCGAGTCTAGATGACAACAACAATGGGAAGCCTGTGCTTGCTGGGTTTGCTCCATGGCCGCAAGACCCACAACTACGAGTATCAACGCCAAGGTCTTGACATTGTTGCCTCTCATCATGACCATGTCGAACTTCTTAAGTGTTGGTAGCCGAACACAGATTTAAGGGGCAGGATTGAAGGAAGGGGGTCGAAGTGACTTATATGAGATGATGAACCAATTATTTCACATGTGAGTGAAAAGTGAGATTTACCGAGGGGGCATCTTCAGTGCTGCTGACCCCTCCTTTGTGGGCACCGTGCCGACATTGTCAGGCAACGACATGTCTTTCGGCATCTTTAAATCACATATGCATGTCTTTTTTCTCGTGGATGGAGCGAAAATCACATGCATTTCTTCAAATCAGATGTCCTGAGTCCTGACCTCGGCCTTGCAGAACAAAAGGAAAATTAACCCCTTATTAGATAGTCAGAAAAAATTAATACCTTTTCTCTTAGCTTATGGGAGGACACAGTTATAGTACTAACATTCAGGATTCGTCTGTTTAGAGCAGGTTAATTAGATAGATGTTGAAGCGAAATACAACATTGATATTCATGGTTTTGCAACTTATATAATAATATATGCTCCCAATAGTTCAGGAGGGGGCTGTCAATCATCCCCTAACTTGGGAATTTCTGTTTTCCATCCTTGCTGCCTTTACAGATTGGTAACCAATGAAAAATAGGACACACCTTGAGACAAGCACAAACTAATTAAGCTCTATGTATGCAGAGCAGTGAGAAATGTACGCTGATTATATAGTGATTACCTTCTCAAACACTCTCTCTCATCAGAGATGCAATTAATCGAAGAAAAGTAGCACATGCTGGAGTCCACTCTAATTGACGCACCCTTCATACAACATTAGTACAAAGTTGCACTAAAGCTGCTTCAATTAATTTGGATCGGAGGGAGTATCTAAATTGTCAGCTAAAGGTACAAGAACTAATAACAAACAAGACATCGTAATATCATCATGTCCGTGGATGTACCTTGCAAATTTGAGCCAAAGCACTATCTTGACTCATGGATAACTAAGCGAGGGCAGAAAACCAATTGCTCGATGAAAAGTGAGACTGATTGAGGGAACACTCCTGTTCATCATCACTGTCCTCTCGGCAAAACATTTACTGTATGATTCATCAACAATTTCACTGATGTGCTTGGTGACCCCTCCTTCCACAGAAATCATGTGACCCTGCTTGGCTGAGTGCTGCTGGCCCCTCCTTTCTGGGCCCTGCCACTGTCAAGCACCATTTTCTTTCAGTAACTCGAAATCACAATAAGATACAGGAAGGTACTGAAAATTCATGTAAAATTAGTACTGGCAGAACAACAGACATCATGACTCCAAACTGAGATATCCTAATCCATGCAGAACAAAAGGGTAAAAACATGTAATAGTCAGGGTAAAACCTTGTAGTACTAACTGTCAGGGGTCACTATCAGTTCGTTGCAGGTTAGAAGTTCAAACCAAATGGCTTATGCATATTATTGCAAAAAAAAAAAACAGGGTTGTTTTTTACTCCCTCCGTTCCTAAATATAAGTCTTTTTAAAGATTTCCAATGTACTACCACATATGGATGTATATAGACATATTTTAGAGTGTAGATTCACTTATTTTGCTTCGTATGTAGTCGCTGTTGGAAATATGAGCAATTTACCAAATGATTTTATTAGCAGAAATATTAGATAAAGCATGACTAATATAACAGTGACAAAACAAGCCATACGATTTGATAAAGAGAAGATAAACAACATCTTCGTATATGGACTGTAACTGAACACATCTAGAGCAGCCAGTATAGCAAGTTGCATATACTCCCTCCATTCCACAATGTAGTGCTTCCTCTATCCCCGTGCTTCAACTTTGACCGTAAATTTAACTACTAAAACCGATTGTGGCGGGAGCAAAAATTATATCAGTGAATTCGTATTCGAAAAAAGTTTTCAATTATATAATTTTTTCTCCCACCGCAGTTGGTCTCATTGGTTAAATTTATGGTCAAAATTGGACCTCGGGAAGCGCGGGCGCACTATATTTTGGAATGGAGGGAGTATGAAATAGAGTCTAACATATGTAAGGCAAATACTAGAACAAGAAACTGCAGCAGGACCTCTAACAGAAAGGAGAAGAACACGTACAGAACAGTAGCAGCAGAAGCGCTGGACTTGGGGTCGGTGTCCTCGCCTGCCATGTCGTCGAGGAGGTCGTGGACATCGGGGAAGAAGTCGTCGTCGGGAAAGTAGTCGTTGGATTCCGTGATGAAGAAGCCAGTAGTCCCGCGGAGCGCTCCCCAAAAACCTTATCACCCTTCTTCCGTACAGGACTCAAAAGGTGCGGTTCCGGAGGCGTACTGTCCCGACTTGCGGTGCACACCGCAAGACGGGATGGGGAAGAACATAGCAGCAGCGCAGTGGTCGGAACTTTGTGGCGAGAGGAAGAGGAGCTTCTGTTGTGTCTCTTTGGAGAGGAGCGACCTCTCTTATATAGGCACAGGAGAAGGACGCGAAGAGGCTGCGGAGGGAGGTGAAGCAACGAAGGGAGACGAAGCGAACAGGCAGTGGCCAAAGAGGCGCGCCGTTCGAATTCAGTGTCCACTACTGAAAATGTTTCAACTCCCACGTGACCTTTCGTATACCCGTCGTGCGTGGCAAAAATTTAGACGTCGACTCATTCCCGCAACCCGCGGCGCGGCGCGTCGTGGCGAGGCGAGGCGAGGCGTGGCGTGGCGAGGCGGGCGACGGAGGAGGAGCGCGCGTGGATGTCCCTCTTGTTCTCATGCTCATACATGTGGGGAAAGAACCTCCATTATAAAGAGGTCCAACTCCCTCTAAACTAGCAATATGGGACTAAATTTTTGTTCCACCTCTTGCCTTGCACGAATGGGCTGCGTGGACCTGTAGGATTTATTAGGAATTTCTGAAACTGTTATTGGGCTAGGCCCAAAATAGACAAAATTCCAGCAATCACCCACCAGATCTCAGAAGCACACAAAATTTGCCTTTGGTTCTAAAACACTATTTTATATACCGTTACTGCAATGGAGACTGTTAAATTGAACTTCCACCTAGAACTATATGCTACACTAGTAAGCAACTTGAACAGTGGACTGGGCCTTGAACTGCAAGTTTTCTGTGAATCTAGCTTCACATAAAGCCTTGACTGATACGTGGCTACCGTGGGTCTTCCCCGTGGGTGGAGCTTATGCATCATACTCCGAGACCTTTCATGAGTTTACTAGAGAGAACCCTACTCTCATAAATTGCGATGTTTAACAATCAGACTCATATAGGTGTGTTCTTCAAAAGATGTTCTCCAAACTTCGCCGGTGCATCCAAACCCCATGATATGATACGCTCTTTCACACATAAACCTCCTTATATCTTCCTCAAAACAGCCACCATACCTACCTATTATGGCATTTCCATAGCCATTCCAAGATATATTGCCATGCAACTTTCCACCATTCCGTTTATCGTGACACATTCATCATTGTCATATTGCTTTGCATGATCATGTAGTTGACATCGTATTTGTGGCAAAGCCACCGTTCATAATTCTTCCATACATGTCACTCTTGAGTCATTGCATATCCCGGTACACCGCCGGAGGCATTCATATAGAGTCATACTTTGTTCTAGTATCGAGTTATAATCGTTGAGTTGTAAATAAATAGAAGTCTGATGATCATCATTCCCTAGAGCATTGTCCCAAGTGAGGAATAAAAAAAAGAGAAAAGAAAGGCCATAAAAAAAGAGAAGGCCCCCAAAAAAGAAAAGATAAAGGCCATAAAAAAAGAAAGGCCAAATAAAAAAATGAGAGAAAAAGAGAGAAGGGACAATGCTACTATCCTTTCCCACACTTGTGCTTCAAAGTAGCACCATAATCTTCATGATAGAGAGTCTCTTGTTTAGTCACTTTCATATACTAGTGGGAAATTTTCATTATAGAACTTGGCTTGTATATTCCAACAATGGTCCTCCTCAAGTGCCCTAGGTCTTCGTGAGCAAGCAAGTTGGATGCACACCCACTTAGTTTTTTTTGTTGAGCTTTCATACATTTATAGCTCTAGTGCATCTGTTGCATGGCAATCCCTACTTCTTGCATTAACATCAATCGATGGGCATCTCCATAGCCCATTGATTAGCCTCGTTGATGTGAGACTTTTTTCTTTTTTATTTTCTCCACATAACCCATCATCATATTCCATTTCACCCATAGTGCTATATCCATGGCTCTCGTTCATGTATTGCGTGAAAGTTTATAGGTTTGAAATTACTAAAGTATGAAAGAATTGCTTGGCCTGTCATCGGGGTTGTGCAAGCATTCTTGTGTGACGAAAATGGGGCATGGCTAAACTATATGATTTTGTAGGGATGCATTTTCTTTGGCCATGTTATTTTGAGAAGACATAATTGCTTAGTTAGTATGCTTGAAGTATTATTATTTTTATGTCAATATGAACTTTTGTCTTGAATCTTATGGATCTGAATATTCATGCCACAATTAAGAAGACTTACATTGAAATTATGCCAAGTAGCACTCCGCATCAAAAATTCTGTTTTTATCATTTACGTACTCGAGGACAGCAGGAATTAAGCTTGGGGATGCTGATACGTCTCCAACGTATCTATAATTTTTTATTGCTCCATGCTATATTATCTACTGTTTTGGATGTTTATGGTCTTTATTATACACTTTTATATCATTTTTGGGACTAACCTACTAACCTAGAGCCCAGTGCCAGTTTTTACCTTGTTTTAGGGTTTCAAAGAAAAGGAAAATCAAATGGAGTCCAATTGATCTGAAACTTCACGGAACTAATTTTTAGAAGCAAAGAAGCCCAGAAGACTTGAAGTGCACATAAGGGAAGCTTCGAGGAGGCCACGAGGTAGGGGGCGCGCCCACCCCCTAGGGCGCGCCCCCACACTTGTGGGCCCCTCGTGCCCCCCTAACATACTTCTTCCACCTTTATATCTCCATATACCCTAAAAATATCCGAGAGCACAATAGATCGGGAGTTCCGCCGCCAGAAGCCTCTGTAGCCACCGAAAGCCAATCTAGACCCGTTTCGGCACCCTGCCGGAGGGGGAATCCCTCTCCGATGGCCATATTCATCATCCCGGTGCTCTCCATGACGAGGAGGGAGTAGTTCTCCCTCGGGGCTGAGGGTATGTACCAGTAGCTATGTGTTTGACCTCTCTCTCTCTCTCGTGTTCTTGATTTGGCACGATCTTAATGTATCGCGAGCTTTGCTATTATAGTTGGATCTTATGTTTCTCCTCCCCCTCTACTCTCTTGTAATGAATTGAGTTTTCCCCTTGAAGTTATCTTATCGGATTGAGTCTTTAAAGATTTGAGAACACTTGATGTATGTCTTGCCGTGCGTATCTGTGGTGACAATGGGATATCACGTGATTCACTTGATATATGTTTTGGTGATCAACTTGCGGGTTTTGCCCATGAACCTATGCATAGGGGTTGGCACACGTTTTTGTCGTGATTCTCCGGTAGGAACTTTGGGGCACTCTTTGAGGTCCTTTGTGTTGGTTGAATAGATGAATCTGAGATTGTGTGACGCATATTGTATAATCATACCCACGGATACTTGAGGTGACATTGGAGTATCTAGGTGACATTAGGGTTTTGGTTGATTTGTGTCTTAAGGTGTTATTCTAGTACGAACTCTAGGGCTGTTTGTGACACTTATAGGAATAGCCGAACGAATTGATTGGAAAGAATAACTTTGAGGTGGTTTCTCGTACCCTACCATAATCTCTTCGTTCGTTCTCCGCTATTAGTGACTTTGGAGTGACTCTTTGTTGCATGTTGAGGGATAGTTATGTGATCCAATTATGTTAGTATTGTTGAGGGAACTTGCACTAGCGAAAGTATGAACCCTAGGCCTTGTTTCAACGCATTGCAATACCGTTTACGCTCACTTTTATCATTAGTTATCTTGCTGTTTTTATATTTTCAGATTACAAATACCTTTATCTACTATCCATATACCACTTGAATCGCCATCTCTTCGCCGAACTAGTGCACCTATACAATTTACCATTGTATTGGGTGTGTTGGGGGCACAAGAGACTCTTTTTTATTTGGTTGCAGGGTTGCTTGAGAGAGACCACCTTCATCCTACGCCTCCTACGGATTGATAAAACTTAAGTCATCCACTTGAGGGAAATTTGCTACTATCCTACAAACCTCTGCACTTGGAGGCCCAACAACGTCTACAAGAAGAAGGTTGTGTAGTAGACATCATTGACTACGATGAGATTTTCTCACTCATATCGATGCTTAAAAGTCTGTCCGAATCATGTTAGCAGTTGCTGCATTTTATGAAATCTGCCAAATGGATATCAAAACTGCATTCCTTAATGGATTTATTAAAGAAGAGTTGTATATGATGCAACCAGAAGGTTTTGTCAATCTTAAAGATGGTAACAAAGTGTGCAAGCTTCAACGGTCCATCTAGGGACTGGTGCAAGCATCTCAGAGTTGCACTTTGATAAGTTGATCAAAACATATAGTTTTATACAGACTTGCGGCGAAGCCTGTATTTACAAGAAAGTGAGTGGGAGCACTACAGCCTTTCTGATAAGTATATGTGAATGACATATTATTGATCGGAAATGATGTAGAATTTTCTGGAAAGCATAAAGGAGTGTTTGAAAGGAGTTTTTCAAAGAAAGTCCTCGGTAAAGCTGCTTACATATTGAGCATCAAGATCTATAGATATAGATCAAGACGCTTGATAAGTTTTTTCAATGAGTACATACATTGACAAGATTTTGAAGGAGTTCAAAATGGATCGGTCAAAGAAGGAGTTCTTGCCTGTGTTGCAAGGTGTGAAGTTGAGTAAAGACTCAAAATCTGACCACGGCAGAAAATAGAAAGAGAATGAAAAGTCATTCCCTATACCTCAGTCATAGGTTTTATAAAGTATATTATGCTGTGTACCAGACCTATTGTATACCTTAATATTATTTTGGCAAGAGAGTACAATAGTGATCTAGGAGTAGATCACCGGACAGCGGTCAAAATTATCCTTAGAGGACTAAGGAAATATTTCTCGGTTATGGAGGTGATAAAAGAGTTCGTCGTAAAGAGTTACATCGATGCAAGCTTTTGACACCGATCTAGATGACTCTAAGTCTCGATCTAGATACATATTGAAAGTGGGAGCAATTTGGTAGAGTGGCTCCGTGCAGAGAATTGTAACATAAAAATTTGTAAAATACATATGGATCTGAATGTTGCAGACCCGTAGACTAAACTTCTCTCACAAGCAAAACATGATCACTCTTTGGGTGTTAATCACATAGCGATGTGAACTAGATTATTGACTCTAGTAAACCCTTTGTGTATTAGTCACATGAAGATGTGAACTAATCACATAAAGATGTGAACTATTGGTGTGAAATCACATGACGATGTGAACTAGATTATTGACTCTAGTGCAAGTGGGAGACTGAAGGAAATATGCCCTAGAGGCAATAATAAATTTGTTATTTATGTTTCCTTATATCATGATAAATGTTTATTATTCGTGCTAGAAATGTATTAACCGAAAACTTAGTACATGTGTGAAAACATATACAAACAAAGTGTCCCTAGTATGCCTCTACTTGACTAGCTCATTAATCAAAGATGGTTAAGTTTCCTAGCTATAGACATATGTTGTCATTTGATGAACAGGATCACATCATTAGAGGATGATGTGATGGACATGACTCATCCATTAGCTTAGCACTATGATCGTTTAGTTTATTGCTATTGCTTTCTTCATGAATTATACATGTTCTATGACTATGAGATTATGCAACTCTCGAATACCGGAGGAGCACCTTGTGTGCTATCAAACGTCATAACATAACTGGGTGATTATAAAGATGCTCTACAGGTGTCTCCAATGGTGTTTGCTGAGTTGACATAGATCGAGATTAGGATTTTTCATTCCGTGTATCGGAGAGGTATCTTTGGGCCCTCTCGGTAATGCACATCACTATGAGCCTTGCAAGTAATGTGACTAATGAGTTAGTCACGGGATGATGCATTACGGAACGAGTAAATTGACTTGTCGGTGTTTCGAACCCGATACCTGTGCGCCCGGGAAGCGCATGCTAACCACCAGACCAAAGTGTGTGTACCCGCTATTTATAGAGATGCACGTTTTATATGTGCAGTCCTTTTTATAGGAAATCTATTTAGGGTTTTTTTAGTGAATACAAATCTATTTAGGTATACACAGTCTTTTTTTTTGGGCTGGATGGGTATGTTTTTTTAAAGCTACGCCCAGCTGTCTTCTGTGTGTTCTGGTTTTTTTGTTCATGTTCATTATTTTTGTGGTCTCCTATTGGGCGAGCGACCTCGTGCATACCTCCCCTGCACTCACTATGTACAGAATTTTTGAAATTTCAAATATTTTTATTTATGTTTTTTCTTAAAGTTGGTAAAAAATTACAAATTGGTGTTAATATTTTTCGAATTTAATTTTTTTCGTCAAATTCTAAAAACCACACCATATTTTTGAAGTTGCGAACATTTTCTAAATTCATGATTTTTTTAAAAAATTCGTAAATATTTTCTGAATTCACGAAAAACTTTTTGAAATGGCGTACATGTTTTTGGAACCCATCAACAATTGTTTTTTGCATAGTCGAACATTTCTTGAAATTCGGGAACAAATTTTGAAATTTAGAAACAGTTTTGTTTGTGACGGACATATTTTGAAGTCATGAATATTGTTTTGAAACACGGACATTTTCTAAAAATTTAGAAACATTTTTTGTAGACATGAAATTTTATTTTTGAATCATGAACATTTTTCCAATCAATGAATATTTTAGAAAATACTCATGAACATTTTCATAAATTCATGAGTTTTTTAAAAGGCATCGACATGTATATAATAAATAATGCTTCCCCATATTTACTAATAATGGTTTTTTTCCTTTTATTTCCTTTTGGCCGGCTGACATATGGCCCTATACAGACATGTCCTAAGCTGACATGTGTCACCTACAGAAATATAAGACACGTATGCAGCATGTAGAGTCAGAACTGGTGTTTCAACCTCTGGACTGTATTGATCACATATTTTCATGTACCGGGAACGTATTGGAGCACTTTGCAACCTCCAGGATCAAGTTGGACGTTGTCAACGACTACGAGGACTATAGATGCAATTATCGCATGTTTCACCCACGAAGTAGGAAATGTGCAAAATATTTATAACCACCCGGGTAAGGAAGGGGACAATAGGCTGGATCTTTAATCACCGAATCCCCTTCTCGCAAAAATAATAATCACCGAATTCCCCATACATATAGTCCTTTTTAAACTGATTTACAAAATCATTAGAAAAGGAAAAGATAAGGTATCTTTTCATGGGCAGCGAGCAAACATCCTTGCTAAGGAGCATGGGCACATCAAGTTCTATTCCTATATACCTAGAGACTCATCCCACTATCCTATTTATATTAACAATAGTCTATCCAGGATGACATTCCGGGCTTTGCAGAGTTTTAAATAAAGCAGCGACATTAACCCTAAAAGAAACAATAGTCTATCCAAATCAGCGCATCCTGCCACATTAGCAACTGCCGCCTTGCACGCATTGATCCGTTACGAAACACAAGAGCGTGCATTATGTTAGTACCACAATCTTCCACCCACGTGGGTTAGCTCAAAATCACTAATTGAGTAGTACTCATTACAAATATCATCCCAGCTTCTCGGGTTGTGAAAAGTGACGTGCTGCATGTGCGATGCTAGTGCATGTGTGCCAGTTATCACAACCTGTGAGTTTTCGCTTTTTTGTAGATCCGTTTATTGAAAACGTTTGATCTCTTAAACCACACGTTCAAATCTAGAACCATTTTCATCGTTCAATTCCTCGCGCCAAGATCTTTAAAACTAGATTCCATGTTGATATATTTTGACAAACTTTTTTTCACGAAAAAAGGATGAAATAACCGAACCGGGAGCATGTTTTTTTCCTTTCCAAAAGAGGCACGGCCGTGCCTCTCGCGAAAGCACAACTATACCACTCGTGGAAGCAAAACCATGCCTCTCGCGAAAGAAAAATAAAATAGAAAACACGTTTTTTTTCGTTTCCGAGAGGCACGGTCGTGCCTCTCGCTAAAGCACAACCATGCTTCTGACGGAAGAAAAAGAAAAGAAAACACGTTTTTTCATTTCCGAGAGACACGGACGTAGGAATGAAAATGAAGTGGAAACTTTCCGCTTTTCCGGAAGAAAAATGAAAACAGAGATGAAATATGAAAACGGAAATGGAAATTTGCAAAAAAGAAGTAGAAATGGAATTTTTTATATTGAAACGGAAACAAAACAGAACAGTGTTTTCCGGTGGAACAAACATGGAAATGGAACTTTCCATTTCCATGAATATGGAATTTCTGTGTTTACTATAGGCTTATGGCTCCTCTATAGCCCAACCACCAAACAACACACAATGACACAACGAGCATAATGGATCATTTGAACCCCAGCTTGTACTACTACACCCATATTCAACTAGACCCTATATGCAATTGTCCAATACTACTGCAATACTGTGCTAAGTTGCTAACATAATCATATTATTTTTTAGCCATGTTATCAATTCATTAAATTTGTTTGTTTTTATGTGCATTTCTCTATAATTTAAGGGGTTTTATAGTTCCGGGAAACGTCTACTTCTGTTTCCGTGTCCGTTTTCTGTTCCCTCCGTCTTTGTTTCCGATAGTATCTGTTTACGTTTTCATTTCCAGGTTTTCTGTATTTATTTTCACTTCTGCAAACAAATATGATAGCACTTAGTTCCATCTGTTTTCGCTCCATTTTCATCCGTACACGGCCGTGACTCTCGCGAAAGCATAACCGTGTCTCCTGCGGAAGCAAAACCGTGACTCTTGCGAAAGAAAAAAAAACAGAAAATGTGATTTTTTTTCATTTCCGAGAGGCACGGTCGTGACCCTCGCGAAAGCAAAACTGTGCCTCTCGTAGAAGAAAAAAACGCGTTTTTTCATGGAATTTTTTTTCGAATTCTTTTATTCAAAAGCTAAGGAAGACCGGTGAAAAACTAAAACGTAAAAGAAACCCGGGAAAAAAACATTTTAAAAGCCGAAAACGCATGCGAAAAAATAAAAAAAATAAAATTCGGAGGAAGATGCCCAGAGCGCGACACGTGATGGATGGCTAAGAGCGCGCCAAGTGATACTGATCGTTGTGAGGCTCCCAAAGAGCACTCGTCACCTAGTTACTCCCGGGTTAGCTTGCACCTGGGTTGCACGAAGCCTCTTATTAGTACGTGGGCTGTAGGGGTCTTCTTCTTCAAGCGTTGCAGCGCCTTTCAATGAACGATTCTACCAGAGAAAAAGATAAGAAAATAGCCCATCTAACCATCGCACTAACCCGGTCACGGTTCATCTTTCTCCACTACGACTCTTATCGCCGCAACTATCTCTTCGTGTCCGCCTACCATTCCCGAATAGCACTCTGTTGCCCTTCCACTTGATTTATTCATTCTCATCACGACATTCAATTCAATTTTGGTTACATTCACTCACCACCACAAAGGAGCAACGTTTAACTTACGTTCCTCAATCCCTTTTATTCATGAAGTTCCCTTCCTCCAAGCAAGCTTTCCTCGACCCAAGCAACACCTCTTTAGACCATTCTGCAGTTTTTGTTTTTCTTTGTTTTTAGGTTTTTCTTTTTGTTTTATAGGTTATTTCATTTCTTTATCGGCTTTCACTAGTTTTTTCATTTCTTCACTTTTCTTTGCCTTTTTTTGTTTCTTTCTTGGTTTTTATTGATTTCTTGCTTTTCTTTCATATTTTCTTCGCTCTTTCTTGGTTTTTATCGATTTTCTTTGTCATTCTTTCTTTTTCTCGGTTTTGATTGTTTCCCATTCTCGTGCACAGGTTCCTTTTTCCTTTCTTCTTCTTTGTTTCCTTTTCGGTTTTTATTGGTTTTGTTTTTTGGTCTTTTCTTTCTTTTTTTTGTACTCCCTCCATTCCACAATGTAGTGCTTCCTCTATCCCTGTGCTTCAACTTTGACCGTAAATTTAACTACCAAGACCGATTGCGGCGGGGGCAAAAGTTATATCAGTGAATTCGTATTCGAAAGAAGTTTTTAATTATGTAACTTTTTCTCCCACCGCAATCGGTCTCGTTCGTTAAATTTATGGTCAAAGTTCGACCTCAGGAAGCGCGGGTGCACTATATTTTGGAATGGAGGGAGTATAGAATAGGAGCATTTTTATACTCATTTAATATTTTATTCAAATACATGAAACTTTTTTTTGTGTACACCTTGAACACTGTTTCAAATTCATCATTAACATTTTTTTAAACATATTTTGGTGATGTCAACTTTATTATATGCATTCAACATTTTTCGTGTACACCAGGAACTTTTTATACATGTTATTTATTTTTCAGATACATGCTTAGCATTTTTTTAAATACTACTTTTTATGTACACAATGTACATTTTGTATATATCAGGAACTTTTTTAAGACATATTTAACCTTTTAAATATTTGATTATTTTTTTATACACGGTCACAATTTTATAAAATTTATGGTTTTATTTCCAATTTTTTAAATATACGTTCTACATATTGTTTAACACATTTAAATTTTGTAAATACATGAACATTTTATCATATGTATGTTTTGATGACTGCTTTTTTTACACACCTTATACATTTTCCATATACATTTGAAACATTTTTTATACACGTTTAACATTTTTAAAGTGCATTATTAATATATTTTAAACACATGTTTTTGAACATTTATTGTTCGAATATGTGTTAAATATGTTTTTCTAATATGTCTTGATTTTCCCCCCAGATGTTTTCAACATTTTTCTTAATGTTGCACCAACACTTTTGTAACACCGCACACACATTTTTTCAATCCTAAGTATTTTTCCAAATATATAGATAAATAAATAACTATATAAATATATCAAAAAAAGAAAAAAAAATGAGATAGAGGAACGAACTATGGAAGCAAACAAATGAAATATGAAATGAACGATCAGTCTTACCTGGCTGCCCCATTCTCACGTTGCTTCAAGCGAGAAATATATCAAACGCTCTATCTCGTTTCAAGCGAGACAAAGTCGCACTCGTCACCTAGCGCGTTGTCCGCCATTTTCCTTTTTCTTTTTGAGGCAAGGCTATGATCCTGAGGCTTGGGCCAGTTTTTTTCGTGCAGGATTCTGCAGAATCATGATTCTACATAATTTCTCCCAGAATCATGATTCTGCAAAATTTCTCCTAGAATCTACTTCCCATAGAATCTGTCGTCGAGTTCTATTCTGAGATTGCAATTTGAGAGTGTGGAATGAATGTGTGTGCTTAAATGTCTGTACTACCCTTAGACAGAAACTATTTGATGAATGGTTAACACTTCCTTGTTTCGAATAGTATCTTATTGAATATGAGCACGAAAGTGATTTACAAATATCATAAAGCGCTAAATATTACAATTAGAATGGTTTTAAAGTTTTGTTTGTAACAAAAGTGGATGAATTAAATAGAACATGAATAATCTCAATATACGAGACTAGCAGCAATAGCATCACGTGTTGCGGTCATGGTACCATCATCTTCCCGTGGCAGAGCGTTGGCACCTGTAAAACAAGAATGGAGGTTGCACATATGCATCATTGTTATACTTGTCAAAAGACTCATCATGTAACTTGCTAGCATTAATCCAATTGTGGACATATATACGTGCAATGACAATCATCTTGTGGGTCTCCGGCTTGTACTCTGGTATGTCTTCGAGAATTTGTCATTTCGTCTTGAGAACAGCAAATGCTCTTTCGATGATATTTCACAAAGAGAATGTTGATGACTGAAAGTTTCATGTACCCCACCGACGGGTATTGTTAGAAATCTGGTATATGGTATTGTTACCCTTTGTATCGTGCTAGATATCCAGTCCTGTTTGGATATCTGAAGTACACAATGTAATATTTATCTACAGTGGGACAACAAAAGACATTAGAAATTTACGACATACCATCCTGTATATAACAATATGGACATACAAGAGATTGCCTATGGGGGTTGTGGAAAATGATCATAACAAACTATTGTTGGGGAACGTTGCAGAAAACAAAAATTTTCCTACGGTTTCACCAAGATTCATCTATGAGTTCATCTAGCAACGAGTGATGGATTGCATCTACATACCTTTGTAGATCACGCGCGGAAGCGTTCAAAGAACGGGGATGAGGAAGTCGTACTCGACGTGATCCAAATCACCGGAGATCCTAGCGCCGAACGGACGGCACCTCCGCGTTCAACACACGTACGGTCAGCGTAACGTCTCCTTCTTCTTGATCCAGCAAGGGGGAAGGAGAGGTTGAGGAAGATGGCTCCAGCAGCAGCACGACGGCGTGGTGGTGATGGAGCTGCAGTACTCCGGCAGGGCTTCGCCAAGCACTATGGAGGAGGAGGATGTGTTGGAGAGGGAGAGGGAGGCACCAAAGGCGTGG
>LT934111.1:9417062-9448395 GCA_900231445.1 Triticum turgidum subsp. durum
TGATCCAGCAAGGGGGAAGGAGAGGTTGAGGAAGATGGCTCCAGCAGCAGCACGACGGCGTGGTGGTGATGGAGCTGCAGTACTCCGGCAGGGCTTCGCCAAGCTCTATGGAGAAGGAGAAGATGTTGAAGAGGGAGAGGGAGGCACCAAAGGCCAAAGGTGAGATGCCCTCCTTCCCCCCCCCCCACTATATATAGGGGGCCTAGGGGGGGGGCGCCGGCCCTAGGAGATGCAATCTCCTAGGGGGGCGGCGGCCAAGGGGTGGGGGGCTTGCCCCCCAAGTAAGGGGGCGCCCCCTTTAGGGTTTCCCCCAACCCTGGGCGCATGGGCCCTAGGGGGAAGTGGCGCCCCAGCCCACTTTGGGCTGGATCCCTTCCCACTTTAGCCCATGGGGCCCTCCGGGATAGGTGGCCCCACCCGGTGGACCCCCGGGACCCTTCCGGTGGTCCCGGTACAATACCGGTGACCCCGAAACTTGTCCCGATGGCCGAAATAGCACTTCATATATATAATTCTTTACCTCCGGACCATTCCGGAACTCCTCTTGGCATCCGGGATCTCATCCGGGACTCCGAACAACATTTGGGTTACTGCATATACATATCCCTACAACCCTAGCGTCACCGAACCTTAAGTGTGTAGACCCTACGGGTTCGGGAGACATGTAGACATGACCGAGACGGCTCTCTAGTCAATAACCAACAGCGGGATCTGGATACCCATGTTAGCTCCCACATGCTCCTCGATGATCTCATCAGATGAACCACGATGTCGAGGATTCAAGCAACCCCGTATTCAATTCCCTTTGTCAATCGGTATGTTACTTGCCCGAGATTCGATCGTCGGTATCCCAATACCTCGTTCAATCTCGTTACCGGCAAGTCACTTTACTCGTACCGTAATGCATGATCCCGTGACCAGACACTTGGTCACTTTGAGCTCATAATGATGATGCATTACCGAGTGGGCCCAGTGATACCTCTCCGTCATACGGAGTGACAAATCCCAGTCTTGATCCGTGTGAACCCAACAGACACTTTCGGAGATACCCGCAGTATACCTTTATAGTCACCCAGTTACGTTGTGACGTTTGGTATACCCAAAGCACTCCTACGGTATCCGGGAGTTACACGATCTCATGGTCTAAGGAAAGGATACTTGACATTGGAAAACTCTAGCAAACGAACTATACGATCTTGTGCTATGTTTAGGATTGGGTCTTGTCCATCACATCATTCTCCTAATGATGTGATCTCGTTATCAATGACATCCAATGTCCATAGTCAGGAAACCATGACTATCTGTTAATCAACGAGCTAGTCAACTAGAGGCTTACTAGGGATGGTGTCTATTATTCACACATGTATTACGATTTCCGGATAACACAATTATAGCATGAATAAAGACAATTATCATGAACAAGGAAATATAATAATAATGCTTTTATTATTGCCTCTAGGGCATATTTCCAACAGTCTCCCACTTGCACTAGAGTCAATAATCTAGTTACATTGTGATGAATCGAACACCCATGGAATTCTGGTGTTGATCATGTTTTGCTCTAGGGAGAGGTTTAGTCAACGGATCTGCTACATTCAGGTCCGTATGTACTTTACAAATATCTATGTCTCCATCTTGAACATTTTCACGAATGGAGTTGAAGCGACGCTTGATGTGCCTTGTCTTCTTGTGAAACCTGGGCTCCTTATCAAGTGTAATAGCTCCAGTGTTGTCACAGAAGACTTTGATTGGCCCCGATGCATTGGGTATGACTCCTAGGTCGGTGATGAACTCCTTCACCCAAATTGCTTCATGCGCTGCCTCCGAGGCTGCCATGTACTCCGCTTCACATGTAGATCCCGCCACGACGCTCTGCTTGCAACTGCACCAGCTTACTGCCCCACCATTCAAAATATACACGTATCCGGTTTGTGACTTAGAGTCATCCAGATCTGTGTCGAAGCTAGTGTCGACGTAACCCTTTACGACGAGCTCTTCGTCACCTCCATAAACGAGAAACATTTCCTTAGTCCTTTTTAGGTACTTCAGGATATTCTTGACCGCTGTCCAGTGTTCCTTGCTGGGATTACTTTGGTACCTTCCTACCAGACTTACGGCAAGGTTTACATCAGGTCTGGTACACAGCATGGCATACATAATAGAACCTATGGATGAGGCATAGGGGATGACACTCATCTCTTCTATATCTTCTGCCGTGGTCGGACATTGAGCTGAGCTCAATTTCACACCTTGTAACACAGGCAAGAACCCCTTCTTAGACTGATCCATATTGAATTTTTTCAATATCATATCAAGGTATGTGCTTTGTGAAAGACCTATGAGGCGTCTTGATCTATCTCTATAGATCTTGATGCCTAATATATATGCAGCTTCTCCAAGGCCCTTCATTGAAAAACTCTTATTCAAGTAGGCCTTAATGCTATCCAAGAGTTCTATATCATTTCCCATTAAAAGTATGTCATCTACATATAATATGAGAAATGCTACAGAGCTCCCACTCACTTTCTTGTAAACGCAGGCTTCTCCATAAGTCTGCGTAAACCCAAACACTTTGATCATCTCATCAAAGCGAATGTTCCAACTCCGAGATGCTTGCACCAGCCCATAAATCGAGCGTTGTAGCTTGCACACCTTGTCAGCATTCCTAGGATCGACAAAACCTTCCGGCTGCATCATATACAATTCTTCCTTAAGGAAACCATTAGGGAATGCCGTTTTGACGTCCATTTGCCATATCTCATAATCATAGAATGCGGCAATTGCTAACATGATTCAGACGGCCTTTAGCTTCGCTACCGGTGAGAAAGTCTCATCGTAATCAACCCCTTGAACTTGTCGATAACCCTTAGTGACAAGCCGAGCTTTATAGATGGTCACATTACCATCCACGTCTGTCTTCTTCTTAAAGATCCATTTATTTTCTATGGCTCGCCGCTCAACAGGCAAGTCAGTCAAAGTCCATACTTCGTTTTCATACATGGATCCTATCTCGGATTTCATGGCTTCCAGCCGTTTGTCGGAATCCGGGCCCGCCATTGCTTCTTCATAGTTCGAAGGTTCACCGTTGTCTAACAACATGATTTCCAAGATAGGGTTGCCGTACCAATCTGATGCGGAACGTGTCCTTGTGGACCTTCGAATTTCAGTAGGAGCTTGATCAGAAGTATCTTGATCATCATCATTAACTTCCTCTCTAGTCGGTGCAGGCACCTCAGGAACATTTTCTTGAGATGCGCCATTTTCCGGTTCAAGAGGTAATACTTCATCAAGTTCTACTTTCCTCCCACTTACTTCTTTCGAGAGAAACTCTTTCTCTAGAAAGGATCCATTCTTGGCAACAAAGATCTTGCCTTCGGATCTGAGGTAGAAGGTATAACCAATAGTTTCTTTAGGGTATCCTATGAAGACGCATTTTTCCGACTTGGGTTCGAGCTTTTCAGGTTGAAGTTTCTTGACATAAGCATCGCATCCCCAAACTTTTAGAAACGACAGCTTAGGCTTCTTCCCAAACCATAATTCATACAGTGTCGTCTCAACGGATTTCGACGGAGCCCTATTTAAAGTGAATGCGGCAGTCTCTAAAGCATAGCCCCAAAATGACAGCGGTAAATCGGTAAGAGACATCATAGATCGCACCATATCTAATAGAGTGCGATTACGACGTTCGGACACACCATTACGCTAAGGTGTTCCAGGCGGCGTGAGTTGTGAAACTATTCCACATTTTCTTAAATGTGTACCAAATTCGTGACTCAAGTATTCTCCTCCATGATCTGATCGCAAAAACTTGATTTTTCTGTCACGTTGATTCTCAACCTCACTCTGAAATTCCTTGAACTTTTCAAAGGTTTCAGACTTGTGTTTCATTAAGTAGATATACCCATATCTACTCAAGTCATCAGTGAGGGTGAGAACATAATGATAGCCACCACGAGCCTCAATGCTCATTGGACCGCACACATCAGTATGTATGATTTCCAATAGGTTGGTTGCTCGCTCCATTGTTCCTGAGAACGGAGTCTTGGTCATTTTACCCATGAGGCATGGTTCTCACGTGTCAAATGATTCATAATCAAGAGACTCTAAAAGTCCATCTGCATGGAGCTTCTTCATGCGTTTGACACCTATGTGACCAAGGCGGCAGTGCCACAAGTATGTGGGACTATCATTATCAACCTTACATCTTTTGGTATTCACACTATGAACATGTGTAGCATTACGCTCGAGATTCATTAAGAATAAACCATTCACCATCGGAGCATGACCATAAAACATATCTCTCATATAAATAGAACAACCATTATTCTCGGATTTAAATGAGTAGCCATCTCGAATTAAATGAGATCCCGATACAATGTTCATGCTCAAAGCTGGCACTAAATAATAATTATTAAGGTTTAAAACTAATCCCGAAGGTAAATGTAGAGGTAGCATGCCGACGGCGATCACATTGACCTTGGAACCATTCCCGACGTGCATCGTCACCTCGTCCTTTGCCAGTCTCCGCTTATTCCGCAGCTCCTGCTTTGAGTTACAAATGTGAGCAACTGCACCGGTATCAAATACCCAGGAGCTACTACGAGTACTGGTAAGGTACACATCAATTACATGTATATCACATATACCTTTTGTTTTGCCGACCTTCTTGTCCGCTAAGTATTTGGGGCAGTTCCGCTTCCAGTGACCACTTCCCTTGCAATAAAAGCACTCAGTCTCGGGCTTGGGTCCATTCTTTGGCTTCTTCCCGGCAGCTTGCTTGCCGGGCGCGGCAACTCCCTTGCCGTCCTTCTGGAAGTTCTTTTTACCCTTGCCCTTCTTGAACTTAGTGGTTTTATTGACCATCAACACTTGATGTTCCTTCTTGACTTCTACCTCTGCTGATTTCAGCATTGAAAATAACTCAGGAATGGTCTTTTCCATCCCCTACATATTGAAGTTCATCACAAAGCTCTTGTAGCTTGGTGGAAGCGACTGGAGGATTCTGTCAATGACCGCATCATCCGGGAGATTAACTCCCAGCTGAGTCAAGCGGTTATGTAACCCAGACATAGTGAGTATGTGCTCACTGACAGAACTATTTTCCTCCATCTTACAGCTGAAGAATTTGTCGGAGACTTCATATCTCTCGACCCGGGCATGAGCTTGAAAAACCATTTCAGCTCTTCGAACATCTCATATGCTCCATGTCTCTCAAAACGCTTTTGGAGCCCCGACTCTAAGCTGTAAAGCATGCCGCACTGAATGAGGGAGTAGTCATCAGCACGTGTCTGCCAAGCGTTCATAACGTCTTGGTTCTGTGGGACGGGTGCGTCACCTAGCGGTGCTTGTAGGACATATTCTTTCTTGGCAGCTATGAGAATGATCCTCAAGTTCCGGACCCAGTCCGTATAGTTGCTGTCATCGTCTTTCAGCTTGGTTTTCTCTAGGAACGCGTTGAAGTTGAGGACTACATTAGCCATTTGATCTACAAGACATATTGTAAATACTTTAGACTAAGTTCATGATAATTAAGTTCATCTAATCAAATTATTCAATGAACTCCCACTTAGATAGACATCCCTCCAGTTATCTAAGTATAACATGATCCGAGTTAACTAGGCCGTGTCCGATCATCACGTGAGACGGACTAGTCAACATCGGTGAACATCTTCATGTTGATCGTATCTTCTATACGACTCATGCTTGACCTTTCGGTCTTCTGTGTTCCGAGGCCATGTCTGTACATGCTAGGCTCGTCAAGTCAACCTAAGTGTTTGCATGTGTAAATCTGTCTTACACCTCGTTGTATGTGAACGTTGGAATCTAACACCCGATCATCACGTGGTGCTTCGAAACAACGAACTGTCGCAACGGTGCACAGTTAGGGGGAACACTTTCTTGAAATTATTATGAGGGATCATCTTATTTACTACCATCGTTCTAAGTAAACAAGATGCAAAAACATGATAAACATCACATGCAATCAAATAATAATAATAGTGACATGATATGGCCAATATCACATAGCTCCTTTGATCTCCATCTTGGGGCTCCATGATCATCTTGTCACCGGCATGACACCATGATCTCCATCATCGTGTCTCCATCAAGTTGCTCGCCAACTTCTACTACTATTGCTAACGCGTTTAGCAATAAACTAGAGTAATTTACATGTCGTTTATCAATGACACGCAGGTCATACAAAAAATAAAGACAACTCCTATGGCTCCTGCCGGTTGTCATACTCACCGACATGCAAGTCGTGATTCTTATTACAACAGCATGAACATCTCATACATCACATATATATCATTCATCATTCATCACAACTTTGGCCATATCATATCACAAAGCACTTGCTGCAAAAACAAGTTAGACGTCCTCTAATTATTGTTGCAAGTTTTACGTGGCTGCAAGAGGGTTCTAGCAAGAACGTTTTCTTACCTACGTGAAAGCCACAACGTGATTTGTCAACTTCTATTTACCCTTCATAAGGACCCTTTTCATCGAATCCGCTCCAACTAAAGTGGGAGAGACAGACACCCGCCAGCCACCTTATGCAACTAGTGCATGTTAGTCGGTGGAACCGGTCTCACGTAAGCGTACGTGTAAGGTTGGTCCGGGCCGCTTCATCCCACAATACCGTTGAAGCAAGATAAGACTAGTAGCGGCAAGAAAGTTGACAACATCTACGCCCACAACAAATTGTGTTCTACTCGCACAAGAAGAACTACGCATAGACCTAGCTCATGAAGCCACTGTTGGGGAACGTTGCAGAAAACAAAAATTTTCCTACGGTTTCACCAAGATCCATCTATGAGTTCATCTAGCAACGAGTGATTGGATTGCATCTACATACCTTTGTAGATCACGCGTGGAAGCGTTCAAAGAACGGGGATGAGGAAGTCGTACTCGACGTGATCCAAATCACCGGAGATCCTAGCGCCGAATAGACGGCACCTCCGCGTTCAACACACGTACGGTCAGCGTAACGTCTCCTTCTTCTTGATCCAGCAAGGGGGAAGGAGAGGTTGAGGAAGATGGCTCCAGCAGCAGCACGACGGCGTGGTGGTGATGGAGCTGCAGTACTCCGGCAGGGCTTCGCCAAGCTCTATGGAGAAGAAGGAGATGTTGGAGAGGGAGAGGGAGGCACCAAAGGCCAAAGGTGAAATGCCCTCCTTCCCCCCACTATATATAGGGGGCCTAGGGGGGGACGCCGGCCCTAGGAAATGCAATCTCCTAGGGGGGCGGCGGCCAAGGGGTGGGGGGCTTGCCCCCCAAGCAAGGGGGCGCCCCCCTTTAGGGTTTCCCCCAACCCTGGGCGCATGGGCCCTAGGGGGAAGTGGCGCCCCAGCCCACTTTGGGCTGGATCCCTTCCCACTTCAGCCCATGGGGCCCTCCGGGATAGGTGGCCCCACCCGGTGGACCCCCGGGACCCTTCCGGTGGTCCCGGTACAATACCGGTGACCCCGAAACTTGTCCCGATGGCCGAAATAGCACTTCCTATATATAATTCTTTACCTCCGGACCATTCCGGAACTCCTCTTGACATCCGGGATCTCATCCGGGACTCCGAACAACATTTGGGTTACTGCATATACATATCCCTACAACCCTAGCGTCACCGAACCTTAAGTGTGTAGACCCTACGGGTTCGGGAGACATGTAGACATGACCGAGACGGCTCTCCGGTCAATAACCAACAGCGGGATCTGGATACCCATGTTAGCTCCCACATGCTCCTCGATGATCTCATCAGATGAACCACGATGTCGAGGATTCAAGCAACCCCGTATTCAATTCCCTTTGTCAGTCGGTATGTTACTTGCCCGAGATTCGATCGTCGGTATCCCAATATCTCGTTCAATCTCGTTACCGGCAAGTCACTTTACTCGTACCGTAATGCATGATCCCGTGACCAGACACTTGGTCACTTTGAGCTCATAATGATGATGCATTACCGAGTGGGCCTAGTGATACCTCTCCATCATACGGAGTGACAAATCCCAGTCTTGATCCGTGTCAACCCAACAGACACTTTCGGAGATACCCGTAGTATACCTTTATAGTCACCCAGTTACGTTGTGACGTTTGGTATACCCAAAGCACTCCTACGGTATCCGGGAGTTACACGATCTCATGGTCTAAGGAAAGGATACTTGACATTGGAAAACTCTAGCAAACGAACTATACGATCTTGTGCTATGTTTAGGATTGGGTCTTGTCCATCACATCATTCTCCTAATGATGTGATCTCGTTATCAATGACATCCAATGTCTATAGTCAGGAAACCATGACTATCTGTTGATCAACGAGCTAGTCAACTAGAGGCTTACCAGGGACATGTTGGTGTCTATTATTCACACATGTATTACGATTTCCGGATAACACAATTATAGCATGAATAAAGACAATTATCATGAACAAGGAAATATAATAATAATGCTTTTATTATTGCCTCTAGGGCATATTTCCAACAACTATATCATCGCTCTATACATGTGTGTCATGAACATATTTGAGCCATCCAGGAACAACAAACGTGAACCTCATATCAAATCAATACATTTTCACTTGTATAACCTTTCCTATTCCTGTGTTGGAGCTCCAACTCATTGGTTACACCCACTTCAATGTGTGCTCCATCTATGGCTCGATAGCATGTTGGAAATAAGGCCAATTTTTTTGTAAGCATTGGGTGAGGTTCAAAAAAAGTTGGATCAATTGGTCTAATGTAATCATCACCCATAGTGGTCTGACATGTACCCACAAAATCGAGTTCTTTTCCCTCAAGATTTTTCAGACCGAGATTTTTCATAATCTGCTCAAAAGAACCGGGCCTTACAGTATGCTCATCGATGAAAAATATAGTCTCTGGTTTGGGCTGTGCTAGGTCACTGCGATGCTCGGGTTGGGCCTCTTTCCGCCAAAACTGGCCCAGTAGATTGCTTCGGGACCCGAGCCGAGCCCAACCATGTTCCGTTTCATTTATAGCAGAGGCGGAGGATTTGTACCCTGGTATGCCTTCGAGAATTTGCCACTTCGTCTTGAGAACACTAAGTGCTCTTTCAATGACATTTCACAAAGAAGAATGACGATGGTTTGATGTCTCATGTCTCCCCACCGATGGGTGTTGTTAGATATCCGACCCCTCTTTGGATATCCGAAGTACACAATGTAATATTTATCTACAGTGGGACAACAAAAGACATTATAAATTTATAACATGCCATCATGTATACAACAATATGGACATACAAGATATTACCTGTGGGGGTTGTGGAAAATGATCATAACAAACTATATCGTCGCAAAAAGTATGTTTCTAATTAATCTCGAGCCAAATGCTCCTACCATGAACAGTAAAACCGTAAAAAATAGATTTTTTTTCAAAACATTCTGATTTTTCTTGACAAACTTTAAGAAATGTTTGAAGTGCATTCAAATTATGATCACGAAATCACATTGGAGCAAGTCGTGGCGAAAAACAAAACAAAATCGTAGCTAAAAAATGCGTTTGGAAGTAACATTTTCAAAGTACCGGTTTTGTTTTTTTACCACGCCTTGCACCGATGTGATTTTGTGATGAATTTTTACATGCACTCCAAAAATTCTTTAAAGTCTGCCACACAAAAAAAAGAATTTTAATAATTTTTTAGTTTTTTTAATTTACTATTCATGCAGGAGCATTTGAGCTCGAGCTTAAAAACTCCACATCCTATCATCGCTCCATACATGTGTGTCATGAACAGATCTGAGCCATCCAAGAACAACAAACGTGAACCTCATATCAAAATCACAACATTTTCACTTGTGTAACCTTTCCTATTCATGTGTTGGAGCTCCAACTCATTGGTCACAACCACTTGAATGTGTGCTCCATCTATGGCTCCAATAGCATGTTCGAAAAGAAGGGCAAAACATTTCTTGTAAGTATTGGGTGAGGTCCAAAGAAAGTTGGATCAATTGGTGTAATGTAATCATCGGCCATGCGGTTTACACACTTCAAAATCTCATGAAACTTTTTGTTAATGTAATCATCGGCGATCAATTAGTCTTTCCGCCAAGACTGGCCCAGTAGACTGCTCGGGGACCCGACCGAGCCCAACCACGTCCCGTTTCGTCTACAGCAGAGGCGGAGGACGCGGTGCTCTCACTTGGCTTCGCGGGAGGGGAGGGAGACGTCGTCGTCGTCGTCGGCGTCGGTTGCGTCTCCACTCCGCAGGTTAGCCGCCGGCCTACCCCTCCCCTACCTACTCCTCCCCCCTCCTAGGGTTTGGTGCTTCATCAACCAGAGCTGTCGTTGTTCCTCGCAGGAGCCGCAGCCGCAGGCACCGCCGCCTCCCTCCTCCTCTCCGGCGAGCTCACAGTATCGCTTCCGCACGTCCGCAGGTCCAGGTGAGAAGCACGCCCCCCCTCCTTCCCCCTCCCCTCCCGCAGCAGCAGAGGGCACGCATTTCCGGCTGGGTACCGTACGCTCCAGGGTGAATGTTCGGATTTGGGATCGGAATTTTTTCCGGGAAAGTTGTGAGCTGAATCAGCGAGCCGGCTGTTCTTAGTTATTCGTGTGATTTTATAAATGCCTGTACTCGAAGAAGGGGAGGGTTCAGCAAGGGGATTTGGATGGGGAGGGTTCGGCAAGGAGCCTGATTGCTGCTTAGTGCTCTGGATGGTGATCTTCTTACTAAGTGGCATGTAATGTCACTTGACATGTTTCTATTGGGTTGCTTAGCCCATGACATTGCTGTAGCATGAGTTGTGCTGTGTGATGTTCCTTCTACGATGACAGATTCTGTCTGTCCATGCATTTGTAACTGAATCACCTGCTGATGTCAAGATTTGTTTGCTATAATATATAATTACTCACGTTCCTACTTGCTGGTATGGTTCATGAATGCTTCCTAATGGTGCCAATCCTTCTAATTTTCCTAGTCTGTGCGAAAAATTGGTTGCTGACTCATTATATGTAGATATATCTCACCTTGCTGGTGTCAATATTCAGTTGCTTCCACAAAGTTAATTGGTCAAGTACTAGTTGGTTCCTGCTCTAAACTTTTTGTAATCATGTCACCTGCTGATGTTGAGATTCATATGTTATAATGTATAGATTACTTGAGTTCTTACTTATTGGTGTGATTCATGAATGCTTGTTTATGGCGCCATGGCTGTATTTGTTTCTTAGTTCATACCAATTAGATATGGCAAATGATTGGTTGAGCTCTGGTGATTTTCTTAGTGAGTAGTATGCAATTTCACTTGACCTGCTTCTAGTGTGTTGCTTAGCCCAATCTGTGTGCAACCCGTAAGGGCTTCTCCTCGCCTCGCCCCTTCACCAAGCAGAGTTCGCATTTCATCCATAGTGTATTTCATGAACAATTGTTTTTAGATGGATGCACTGGAGAGAAGTATGAGGTTATACTTATGATCGCTGAGTAGATTTTAGTATATAATTGTTTCAGCAAAAGCGAACCCACCATGGGTCAAGGTCCGTCTCTGAGCCATGAGAATAGCTCGATCGAATATGCTGCGGGATCTAGGAAAGGATCAAACTCAAAAGTTGAAAACGTTGTGAGTATTGCACCATTTCGCACCAGTCTAGTAAAATGCTGTGAGCGATGAAGTAATGTGGTGAAATCCTAACTTTAGTTTTCTCCCTTACTTTTTCAGCATTGCACTATCCTTGATTTAGATGGCTCCAGCTCCACATCATTCTTCGGTGTTTATGATGGCCATGGAGGTTTGATTATGATTTCTGACCTTGTTACAACAATTCTGAATCTTCAATCTGTAGCATAATCATTGTTTCCAGATTTGAATTGTGCATTGAGTAATGTCTTGGAGTTTCACTTTTTTTAGCAAGTGTTGTGATTTGTGACGAATAATCCGAACATTCCTTTTGATCTCTTTTTCTCTGATAGAGGGGAAGGGTCATGGGTGTATAAAAGATTCTCACTATGTTGTGTGTACCATTTCTTTCAGGTGATACATATTGAAGGAAATTCAGCTAGTCATGTTCATTACATTCTTTTGGATATAAGCTTCTAGCACATTATATTGGTTTTGCATTCTTGTTATGAAAATGCCAGATTGAGCTATGCATTTTGTGTTTCAGGAGCTGATGTAGCATTGTATTGCGCTGACAACTTCCATAGAGTGCTGGTAAATGATGGAGATTATAAGGATAATTTGGATGTGGCACTGAAGCGTGCGTTTACCAGGTTATTTAACAATCATGTAGTCAACATTCAGGCTGCATAACTGTTCTCCTTTGTTGGAGGCAGTGAAATACATAACATTGCTACTTCTTAATTTGTAACATTGTTCCTTCTTTATTTGTAACATTCATGGATATTATAAGGATAATCTGGATGAGGCACTGAAATCTGTAACATTGTTCCTTCTTAATTTGTTGTAGAATGGACGAGCAACTGGACCAAAATGATGACTGGAGGACATTGGCGAACCCTCCTGGTGTCGGTGTCAAATTGCTATGTTTTCCCAGCACTGCCCCTCGTGTCCAGGTTTGGTTTCTTCCATGATTATCAAGTAATTCTGCAAGATTGAGTTTTGAAGAAGTTGATTAGGATTCTATCTTTTGGATAATATGCATGCTGTTATTCATATAAATGGACTGGAAGGGATCAATTGCTGTAATAGGATTATGAAGGCTCTACTTTACCTATTTAAGATGTGAATCTGAGTTGGAAGTGGTATGTATATGGAGGCTTTACTCCTTTACCTAACTTCTAAGTTGGAAGTTTCCAGTCAAAAAAAAAGTTGGAAGTTAGAATAGTTAGTTGTGCCCAGTTTACCGAGTTAAAGACAATTTCTCTAAGTTCTCGGTTTTTTTAGCCCTTAAGGACTGTATAAAAACTCCTACAGTCGTATATTAATAACAAAGGGGTAAAATACAATTACATTGTTACAATATGTACAGAGCATGGCTATTTGCCTATCCCATAGATTCAAAGGCACTAGTATGAGAGTCTAGGAGTAGGGAATTGGGGCAGGAAATATCCACAAAGTAGGAGTAGAACTAGTGAATGTCGTGGACTAGGGAGAGAATGAAATTCCAAAGTTCCATCCTAAACTCTTCTTGGTTATTACACCTCGGTTGTTTTATCATACTGCCAAAATTTAGGTATGACATGAGAAATAACTCTTTCATGAGTTCGAATTCCTCATCTGTTTAGTTTGCTCTTATATTGAAGGGAACTCCATACATGGAAGGGAGCACAGCATGCGTGGTTCTCATTAGAGGAAACCAGATCATTCTTGGGAATGTCGGCGACTCTTGTTGTGTACTCTCATGGGATGATAGTCGGCAGGTATAGTGACAGTTTCATTATCAAATTTCTAATACTTAATTCTCCAACTCTTTCTCATGAGAAATGTTTTCAATGAGTATCTAAGAACTCTTCGTATTTCAATTAATCTAAAGGCAACTGAGTTATCGGCCAAGCACACGCCAGAAAATGAGAATGAAAGGAACAGAATTGTAACTGCTGGAGGGCAACTACTCAACGTAGGTGGCGCTGATCTTGTTAATGGGATACTTCCTTTGACAAGAGCTATTGGTATAGACTTACTTGATTTTCTTTTTGGTCGGTTGCATAATTGCATTAGTTTCACCGCACTGACATTTTGCATACTTGCATTTCAGGTACCTTCCGTTTCAAGCCACCTTCTGCAGAACATATTGTGACATGTATTCCAGACATGCACATTGTAAGTTTGTTGTTTAAAGGTGTTCGTGGAGTATAAAAACTTGTTTCCATGGGTGTGTTATAATGGGAATCAAATTTTTTTGCTAGGCGGACATCACTCATGATACCGAGTATCTTCTTATAGCAAATCGCGCATTCTGGTTAGTCCCCTGCTAAAATAAGTGGTTACTTGAAATGTGTGCTTTATTCATCTTGCAAGAGCTTAATTAATAATCTTATCACTTCATAAAACATTCACACCAATAAGATCATCTGAAGTTGTGGAATAACATATCTTGTGCCGTCGTATGATATTCAGCTGGGGGAATGCTTTCAGACATCATTTATATTGCTCTTAATGCTAAAACATTGGACTTTTTTGTTCCCCTCCCCCTTTCAGGGATACCACTCCTATATCAAGTGAGATGGCTGTCAAGTATTTGAGGCAGTATTCTGTAAGCCCTTTTTTACTCATTCATTTTTGCTGTTGTTAATTGATGTGGTGTATGCCTAACAAATATGTTGTGTCAACACAGGGGAGCTATAGTGTTGCTAGCATGTGCGATAAGCTTCTGAATCTTTGCCGCAACCCGGTGGACAACTTGACGCTGATACTGGTTTACTTCAAGCCGAGTGCCAGGCTCCCACGTCCGGCCCCGCCTGCTCCCACCAACTTGCCCGTGCCCGTGGTTGGCTAGCGAGCTGCACGTAGGGAGCTCTGAGTGGAGTCTTGATCGAGAGGATAGAGGGAGCTTATGGGCCTGGAAGTTCTGCAGTGCTATATGTTTCATGTCTTGATGTGATGCCACTGTGTACGAGAATGATGATAACATGGCGTAGGTACAAGTTGTTCAGCTTACACTAGTACTGATTGGTGCATGCTTACTGAGATCTGTTTAAGAGATTTTGCTTTGGAGTTGGGTTCTTCACGCGCTTAGTGTTCCGCGTTTGACCTGATACTGTAGTTTCTAAGAATTCCTCTGTGTTGCACAGTACTATGCCTTTCTGAATCTGAATCGCACTGAATTCTTGTTTCTGTAGATCGACTAGTGCTTCTGTAGTTGCTCACCGCCTTCAGAATTCTTGTTTGCTATTCTATATATTAACCCCAGCCTAGTGTTGATACAAGTAACAAAACTAGAATCCATCAGCAATGCCAAATGAAGATCATTTACTTACTCGTAGAGCTCTAGAGCACGTCATCTTTTTAACGAGTATATTGCTTAAAACCATCACAATTTGTGGCTAGTGTAACAGGTTGCCACCTACAAATAACCACCAACTCTGCGGGAGTTAAATGGAACCACACGATTGACTGAAAACCACCACTTTACGTTTCGTGACATTTTGCACTGAACCGAAAATTTGATAGTGGCAAAAAACATTGAGCCATTTTCTGAGCACGTTTTTTTTCCATGAAAACGCAAGAAGAGCTTGCATTTCATTGCTTTGGAAAGGAAGGGAGTCTCGGTTACAATCCTCCTAGGAGGGAATTACAGTGTCTGGGGCACATCAGTGCACGTCCCAGGTTTGTGGCAAGATGGCACGAAGCCCTAGGGCGCCGGCTTTGGCCCAAAGGGCGGCCTCATCTTTGATCTTCGTGAGCAAGTCGGACGTCGAGGGTTGGCCTCTGTTGAAGACGCAATCGTTGCGGTGCTTCCATATCATCCATGGGACGAGGAGGGTCACGGAGGCGAGGCCCTTGCGCATGGGCATTGGGGTGTCATGTCGCGCCGTGCGCCACCAATCATTGAGAGAGATCTCTCGGTCGGGCGGGGTGCATGGGAGTCTGAGCCAGTGCAGTACGTCGTGCCAGATCTGCCTGGCGAATGGGTAGGTGAGGATGAGGTGGTGCATGGACTCGCGGGCCTGGTCGCAGAGGAGGCACCATGTGGGGTGTTGCAGGCCGCGACTGGCGAGGCGGTCGGCTGTCCAGCACCTGTCCAGGCGGGCGAGCCAGTGGAAGAAACGGACGCGCGGGGGCGCCCAGTTCTTCCAGGTGAGCTTCCATGCGTCGCAGCCCATGGAACCATTGAAGGTGGCGAGGTAGGCCGATTTGGCGGAGTAGACGACATCGCTTGTGTTCCACTTCCAGATGAGGCGGTCTGGCTCGCCGGAGAGGGTCGTGGCGTTGATGGCCTGCCAGAGCTGTAGGTATTGTCCGATCTCGTGTATGCCGATCGTGCCGCGAATGTCCCGTGCCCATTGGTTGGCCTGGAGTCCATCGGTAACGGTCCTGAGCTTGTGGCGGCGCTTGGGAATGCGGGCGTAGAGGAGCGGCGCAATCTCACAAACAGAACGCCCGCCAATCCATCGGTCTTCCCAGAAAAGGGCCTCCGTGCCGTTCCCTAGCTGCATGGTGGTAGATGCGAAGAAGAAGGCACGCTCCTCGCCAGTGAACTGCAGGTCGAGGCCGGCCCATGCTCTGGTGCTGTCCGTGCGGCTGAACCACAACCAGCGGGTGCGGAGCACGAGGCTGGTACGGCCAAGGTCGCGCACGCCGAGGCCACCAAGCGGGAGCGGCCTAGCGACGCGTTGCCAGTTGACATGGCAGTGACCTCTGTTTGCCTCCGCCGCCCAGCCCACAAGAAGCCTCGCTGAATTTTCTCTAGTGCCCGGATGGTCTTCTTGGGGGGCGCGAGAGCAAGTAGCTAGTGAATCGGGATTGTGCCGAGGATGGCCTTGACGAACGCGAGGCGGCTGGCTTTGTTCATGAGATGCGCCTTCCAGGTGGGTAGCATGCCGGCCGTTTTGTCGACGACGGGCTGTAGCTGTGTGGCCGTGGGGCGATGCAGAGTGAGGGGGATGCCCAGATATGTGACCGGGAACTCGGCGAGGGGCAGCCCAGCAGGTTGACCGCGGGCGCGACCTCATCACCGGCGCATCAGATCAAGGTGGCGGAGCTTTTGGCGTAGTTGACAAGGAGGCCTGAAGCTCGGCCGAAGAGGAGCAGGATGCTCTTGACAGCCGTGATGTCGCTGACGGTGGGGTGGCAGAATAGGATCACGTCATCAACGTAGAGGGAGACCGAGGGGACCGGGCGCCGGGGGTGCAGCCTGAAGGAAATATGCCCTAGAGGCAATAATAAAGTTATTATTTATTTCCTTATAATCATGATAAAATGTTTATTATTCATGCTAGAATTGTATTAACCGGAAACATAATACATGTGTGAATACATAGACAAACAAAGTGTCACTAATATGCCTCTACTTGACTAGCTCGTTAATCAAAGATGGTTATGTTTCCTAACCATGAACAATGAGTTGTTATTTGATTAACGGGAACACATCATTAAGAGAATGATCTGATTGACATGACCCATTCCATTAGCTTAGCACCCGATCGTTTAGTATGTTGCTATTGCTTTCTTCATGACTTATACATGTTCCTATAACTATGAGATTATGCAACTCCCGTTTACCGGAGGAACACTTTGGGTACTACCAAACGTCACAACATAACTGGGTGATCATAAAGGAGTACTACAGGTGTCTCCAAAGGTACATGTTGGGTTGGCGTATTTTGAGATTAGGTTTTGTCACTCTGATTGTCGGAGAGGTATCTCTGGGCCCACTCGGTAATGCACATCAATTAAGCCTTGCAAGCATTGCAACTAAATGAGTTAGTTGCGGGATGATGTATTACAGAACGAGTAAAGAGACTTGCCGGCAACGAGATTGAACTAGGTATTGGAATACCGACGATCGAATCTCGGGCAAGTAACATACCGATGACAAAGGGAACGACGTATGTTGTTATGCGGTCTGACCGATAAAGATCTTCGTAGAATATGTAGGAGCCAATATGGGCATCCAGGTCCCGCTATTGGTTATTGACTGGAGACATGTCTCGGTCATGTCTACATTGTTCTCGAACCCGTAGGGTCCGCACGCTTAAGGTTACGATGACAGTTATATTATGAGTTTATGCATTTTGATGTACCGAAGGTTGTTCGGAGTCCCGGATGTGATCACGGACATGACGAGGAGTCTCGAAATGGTCGAGACATAAAGATTGATATATTGGAAGCCTATGTTTGGATATCAAAAGTGTTCCGGGTGAAATCGGGATTTTACCGGAGTACCGGGAGGTTACCGGAACCCCCCGGGAGCTAAATGGGCCATGATGGGCCTTAGTGGAAAAGAGAAGAGGCAGCCCTACATGGGCCGCGTGCCCCTCCCCTCCCTTGGTCCGAATTGGACAAGGAGAGGGGGCCGGCCCCTCTCTCTCTCTTTCCCCCCCTCCACAAGTCCTATTCCAACTAGGATTGGGGGGGGGGGATCCTACTCCCAGAGGGAGTAGGACTCTCCTGGCGCGCCCTATGTGGCCGGCCAGCCTCCCCCCTTTTGGTCCTTTATATACTGAGGCAGAGGCACCCTAGAACACAGAAGTTGATCCACGTGATCTATTCCTTAGCCGTGTGCGGCGCCCCCAGCCACCATAGTCCTCGATAATACTGTAGCGGAGTTTAGGCGAAGCCCTGCTGCTGTAGTGCATCAAGATCATCACCACGCCGTCGTGCTGATGGAACTCTTCCCGACACTTTGCTGGATCGGAGTCCGGGGATCGTCATCGAGCTGAACGTGTGCTAGAACTCGGAGGTGCCGTAGTTTCGGTGCTTGATCGGTCGGATCGTGAAGACGTACGACTACATCAACCAAACGCTTCCGTTGTCGATCTACTAGGTATGTAGATCACACTCCCCCCCTCGTTGCTATGCATCACATGATCTTGCGTGTGCGTAGGAATTTTTTTGAAATTACTACGTTCCCCAACAGTGGTATCCGAGCCTAGGTTTTATATGTTGATGTTATATGCACGAGTAGAACACAAGTGAGTTGTGGGCGATATAAGTCATACTGCCTACCAGCATGTCATACTTTGGTTCGGCGGTATTGTTGGATGAAGCGGCCCAGACCGACATTACGCGTACGCTTACGCGAGACCGGTTCTCCCGACGTGCTTTGCACAGAGGTGGCTTGTGGGTGACAGTTTCTCCAACTTTAGTTGAACCAAGTGTGGCTACGCCCGGTCCTTGCGAAGGTTAAAACGGAGTCAATTAACAAACTATCATTGTGGTTTTGATGCATAGGTGAGATTGGTTCTTACTTAAGCCCGTAGCAGCCACGTAAAACTTGCAACAACAAAGTAGAGGACGTCTAACTTGTTTTTGCAGGGCATGTTGTGATGTGATATGGTCAAGACATGATGCTGAATTTTATTGTATGAGATGATCATGTTTTGTAACCGAGTTATCGGCAACCAGGAGGAGCCATATGGTTGTCGCTTTATTGTATGCAATGCAATCGCGATGTAATGCTTTACTTTATCACTAAACGGTAGCGATAGTCGTAGAAGCACAAGCTTGGCGAGACGACAACAATGCTACGATGGAGATCAAGGTGTCACGCCGGTGATGATGGTGATCACGTCGGTGCTTCGGAGATGGAGATCACAAGCACAAGATGATGATGGCCATATCATATCACTTATATTGATTGCATGTGATGTTTATCTTTTATGCATCTTATCTTTCTTTGATTGACGGTAGCATTATAAGATGATCTCTCACTAAATTATCAAAAAGTGTTCTCCCTGAGTATGCACCGTTGCAAAAGTTCTTCGTGCTGAGACACCACATGATGATCGGGTGTGATAGGCTCTACGTTCAAATACAACGGGTGCAAAACAGTTGCACATGCGGAATACTCAGGTTATACTTGACGAGCCAAGCATATACAGATATGGCCTCGGAACACGGAGACCGAAAGGTCGAGCATGAATCATATAGTAGATATGATCAACATAATGATGTTCACCAATGAAACTACTCCATCTCACGTGATGATCGGACATGGTTTAGTTGATTTGGATCACGTGATCACTTAGAGGATTAGAGAGATGTCTATCTAAGTGGGAGTTCTTAAGTAATATGATTAATTGAACTTAAATTTATCATGAAATTAGTCCCTGATAGTATCTTGCTTGTTTATGATGATTGTAGATAGATGGCTCGTGCTGTTGTTCCGTTGAATTTTAATGCGTTCCTTGAGAAAACAAAGTTGAAAGATGATGGTAGCAATTACACGGACTGGGTCCGTAACTTGAGGATTATCCTCATTGCTGCACAGAAGAATTACGTCCTGGAAGCACCACTGGGTGCCAGGCCTGCTGCTGGAGCAACACCAGATGTTATGAACGTCTGGCAGAGCAAAGCTGATGACTACTCGATAGTTCAGTGTGCCATGCTTTACGGCTTAGAATCGGGACTTCAACGACGTTTTGAACGTCATGGAGCATATGAGATGTTCCAAGAGTTGAAGTTAATATTTCAAGCAAATGCCCGGATTGAGAGATATGAAGTCTCCAATAAGTTCTATAGCTGCAAGATGGAGGAGAACAGTTCTGTCAGTGAGCATATACTCAAAATGTCTGGGTATAATAATCACTTGATTCAATTGGGAGTTAATCTTCCAGATGATTGCGTCATTGATAGAATTATCCAATCACTGCCACCAATCTACAAGAGCTTCATGATGAATTATAATATGCAAGGGATGAACAATACTATTCCCGAGCTCTTCGCAATGCTAAAAGCTGCGGAGGTAGAAATCAAGAAGGAGCATCAAGTGTTGATGGTCAACAAGACCACTAGTTTCAAGAAAAACGGCAAAGGGAAGAAGAAGGGGAACTTCAAAAAGAACGGCAAGCAAGTTGCTACTCAAGAGAAGAAACCCAAACCTGGACCTAAGCCTGAAACTGAGTGCTTCTATTGCAAGCAGACTGGTCACTGGAAGCGGAACTGCCCCAAGTATTTGGCGGATAAGAAGGATGGCAAGGTGAACAAAGGTATATGTGATATACATGTTATTGATGTGTACCTTACCAATGCTCGCAGTAGCACCTGGGTATTTGATACTGGTTCTGTTGCTAATATTTGCAACTCGAAACAGGGACTACCGATTAAGCGAAGATTGGCTAAGGACGAGGTGACGATGCGCGTGGGAAACGGTTCCAAAGTCGATGTGATCGCAGTCGGCACGCTGCCTCTACATCTACCTTCGGGATTACTATTAGACCTAAATAATTGTTATTTGGTGCCAGCGTTAAGCATGAACATTATATCTGGATCTTGTTTAATCCGAGACGGTTATTCATTTAAATCAGAGAATAATGGTTGTTCTATTTATATGAGTAATATCTTTTATAGTCATGCACCCTTGAAGAGTGGTCTATTCTTATTGAATCTCGAGAGTAGTGATACACATATTCATAATGTTGAAGCCAAAAGATGCAGAGTTGATAATGATAGTGCAACTTATTTGTGGCACTGCCGTTTAGGTCATATCGGTGTAAAGCGCATGAAGAAACTCCGTACTGATGGGCTTTTGGAATCACTTGATTATGAATCGCTTGGTACTTGTGAACCGTGCCTCATGGGCAAGATGACTAAAACACCGTTCTCCGGCACTATGGAGAGAGCAACAGATTTGTTGGAAATCATACATACAGATGTATGTGGTCCGATGAATATTGAAGCTCGTGGCGGATATCGTTATTTTCTCACCTTCACAGATGATTTAAGCAGATACGGGTATATCTACTTAATGAAACATAAGTCTGAAACATTTGAAAAGTTCAAAGAATTTCAGAGTGAAGTGGAAAATCATCGTAACAAGAAAATAAAGTTTCTACGATCTGATCGTGGAGGAGAATATTTGAGTTACGAGTTTGGTGTACATTTGAAAAATTGTGGAATAGTCTCGCAACTCACGCCACCCGGAACACCACAGCGTAATGGTGTGTCCGAACGTCGTAATCGTACTTTACTAGATATGGTGCGATCTATGATGTCTCTTACTGATTTACCGCTATCGTTTTGGGGATACGCTCTAGAGACAGCTGCATTCACGTTAAATAGGGCACCATCAAAATCCGTTGAGACGACGCCTTATGAACTGTGGTTTGACAAGAAACCAAAGTTGTCGTTTCTAAAAGTTTGGGGCTGCGATGCTTGTGTGAAAAAGCTTCAACCTGATAAGCTCGAACCCAAATCGGAGAAATGTGTCTTCATAGGATATCCAAAGGAAACTATTGGATACACCTTCTATCACAGATCCGAAGGCAAGACTTTTGTTGCTAAATTCGGAAACTTTCTGGAGAAGGAGTTTCTCTCGAAAGAAGTGAGTGGGAGGAAAGTAGAACTTGACGAGGTAACTGTACCTACTCCCTTATTGGAAAGTAGTACATCACAGAAAATTGTTTCTGCGACACCTACACTAGTTAGCGAGGAAGCTAATGATGATGATCATAAAACTTCAGAACAAGATACTACTGAACCTCGTAGATCAACCAGAGTAAGATCTGCGCCAGAGTGGTACGGTAATCCTGTTCTGGAAGTCATGCTACTAGATCATGATGAACCTACGAACTATGAAGAAGCGATGGTGAGCCCAGATTCCGCAAAGTGGCTTGAAGCCATGAAATCTGAGATGGGATCCATGTATGAGAACAAAGTATGGACTTTGGTTGACTTGCCCGATGATCTGCAAGCAATTGAGAATAAATGGATCTTCAAGAAGAAGACTGACGCTGACGGTAATATTACTGTCTACAAAGCTCGACTTGTCGCAAAAGGTTTTTGGCAAGTTCAAGGGATTGACTACAATGAGACCTTCTCACCCGTAGCGATGCTTAAGTCTGTCCGAATCATGTTAGCAATTGCCGCATTTTATGATTATGAAATTTGGCAGATGGATGTCAAAACTGCATTCCTGAATGGTTTTCTCTAAGAAGAGTTGTATATGATGCAACCAGAAGGTTTTGTCGATCCAAAGGGAGCTAACAAAGTGTGCAAGCTCCAGCGCTCCATTTATGGACTGGTGCAAGCCTCTCGGAGTTGGAATAAACGTTTTGATAGTGTGATCAAAGCATTTGGTTTTATACAGACTTTCGGAGAAGCCTGTATTTACAAGAAAATGAGTGGGAGCTCTGTAGCATTTCTGATATTATATGTGGATGACATATTACTAATTGGAAATGATGTAGAATTTCTAGATAGCATAAAGGGATACTTGAATAAAAGTTTTTCTATGAAAGACCTCGGTGAAGCTGCTTACATATTAGGCATTAAGATCTATAGAGATAGACCAAGATGCTTAATTGGACTTTCACAAACCACATACCATGACAAAATTTTGAAGAAGTTCAAAATGAATCAAGCAAAGAAAGGGTTCTTGCCTGTGTTACAAGGTGTGAAGTTGAGTAAGACTCAATGCCCGGCCACTGCAGAAGATAGAGAGAATATGAAAGATGTTCCCTATGCATCAGCCATAGGATCTATCATGTATGCAATGCTGTGTACCAGACCTGATGTGTGCCTTGCTATAAGTCTAGCAGGGAGGTACCAAAGTAATCCAGGAGTGGATCACTGGACAGCGGTCAAGAACATCCTGAAATACCTGAAAAGGACTAAGGATATGTTTCTCATATATGGAGGTGACAAAGAACTCATTGTAAAAGGTTACGTTGATGCAAGCTTTGACACTGATTCGGACGATTCTAAATCGCAAACCGAATACGTGTTTACATTAAACGGTGGGGCTGTAAGTTGGTGCAGTTCTAAACAAAGCGTTGTAGCGGGATCTACATGTGAAGCGGAGTACATAGCTGCTTCGGAAGTAGCAAATGAAGGAGTCTGGATGAAGGAGTTCATATCCGATCTAGGTGTCATACCTAGTGCATCGGGTCCAATGAAAATCTTTTGTGACAATACTGGTGCAATTGCCTTGGCAAAGGAATCCAGATTTCACAAGAGAACCAAGCACATCAAGAGACGCTTCAATTCCATCCGGGATCTAGTCCAGGTGGGAGACATAGAGATTTGCAAGATACATATGGATCTGAATATGGCAGACCCATTGACTAAGCCTCTTCGACGAGCAAAACATGATCAGCACCAAGGCTCCATGGGTGTTAGAATCATTACTGTGTAATCTAGATTATTGACTCTAGTGCAAGTGGGAGACTGAAGGAAATATGCCCTAGAGGCAATAATAAAGATATTATTTATTTCCTTATAATCATGATAAATGTTTATTATTCATGCTAGAATTGTATTAACCGGAAACATAATACATGTGTGAATACATAGACAAACAAAGTGTCACTAGTATGCCTCTACTTGACTAGCTCGTTAATCAAAGATGGTTATGTTTCCTAACCATGAACAATGAGTCGTTATTTGATTAACGGGATCACATCATTAAGAGAATGATCTGATTGACATGACCCATTCCATTAGGTTAGCACCCGATCGTTTAGTATGTTCCTATTGCTTTCTTCATGACTTATACATGTTCCTATAACTATGAGATTATGCAACTCCCGTTTATCGGAGGAACACTTTGGGTACTACCAAACGTCACAACGTAACTGTGTCTCCAAAGGTACATGTTGGGTTGGCGTATTTCGAGATTAGGTTTTGTCACTCCGATTGTCGGAGAGCTATCTCTGGGCCCTCTCGGTAATGCACATCAATTAAGCCTTGCAAGCATTGCAACTAAATGAGTTAGTTGCGGGATGATGTATTACAGAACGAGTAAAGAGACTTGTCGGCAACGAGATTGAACTAGGTATTGGAATACCGACGATCGAATCTCGGGCAAGTAACATACCGATGACAAAGGGAACGACGTATGTTGTTATGCGGTCAGACCGATAAAGATCTTCGTAGAATATGTAGGAGCCAATATGGGCATCCAGGTCCCGCTATTGGTTATTGACTGGAGACATGTCTCGGTCATGTCTACATTGTTCTCGAACCCGTAGGGTCCGCACGCTTAAGGTTACGATGACAGTTATATTATGAGTTTATGCATTTTGATGTACCGAAGGTTGTTCGGAGTCCCGGATGTGATCACGGACATGACGAGGAGTCTCTAAATGGTCGAGACATAAAGATTGATATATTGGAAGCCTATGTTTGGATATCGGAAGTGTTCCGGGTGAAATCGGGATTTTACCGGAGTACCGGGAGGTTACCGGAACCCCCCGGGAGCTAAATGGGCCATGATGGGCCTTAGTGGAAAAGAGAAGAGGCAGCCCTACATGGGCCGCGTGCCCCTCCCCTCCCTTGGTCCGAATTGGACAAGGAGAGGGGGCCGGCCCCTCTCTCTCTCTTTCCCCCCTCCACAAGTCCTATTCCAACTAGGATTGGGGGGGGGGGGATCCTACTCCCAGAGGGAGTAGGACTCTCCTGGCGCACCCTATGTGGCCGGCCAGCCTCCCCCCTTTTGGTCCTCCACCCTAGAACACAGAAGTTGATCCACGTGATCTATTCCTTAGCCGTGTGCGGCGCCCCCAGCCACCATAGTCCTCGATAATACTGTAGCGGAGTTTAGGCGAAGCCCTGCTGCTGTAGTGCATCAAGATCGTCACCACGCCGTCGTGCTGACGGAACTCTTCCCCGACACTTTGCTGGATCGGAGTCCAGGGATCGTCATCGAGCTGAACGTGTGCTAGAACTCGGAGGTGCCGTAGTTTCGGTGCTTGATCGGTCGGATCGTGAAGACGTACGACTACATCAACCAAACGCTTCCGTTGTCGATCTACTAGGTATGTAGATCACACTCCCCCCCTCGTTGCTATGCATCACATGATCTTGCGTGTGGTTAGAATTTTTTTTGAAATTACTACGTTCCCCAACACAACCGCTGTAGGACGCCCAGCTCCGTGGCACGGCGGAGGAGGCGACCGAGCATGTCGACGGCGAGGACGAATAGCTGTGGGGACACGGGATCGCCTTGGCGGAGGCCACATCGGTGCCAGATGGGGGAGGGGGGCGGGGTCTCCATTGATGAGCACCTTTGTGCTGGCTGAGGAGAGCAATATGGCGATCCACTCCATGAAGCGGTGGCCAAAGCCGTATTATCGGAGGACCTCGAATAAGAATGGCCAGCTGATGGTGTTGAAGGCACAGGCCAGGTCCAGCTTGAGGAGGGCGCGAGGGGCCCCAAGTTGGTGCAGAAGGCGCGCGGACTGGCGCACGAGGATGAAGTTGTCATGCAGGCTGCGCCTGGGGATGAATGCGTTCTGGCAGGTGCTGACGAGGCTACAAAGCTTCGGCGCGAGGCGGAGCGAGAGAACCTTGGCGAAGATTTTGGCGACGACGTGAATTAGGCTGATGGGCCTAAAGTCGCCAAGGCCGTGTGCGTCCGCACGCTTCGGGAGCAGGGTGAGCAGAGCCTGATTGAGGGAGCAGAAGCCTCGGCCGCGCATCTCATATAGCCGTTGGAAAACATCGACGAAGTCTTGCCGGACGATGGCCAGCACGCGCGCAAGAATTCGGCGTTGTAGCCGTCCGGGCCGGGAGCCTTCCGAGCAGGGAGGCGTTTTACCGCGTTCCAGATTTCCTCAGCGTCGAATGGGGACTCGAGGTCGTCGAGGTTTGTGGGCGTGATCAACTTGGAGAGGTCGAGGCTGCAATCGCGGGGCGTCCCGCGGCCGAGCAGGGCGTCGAAGTGTGCATAGGCCGCGGCCGCCATGTCACAGGGGGTGGAGATCAGGGCACCGTCCACTATGAGCCTGTGTATCCGATTCTTCTGCTGGCGATAGGTACATTGCCGATGGAAGAAAGAGGTGTTGGCGTCGCCATCTTTGAGGGCCGCAATGCACGCGTGCTGTGGGGCGATGGTGCGCTCGAGAGAGGCAAGGCCGAGGTAGGAGGTCTTGATCTGCCGACGGAGCCAGTCTTCGTGTGGGGACAGGGGTCGGCTCTCCTGCGCCGTGTCAAGCCTGAGAAGGAGCTCCCTGGAGATTGCAAGCTTGAGGCGAATGTTGCGAACGGTTCGTGTGCTCCAGCTAGTGAGCTTGCGCGCGGTGATTTGCATACGCCGCATGAGTCGCCGGAAGGGGTCGTCGTCATGGACAAAGTGCCACGCGCCCGCCATGATGTCGTGGAATCCGTCCAATCGCGTCCAGAATTCCTCGAAGTGGATCGTCGATGACCCGGCGACACCGGTTTGCAATCAAGCAGCAAAGGGCTGTGATCGGAAACAACGGAGGCGAGGCATAGGAGGTGGCACTCCCCATGCAGTTCCTCCCAGTCGGGGGTACAGAGGACGTGTTGAGGTGCAGCAAGGTTGGGGGTGACTGCTCGTTGGACCACATGAAATGCCGGCCGTTTAGGTAGACCTCTTTGAGCGCGAGGTCATTGATAGTACGCCGGAACCGACCCATCATGCGGCGATTGAGGTTGCCATTGCTGTTGTCTTCGTCGTGGTAGATGAGGTTGAAATCACCACAAAGCATCCAAGGTCCATCGCAAGCCGCCCAGACGTCGCGTAGCTCCTGAAGTAAGGCGATCTTGTCGGCGTCGAGCTATGGCCCATAGACCACGGTGATCCACCACGGCGTGCCCGCGCCGGATGGGGTGGACACCTTGGCCGTCAAAGTGTTTGACGTGAACTCAGGGTCCGAGATGGCCACCTCCCTACTTTTCCAGGCAAGCAAGATGCCGCCACGGGTGCCGTCCGCGGGGAGGTAAACATAGTCGTTGAATTCCGAGCCGAGTGCTTCGAGGAAAGTCGACGAGCAAACCAAATTCATCTTTGTTTCTTGAAGGGAAACGATGGACGCATTAGCGGTTACAACAAGTGAGCGAATGGCGGTGCGGCCGGCGCACGCGTTGCGGCCGCGCACATTCCAAATGAGGATCTTTGGCTTGTGATCCATGGAGAAGAGGTCGACAGGGGGCGCGGGGGCGCGGTCATGCCTCGATCGGGCTGCCGGCGACCACCGTGGTGATCGGCGCAATCGTAGGATCCGCGGGCAGCTCGCGATCAACCAGCGCTGCGATGGCCGAGAGGATGGGCAGAGGGATGGGCGTGGCGAAGAGGCCTTTGTACGCTTTCATCTCGACCGATGTGATCCGTTGGTCGACCCCAACGATGCCCAGGGTGCATAGGATGTGGATCTGCGAGCGTCTCTCAGCAGTTGGCGGGGCTGTGGATTTGCAAGTCGGGGATGCAGCCGAGCGTCCACGCCACGGGGTGAAGTTGGGAGGTATGCGTCGCGGGCGTTTGCCGGGGGGTGGGAGGGCGGCATCGATCTGTTTGGTGGCGGCGGCGAGGAAGTCTCCCAGAGTCCAGGAGGTGGGTGCCGGCGCTGGCGCACATGGGCGAGAGCGGCGAAGGGTGATTGGGGGGGTGGGGGGGGGGAGAGGCAAAGTGTGCGGGCGGGCACAGCGACGTGGTGTTGGGCTCGACAGAATGCAGTGTGTGCGTGCCTCCATGCAGGGCCGTCGCCTGCACGTCCCCAAGGTGGGCCTCCGTCTGCCCTACGCCATGATGGGCCTCATGATGGGCCTCATGTTGGGGAACATAGTAATTTCAAAAATTTCCTACGCACACGCAATATCATGGTGATGCATAGCAATGAGAGGGGAGAGTGTGATCTACGTACCCTTGTAGACCGACAGCGGAAGCGTTAGCACAACTCGGTTGATGTAGTCGTACGTCTTCACGGCCCGACCGATCAAGCACCGAAACTACGACACCTCCGAGTTCTAGCACACGTTCAGCTCGATGACGATCCCCGGACTCCGATCCAGCGAAGTGTCGGGGAAGAGTTCCGTCAGCACGACGACATGGTGACGATCTTGATGTACTACCGTCGCAGGGCTTCGCCTAAGCACCGCTACAATATTATTGAGGATTATGGTGGAAGGGGGCACCGCACACGGCTAAGAAAACGATCACGTGGATCAACTTGTGTCTTTCTGGGGTGCCCCTGCCTCCGTATATAAAGGTTCAAGAGAGGAGGAGGCCGGCCGGGCCCCTATGGCGTGCCAAGGAGGAGTCCTCCTCCTAGTAGGAGTAGGACTCCTACTAGGAGGGGGAAAGAAGTGGGGAGGGAGAAGGAAAGGGGGGCGCCGCCCCCCCTCTCCTAGTCCAATTTGGACCAGGGGGGAGGAGGCGCGCGGCCCACCTTTGGCTGCCCCTCTCTCTCTCCACTAAGGCCCATATGGCCCATTACTTCTCCCGGGGGGGGGGGTTCCGGTAACCCTCCGGCTTTCCGGTTTTCTCCGAAATCACCCGGAACACTTTCGGTGTCCGAATATAGCCGTCCAATATATCAATCTTTATGTCTCGACCATTTTGAGAATCCTCGTCATGTCCTTGATCACATCCGGGACTCCGAACAACCTTCGGTACATCAAAACGTATAAACTCATAATATAACTGTCATCGAAACCTTAAGCGTGCGGACCCTACGGGTTCGAGAACAATGTAGACATGACCGAGACATGTCTCCGGTCAATAACCAATAGCGGGACCTGGATGCCCATATTGGCTCCTACATATTCTACGAAGATCTTTATCGGTCAGACCGCATAACAACATACGTTGTTCCCTTTGTCATCGGTATGATACTTGCCCGAGATTCGATCCTCGGTATCCAATACCTAGTTCAATCTCGTTACCGGCAAGTCTCTTTACTCGTTCTATAATACATCATCTCGCAACTAACTCATTAGTTGCATTGCTTGCAAGGCTTAAGTGATGTGCATTACCGAGAGGGCCCAGAGATACCTCTCAGACGATCGAAGTGACAAATCCTAATCTCGAAATACGTCAACCCAACATGTACCTTTGGAGACACCTGTAGAGTACCTTTATAATCACCCAGTTACGTTGTGACGTTTGGTAGCACACAAAGTGTTCCTCCGGCACACGGGAGTTACATAATCTCATAGTCATAGGAACATGTATAAGTCATGAAGAAAGAAATAGCAACATACTAAACGATCGGATGCTAAGCTAATGGAATGGGTCATGTTAATCAGATCATTCAACTAATGATGTGATCCTGTTAATCAAATGACAACTCTTTGTCAATGGTTAGGAAACATAACCATCTTTGATTAACGAGCTAGTCAAGTAGAGGCATACTAGTGACACTTTGTTTGTCTATGTATTCACACATGTATTATGTTTCCGGTTAATACAATTCTAGCATGAATAATAAACTTTTATCATGATATAAGGAAATAAATAATAACTTTATTATTGCCTCTAGGGCATATTTCCTTCACCTCATGCCGGGCTATGGGCGGGTGTGGCGTCGCGGCAGCTGAACGGGGCGTGGCTGGCACATCCGTGCATGGGTGGGCCCCCACGGGATCCTCCCGTTGCTCCAGCATTGGTCCAGCTGTCGACGCTTGGGTCGCCAGGGCGGAGATCCGGTCCATGGATCGGTCAGCAGCGAGCGCAGCAGCGCCAGGGGGAGACAGCGACAGAGCGCTACTTTGCCTCGACAGCGGATCAGGTGCAGGCGTCGAAGACTAGGAGTCTGGCACCATGGAAGGCAGCGATTGGCCAGCCATAGGGTTATCCTGATCCCCATGCATACCCTGGCTTGTCTCATCCAGCGCCGTCAGCGTGTGGCCCGCCCCAAGTGGGGGAGGCGACATGGGCGGGCTGGTAGGGGCAGGGTTGGGGGAGGGCAGAGCCAATGGCCGTCGGCCAGCTGTTGAGTTGGTGGGTGGCGGGGTGCAGGTCTCGGGGCGGGAGGACGGTGGTGACGCGGGGGGTCCATCTTTGTCGCAGGCCGCCAGCCTTTTCTTTCCCTGACGCCTTCCCCTTTTCGAAAAGCGACGAGGGCCCGAGAGCCCCCCAGCAGCAGCTGGCCAGGGGTCCATCATGCGTGTGCGCCTCGGGGGCATCGCCACGCCGGCCGTACGATGTCCAGGTTGGCACCATCTGGCGTCGACGGCGACACCATCGGTGCGGCACGGTGACTGGACACGCGACAGACCGCAGAGTCGACAGTCATGCCATCCGCGCATCCATCAATGGCGGCGGAGGAACGCCGGCGCTTACGCCCACGGCGGTGGCCGGCCGCGGCTGCGTCCCGCGGCATGCTCGCGATCGACGCCTCCATCATTGCCGTCCGGTGCGTCCTCATCGCTCGGGCCGGGGCCATTGCGGGCGGGAGGTTGCAGCGGCCGGCGAGATGTGGCTGAGGCGAGCATGATGGAGACCGGGTAGATGAGGGTGCGCATGGCCGGCGGGAGGGTGCGGTCATGGGCACGGTTGCGGTAGGGGACGGGGTTGACGATCTCCAGGATGGCCGCTTGCCGGATGCTCATGGGGTCGCGCGTGCGCGCGGTGAGGCGGAAGGTGGCAAGGTCAGCGGGGAGCGTGTGCTCGGGTGGAGTCGCTCAATCCAGCAGCTGGTGCCGAGGAGATGCTCGGAGGTGGAGAAGTGCCATGCCTGCGCCGGAATGCCGCGGAGCTCGAGCTCGACGCTGCAGTCCAGGGAGCCGAGTTGCGCGTGGGCGAGCTTGTTCCACGGGCGGAGCGCCATGGTGAATCCGGGGCCATTGATGAAGTGGTCGCTGGCGAGGCGGTCCATGAGCTCTCTGGTGGAGAAGATGAGGAGGAAGTCCTTGGGGCGGTGCGCGTGGATGGTGAAGTCGCCGGGGAGGAGGTCGAAGGATGCGTACATGACGCTCTCGACGTTGGGGGCGGCGACCGCTGGCCTGTCTCTGGTGATGGAGACGACCATTGCACGGCGCAACACCAACTCGGCCTCCATCTCCATGGAGCGCGAGATGATG
>LT934111.1:9449535-9462288 GCA_900231445.1 Triticum turgidum subsp. durum
CTATCGGCGGGGGTCGTCGGCGGCGGGGCTGGAGGTAGGAGGGCTAGGCTAGGGGAGGACCGGGCCTGGCTGCTCACTCGTGTGCCGACGAGGGCTGTCGACGACTGGGCCGGCAACGACCCAATCAAGAAGGCTATCGGTCGGAAGCCCGCCGAGCGGTTCAAGAGCGTTCCACGCTCGTCAATCACGCCAGAGGCCTCGTGCCAGTGTTCAGGGAGGACGAGAGGAAACCCGTCTTCCCCGATGGCCGCAGGGGCGTGCCGGCGGTTGCCGCCCTCGTCTGGTGCATGCTGGAGTCCATGTCTGGCGATGTTCAGCAGGGGAACCAGTGGATTATGTATCTAACTTTGAAATGCAGGTTTCCGGCTGATCCAGCGGACGCAGGCGTGTTGGTCAAGGTAGCCGTGCCAGACCGAGTCGACCATGAGTATCAAGTCCTTCACTGCAATCCTCCCCTATGGATGTGCCTACTGTTTCGACATCAAGAAAGAGGAGGAGCCGGAGGTTCAGGTCGTGGCTCGCCCTCGCGTCACACGGGCGACTGTCCATGGAGAGAAGCAGAAGCCCATTGATGTGGAGATGCTGCCCGACATGGATGTCTCGGTGAAGATGGAGGCAGAGGAGGAGACACAGCCGGTTGTGAAAGAAGCAGAAGGAGAAGAAACTGAAGAAGAAGCCTATGTGTCGCTCTACTCGCCTCACTAGTGCTCAGCCACTGCCTTGCCGTTCTGCTCGGCTGATGAACTAAAGAAGTTCTTGGTTTGAAGAGCATAATTGGTTGCTCCTGTTTGGCTGCATATGAAAACAAATTGTAAACATGTTAACTTAAGAGGAAAACAATGAAGTACCTTGTGTTTATTTTTCCTCATCTGAAGAGATGGTGTAAGAGTGATATCACAGTTAGAATATTTATGGCCTTGATATTTGCAGTTACTTCATATTATGGTTGCAATTCTTGAAGTAACTTCGGGCACAACAAACTCATCCTTGCCTTTCGTCCTAACAGTTTGCTGGCCTCCTTTCCGCTCTTGAAAATAGATGGATCAATGTCTTGTGAGTTTGTTTTGGACCAACGGTCAGAACCAGGTTGTAGCACCCTGAGTATTGCCCCCTTTCCTTTCCTGGTTTCTACATTTGAATTCCTTTCTGCCCCTGAGTTTTTCTGAATCTTTTCTCTTTGACTTAGAAAACTAAGCCACCTAAATTTAGCCAGTAACCTACCTCATCTAGTGACTAGATCAGTGACCTAGCCCTCTCTAGTTAATCTCTCTTTGTTTTTATTATCTTTAGAGAATTATTCTTTTTCATAAAAGAATAATAGCAAAGAGCTTGAGTTGTGAAGCAACCCCCTCCACTGTTCTAAAAGTTCCCAAACAATTCTCATAAAGTTTTTAGACCCTCAGACAACCAAGATTACACCCAAGACCCCTGACACTTTTGCATTTAAGACCCTCATCATCAAAACACTTTCTGACCTAAACCATAGGTTGAACAACAAGTACCTCAAGGCTTGATCTGTTAGGGCTCAAACTTTGTGAAGATAATCACCTTAGTGTCTAATAACACTCACACAAAAATAAGCCCTAACCATCGGTCCCTCCTCTCTCAGTATAGCACAAACACCTTTCTGTCAAAAACGTCTAGAAGACCCAACTAGCAGCTAAGATGCTCTGGGACCCAAATGCAGCTACACTTAGCATCTTTTCCCCTCCCCCTAGCTAGCAAAGATGACCGAAACTAGCCAGGGCCAGCCAGGCGCCCACTGGCCTAGTGACCACGGGCTTGGCATGCCCAACGCGCACGCTGCGCTGCGCCCAGCCACTAGCCATGCGCCAACTGCACCGTAGCCCATCCCGGGCGCCTAATGATACGTCTCCAATGTATCTATAATTTATGAAATATTCATGCCACATTTACAATAATTTTATATGATTTGAATGGAACTAACCTGGATTGACATTGTTTTCAGCAGAACTACTGTAGTGTTGTTTTTTGTGCATAAATAAAAGTTCTCGGAATGGCCTGAAAATTTACGGTGATTTTTTATGGACCAGAAGAGACCCACGGAGCACCGGAGGAAGGCTAGAAGAGCCACGAGGGCACGAAAGCCTAGGGGGTGCCCCCCTAGGGCGCGCCCCCGGGCTAGTCGCTCGCTCGTGGGCCCCCTTGACGTGAGACCGACAAAAAAATCCTATAAATACCCAAACCCCCAAAAAGAACCCTAGCTGAGAAGTTCCGTTGCTGCAAGCATCTGTATCCATGATACGCACAAGTATAGGGGATCACAACAATTTGTAAGGGTAGAGTACTGAATCTAAATTTATTGATTCGACACCAGGGGAGCCAAAGAATACTTGTAAGTATTAATAATTGAGTTGTCAATTCAACCACAACTAGAGACTAAATATCTGCAGTAGAATGATCATTAGCACAATAGTATGATAGTTTGATAGTGGTAGGAATGATAGTAACAGTAAAAGTAACCATAGTGCTAGCAGTAGTCTCTCAGCAAGAACAATATGTGAAAAACTCGTAGGCATTGGATCAATAATATTGTTGGATAATATTCATCGTATAACAGTCATAACCTAGGGAGACACAGAACTAGCTCCAGTTCATCAATATAATGTAGACATGTATTCCGTAAATAGTCATACATGATTATGGACAATAACTTGTATGACATCTTTTGTCCTACCCTCCCGTGGCAGCGGGTTCCATAAGTAAACTAAGGGATATTAAGGCCTCCTTTTAATAGAGAACCAGAACAAAGCATTAACACATAGTGAATACATGAACTCCTCAAACTACGGTAATCACCAGAAAGAATCCCAATTATTGTCACTTGGGTACGCAGATCATAACACATAGCAGGTGCATGTAACTTGCAAGATCAGATCAATAACGCAAATATATTGGTGAAAACATAAGCGGTCCGGATCTGAAATCATGGCACTTGGGCCCTACTGAGAAGCATTAAGCATAGCAAAGTCATATCAACATTAATATCAAAACATAGTGGATACTAGGGATCAAGCCCTAACAAAACTAACTCGATTACATGTTGAATCTCATCCAACCCATCACCGTCTAGCAAGCCTATGAAGGAATTACTCACTCCCGGTGGCGACCATCATAAAATTGGTGATGAAGGATGGTTGATGATGACGAAGACAGAAGATCCCTCTTTCCCGAGCCCGAACAGACTCCAGATCTTGCCTGCTAATGAAGAACAGGAGGTGGCGGCGGCTCCATATCATAAAACGCGATGAAACTTACTCCCTGTTTTTTTCTCGGGAAATAGGAATTTTTAGTATCCAGATTAGGGTAAGCAGAGCCCCGAGGGGCCACTACCCACCAGCGCGCGCTAGACGGGGGTGGCACGCCCTGGTGCCTAGTGGGCAGTAGGCGCCCCTCCGCTAGTGGGTCTTTGCTCCAATAATTTTCTTTTATTCCAAAATAAATCTCCAAAAAGTTTCGTCCAATTCTGAGGACTTTTATTTCTATACAAAAACAACACCATGGTGTTCTACTGAAAACAGCGTCAGTTGATACGTCTCCATCGTATCTACTTTTCCAAAAGCTTAGTTTCGTCCAATTCCGAGGACTTCTATTTCTGCACAAAAACAACACCATGGTGTTCTACTGAAAACAACGTCAGTTGATATGTCTCCATCGTATCTATTTTTTCAAACGCTTTCCCCATGTTTACTAACACTATTGAGATCATTAACAATTATAACAACAAGTCACTCAAGCGATCAATCTTGTAAGCTGTCACAACCCTAGAATTGGTTGTAATTAGTTGCATCTGTGAGCATCCATGCATCATGTTTAAATTCAAAGAATTTCAATTGGGGATGTTCAAACCCTAGTACCAAATGAATTCAACTAGGTTCAAATAAAAATATTTTCAATGAACCCAAAATGCCCTGCAGATAAGTTCATCAATGGGGGCATATATCTAGGACATTCTGGATTTTTGAATTAATCCATATTGTATTTGAATTGGGGCATTTCAATTCTATAAATAGTTTAAATGTTCTAATAATGGTGAAACTAGTTAAGGGCTGTTGGAAATAATTTCAAAAGTGCCCACAAATATTTTCAGCATTTTACAAAATGGTTTGGTATTTTATTACTAAATCAAAACAGAGAAAAGAATAGAAAATAGAAACAAAATTAGAAAAGGGCAGAAACTCACCTGGACTTACCTGAGAAGCCCAGCAGCAGCGAGCCCACCAGAGCCCAGCTGCCAGTCATCCCCTTCCTCTGGACAGAAGGACACCGGGCGTGTGCGTCGCGCACGTGACTGCGCGCTCCGTGACCTCCTGCTTCCCGCCGCTGCCCCGACGCGCCTACGAGCGCCATGTAGCCCCCTCGACCATCTCTCACTCTCCCTGGACCCCTCCTCCTCTGCTCTCCCGCAGCACCACCGACATGCCACCATCGCCGCCGCTTGCCATACCCACGCCACTGTCCACCCCTCGCCTTGTAGATGCGTCCAGAAGCACTGTTGTCGACTTCTGCATCATCTACGCCAACCCGTTCGACCGTGGGAGCTTTGAAACGTCGCCATCGTCTTCGTCTTCCTCGTCGGCCTCCAAAGATCGCCGCCGTCATTCGCCGTCGCAGAAGCTTCCCCGAGCACACTGAGCTTCTCCCCCAGACCCCTTGTGAGCTCCTGCACCTTCTCCTATGCTCGCCCCCTCCGTTTCTCTCCTCTAGCTCGATTCCCGCCGGAGCCGAGAGCTCATCGCCGCCGGCCATGATGCCGCCATCGTTTTAGCCACCACAGCTCACACCTGAGCGCGTCAACGCATTCGGTGCCATCCCAGGAGCACGCAGCTCCCACCAGCTCCTCCTCCCGAGCACCCTAACACCGAACCCAAACTAACCCAAACTCTGGCCGCCACCAAAGCTCGTCGCCGACACGATTCCGGCGACCCCCACGTCCAGCTCCCCTGCTCCTCGATGCGGGCAAGCAAGGGCTGTGCCCTGGTGCCCTCGGCACGTGCAGCCGATGCCTGTAGCGCGTTTTTGGCGTGCCTCCGCCACGGTGGATGGTCGCCGGTGGCCTAACCCCGGCCGTGCTGACGTGGCCGCTTAATTAGGCGTTAATCATCACTAATCCCTCCCTAACAGGCGCTGCCAGGCGGGCCCCGCAGCAGGTCAAATCTCAGTCAACACGGGAGTAACTCCTAGTTTAACTACAAGCCTTTGACATGTGGGCCCAGGCCCTTAACTAATCTAGGTTAGGATTAGTTTAATGTTAATTAACTCTCTTAGTTAGGTTAGCCACTGACATGCGGGACCCACTGGTCAGGTTTGACCAGGAGCGGCTCCTGTTGACTTGCTGACGTCACACCGACATAATGCTGACGCAATAATTACTTATGGATTTAAATAAACCTAATTGATTTATTTAATTTCAGAAATTGTCCTAAACTTCTAAAAATAATAGAATTTCAACCGTAACTCCAAATGAAATAATTTATATATGAAAAATGATGAGAAAAATATGAGGAATCTGTTCATGGCATTGTCATGCATGTTTGACCAACCTAAAGTTGTTGTATATGACAATTTTATTAAATGGCATTTGAAATGCCTTGCACGGAGTTTGAATTTGAACCCTTGGTTCAAACCAACTTCATTTAATCTGGTTGCAAGTTGCATTAGCTCAAACCACAACATATTTCCATGTCATGACCATGCATGATATTGTTGCATTGCATTGATTGTATTCCTTCTCTATTGCCGGTATTTGTCCCCTCTCAGTAGACGTGGTTCTGACGATGACATCGATGAAGAACTATACTATCTTCAGAAGTGCCACGCAAGCAAAACCCCCTTGTTCATTCCGATACAATCCCACTCTCTCGTTCCTACTCTCTTTTACTACATTAGGACAACAACGATTCAACTGTTACATGTTGCGCTAGTTGAACCCCTTTCCTCTGCATGACCTGTCAGTACCATAGTAAATAGATGAAACCCACTAGCATGAGTACGAGTTGTTTGAGCCCTGATGTGTCTACTCATTCATGCTTGTTTGTCATGCCTGCTACTGCTTAGAGTTGAGTCAGGTCCGATTCATCGGGGATGAATTATAATGGTGATGAACATGTCCTACTGTGCACTACTAGGGAAAACCTTATACACCAAGGTATAGTAGTAGCGCTGGTTAAAACACGGTGCTATTGCTACTTATTAGTAGCGCTCGCTACAAAAGCACACTACAACCATTGTTGTAGCAGTAGCGCGTCTGCGCGAAAAAGCGCTACTACTATAATTACCTCGCTGGTGTCGGTAGGCTAGGAATAGAAGTAGTGGTTCTTCCAGAAGCACGCTACTGCTAAAAACTTTGTAGCAGCGCGTTTATGCCATAGAGCGCTACTGCTATGAAAAAAATAGAAAAATAAGTAGAAAAGTAAATGAAAATGAAATAAAAAGAAAAAGGAGAAATGAGAAAACAAAATGTAAAGAAAACAAAATAAAAAGAAAAATAAAATAGAAAGGAATAGCTGTAGCACGTTTCGTTGGTATAGCTAACTTAGCTATAGCGCGTTTCGGCAAAACGCGCTACTGCTAGTTTGACTTAACCCCCGGCCGCACGGGCTCAAAATTTCGCTAAGTCCTTCCCCCTCCACTCCCTCTCTCCCCCAACTGCTCCATCGCCGTCGTCGCCCTGCCGACTTTGACCACACTGCCGCTGCCCGAGGCCGCCCTCGACCTCACAGCCGCCACCCGAGGCCATCGTCGACCTCACCGTCGCCTCCCTCGAGCTCACCACCGCCGTCCTCGACCTCACCGCCACCGCCCGAGCCCACCCAGGACTTCCGCCGCCCGAGCCAGAGCCTGCCCTCGCCGCCGACCGTAAGGCTCTGCCTCGCCTCTCCCCTACCCTCTTCTCTCTCTCTGCTAGGGCAATTCATATATATGTTGATGTTGTGTTGATGTTCATATGAACCCTAGATTTGTTTAGGGCAGTAGGCATTTTTTAGCATTTAGGAAAAATGATTAGCAATTTTTTAGGAAATTAGCTAGGGCAAATTTTTATGAAAATGCCTAAATAGTAATTCCATTTAGCTTTACATTAATAGAGGGTATGTAAATAATAGTAGCATTTAGATTTAAATTAACAGAGGCTATAAACAAAAAAACTTAGCTATAAAAAATTATTTGGACTATGGACCTGAATATTTTTGAAGACATTGGGTGTACGTACTAAGGTATTGCTGTGGAAATTTTGGTGAGTTCAGAAGGGTTAGAGAAAATGGAGTTCCAAGACTTTTAGCTTTAGACAAAAAAAATTATTTAGCTATAAATAAAAAACAGTAGCTATGGCATTTAGCTATAAACAAAAAACAGAATTGTTTTTCTCTTCAAGAACTTGGTTAAATTAATTGTTGCTATGTAAACAAAAAACAAGATTGTTGTTATATGATATATGGCATTGATGTTCATTTGCATATTCCATTATTGTTGATTATATCTTTTCATTAAAGTGGCCATGTTATATGCAAATTCCTCAATAGTGTTTGCTCATGTTATATCTTTTCATTGAAGTGGTTCGATTGTGACCAAGTGGCTTTGTTGTTTCCACGGAATGAAGCTGAGTGGCCTATGTTTTGCCCCAATGTTGATTCATTTCCGTTTCGGCAAATTTCAGGTTCTTGATTTGTCCACTTTTTAGCAAAAGTCATGCCGAAATTTTCCGTGAATTTCGGCATGACTTCTGCTACAAACTAGGACATATCGAGTGCCTGGGATTTGCCGCACTAGTAAGGAGTCAATGTTCCTACAAAACATAGGCCCTTTTTATGCTATTATTCAATTTATTAGGTCTAGAATTAAGTGACTAGATTTAATCATAGGAAACATGGCTACCAACGATGAAGGACCGGGTTCTGGTGATTGCGACGACGTCTACCTGGTGGCAGACGAATTTTTGAGCCTTGCCGACGATCAACCGATGTTGTTGCTGGGCCCACCGGTTGCATCGGGGACTGAGACTGACACGCAGACCGGTGCTGAGACTGAGACCGACACTGAGACTGAGACCGGCCCTGAGACTCATACCGGCATCGAGACCGGCGTTGCCTCGGGGAGCGGAGCCGGTATAGAACCGAAAGCAAAGAGGCGACGGCTTCCTAACAAGCTCAAGACTACTAGACTGGTGGTCACGGAGGTGGACGATGGCAATTTTGAGCCAAACGCGCCCCTGGAAGCGCGCGCGTGCTACCGCAATCAAATAGGCTGCATCATACAGACAACCGCCACCATCAACGATGAGAAACTAAACTAGATAATATGAGGCCCTCCCTCCTAAAGAAGCTGCACCAGATATTCTTGTTCCTGGGCCGGAATGAAAATGATTATCAAGATCCATATAAGGACCCGACAATGAAGAAGATAAACAAACACGCCATGAGCAAGTTTAGCGACGCGTTGGCCGCCTGGAAAGCAAGGGTGAAATATCGGATTGTCAACGAAAAGGAACCCTACTCCGAGATTGTAAAGGATAATCTGACAATCACAGCAAAGCACTTTGAAATATTCAAGGCAGCTTGCGAGGCCGAAGCTGCCAAAAAAAGTCGGAGTACATGAAGGGGCTTCAATAGAATAACATTGGGTGCCACCACCTTGGAAGCCGTGGTTACGGCGGGAAGAGGTCCATATGGGCCAAGGAGGACGCAGAAGCCGCGAGTCTGGGCATCCCAGACTCCTTGGCGGAGTTCACTGTCCCGCAGGAGCGTGACGTCCTCAGGGCCCGACACCGTTGGGACCCAGCGAAGAAGGTTTTCGAGACGAACGCGGTCACGACGGAGTTCATGAGACTACTAGTAATTTTAGTTTCTAATCAATTTGACTACACGTTAGTCATATTTCTAAACGATCCTTTTGCCTTTTGCAGAGAGAGCAGCAGAGGATTGCGGCCGAAAGCGACTCGCCGTCTGAGGCATTGGCGAGGCCCAAGTGGGACACTCCATTCAACCGGGGGTTGAACATATTGAAAGGACTCCCGGTGGAGACTCGACCGTCGTATGGACGCGTGCACGGTGTTAGAGACGGCGCCACATGGAAGAAGTACTATCGTGAGACCATGGAGGAGAAAAAGGAAATACGGAGGTTAACTGAAGAAAACATCGACAAGAAGGTTGAGATTGCGGTTGAAAAGAAATCATCTGAGACAGTCGCAACAGCGGTAGCTGCCGCAAAACAGGTGGTTGTAGATATGTTACTACCTTGGTTCCGGCCGTTTTCAATTGGAGCAGGCCAAATCCAGAAAAAAATGCAGTGGACTTTCCCCTTGCTGACTTCCTCAGGAGCAGCTCGACTAGCGTTGCACCAGCACCTGCAGCTGCACTTGCTCCCGTACCGGCTCCTGCACCTGCTCCTGCACCGGCTTCCGCACCTGCTCCGGCACTAGCTCCGGCACCGGACGTGCTCGACGGTGCTTCGTCTTTGGCTGAGCTGGACGCACTCACGGTATCTGTCACACCGGCCCCCTTCAATAAATGTATAATCTCCCGTTTTTGTTGCCTTTCGGTTGTCTCACGTCGCAGACTTTTCTTTTCAGGCCGACGAAACCCTGTGCACCATATTGTACACCATCGGCGACCACAAGGTGGATGGGGGGAAGGCGATGATAATGGAGCCGAAGGAACCATTGTTCCACAACCGGCCGATCCCCCAGGAAGTCTTCATGGTTTCCGTGGCTAGTGTCAAACCGGGCCACAAGAAAACCGTGGCCAGCGGCTTGGTGATTGTTGCAATGGGTGGGTCCTGTTGTGGCCAAAGTGTCTGCTTCGTCTGGATGCGGCCGGGAGCACACACACGAGCACACGATTAGGTATGAACATCAACACCTTGCCTACTCCATTAGTCACTGGTGACGTCACCATAGATGAGGATGAGGATGACAATGACACTCAACAATATGTTAATACTGGCGCCTACTTAGGGTTTGAGCCTCATGAGTCGGTGCCTGAATTGCTGCCTCCGGAGTCTGGACGTATTATGGACAACCTTCCGGTAGTAAAGAAGTCTAGTAAGAGACCGAGGAAAGGCAAAAAAGCTGCTTCTATGATCCAGTCGCCTCAGCAGCCTCGGGTTCAAGACCGTATAGATATCCCCGGTGTGGCAAAATGGCATATCCCCGGTCAACCAATCCTACCTGAAGCAGCGCTAGGGGCCAGATTCGGCGATTTAAGGAGACTTCATGACGATGTGCTGTGGATAGAGAAAGGCCTTATCGCCTCAAAATATCCAGGATACCCACTCTACGTGGTTAACGTGCCGCGGGGATTGTCGTACATCGACACATTCCCCGCGGAGAAGTTCTTCCTTCGATTCGATTACATCTTCGACATGTTTCACTTGAAGAAGCTGGCTTTTGAGTTTGTCCGCCTTTATGCTTTGCACATGAACTACCTCATCGGGGTTGAGAAGATACTTCATATCTGTGTCGCTGACCCGTACTTCATGCACGAGGCCTTCTTGTGAGTCTGCGCAAAGCACTGTAATACACGAGGGAATACATTGTCAATTTCATGCTCGCCAATAAGGACAAGGAGGCGATTCTCGTGCCTTATCATCCCATGTAAGTCATCCGCGCGGATATTCTTCCTTTGATTTCAATCATTCGTTTGCATGGTGGAGGCTAATTAATTTGAGGTGTACTTATTTTGCGCAGCGGTGGGCGCGCCGTCCTCATCATCCTCTACCCCGATACTCCCATGCTCTTTACTTTGACTCATCGAAGAACATAAACAACAGGATTACACCCACATCAAGTCTGTTCTCGACAGTGCTATGTTTTACTACGGCGCACGGGGTGGAGGGGTCAAGGACAAGAAGAAAAAGGACGGCAGGCCCGCCTTCAGCCATAATACCGACTTATGCTGCATCCAGCAACCGAGTGATTCTCTTAATGATGGATTCTATGTCCTACACTAGATGCTGGAGTACAGACCGGATCACCAGAACCTTTGCATGTCACCTACATCTGTCGATGCCCATATTCTGCAATGGGCAAAGAACTTAGGAGATATCGAGGATCGTCGACTTCGAGCTGAGTTCTTTCACATCTAGCGCGAACTTTCCCAAATCATCATGAAGGAGGTCATCGAAAAAATAGGGAAGTTCTACGAAGAAGGACAAATGTTGTGGGAAGACGTCCGAACACGCGTAGCCGCTCAGCATCTCGACCTGAAGCCTTTCACTAAGCTCGGGGACTATCTCCCTGACTTGGATGGATGGCATGATATGGAGTGATTGTCGATATATGACAATGTGTCCGTTTAGTCCATACTATCTATATGACGAAACTTTGAATTATGCATGACAAAACTTCATTTGTGATGTAATTAAACCATCCTCCTCGACTAGCGAAGATCACTCTAGTTAGGGCATTTTGGGTAGGATGAACTTTGTTATTTATGCTTATGATTTGCTGCTTCTATTTTTTGCCAAGTCTGTCTCTTTTTGTTGCTCAACTATATATGTTGCATATCATCGACTCATGTGACGATGCAGGTGTATAGAACATCGATGGCGAAGAAGTGCTACGCCAGGAGTATACGACGAGTGGCCGGAATGTCCGGCCCAGGTGTACCGGTTTTCGGTTTCCGAGAGACAGCCAGTAGTTAGTTTAGGTTCATGCAAAGTGATAGCTCTTCTCGCGTATATCATTGTTTAGATGGATGACGATGTAGTTGCAAGTAATCGAGATTTGTATCGCTATTTTCGAGATGATGACGGGAGACCACTTTGTGTTGGATGCTGATTATGATGATGACATGATTTGATGAGACTATTTTGTAACGCCCCGGACACACCCGCCGGTGGTCGTTACTCCTGGTGGGATCTAGACTGTCCCCACAGATCAATACTAGTCTTTTCTGCGCACTTTGTCCTCACTCATGCGCACCCGGGAGCAACTTCCTGGTCGAAGTGTAACGCCCCAGATATAACTTTCCCAATTTGTACTCCAACTCTTGCCGTTTCCGGCGTTAAGTTATAATTATTTCTCGGGTTCGGGTCTTTGTCTCCGTGTGTTGTTTTCGTTGTCATGCATCCCACATCATGTCATCATGCGCATTGCATTTGCATACGTGTTCATCTCATGCATTCGAGCTTTTTCCCCGTTGTCCATTTTGCATTCCGGCGCTTCGTTCTCCTCCAGTGGTCAATTCTAGCTTTCTTTCGTGTGTGGGGATTAAACATTTCCATATTGGACCGAGACTTGCCAAGCAGCCTTGGTTTACTACCGGTAGACCGCCTGTCAAGTTTCGTATCATTTGGACTTCGTTTGATACTCCAACGGTTAACTGAGGGACCGAAAAGGCCTCGTGTGTGTTGCAACCCAACACCCCTCAAATTTGGCCCAAAACCCACCAAACTCTGCTCCACCATCTAGAGCGTTCGATCACGATCGCGTGGCCGAAAACCGCACCTCATTTGGACTCTCCTAGCTCCACTTATGCCTATAAATAGACCCCCCGAAATTCGGATCTCTCTCCCCCTCTCGAAACCCTAAAATCTCCAGATCCGCCGCACCTCCCGCCGACGGACACGTCCGATTCGGGCCGGACGTGTCCGCCACCGCCCGCCACCGCCAATCAAGCCGCGCCACGTGGCGCTCGCCTGACCCCGTCGCCGCCGCGGCCCGGGAGCCCGAGGCCGGCCCCCGCGGCCCGCATCGCCACCCGCCGCCGCCTCGCACCAGCCCCGCCTCCTTCCCCG
>LT934111.1:9462465-9601065 GCA_900231445.1 Triticum turgidum subsp. durum
CGCCCGAGCCGGCGCCGCCCCCGTCCACGTCCGGCGCCGCCTTGCCGCTCCGGCCGCCCCGGCCTCTCCCTCCTCGTCCCCGAGCTCCGGTCGGGACGAACTCCCGCGGTGAACAGTGAAATCCGGCGAACTCCGATATCCGTGCCGATCCAGATCTGGATCTGAAATTCGACAGTTGACTTTTATCCCCGAAACCCTAATTTTTATGCAAACTTTGACCGGCTATATCTCCGCATCCGTAGCTCCGATTTGGACATATAGTATATAAAAATGTTCGTCTCTATGAGTACATCATTTCATTCCATTGCTTCATTTTCATTTGAGTTCATCTTGATTCCCGAAATGCTGATAGAAGGAGGCTTCATGAGTTAATTGTCAAATCTGCTAGTTCATCTTAGACTTTTGTCATTTTTGCCATGATTGTTGTGTGCATGATGTGTCTGTGAATCCTTCATATGTTTTGTTAAGCATCTTGTTATCTTTCCAGAGGTGCAACCCATGCATTTTTGTGATGTGTGTGGTGACTTGTGCAAGCTTGCAAAGTGGGGCACCCGGTAAATCTGTTTTCAGGGACTTAGTAGTTTTCACTAAGTCTGGGATTGTTTAGTTCATATGCCATATGTTCATGCTATTTCCTAGTGATCCGTGCCTCTTTTGAGGATGATCAGTAAAGGAGTTTTGTTAATCTTGTTATGCTCTATCCATCCATGTCTTTACTTGCAATTATGGAGCACCCTAGCTTGAGTCAATCAAGCTCTACTTTTGCTTCATTGTGAATCTGGGCAGATCGTCAACTTGTTTGCGATTTTGCCGGAGTTATTGTAGTTGATCCGTGCATGCTATGCCATTGTTCTTGCCATGTCTAGCTTGCATTTTGTGCCTTCTTCATGGATGTATGCTTGCCTTGCCATGACTTGCACCATAGTGAGTGCATCAAGCTCGTTTACATGCCTTCATGAGTTATATTTCAGCATGTCCCAGTTTTCACTAAGTCTGAAAACTGATTGTGTTTTAGCTATGTTCGTGTGCTTGTTAGTATATTTTGTGGTCCCTTTTGGCTCAAGGTCACTAAGGGTCTTTGGTTAATCTTGTTGAGTAGCTCCATGCCATGTTCTTCTTTGTCATAATCAGGTCCTGTATCATGTTGTTTTGTTGCTCCGAAGAGGGCTTCATGATCTGAAATTTCAGACAAGTGTTAATTTCACTAAGTCCGAAATCTGTTTTGCATTTGCGTTTTTGCCATGCTTGTTTGAACCTCATAATGGATGAATTGGCCGTGGCTCAGTGCTAGTCTTTTGTTAAGCATCTTGAATGCTTCCCTGCCATGTATTTTGATGCCGTGTTTGAGTGCTGTAGCATGTTCATTTCATTGCATTTAGAGGCCTACTTGTTGTGAATCGCAGACCGGTGTCATTCTTAAATCACTTGCCTTTTCCAAATCGTAACTCCGATTCCGGCGTTCTTTATATCGTTTTCAAGCGATTTCATCCCATATTTCCAGTGGCACACTTGGTTTTCCAAGTGGAGGCCAGGTTCATGCATTTCCTGTCATATCTTGCATTTTGCATCCCGCGTCGCATCCCGCATAGCATTCCATCATTGCTTCTTATTGTTTGAGCTTGCACGTGGTTGATTGTATCCTTGTTGCTTGTTTGTCTTGTTTGAGTAGAGCCGGGAGACGAGTTCGCTAATGAGGAGCCCGTTGAGTTTGCTTTTGAGGATCCAGTCAACTCTGACAGCTTTGCAGGCAAGATGATCATACCCTCGAAATCACTACTATCTTTGCTATGCTAGTTGCTCGCTCTTTTGCTATGCCAATGCTACGATGCCTGCCATTTGCTTGTCAGCCTCCCCATTGCCATGTTGAACCTCTAACCCACCATGTCCTAGCAAACCGTTGATTGGCTATGTTACCGCTTTGCTCAGCCCCTCTTATAGCGTTGCTAGTTGCAGGTGAAGATTGGAGCTATTCCTTGTTGGAGCATTTATTTACTTGTTGGGATATCATTATGTTGCTGTGTTATCTTAATGTATCTATATACTTGGTAAAGGGCGGAAGGCTCGGCCTCTCGCCTAGTGTTTTGTTCCACTCTTGCCGCCCTAGTTTCCGTCTTATCGGTGTTATGTTCCCGGATTTTTGCGTTCCTTACGCGATTGGGTTATAATGGGAACCCCTTGACAGTCCGCCTTGAATAAAACTCCTCCAGCAATGCCCAACCTTGGTTTTACCCTTTGCCACCTAGCCCCTTTTTTTCCCTTGGGTTTCGCGGACTCAAGGGTCATCTTATTTTAAACCCCCCGGGCCAGTGCTCCTCTGAGCGTTGGTCCAACCTAGAGCACCGTGCGGGGCCGTCCCTTGGCAACTTGGGTTACGTTGGCTCCCGTACGCTTAGCTTATCCGGTGTGCCCTGAGAACGAGATATGTGCAGCTCCTATCGGGATTTTTCGGCACAGCGGGTTGTGTTGCTGGACTTGTTTTACCATTATCGGAGTTGTCTTGAATTACCGAGATACCGAGTCTGATCAGAACGTCTTGGGAGGAGGTCTATTCCTTCGTTGACTGTGAGAGCTTGTCATGGGCTAAGTTGGGACTCCCCTGCAGGGATTGAACTTTCGAAAGCCGTGCCCACGGTTATGGGCAGATGGGAATTTGTTAATGTCCGGTTGTAGATAACTTGAACATAAAATTAATTAAAACGAATCAACTGAGTGTGTAGCCGTGATGGCCTCCTCTCGGCGGAGTCCGGGAAGTGGGCACGGTGTAGGAGTAATGCTTGCGCAGGTTGTTCCTCTAGATTCTCGCTCGCGCTGCACCTTCTCTCCTCGCTCTCTTTTGCGTATAAGTTAGCCACCATATATGCTAGTCGCTTGCTGCAGCTCCACTTATATTTGCCTTACCCTTCCTATAAGCTTAAATAGTCTTGATCGCGAGGGTGCGAGATTGCTGAGTCCCTGTGGCTCACAGATACCATAACTCCAGATGCAGGTCCAGGTGATTCCGCTCCAGGTGATGCATACGAGCTCAAGTGGGAGTTCGACGAGGACTCTCAGCGTTACTATGTCTCTTTTCCTGATGATCAGTAGTGGTGCCCAGTTTGGGGTTTGATCGGGATCTTGTCGCATGTTGGGTTTTCTTCTATTTTGGCGCCGTAGTCGGGCCATGAGTGTTTGGATGATGTATGTTATTTATGTACTTTGATGTGATGTGGTGAGTGTAAGACAACTATGTATCTCCCCCTTTATTACTTATCTTACATGGGATTTTTGTGATGATTGCCTAACTTGCGACATTGCTTTCAATGCGGTTATGTCTCTAAGTCGTGCCTCGACACGTGGGAGCTATAGCCGCATCGAGGGCGTTACATATTTGTATGTATATGCTATGATTACATTTGTATGTGTATCATATGCTAAAGATTATTGTATAAAGCCTATGCAAATACAAAACAAATATGCAGAAAAAAACTACTAAAATTAGCAGTAGCGAGTGGAGAAGAGTTAGTAGCAGCGCCATAGTAGCAGTAGCGTGTCCAGGCAAAGCACGCTAGAGCTATGAGCAGTAGCGAGCTTCCACGAAGTGCGCTGCTGCTACAATTGTATAGCAGTAGCGCGGGTGTGCACGCGCTACTGCTACGGGTTAGCTGTAGCGCCTTATTAGTAGCGCCAGTCCCCGCGCTACTGATATACCTAGAACCCGCGTTGCTGCTAGCCTTTTCCCTAGTAGTGGTGTGTGAGCTAAGTGTGTGAACACGTTTTGGTAAATGTAGTGGTGAGAGCCCATGTAAGAGTACATGGTGGGTTGTATCATTGAAACAGTCCTCAGGAATTGAGTTATGTATTTGTGATCCATGAACAGCTACTACCACACATTGGGCCCTGAAATATGACCCCGCTCGACTTACTAACCCCCTTATCCTCTGTCCAGGAGTTGCAAGTAGTTTCTCATGTTTGTAGTATGTTGGAGGCCATGTGCAGCACTAACCCGTGGGGTGGGCTATGATGCGGTAGGCACGTGGCACGGTGTACCGCACTACAAGAAATATATCAACTTATGACCTTCTGTCAGTGACCCTCGAAGAATTGGTCATAAATTTATGACCATTTTAGACCAATTGGTCAAAAGCTGTTCAAGGGGCTCCAAACCCTAAACCATTGCGACCATTTTGGTCAGAAAGGTCGTAATTTCCTTACACGAAATGGTCAGAAAGCAAACAGTGCTAGTCCGCTGCCTTATTTCTAGTTGTTAATGACCAATATAGATGGTCATGGCCTTGTAGATTGTGGTGGGTTGTGATGACTAGGCACCATCTCATCAGTTTTGCCTATGTGTCATGTCCATGTGGCAGTTTTTGCCCTAGGTTGTGAAGCAACCTATATTTCTATCATTTTCAAAATTCCCAAAAATCTCATAAATTCTTTGGGGCATATCTTCATCAAATATGTAAAAATCCTTCCTTGCCTAGTTAAAAACTAATTCAACAATATTCATTTTCCTATTCTGTTCACAACAACACTTTATGAAGGAAGTGCTATTTTTATATTCTTGATTGCCCTCGGAATTTTTGGGCACTCTTTCCTATCCAAATCATTACCGCATGACAAAATTCAGCTCCATTTGCCTAGCAAATCTTCCTCGGCAAATTTCCAAAGTTTTTGTCCACCTAGAAGCATTGTGAAGGAAGTACCTTTTTTATATCTCTAAATGACATGAAATTTATACAGTTCCTTCATATGCCCAAATTATCACCCTCCTCCAAATTGTAGCTCAGTCAAATCATCTATGTGAGCCCAGGTTCAATTTATATTTTATGGCCAAATTGGCACATTGCAAAGCAAGTGTTATATAGACCCCTCCTATTACCCTCAAACTTTTTGGACACTCTTCCATACCCAAATCATTGCCACGTGATAATATTCACCTCAATTTTCCTAGTAAATCTTTCTCAGGAAATTTCCAAAGTTTCTACCTCGAGAGAAGCTTTGTGAAGTAAGTACTAGCTAGGCTTACCCAAATGATCTGAAAATTTACCAGCGCATGACCATACCTATGTAACTTACCTACACCAATTTTTAGCTTATTTCATTCATCCAATCTCTCTCACTAGTTTTCCCAAGTTTTTGTCCATAGAAGAGCATTGTGAAGGAAGTACTACTTTGGCATGTCAAAATGATATCAATTTTCTACAATGCTTTCCTATGCCCAAATAACCATCCTCCACCAAATTTCAGCTCAATCCATTCATTATTTTGAGCCCAGCTTCAACATTCATATTTTTGTCCAGTGTGGTACTTTGCAAAGCAAGTACCACCTAGGCTCCTCCTTTTGAGGTGAAAATTTGTGAATACATTCTCCTTAGTAGATGATCATCCTCGGCCAAAACTCACGCCCATTGGCCATGTGCATTTCCCATACCGCAAATCAAACACTTGGCTGCTTATTCATGTTTGAGCATCGATCGGTCTCCTCGTGAGAATCTTATGTTGTGATTTTCTTCCTAGCACCTACCTGGGGAGTGCCCAACCTACTAGACATGCCTAGGCCGCACATAACACATGGCAACGCCACGGTCACGCGGTGACCACGCGGCGGGCATGCGAGCTTACGCGCTCTAGAGTTGGGGCCCTCGGCCACCGTCCAAACCTCGATGCCTCGCCATCAAACCATGTATTTCTGATTAAATAGATACTTATTTACCTAGAAATGATTTTTGGAAAAAATAAAGAGCAAACTATGAGGCAGCTGCAGTTCAAATTTGACCCGCTTCCAACTGAATCAACGGGAATTTGTCTTTTTCACCAGAGGTGGATCAAAAAATTTGACACCCAACCATTTTGTCAATTGTGCATTAAATATGGCCTAGTATTTTATAAAATTGGTTAGGTCCAATTTTGCAACCAATATATGGTAGGTCCTTCACAAAAAAACTCATTTCAGGCACTCAGAAAATGGAAAATGGTTTTTTCGTCCAAAGAAAATGAAAACTTCCTTAGGCAACATTGTTTGCCATTCCAATATGCACCCTTGTGCACAATATGAGATCATTTGAACAAACTATGCCATGAATGTGGCCATAAGATTGATCATTTGGCTTGAAAGCCATGAATCTTCACACTTGATAGCTCATTTCTGAGAACACTTTTTTAAAATAATTATCGTATTACAAGTTTATTATTTTGCCTGGAAACTTGGTCACATATAATGACACAATGCGAAGGTTTTCCAATGTTTTGATTTTTTTTTTGAATTTTTTATGCCCGTTTCAAAATGCGGTCAAAACGGCGGGCTTGACCGTTCCTAGCTAGTAGTTGAATCTTGGAAAACTTTTGATGTTTCTCTAATTAAATAGATACTTATGTACCTATAAATGATTTTTGGAAAAAATAAATAGCAAACTATGAGGCAACTGCAGTTCAAATTTGACCCGCTTCCAACTGAATCGGTGGGAATTTGTCTTTTTCACCAGAGGTGGATCAAAACTTTTGGCACCCAACCATTTTGTCAATTGTGCATTAAATATGGTCTAGTATTTTATAAAAATGATTTGGTACAATTTTGCAACAAATATGTGGTGGGTCCTTCACAAAAAAACCTCATTTCGGGCACTCGAAAAATGGAAATGAATTTTCCATGCAAAGAAAATGAAAACTCCCTTTGGCAACATTGTTTGGAATTCCAAGATGCACCCTTGTGCACAATATGAGATCATTTGAACAAACTATGCCATGAATGTGACCATAAGATTGATCATTTGGCTTGGAAGCCATTGATCTCCACACGTGATAGCTCGTTTCTGAGAACACTTTTTTAAAATAATCTCCGTATTACAAGTTTGTTATTTTTTCTGGGAACTTGGCCACATATAATGACACAATGCGAAGGTTTCCCAATTTTTTGATTTTTTTTGAATTTTTTATGCCCGTTTCAAAATGCGGTCAAAACGGCGGGAATGACCGTTCCTAGCTAGTGGTTGAGCCTTGGAATTTTTTTGGTGTTTCTCTTATTAAATAGATACTTATGTACCTATAAATGATTTCTGGAAAAAATAAATAATAAACTACGAGGCACCTGCAGTTCAAATTTGACCCGCTTCCAACTGAATCAACGGGAATTTGTCTTTTTCACCAGAGGTGGATCAAAAAATTTGACACCCAAACATTTTGTCAACTGTGCATTAAATATGTCCTAGTATTTTATAAAAATGATTTGGTCCAATTTTGCAACAATTATTTTGGAGGTCCTTCACAAAAAAACCTCCTTTTGGGCACTCGAAAAATGGAAAATGGTTTTTTCGTCCAAAGAAAATGAAAACTTCCTTAGGCAACATTGTTTGCCATTCCAATATGCACCCTTGTGCACAATATGAGATCATTTGAACAAACTATGCCATGAATGTGGCCATAAGATTGATCATTTGGCTTGGAAGCCATTGATCTCCACATGTGATAGCTCGTTTCTGAGAACACTTTTTTAAAATAATTGCCATATTACAAGTTTGTTATTTTTCCTGGGAACTTGGCCACATATAATGACACAATGCGAAGGTTTCCCAATTTTTTAATTTTTTTTAATTTTTTATGCCCGTTTCAAGATGCGGTCAAAACGGCGGGAATGACCGTTTCTAGCTAGTGGTTGAATCTTGGAATTTTTTTGGTGTTTCTCTGATTAAATAGATACTTCTGTACCTAGAAATGATTATTGGAAAAAATAAATAGCAAACTACAAGGCAGCTACAGTTCAAATTTGACCCGCTTCCAGCTGAATTGGCGGAAATTTGTCTTTTTTACGAGAGGTGGATCAAAACTTTTTACACCCAGCCATTTGGTCAATTGTGCATTAAATATGGCCTAGTATTTTATAAAAATGATTTGTTCCAATTTTGCAACAATTATTTGGTAGGTTCTTCACACAAAAAAAACATTTTTGCCACAAGAAAAATGATTAAAAATATATAGAAAGATAAAAAAAATGCATGGAAATCGGTGATCATCCATAAAATGGGGTCTAACTTGAGTGAAAATTTTGGTTGTGGCATTTTGCAAATATTTTGATAGTTGATTCACAAAATTCCCCTAGTTTTAGTACTAACAAACTATTTTAAATCACACAATTTCTGAACCAATCAGGGCTCTTCTCACGGATCACCCCACTATAGTCGATATGAACCGTCCGCATCCGAAGGATCGAACGTCTATCATTCACCTCTCAGGTCATAGCGACCCAACCCAAACCCTAGCAGCAACCCAATCCCCCTCTCCCCCTCTCCCGCCGCCGCCTGTCTCTCCCCCTCTCCCCGATCCAGATCTCTCCGTCGCCGCCCAAACCCAATCCCCAACCCAATCTCCTGAGTGCGGTGCCGCGCCCCTGCTTTGTCCCTCTGCATCGCCCACATCACCCGCCACCATGGCCTCCTGCGTCGCCGGATCAGGGTGCCACCACCGTGCGGGCCCCGACCCCGCACCCCACGGCAGCCGGAGACGATGGCTTGGAAGGGCTCGGTCCCCTGACGAATCCTCCTCCCTCCATGCCCGCACGTCTCGACCCCATTGACCCAACGCCCAGGCCCAGCATGCGCTGCCGCCATGGACTCCACCGCAGGGACGGATATGGGGAAGATCGTGAGCGTGTTCTACCAGGCTGAGGACGGGGAGCACAGCCGCCGCCTCCTCGCGCTGCTCGCCACCTCCCTCACCGTGCTCGACGCCATGCAAGGTCCGCCTCTCTCTCCTCCTCCTAGTCACTCTCTGTTGCTTGGTTTGATTTTGCTGATGCAGTTTCCTTCCTCCCCTCCCTAATGCATGCGCGCAGGTGCACAACCAAGTAGGAGACCACGACGACGACGACGACGATGACGCCGCGGCCGTGCGGTCGGTGCCCTCTAAAGCCGCTCGCCCGGGCCATGCCATGCCGGAGGAGGGGTCCAGATCCTGGCCTCACCAAGATCAATCGTCGCTAGAACTCGGGGGGACAAGATGGACGTGCCTCTGCTGGTCCCCGAGCTCCCTTCTCTCGATTCTTCCTTGTGCTACTCAGGGCCGCTCAGTCCGACTCTGCGGACGTAGGTGAGCCACTACCTTCCCCTCCTTTGTTTTCTCCAATGCTCTTTCTGTCCATGTTCGGCCATCGAGCCTTGTTCTTTGTGTTATGTCAAGCTTCTGTTCGACAGAATGCCTGCAAGCTGCTCCTAATTACTTGCACTTGCTAGCTGCTGCTAGTGGTCTTATGTTCCTGAAAACTAACAAGAGTGGTCTTACTGAAAACTGACAATCTCAAGTCCAAATTTGATTGGGTGCTCTACCAGCCATTGTTCCTCTTTCTGGTCTAGTACAGACACTACAAACCTGCTATTTCTTCAGTACTACTGACGTAATAGCAGCTCTCCCTTGAAAAAATGTTCAGAGCAGAAGCATTCCTGGAGCGAAAACTTGAATAACTTTTCGTGTCTGGATCAGTAAGCATAATCATGGGCTTATATTCGTGTGTAGCTTGATCAGTTATCAAATTGTGTACATTCTCACATGTGAAGCATGTACCATTTGCTAGTACTACGTAGTTGCTAGCGATGGCTAGCCTGTGTCTGGTCTTTTTGACTAGATCACATCAATATGCTCCGGTCCAATGCGCCCAGCTATAGCCTCATTTTTAAATACGTTATTTTTATTTTCCAGCATTTGTTTTTTAGCTACTGCGGCATTTCTTGAAATGATTTTTATTCTAAGCATTTTTGTCATACTCAATAAGCTAGTTCCTGAATCAAATTTGTTAATGAAATGTTTTTGTAGCATGCTATAGTTAATTAGTTGGCAAGTCTGATGTCCATTCGCCTGATTCCGTCGCCTAATTCCAGACGCATCCTCTGTTTTTTGCAGGTCTGGCAGCACCGCCGCGTCGACGAAGAAGGTGGTGACCGCGGCGGCGAGCGGCGCGAGTTGGTGGCTGCGGGACTCGACGGCACGGCTCATATATGTGCTTTCGACTAATCCAGCTTTTGGTCTAGCTGGGCATTACTTTCGGTTAATTAGCTTTCGGCTCATATATGTGGTCTCTATGATACTGATGGTTCCCTAGCTAATAATATGATGATTTAATCCCCTAAGTATTGATGCATCCCATATCACCATGGCTGTTGTTTGCTGTCAAGATTTTCTTAGCCTGAATAAATGGTTATGTTTTTGTGTACTGCTATCCTGTTGTCTCTGTTGGATGGACAACATCCCAGTACAAGTACTTGCTAGGTTTTACCTGTTCATGCAAATCTTGTTGTGTGTTGCAAGTCGTTTTAGTACTACCTAATTAAGTCATCTACTATCATGTGCCTGCGCAATGTTTCCTCCTTATATCACCTTTAATCCAAGGCAAAATCTGGACCAACGAGTACCTATTGCACTAATGGGTGATTAGTACGCTGACAGAGATATTTGGAAATAGGAATTCTAAAGCGCATACTATTCAGAGCAGAACGGTAATTTCCTTAATGAAGTAGGTGACTGTAATTTGTATAATAACCACACAGGATACTTTAATTAATGTTTCCACTTTTCTTTGATGAAATGGTTTAGTTTTGATTAATAACTCATTGGATTTCAAATATGGTAGTAAGAAGTTGCAACAGCGCTATGTGGAGTTTGCACAAATTCCTTGATTTTCTAGCATAGCAGGTGCTGGGACTTGTCAAACAAGAGCTTAGTTTCCATAGAAGTATACTCAGTTATATGAGATACTTGGTTGGCGTAGTAAACCAAACCATGTTACTGATAATTTTTTTGTTCTTTCTCAGGACTGCTCCCGTGTGGTGGCCTCCTTGAGACTTGGCACTTAGCAGCATAATCTAATTAATTATACTGATTTTTTTGTTCTTCCAGAATCTTGGCACTTTGCTTGTCTATGGATCATCTTCCACTTGAGAGCTGACAGGAGGTCATTATTCCGTTGCTGCCTCATCACTTACCTCCAGTTCTGAATTTGTGTGATAAATGCTTTTGAATTCCAATGACAAGTGCTACTGAAAATTTTCTGTTCTTGTTCCTTTAATACGCATGTTCATGAATAATCGCTTCAGTTATTTGTTCTTCTGAAAACTTCAATATGCAAGTACCTATTCCTGGTACAGCAAGTATCAGTTCTTGAGCATTTGCACAGTTTTCATTATTTGTTCTTCTGAAAATGTGCTCTAGTGTGAATCATAGTAGTATGCACTAGCAACAATCTGTCAATGTTTGATTCAAGCTTACTCTCGTTATAATGTATTGTGTGATTGTTGTTTCAAACTGTTTTGCTACAAGTACCATAATTTGCGTTGAAGATATTGTATTCTGTTGCTGTATCATTGTTTAATAAAACCATAGCATGATGCTCACATGAGATATCCACATGTTTCTATGTTGTTTCTTTCCAGCATGATGCTCTTGTTATAATGTATTCTGTTGCTGTTTTGCTACAAGCTGTGTGTCGATTTGATAACAGGAGTTTCCTTGTCCTGGTCCTATACTGCATTTTGACTCCTATGTTTCTGTGCGCGTGTGTTTAATTGATGTTGTTTCAACTTTGAACTGCTTCTGCATATGGCCTATACTGCAATTGAGATTTAAATTTGTGGTTGTTCCTCTTTTACAGATGCTCAAGTGTGAAGTGTGAAGCAAGTGTGAAGCCGTGAAGTGTGAAGCCGTCAAGTTCTACTTAGTGAAGAGTAGCATATTGTTAGCATATATGTGTTGTAAAGATTGTAATAGATTTATTTAGTGGTATATTTGATGAAATTTATGTGTTCTTTTTTATTATGTATGTGATCTGAAAACTTGTGAAATGGAAACTTGACCAATGGGTCCACTTATGTAAATAATATGTCAAATTTGTACATTTCTGATATGTGGGACCAATTTGAGAGATGATCATGACAAGTGGGACCCATCTGACTAGTGGGACCAACTTCAATATATAATGGCTGAAAATAGAAAAGCAATAAATAATAAAAGGCCATGGGCCAACAATAAAAAAGGCTACAACGTTGGGCTTGGCCCATGAAGCCGACCAGAATTAACAAGGAAAAAAAATCCTAAAAGGCTGAATTAATGGACTCGGCCCATGTAGAAAACCGAATTGGACCGGGCTGAATCTTGTGCCACATCAGCTTGCCACGCTGGATGCCTACGTGGCCTGGGGAGGTTGCTAGTGACCAAAACGCCACAGTAGACATATTTTGGTCATAAACGTCTACGATCTTCTCATAGAGAAGGTCGCTATAGTCAGTTTACGACGCCCAGCTTTTGACCTTATGTTTTTGGTCACAAAAAGGTCATAAATGGAAAATTGTGACCATTCAGTGACCAATAGTGGTGGTCATAAGTTGACATATTTCTTGTAGTGCTGGGCCGCCCGTTTGGTGTCTCGGGAACCCTGCAGACATTGTTCGGGGTCATAGTGGAAACCTCGGCCGGACTCCCTGCGGATGGAACCTGAATAGGCAATAAACCTGGACTAGGGTCTTGTGTGGTTAGTCGGGTCGTTGTCTACACCCACGTCGGCTTTCGCTTGAAGTATGCTGAGCACATGTCGTGTGCAGATGCTAAGTGGTGGAAACATGTGTGAAGAAGTACACCCCTGAAGGGTTATAACATCATCTATTGGAATAGCCGCGTTCATGGTGAAGGACTACTTGGTTGCCTATACAGTTCATAGACAAGTGAAAGTGGATACTCTAAAATGCGCAAGATAAGCGTGAGTGCTATGGATGGCCTTCTCATAGGGACATGGGAGCGGATCCATAGTGGTGTATTGATATGGTGAATATGTGGACTCGTGTGCGCCACCTCAGAAGAGTTACTTGCAATCGTAGTCAAGGTTAGCTACTGAGTCAAAGCTGGCTTGCTGCAGTTAAACTCCACCACCCCTTTGTTGATACTGATGCATATGTAGCTAGTTCTGATGTAAGTCTTGTTGGGTACGTTTGTACTCACGTTTGCTTAATTTATGTTTTTGCAGAGAGACTTCAGTCTCACTAGGGTTGTGGCTGGATTTCATGCACGCTTGTTTGGTTGCTACCCTGTGAAAAAGAAAGCCCGCCTGGCCTGGGTTCCCTTGCACTTTAATTAGCCTGGCTGAACTCTAGACACTGCAAGTAGCCTGGCCCAGGTGACCGATTTCGAACGCCTGGTCGTTCCTAGTCGTGTGGCCACGAGGCTAACAGCAACATGGATGTATATTAGCATTAAATAATTGATGCATGTATTAATTGATGGGACATTGATGCTTTGCCTGGCCCAGGCATGAACCAAACGCTTCAGCACCACACAAGCCTGGCCAGGCAGAAATATTTTACATGTGACGTCCACACCAGGCAGTACCGGCCATCAAGGCATGAGGGTCAGGTCATGAACCAAACTGACCAATAAAGTTTGAGAGAGATTGAGGAGCCCCGATGAGGCTGAGTGGTGCGTTAGATAGCTGAGAGGGGGAAAGAGATATTCCATCCGCTCGATAATGCAGTGCATGTAAATTTTTTAGAAGTCAAACTTTGGAAACTTTGATTAGGTTTACGCAAATGTTATTTATATCTACAATACCAAAGATACATCATACAAAACTACATCTCATGGTGAATCTAATGGTATATGTTTGCCGTACTAGATGTAATTCTTTTTCTCCACGTACATGGTCAAACTTTGTGATGTTTTACTTCTCAATAAATCTATATGCTATGGACCGAGGAGAGTGCCTCAATCGAGACAGATCAAGTGCTTGTGAAGGAGAATGAGTAAGTGTGCAAAAAGAGTATGTGTGTGAAAGAGAAAGTGACAATAAAGATAAATTAGAGAGAGTGTGTGTTTTTTCGTTTCTTATGCGAACATATCACACATGCATCTCTGAGATGGAAAAGCGAGGCGAGGAGATACATGAAGATAGCTACTGTGTGATTGTTTGCAATGAAGAGAGACACCCCTGTAGCACATGTCCAATAGAGGTGTGGCCAACAAGGAACAAAGGTCGAGAGGGACACATGGATGGCATGGACGCATGGGGAGGGAGAGAGGGTGTGTTTTGAAGGAAATATGCCCTAGAGGCAATAATAAAGTTATTATTTATTTCCTTACATCATGATAAATGTTGATTATTCATGCTAGAATTGTATTAACCGGAAACATAATACATGTGTGAATACATAGACAAACAGAGTGTCACTAGTATGCCTCTACTTGACTAGCTCGTTAATCAAAGATGGTTATGTTTCCTGACCATGGACAAAAGAGTTGTCATTTGATTAACGGGATCACATCATTAGTTGAATGATCTGATTGACGTGACCCATTCCATTAGCTTAGCACCCGATCGTTTAGTATGTTGCTATTGCTTTCTTCATGACTTATACATGTTCCTATGACTATGAGATTATGTAACTCCCGTGTACCGGAGGAACACTTTGTGTGCTACCAAACGTCACAACGTAACTGGGTGATTATAAAGGTGCTCTACAGGTGTCTCCAAAGGTACATGTTGGGTTGACGTATTTCGAGATTAGGATTTGTCACTCCGATCGTCGGAGAGGTATCTCTGGGCCCTCTCGGTAATACACATCACATAAGCCTTGCAAGCATTACAACTAACATGTTTGTTGTGAGATGATGCATTACAGAACGAGTAAAGAGACTTGCCGGTAACGAGATTGAACTAGGTATTGGATACCGACGATCGAATCTCGTGCAAGTAACATACCGATGACAAAGGGAACAACGTATGTTGTTATGCGGTCTGACCGATAAAGATCTTCATAGAATATGTAGGAGCCAATATGGGCATCCAGGTCCAGCTATTGGTTATTGACCGGAGATTTGTCTCGGTCATGTCTACATTGTTCTCGAACCGTAGGGTCCGCACGCTTAAAGTTACGATGACAGTTATTATGAGTTTATGCATTTTGATGTACCGAAGTTAGTTCGGAGTCCTGGATGTGATCACGAACATGACGAGGAGTCTCGAAATGGTCGAGACATAAAGATTGATATATTGGATGACTATATTCGGACACCAGAAGTGTTCCGGAGGAGTTTCAGATAAAACCAGAGAACCGGGGGGTTACCGGAACCCCCCGGGGGGTTAATGGGCCTCATGGGCCTAAAGTGGAGAAGAGGAAGGAGCTGCCAGGGCAGGCCGTGCGCCCCCTCTCCCCCTAGTCCAAATTGGACAAGGAGGGAGGGGCGGCGCCCCCCCTTTCCTTCTCTCCCCCCTCTCTCCTACTTGGACAAGGAAAAGGGAGGGGAGTCCTACTCCCGGTAGGAGTAGGACTCCTCCTGCGCGCCTCCTCTAGGCTGGCCGCACCCCCCCTTAGATCCTTTATATACGGAGGCAGGGGGCACCCTAGGAGACACAAGTTGATCTTCGTGATCGTTCCTTAGCCGTGTGCGGTGCCCCCCTCCACCATATTCCACCTCGGTCATATCGTTGTAGTGCTTAGGCGAAGCCCTGCGTCGCTAGAACATCATCATCGTCACCACGCCATTGTGCTGACGGAACTCATCCCCGAAGCTTTGCTGGATCGGAGCCCGGGGAGCATCATCGAGTTGTACGTGTGCTAAGAACTCAGAGGTGCCGGAGTAACGGTGCTTGGATCGGTCGGATCGGGAAGACGTACGACTACTTCCTCTATGTTGTGTCAACGCTTCCATTGCGATCTACAAGGGTACGTAGATCATACTCTCCCCTCTCGTTGCTATGCATCACCATGATCTTGCGTGTGCGTCGGAATATTTTGAAATTTCTACGTTACCCAACAGTGGCATCCGAGCCTAGGTTTTATGGTTTGATGTTATTTACACGAGTAGAACACAAGTGAGTTGTGGGCGATATAAGTCATACTGCCTACCAGCATGTCATACTTTCGTTCGGCGGTATTGTTGGACGAAGCGGCCCGGACCAACATTACGCGTACGCTTACGCGAGACCGGTTCTCCCGACATGCTTTGCACAGAGGTGGCTTGCGGGTGACAGTTTCTCCAACTTTAGTTGAACCGAGTGTGGCTACGCCCGGTCCTTGCGAAGGTTAAAACAGCATCAACTTGACAAAATATCGTTGTGGTTTTGATGCGTTGGTGAGATTGGTTCTTGCTTAAGCCCGTAGCAGCCACGTAAAACTTGCAACAAACAAAGTAGAGGACGTCTAACTTGTTTTTGCAGGGCATGTTGTGATGTGATATGGTCAAGACATGATGCTAAATTTTATTGTATGAGATGATCATGTTTTGTAACCGAGTTATCGGCAACTGGCAGGAGCCATATGGTTGTCGCTTTATTGTATGCAATGCAATCACGCTGTAATGCTTTACTTTATCACTAAGCGGTAGCGATAGTCGTGGAAGCATAAGATTGGCGAGACGACAATGATGCTACGATGGAGATCAAGGTGTCGCGCCGGTGACAATGGTGATCATGACGGTGCCTCGGAGATGGAGATCACAGGCACAAGATGATGATGGCCATATCATATCACTTATATTGATTGCATGTGATGTTTATCTTTTATGCATCTTATCTTGCTTTGATTGACGGTAGCATTATAAGATGATCTCTCACTAAATTATCAAGATAAAAGTGTTCTCCCTGAGTATGCACCGTTGCCAAAGTTCGTTGTGCGCAGACACCACGTGATGATCGGGTGTGATAAGCTCTACGTCCATCTACAACGGGTGCAAGCCAGTTTTGCACACGCAGAATACTCAGGTTAAACTTGACGAGCCTAGCATATGCAGATATGGCCTCGGAACACGGAGACCGAAAGGTCGAGCGTGAATCATATAGTAGATATGATCAACATAATGATGTTCACCATAGAAGACTAATCCATTTCACGTGATGAACGGTTACGGTTTAGTTGATTTGGATCACGTGATCACCTAGAGGACTAGAGGGATGTCTATCTAAGTGGGAGTTCTTAAGTAATATGATTAAATTGAACTTTAATTTATCATGAACTTAGTCCTGGTAGTATTAGCATATCTATGTTGTAGATCAATAGCTCGCGTTGTTGCTTTCATATGTTTATTTTGATATGTTCCTAGAGAAAATTGCGTTGAAAGATGTTAGTAGCAATGATGCGGATTGGATCCATGATCTGAGGTTTATCCTCATTGCTGCACAGAAGAATTATGTCCTTGATGCACCACTAGGTGGCAGACCTATTGCAGGAGCAGATGCAGACGTTATGAATGTTTGGCTAGCTCAATATGATGACTACTTGATAGTTTAAGTGCACCATGCTTAACAGCTTAGAATTGGGACTTCAAAGACATTTTGAACATCATGGACCATATGAGATGTTCCAGGAGTTGAAGTTAATATTTCAAGCAAATACCCGAGTTGAGAGATATGAAGTCTCCAACAAGTTCTATAGCTAAAAGATGGAGGAGAATCGCTCAACTAGTGAGCATCTGCTCAGATTGTCTGGGTACTACAATCGCTTGAATCAAGTGGGAGTTAATCTTCTAGATAAGATAGTGATTGACAAAATTCTCTAGTCACCATCACCAAGTTAGTAGAACTTCGTGATGAACTATAATATGCAAGGAATAACGGAAACAACTCCCAAGCTCTTCGTGATGCTGAAATCAACGAAGGTAGAAATCAAGAAAAACATCAAGTGTTGATGGTTGACAAGATCACTAGTTTCAAGAAAAGGGCAGAGGGAAGAAGGGGAACTTCAAGAAGAACAGCAAGCAAGTTGCTGCTCAAGTGAAGAAGCCCAAGTCTGGTCCTAAGCCTGAGACTAAGTGCTTCTACTGCAAAGGGACTGGTCACTGGAAGCGGAACTACCCCAAGTGATTGGCGGATAAGAAGGATGGCAAAATGAACATAAGTATATTTGATATACATGTTATTGATGTGTACTTTACTAGTGTTTATAGCAAACCCTCAGTATTTGATATTAGTTCAGTTGCTAAGATTAGTAACTCGAAACGGGAGTTGCAGAATAAACAGAGACTAGTTAAGGGTGAAGTGACGATGTGTGTTGGAAATGGTTCCAAGATTGATATGATCATCATCGCACACTCCCTATAATTTTGGGATTAGTGTTGAACCTAAATAAGTGTTATTTGGTGTTTGCGTTGAGCATGAATATGATTTGATCATGTTTATTGTAATACGGTTATTCATTTAAGTAAGAGAATCAATTGTTGTTTTGTTTACATGAATAAAACCTTATATGGTTACACACCCAATGAAAATAGTTCGTTGGATCTCGATCGTAGTGATACACATAATCATATTATTGAAACCAAAAGATGCAAAGTTAATAATGATAGTGCAACTTATTTGTAGCACTGCCGTTTAGGTCATATTGGTGTAAAGCGCATGAAGAAACTCCATGTTGATGGGCTTGTGGAATCACTTGATTATGAATCAGTTGATGCTTGCGAACCATGCCTCATGGGCAAGATGACTAAAACTCTATTCTTCGGAACAATGGAGCGAGCAACAGATTTGTTGGAAATCATACATACTGATGTATGTGGTCCGATGAATATTGAGGCTTGCGACAGGTATCATTATTTTCTGATCTTCACAGATGATTTGAGCAGATATAAGTATATCTACTTGATGAAACATAAGTCTGAAACATTTGAAAAGTTCAAAGAATTTTAGAGTGAAGTGAAAAATCATCGTAACAAGAAAATAAAGTTTCTACGATCTGATCGTAGAGAAGAGTATTTGAGTTACGAGTTTGGCCTTCAGTTAAAAACAATGTGAAATAGTTTCACTACTCATGCCACCTGGAACACCACAATGTAATGGTGTGTCCGAACGTCATAACCGTACTTTATTAGATATGGTGCAATCTATGATGTCTCTTACCGATCTACCACTATCGTTTTGGGTTATGCATTAGAGACAGCTGCATTCACGTTAAATAGGGCACCATCTAAATCCGTTGAGACGACACCGTATGAACTATGGTTTGGCAAGAAACCTAAAGTTGTCATTTCTTAAAGTTTGAGGTTGCAATGCTTATGTGAAAAGGTTTCAACCTGATAAGCTCAAACCCAAATCGGAGAAGTGCGTCTTCATAGGATACCCAAAAGAAACTGTTGGGTACACCTTCTATCACAGATCCGAAGGCAAGACTTTTGTTGCTAAATTCGGAAACTTTCTGGAGAAGGAGTTTCTCTCGAAAGAAGTGAGTGGGAGGAAAGTAGAACTTGATGAGGTAACTGTACCTGTTCCCTTATTGGAAAGTAGTTCATCACAGAAATCTGTTCTTGTGACTACTACACCAATTAGTGAGGAAGCTAATGATGATGATCATGTAACTTCATGAGGAAGCTAATGATGATGATCATGTAACTTCATATCAAGTTACTACCGAATCTCGTAGGTAAACCAGAGTGAGATCCACACCAGAGTGGTACGGTAATCCTGTTCTGGAAGTCATGTTACTAGACCATGACAAACTTGCGAACTATGAGGAAGCGATGATGAGCCCAGATTCCGCGAAATTGTTTGAAGCCATGAAATCTGAGATATGATCCATGTATGAGAACAAAGTATGGACTTTGATGGATTTGCCCGATGATCGGCAAGCCATAGAAAATAAATGGATCTTCAAGAGGAAGAGAGACGCTGATAGTAGTGTTACTATCTATAAAGCTAGACTTGTCGAAAAAGGTTTTTGACAAAGTTCAAGGTGTTGACTACAATGAAATTTTCTCACTCGTAGCGATGCTTAAGTCTGTCCAAATCATGTTAGCAATTGCCGCATTTTATTAAATCTAGCAAATGGATAAACAAAACTACATTCCTTAATGGATTTAAAGAAGAGTTGTATATGATGCAACCAGAAGGTTTTGTCAATCCTAAAGATGCTAACAAAATATGCAAGCTCCAGCGATCCATCTATGGACTGGTGCAAGCATCTCGGAGTCGGGATATACGCTTTGATAAGTTGATCAAAGGATATAGTTTTATACAGACTTGCAGTGAAGCCTGTATTTACAAGAAAGTGAGTGGGAGCACTACAGCATTTCTGATAAGTATATGTGAATGACATATTGTTGATCGGAAATAATGTAGAATTATTCTGCAAAGCATAAAGGAGTGTTTGAAAGGAGTTTTTTCAAAGAAAGACCTCGAAGAAGCTGCTTACATATTGAGCATCAAGATCTATAGATATAGATCAAGACGCTTGATAAGTTTTTTCAATGAGTACATACCTTGACAAGATTTTGAAGTAGTTCAAAATGGAACAGTCAAAGAAAGAGTTCTTGTCTGTGTCATAAGGTGTGAAATTGAGTAAGACTCAAAGCCCAACCACGACAGAAGATAGAAAAAGAATGAAAGTCATTCCCTATGCCTCAGCCATAGGTTCTATAAAGTATGCCATGCTGTGTAGCAGATCTATTGTATACCCTACACTGATTGGCATGGGAGAACAATAGTGATCTAGGAGTAGATCACTGGACAGTGGTCAAAATTATCCTTAGTGGAATAAGGATATGTTTCTCGATCATGGAGGTGACAAAAAGGGCCGTCGTAAAGGGTTACGTCGATGCAAGTTTTGACACTGATCTGGATGACTCTAAGTCTCGATCTAGATACATATTGAAAGTGGAAGCAATTAGCTAGAGTAGCTCCGTGCAGAGCATTGTAGACATAGAAAATTGCAAAATACATAACGGATCTGAATGTGAAAGACCGTTGACTAAGATTCTCTCACAAGCAAAACATGATCACACCTTAGTACTCTTTGGGTGTTAATCACACAGCGATGTGAACTAGATTACCGAATCTAGTAAACCATTTGGGTGTTGGTCACATGGCGATGTGAACTATGGGTGTTAATCACATGATGATGTGAACTATCGATGTTAATAACATGGTGATGTGATCTAGATTATTGACTCTAGTGCAAGTGGGAGACTGAAGGAAATATGCCCTAGAGGCAATAATAAAGTTATTATTTATTTCCTTATATCATGATAAATGTTTATTATTCGTGCTAGAATTGTATTAACCGGAAACATAATACATGTGTGAATACATAGACAAACAGAGTGTCACTAGTATGCCTCTACTTGACTAGCTCGTTAATCAAAGATGGTTATGTTTCCTGACCATGGACAAAAGAGTTGTCATTTGATTAACGGGATCACATCATTAGTTGAATGATCTGATTGACATAACCCATTCCATTAGCTTAGCACCCGATCGTTTAGTATGTTGCTATTGCTTTCTTCATGACTTATACATGTTCCTATGACTATGAGATTATGTAACTCCCGTGTACCGGAGGAACACTTTGTGTGCTACCAAACGTCACAACGTAACTGGGTGATTATAAAGGTGCTCTACAGGTGTCTCCAAAGGTACATGTTGGGTTGACGTATTTCGAGATTAGGATTTGTCACTCCGATCGTCGGAGAGGTATCTCTGGGCCCTCTCGGTAATACACATCACATAAGCCTTGCAAGCATTACAACTAATATGTTAGTTGCGAGATGATGCATTACATAACGAGTAAAGAGACTTGCCGGTAACGAGATTGAACTAGGTATTGGATACCGACGATCGAATCTTAGGCAAGTAACATATCGATGACAAAGGGAACAACGTATGTTGTTATGCGGTCTGACCGATAAAGATCTTCATAGAATATGTAGGAGCCAATATGGGCATCCAGGTCCCGCTATTGGTTATTGACCGGAGATTTGTCTCGGTCATGTCTACATTGTTCTCGAACCGTAGGGTCCGCACGCTTAAAGTTACGATGACAGTTATTATGAGTTTATGCATTTTGATCTACCGAAGTTAGTTCAGAGTCCCGGATGTGATCACGGACATGACGAGGAGTCTCGAAATGGTCGAGACATAAAGATTGATATATTGGATGACTATATTCGGACACCCGAAGTGTTTCGGAGGAGTTTCGGATAAAACCGGAGAAACGGGGGGTTACCGGAACCCCCCGGGGGGTTAATGGGCCTCATGGGCCTAAAGTGGAGAAGAGGAAGGAGCTGCCAGGGCAGGCCGCGCGCCCCCTCTCCCCCTAGTCCGAATTGGACAAGGAGGGAGGGGCGGCGCCCCCCCCCCTTTCCTTCTCTCCCCCTCTCTCCTACTTGGACAAGGAAAAGGGAGGGGAGTCCTACTCCCGGTAGGAGTAGGACTCCTCCTGCGTGCCTCCTCTAGGCCGGCCGCACCCCCCCTTGGATCCTTTATATACGGAGGCAGGGGGGCACCCTAGGAGACACAAGTTGATCTTCGTGATCGTTACTTAGCCGTGTGCGGTGCCCCCCTCCACCATATTCCACCTCGGTCATATCGTTGTAGTGCTTAGGCGAAGCCCTGCGTCGGTAGAACATCATCATCGTCACCACGCCGTTGTGCTGACGGAACTCACCCCCGAAGCTTTGCTGGATCGGAGCCCGGGGAGCGTCATCGAGCTGTACGTGTGCTAAGAACTCGGAGGTGCCGGAGTAACGGTGCTTGGATCGATCGGATCGGGAAGACGTACGACTACTTCCTCTACGTTGTGTCAACGCTTCCGTTGCAATCTACAAGGGTACGTAGATCATACTCTCCCCTCTCGTTGATATGCATCACCATGATCTTGCGTGTGCGTAGGAAAATTTTGAAATTACTACGTTACCCAACATGTTTGTGATAGAGAGATTCCGTTGAGATCGTGAGGGGACTATATGGGTGCGAGATCGAGGGAGTGCGTGCGCGATAGAAAGATGCCCTGAGAGAAATCGAGATAAACCATGCACATGTTTGTGATGGAGACTAAGATTAGCTAGTCATATACATATAGGGGGGACTGCGTGTGCCTACAATTGAGTGAGAGACCATCATACTTGGCTAGCTGGGCATGAGATTGTGTGTGTGCATGCGTGAGATGGAGAGAGAACAAGGGGGAGAGATAGAGTTTTAGATGGGCCTATCGAGTGCGAGTGAGATATGCATGTGTATGTGTGACCCAGGTGGATGGAGAGTTTGAGAGAGGGGGGAAGAGCTCCGAGACGACATAGTGGTGCGTGAGAGAGTTATAGGAAAAGAGCCAAGGAATCTGTGTGCGTACGATGAGTGCACCCAAGATATCTAGCTTGGACTAGCTAGAGTATCATACATAGTGTGCGAGAGAGACCTATAGATGGTGTACATATGCATGCGAACTAGAAAGACCCCCCCCCCCACACACACACACAAAGAGAGAGAGAGAGAGATGGAGAGAAAGGGAGAGGGACGAACAAGGTTTTTGCGTCGGATGCGTGTGACAGAATTGAAGATTGTCGGCGAGAGAGAGAGAGAGAGAGAGAGAGAGAGAGAGAACAGGAGTTCGGGAGAGGGGGAGGTCGCGTTTTATGCATCAAAGACTGGTATAAACCATGTTTCGATATAAACTTGCATTCAAATATTTAAATTGGAGAACATGTTGTCTGCAATCCACACATGAACGGATATATGCCTATATCAAACAAGTTCATTAATTTGACTTTCAACATGTTCATGGAGTACTATAATACTGTACAACATGCTACTTGATTGAGGTGTTCAATTTTGGATTTAGTTCACTATTTTGACCTACTGAATGAGCTATTTCATTGAATCGAGATATTTCATTTTGGGTTTGATTCGCATTTTTGAGTGGGTCAACTATTTGACATATAGTAAATCGCTAGCAACGAGCATGTAAAAACACATTACTCCCGAGCATCATCTCTCCATCTAAAAAAGAAGTGGCAAGCTAATATTTCAAAATTTGATCCGAATCGACTTGGTAAGGTAGATGTGGATGCTCGTTCTCCCAAAATTTGAACGAACCATTAAACATCCTCTCTGCTCGGTGGAATTCGCCCAAGCAAATAAATGGGAGACGCGAAATTACCGTCCTATGTGGGACACGCATCAATTGGCCCACTGTACATCGAGGGTAGGTTCGTAACTTCATCCAAGCGTGCCTTCTCCTCGGCCGAAATGACATGTGCCAAATAATTCATAAACCATGGTCGGCAAAACACGCTCTCCTCGCCCGAAATAGCTCGCGCCCACTATTTGAAAACACGCTCTCCTTTCCCGAAATCGCTCGCGCGCACTATAGTTCAAAACACGCCCTCCTCGCCCGAAATCACTCCCGCCCAGAGAAGCAAAGTTACTCTACCATCCTCGACCCTCAGTACAAGGGTAGAATTGTAACTCCCCCTCACATTTCAGACAAATGCGTCCGTAAGAAATGGTTCAACTCCCCTCCTAATTTCCCCCGCCCGCCCCCATTCATACCTCGTGGGTGCCAAATCACCTTCTCCACGGGAAGCTCCCTTCTCCCGAGCCGTGAAACCTCAGCCCCATCTCCATGGCGCCCCCACCACAACAATTTCACAGCCGCCCTCCTCCCTAATGCCGGAGACGCTGTCCATTTGCCGTCGTGCACTGGGTCGTGTGCCTCTTACTCCGTGCTGCTGGTGCTGCCTCGACGATGGCCGCGTGAACCGTACCGAAGCCGATTCACCCCCGCCGTTGTTCACGGCGCCGGAGCGGCTCCAACTTCGGATCCGTTCAGAGTCCTGGCGCTGCTTTGGCGTAGCTGTCTACCGTCGCGACATCGCTCTTTCCCTGCCGCCGGTCGCCACCGCAACCGCGCCGGCCTCACCGACTCGGCAGCTGGACCTGCCTACTTCACCATGCCGCCAGATAGGTCGCACCCTCATCTCAAATCACTTTATTTAGGCGTCAGTTGTCTGAATTTTTATTCTGGGCCAATCGATTTGCAATGGGAAGCAGCACCCCTCGAGGCGGCGGAGCTCCTAGGCTGCCGGTTGGCTGGTGTCTAACGTAAGGGTGCGGGGCCGCAAAGTTCACCGTGGAAGCAGCGCTTAGATGTCTATCTTTTAGAGTTCCGTGGGTTGAAGGTACTGCCGCCGCCGGATCTGGATGACGGGGAGTCTTTGTCGATTGGCCCGGGGGCGGCGCAACCACGGCAGTGCAGTGGGGCGAGGAGCGGGGTTTTGGCCGGGGCCACGGACGGCGGAGGCAGGCTGCTCTGTCGTTGGTCGCTGGCTCTTCAGGGAAGATTCTGAATAGTGTCAGCCGGGAGGCACAAGACGGCCAACCATCCAGCGTAGATCGGACAGTACCAAAATAAAATAAAATCATGTGACCCCAATTTAGTCTTCGGTCAACAGACGTGTGACCACTCTCGTACCTTGCTGTTGATCTCTTAGTGTATTTCTTTAGATCAAAGAGATACGTCGTTCTTAACATTATGCGTTATCTGCATCTTCAGACACACCGTCTTCCGACTCACCGTAGCTGCTCCAACAAGGGAAGCATACACCAGAAGGGAGCTATAGTCCCCACTCAACAGTTCCCTGCATCGAATGCGCGTGCCCGACATGCACAACCACAACAACTGCAGGGCCATCGACGAGTCAGCACATGATGCTCACACCTATGGATGGCAGCCAGATAGGTTGTACCCTCATCTTACTTGTGTGCAACATTTATGGCTTTGTTGTTCATCTAAGCATGGGAAATAGATCATCACATTTCACTGTATATTCATGCTGATCTCTTACGGGTCTTGTTCAGGAGTCAATGATGTTCCATAGTTCAACTAAGATACTTGTTATTTGGGTAACATTGTTCCATAGTTATCATCCATCAGCCAATGCTATCCCACAGGCTGGTGATTCTAGTATTATACCACTTCTAGTATTTCCTATGTTGTTCTTTAATACTTTTGTGTGCCATCTAGTTAATCTCGAGTACAAATGATACATATTCTATAGCTTTCATCTGTGTTCTCCCTTTAGTTTATGATACATGTTGCTGCTAGTTAACCCCAGTCCTACTATTTATGTCGTCTCCTACAGGCACTCATTACATAAATCTAACTACTAGTTGTCTTCCATGCATGTCAGGTATAATTGCACACACTGATATATCGACAAGAACCTCATGGAGCAATGTAAAGGCCAATAAACTTGATGTCAATGATACCCAATATGATGGAACATGTAAAGGCAGTTCTTCAGAAGACTTGCAGAAATATGATGAATCCTCTTCACCCCACAAGGTCCTTGCTCTAACTTGGCCTATGATATGGGTACAACATGCATATAATGTCCTGGAGTGTATCTACTCTGTTGCAATGTCATGTGCTTAGCATGCTGATCATGCATGTAAATATGTCATGCCTTCCTATTTTTCAGTACCTATTCCATTCATGATAACATGTTTTCAAATTCAAGTACTATCATTCTACTCTATCGCAATGCCATCTGCTTAATTTGGACATCATGCTTCTGAATATCTTATGCATTGTTATTCATCAGTATGTACTTCATCTGTCTACCATACCATGTTTTTTTACATTGAAGTGTTGTTCTAGTGCTCTGTTGCAATGCCATCTTATTTTCCCAATCATACACGTGTATGTTGCCTTAGTTATTTTTGTACGTATTCCGCTAGCATACAGTTTTACATTCAACTAGTGTTTTTTTTGCTGTGTTGTCCTGTCATATCCCTAGCTCTTACACCATACTCCCTGAAGGAAATATGCCCTAGAGGCAATAATAATGTTATTATTTTATTTCCTTATATCATGATAAATGTTTATTATTCATGCTAGAATTGTATTATCTGGAAACATAATACTTGTGTGAATACATAGACAAACCAAACGTCACTAGTATGCCTCTACTTGACTAGCTCGTTAATCGAAGATGGTTATGTTTCCTAACCATACACATGTGTTGTCATTTGATTAATGTGATCACATCATTAGGAGAATGATGTGATTGACATGACCCATTCCATTAGCTTAGCACCCGATCGTTTAGTATGTTACTATTGCTTTCTTCATGACTTATACATGTTCCTATGACTATGAGATTATGCAACTCCCGTTTGCCGGAGGAACACTTTGTGTGCTACCAAACGTCACAACGTAACTGGGTGATTATAAAGGAGCTCTATAGGTGTCTCCAAAGGTACATGTTGGGTTGGCGTATTTCGAGATTAGGATTTGTCACTCCGATTGTCAGAGAGGTATCTCTGGGCCCTCTCGGTAATGCACATCACATAAGCCTTGCAAGCATTGCAACTAATGAGTTAGTTGCGAGATGATGTATTATGAAACGAGTAAAGAGACTTGCCGGTAACGAGATTGAACTAGATATTGAGATACCGGCGATCGAATCTCGGACAAGTAACATACCGATGACAAAGGGAACAACGTATGTTGTTATGCGGTCTGACCGATAAAGATCTTCATAGAATATGTGGGAGCCAATATGAGCATCCTGGTTCCGCTATTGGTTATTGACCAGAGACGTGTCTCGGTCATGTCTACATTGTTCTCGAACCCGTAGGGTCCGCACGCTTAAGGTTTCGATGACAGATATATTATGAGTTTATGAGTTTTGATGTACCGAAGGAGTTCGGAGTCCCGGATGAGATCGGGGACATGACGAGGAGTCTCGAAATGGTCGAGACGTAAAGATCGATATATTGGACGACTATATTCGGACATCGGAAAGGTTCCGAGTGATTCGGGTATTTTCGGAGGTACCGGGGAGTTACGGGAATACGAGGAAGAAGCAATGGGCCTTAATGGGCCTTAGTGGAAAGGACCAGGAGGTGGCGCGCGCCCCTCCCAAGCCCAGTCCGAATTGGACAAGGGGTTTGGGGCGCGGCCCCTCTCTCCCTTCCTTCCCCTCTTCCCCCCTTTCCCTCCATCTCCTAGTTGGACTAGGAAAGGAGGAAACCTACTCCAACTAGGAGTAGGAATCCTACTCCCTGGCGCGCCCCTCCTAGGGCCGACCTCCTTCCCCTTGCTCCTTTATATACGGGGGCAGGGGGCACCTCTAGACACACAAGTTGATCTTCTTGATCGTTCTCTTAGCCGTGTGCGGTGCCCCCCTCCACCATAATCCTCGATAATATTGTAGCGGTGCTTAGGCGAAGCCCTGCGATGGTAGAACATCAAGATCGTCACCACGCCGTCGTGCTGACGAAACTCTTCCCCGACACTTTGCTGGATCGGAGTCCGGGGATCGTCATCGAGCTGAACGTGTACTAGAACTCGGAGGTGCCATAGTTTCGGTGCTTGATCGGTCGGGCCGTGAAGACGTACGACTACATCAACCGCGTTGTCATAACGCTTCCGCTGTCGGTCTACGAGGGTACGTAGATAACACTCTCCCCTCTCGTTGCTATGCATCACCATGATCTTGCGTGTGCGTAGGATTTTTTTTTTTGAAATTACTACGTTCCCCAACAGTGGCATCCGAGCCTAGGTTTTATGCGTTGATGTTGTGGACGAGTAGAGCACAAGTGAGTTGTGGGCGATATAAGTCATACTGCTTACAAGCATGTCATACTTTGGTTCGGCGGTATTGTTGGATGAAGCGGCCCGGACCGACATTACGCGTACGCTTACGCGAGACTGGTTCTACCGACGTGCTTTACACACAGGTGGCTGGTGGGTGTCAGTTTCTCCAACTTTAGTTGAACCGAGTGTGGCTACGCCTGGTCCTTGTGAAGGTTAAAACAGCACCAACTTGACAAACTATCATTGTGGTTTTGATGCGTAGGTAAGATTGGTTCTTGCTAAGCCCGTAGCAGCCACGTAAAACTTGCAACAACAAAGTAGAGGACGTCTAACTTGTTTTTGCAGGGCATGTTGTGATGTGATATGGTCAAGACGTGATGAGATATAAGTTGTTGTATGAGATGATCATGTTTTGTTGAAGTTATCGGCAACTGGCAAAAGCCTTATGGTTATCTCTCTATTGCATAAGATGCAAGCGCCAAATAATTGCTTTACTTTATCGCTATGCGATAGCAATAGTTGCAAGAGCAATTGTTGGTGAGACAACCATGTGACGACACATTGATATAGATCAAGATGATGGAGATCATGGTGTCATGCCGGTGACGGTAGAGATCATGACAGTACTTTGGAGATGGAGATCAAAGGCGCAAGATGATGATGGCCATATCATGTCACATATTTTGATTGCATATGATGTTTATCTTTTTATACATCTTATTTTGCTTAGTTTGATGGTAGCATTTTAAGATGATCTCTCACTAATTATCAAGAAGTGTTCTCCCTGAGTATGCACCGTTGCGAAAGTTCTTCGTGCTGAGACACCACGTGATGATCGGGTGTGATAGGCTCTACGTTCAAATACAACGGGTGCAAAACAGTTGCACACGCGGAATACTCAGGTTATACTTGACGAGCCAAGCATATACAGATATGGCCTCGGAACATGGAGACCTAAAGGTCGAGCGTGAATCATATAGTAGATATGATCAACATAGTGATGTTCACCAATGAAATTGCTCCATCTCACGTGATGATCGGACATGGTTTAGTTGATTTGCATCACGTGATCACTTAGAGGATTAGAGGGATGTCTATCTAAGTGGGAGTTCTTAAGTAATATGATTAATTGAACTTAAATTTATCATGAACTTAGTCCTGGTAGTATTTTGCAAATTATGTTGTAGATCAATAGCTCGCGTTGTTGCTTCCCTGTGTTTATTTTGATATGTTCCTAGAGAAAATTGTGTTGAAAAATGTTAGTAGCAATGATGCGGATTGGATCCGTGATCTGAGGTTTATTCTCATTGCTGCATAGAAGAATTATGTCCTTGATGCACCGCTAGGTGACAGACCTATTGTAGGAGCAGATGCAGACGTTATGAACGTTTGGCTAGCTCAATATGATGACTACTTGATAGTTTAGTGCACCATGCTTAACGGCTTAGAATCGGGACTTCAATGACGTTTTGAACGTCATGGAACATATGAGATGTTCCAGGAGTTGAAGTTAATATTTCAAGCAAATACCCGAGTTGAGAGATATGAAGTCTCCAACAAGTTCTATAGCTAAAAGATGGAGGAGAATTGCTCAACTAGTGAGCATGTGCTCAGATTGTCTGGGTACTACAATTACTTGAATCAAGTGGGAGTTAATCTTCCAGATAAAATAGTGATTGACAGAATTCTCTAGTCACCATCACCAAGTTAGTAGAACTTCGTGATGAACTATGATATGCAAGGGATAACGGAAACGATTCCCAAGCTCTTCGTAATGCTGAAATTGACGAAGGTAGAAATCGAGAAAAACATCAAGTGTTGATGGTAGACAAGACCACTAGTTTCAAGAAAAGGGCAGAGGGAAGAAGGGGAACTTCAAGAAGAACAGTAAGCAAGTTGTTGCTCAAGTGAAGAAGCCCAAGTCTGGTCCTAAGCCTAAGACTAAGTGCTTCTACTGCAAAGGGACTGGTCACTGGAAGCGGAACTACCCCAAGTGATTGGCGGATAAGAAGGATGGCAAAGTGAACATAAGTATATTTGATATACATGTTATTGATGTGTACTTTACTAGTGTTTATAGCAACCCCTCAGTATTTGATACTAGTTCAGTTGCTAAGATTAGTAACTCGAAACGGGAGTTGCAGAATAAACAGAGACTAGTTAAGGGTGAAGTGACGATGTGAGTTGGAAGTGGTTCCAAGATTGATATGATCATCATCGCACACTCCCTATAATTTCGGGATTAATGTTGAACCTAAATAAGTGTTATTTGGTGTTTGCGTTGAGCATGAATATGATTTGATCATGTTTATTGTAATACGGTTATTCATTTAAGTAAGAGAATAAATTGTTGTTCTGTTTACATGAATAAAACCTTATATGGTTACACACCCAATGAAAATAGTTCTTTGGATCTCGATCGTAGTGATACACATAATCATAATATTGAAACCAAAAGATGCAAAGTTAATAATGATAGTGCAACTTATTTGTGGCACTGCCGTTTAGGTCATATTGGTGTAAAGCGCATGAAGAAACTCCATGCTGATGGGATTTTGGAATCACTTGATTATGAATCAGTTGATGCTTGCGAACCATGCCTCATGGGCAAGATGACTAAGACTCTGTTCTTCGGAACAATGGAGCGAGCAACAGATTTGTTGGAAATCATACATAATGATGTATGTTGTCCGATGAATATTCAGGCTCGCGACAGGTATCATTATTTTCTGATCTTCACATATGATTTGAGCAGATATGAGTATATCTACTTGATGAAACATAAGTCTGAAACATTTGAAAAGTTCAAAGAATTTCAGAGTGAAGTGAAAAATCATTGTAACAAGAAAATAAAGTTTCTACGATCTGATCGTAGAGAAGAGTATTTGATTTACGAGTTTGGTCTTCAGTTAAAACAGTGTGAAATAGTTTCACTACTCACGCCACCTGGAACACCACAGTGTAATGGTGTGTCCGAACGTCGTGATCGTACTTTACTTGATATGGTGCGATATATAATGTCTCTTACCGATCTAACACTATCGTTTTGGGGTTATGCATTAGAGACAGCTACATTCACGTTAAATAGGGCACCATCTAAATCCGTTTGAGATGACACCATATGAACTATAGTTTAGCAAGAAACCTAAGCTGTCGTTTCTTAAAGTTTGAGGTTGCAATGCTTATGTGAAAAAGTTTCAACTTGATAAGCTCAAACCTAAATCGGAGAAGTGCGTCTTCATAGGATATCCAAAGGAAACTATTGGATACACCTTCTATCACAGATCCGAAGGCAAGACTTTTGTTGCTAAATTCGGAAACTTTCTAGAGAAGGAGTTTCTCTCGAAAGAAGTGAGTGAGAGGAAAGTAGAACTTGATGAGGTAATTGTACCTGCTCCCTTATTGGAAAGTAGTTCATCACAGAAATCTGTTCCTGTGACTACTACACTGATTAGTGAGGAAGCTAATGATGATAATCATGTAACTTCAGATCAAGTTACTACCGAACCTCGTAGGTAAACCAGAGTGAGATCCGCACCAGAGTGGTACGGTAATCCTGTTCTGGAAGTCATGTTACTAGACCATGACGAACTTGCGAACTATGAGGAAGCGATGATGAGCCCAGATTCGGCGAAATGGTTTGAGGCCATGAAATTTGAGGCCCAACTCATTTATGGTCTGTTAACAGGCCGAAAGGCACACAGAGCCGGGAATTGGCCCAACACTTAAATGGGTCACTAAAAGGCCAAAACTCAGGTCCGACTACAATGGGCCCAACTGATTTATGGGCCATCAACAGGCTGAAAGTGACACCGCGCCAGAAATTGGCCTAACACTTAAATGGGAAGCTAAATGGCCGAAACTCAGGTCCGACTACAAATGGCCCATCAGATTTATGGGCCGTCAATAGGCTGAAAGACACACCGGGCCGAAAATTAGCCCAACATTTAAATGGGTCACTAAAAAGCCGAAAGATGTACATCCTAAAAATTGGCCCATCCATTAAATGGGCCGTTAACAGGCCGAAGTCTCATCGGGCCGATACTGAGCCCAAATATATAGCGGGCTATTAACGGGCTCGGACTGACGATGGGCTGCAATGGTGTCAAATCTTTAACGGGCCGAATTGGCACATCTCGTATGGGCCATGGGCTTAAATGAACCTGACACAAGTAGGCCTTATATGGGCCGGCCTGCTAATTTTTACTAGGCCGACCTTTTTCACCGGAATGGGCCACTGTTGGGTCGTGCCATGTGTCGACCTATCATAGGCGCCTCCTGTCCAATGAGTGGATGACATCTATCCCAACGATGAGCCGACACGTGTTTCCTCTAGCCAATGATGATTCTACACGTGGAAAATCCCCATTGGTCGGTGCTGTTAACGGGTTATCGGATCCAAAACCCAACCCGATAGCTTAACGGTGTTCCGTTACGGTGGATGCCACGTGTCGGTCACCCTTGACGAAAGCATTTTTGTTTCGCGTGATTTATCGTCATGGAAGTGGACACTTCTGTGATGATAATTTTGGTAATGTCATGGAACACTTCTACGACAGCACAGGTATGACTATCTTGATTCTGTCATAAATTTGTCATGGATGTACATGCATGACAAAAAACGCGACCTACTATGACAAACACGTATCATCACGGAAGTGTATTTTTTTTGTAGTGTTGTGCGCTCAAGGGTGGCTTGCTCCGCTGGCATCGGGCAAGTTGCCCCGGCAAGGATCTTGCCAAGAGAGTCCACCTCGCCCTCTTGCTCCCCCGCACTTCTGGTCTTGGCGTTGCCTTGGTTGTCTTGTACTTCGGCTTCTCTCCGGCTTCCCTCCTCTGCCCTACTAAGTGTGGTCGTGGCGCGCGGCTCTGACTACCGGTGCACAAGTAAAGCGGTCAAAATAAGAGCCCCTATATTTGTACACCGACATCATTGTTCATTCCCCGGTTTCTGTGTTGTTGCAACCGGAATACCGACAAGTGAACCGTGATGTGTGAAACCAATACTCCTAGCAACCCAGTTGCTTGGGAGTTAATGGAAGATAATTTCACTCTTAGCGTGTTGGTTATTGAATCACCATTCTAAGATTGATCATGATACTTAGTCCACTTTCCTGTTGCACTCCTCGATTGATGAGTTAGGATTTTGTCAAATCCTCGCTCATTTGATCATATCGTCTCGCCCTGAAAAGCAAGATTGTTCTCGATCTTAATAACATGTCGGTGGTTCGTGATTTTCCAAATATGTTCTCGGAAGTATCACCAGGTTGTCCCCTAGCCGATATGTTGAGTTCATGATCAAGTTGGGTTTCCAATCAACCACTCTTTCTCCAAGAATCTGTGTTGGATACCCCTGAGCTAGTTGGTTAAGCCAAACAACAACTTGGAGAGTTGGAAGATAAAAGCTTGTCTGACTTAGTTCATTGTAAGGGATATCTTTGTGTGTGTGTGTGTGTGTGTGTGTTGAAGAAAGATAATATCTTCATCAATTGGTCCTCGTATCAGTTGTTGGATCTATTATCTTGTCAGAACTTTGGTTTGAGTGTGGGTTATCGTTAAATCAAATCAGAACCAACAATGTTCATAATGTTGTCTTATTCGTGGTTGTTCCCTCGAGCATGCACCATTATATCTTTTGGTCTGACCAATGCTATCGCTTTGTTCACATAGTTGTGGAATTCCATCTTCATGGAAATCTGGATGACCAGTTGTTGAGCCCATCGGCAATTTTTTCATCTTGTCCATGATTCATGCTGGACAATAAGCTAGTGTTGGAAACTTTGAAAGCATTTCTTCATGCTAGCTCATGAAGCATATGTTTGGTGTAAGAAGTGACTTTCTCCAAGTTCACATGCATTAGGTGCAAGTTGCCGCCATGAATTTGAGAAAGGTTTGTTTTGCTTACTCTGGAATCATCCCAAGTCAATCGTGTACGTGCGAAGTATTCTATGGTCTGATAGACTGATCATCTCCATTCCATATGTATTCCCTAGCACACAAAGCCACTGGTTGATTTTTTTAAGGATAAGAAGTTCAAATGCTGTTCCTGAAGGGCCTAGACGGACATGCACAAGACTTCAATATTCTCGATGATGGTTCCCACCTGAACTCAGTAGTATTTTGTTGTAATACTACGATGTGGTCATGCCTGTCTTGTGTGTTCACATGTATGTAGCAGAACCCTCTCATGTTTTGGAGCTTGTTGTCGTAGTTCATCTCCCGAGAATCTCGCAACGTCATCTCATCGATTTGTGTTGCAAACTTTCCTTTCAGACATGCTGAGTCTGAAGCGTCCTGTCAACAATCAGATCTGAATCTCAGGCAGATATGATGGTTGGAACATTCCTAGCTTGCACCTGCCATTGTGCAATTTTACCATGGGCTGCCCTTCTCAGTAATTGCTATTCAGGATCATCCTCAAAAGTGGGCTTACCCTGGGCCCTATCCTTTCTCGATGATAAGAAGAAATCATCCATCACGTTGTCTTCAACAAGGTAGTCCACATCAACCATTCTAGCTCAAGTATGCCGTTCTCTCAAACTCCGTCAAATGATCATTCGTAAATTGCCTTAGGCTGGTATGAAGAGTTCGAATGATCTTCGTATCAAAAGTAATTCTTTTTGCCACTTAAGGAAATAGTTCTACGAGTCACCTTCCCTAAGGTGCCCGTTATGGAATTAGAAACCATGCACCATCTTACCCAAGCGTGGAACTGTTGCCTACCAAATTGAATCTCCGTCATATGACTCTTCCATCCCTCTTGATGTGTGTTCTGTGTGTCATCTTGAGTTGCTCGATCTTTGAGAAGATCAATTCCTCTAGAGTTTTCCCCATTCCTCTCGTTGTCATGTTGGATGGAGTTCTCAGAGCAAGACATCGAGATAAATATGATGATTGAATCAACGTTCTTATGAAGTGCAACCTGGATCGTGAAGATTGTGCTAGCTTTGTGTCCCCTCTGTTTTCTTACGTCATGTCTTGAATCTCGGGACGAGATTCTTGTTTGGGGTGAGTTGTCACAACCCTAAAATTGCTTGTAATTAGTTGTACTAGTCGTCAACCCGTGCTTTCGCACGATCTAGTGATTTTGGAAACACGAATGTGAAAATAATTTAAGATATTTTTATGTTGAATATAGTAGGAGTTTGAAATATATAAGAACTTGGAATGCAACTTTGAATATCTCCCAACTAATCACCATACACAATAGAAATTTGAATAACACTATGAGACAATAAAACTGGAAAGTAGAAATAAAATATGGATTTTCAAGAAACGCAGAGAAGGAACCACATGCCAAATATTTAAGAATGAGTATCAGATATTACAGATGAGGAATGTAGTTATTTCTCTTTAGCATGAATTACATGGATCAGGAAAATCATTGGGCTACTGCATCTTTATTAGGATTAATTAGGCCCAAAAATTATTAAAATATAAAAATTAGTACAAAAATTCCCTTTTTCCAGAGAAACGTGCACACTTTCATCGGTCTAATACAGAATGAAAGAACATGAATGAAATGTCTCTAGAGGGTAACTCCATCTCAATCCTTTTCCAACAAAAATGTAGTTTCTTAAGTTATGTTATAAATAAGTACGCACGATAGATCAATCTCACTCCGCTGGATCTGCACATCACAAAATAACTTGCTACACCTGAAAAGAATATCCTTGCAATATTCATGCTGTTCAAACCGGCCTTAGTAGCAAACTATTAGCAAATTACAGAAATTCACAGTAGAAAAACTGATGCGGGAATCATATGCTGCCATAACCTGATATCTTCTCTTGCTTGCTTAGTTCTGATATGAGGACATCATTTCAATGTAGTATATTTGCATTATTGAAATACATGTACAAACTTAGATTAAAAAAAGGTAACATATGAGATATACTGATGTGCAAACAACAATGACAATCATGCTATCCAGTCTCCAGCAATCTATCTATCTCGAACATCAGTAATACCTAAAGGGGAAATGCTTGAAATTATCATGGTCTTCCAATCTTGAGTAGCGAATATAAGCATCCATAATCTGATTTTTTTGGTAAGTTATTATCTGTGGTCTACGACTAACAGATGGTAAAAAACAATTATCTTGCAAACTGTTAACTGTTGAACTTTTGTTAATATCAGAGTTGAGTGTACTAAATCATATCAGCCCATTTCTCACACAAAGTGGCACACCGTGCAGGCCACAAAAATTGCACGGGTAGAGCCAAGTAGCTAAAAGGAAAAGGAGCAGATGCGTGGTACTTCAGATGGTTTTCACCCCAACTTCCTCTTCTACTGTTTGATCAGATTTGACTATTTCATTGCCTAGATGCCTCACTGCCGGCCATGCTTTCTACATCCATACCTTTTTCTCCTTGAGACGGAGGCAGATGCTTATGGACGGCCAATTGATGGTGGTCACCAAGATCAAAACGGTCAAAAATGACTATGTTTATACCTTGAGAAGGAGAAACACCCTTACGATCTCATTGGAAAGATGCGAGCACCTACCATAAAACACCAAAGGACTACGTTTATAGCTGAGAAGGAGCCAAGTACAGAGCTCAGACAGACCTGCAGTTTATGGCTGCATGAGATACATGTTAGAGACGTGGCAAACTTCATTGGGCATGGAACATAATCCATACAACAGGAGGTCATGGTTGTCCATCAGCCGGGGAAGCGTTGCAATTGATGGCTACATTATGTACGTGTTGGAGAAGAAGCAAACTAAACTGACCGTGGCACACAATCCAGACAGCAGGGACATATCATGGCTGTCCAACGGCCGCCAGCTTGCCGCTAGATCGAGAGAAGGTTATTCTTTTTCCTTTTCTTTTTTGTCTCTTTTAGAGAATAATAGCAGCACATCAAGGAGTCAGTATAGATGGACACCAATATTCAGAACACCATATAACAGGGTCTGTTGAAACCTGCATCATGCATAACGAAGCACAAATCTTAGGAGTGCACTATTTGGTTGAAACTTGTATATAACAATGCAAGCTTTTTAGTCTGAACCGAGACAACACAACAGAAATCAAAATAAATGGTACATGCCTGCTAGTTTGTCTGCTCTTTTGATTCGATGTGGCGACCTAATCAGAGTAAGCTTTTAGATTATTTTAATTTCACCTAATGACCTGCACCTTATGAAATTGTGAGAGAATGGAAACCTCCTAAATTTATCTCCTGGATTGTGACGCAAGTCTTAAATAATATACCAGCAAAATATATGTTATATCGAATAAGTACATTTTTTATTTTATTTTTTGTTCTAAGAAAATTCAAGTTATCCATGAGACATTAGAGGAACTAAAAGAACAAAATAAATGGAGAGTGGACATATAGGCGAAAGGTATAAGCAAAACACAGAATACAATGATACATATATTACATGGAAAACATTACTCTCAGCTTCTAAAAGGAGCTTATAGTGAATATACTAATATTTTGTATAAAAGTTCCAACTATTTAAGCATATATAGAAACATCTCTTAAGAAAAATCCAGGGTCTTGAAAATATAATTTTCCTGCAATGATTGGGATAACAGCAGCATTACAGGAAAGAAGGCCAAGCATAAATATTTAATAAGCAATAGTAGGGGCAAAGATGTTAGCTTCTCTGTTATTTGTACAAAAATGATGTGGCCTAGAACAGAGAATAGCAGCAACTTCTGAAGGTCTATGAGATCACTAACCTCCTATGCACATATAATCTAGTTTGCAACTGACATATGATTACCTGAAAATATATGTGAACTTAAGCCCAGAGTTATCCTGAATCATAGACCATACAGAATGGTTTCACACACACCTTTAGACTTTAAGCTTTTAGCTTGGAGTAGAAACTCTATACAATCTACAATGTATAAGACAGGCTGAAACTAAACTTTGAAACCTTACCCATATAGATCTCTAAGAAAAATAAAGACTCTTGTTAGGATAATCCTCCTACTACAACAGTTTCTTTACTTCAAAGCACTGTAAAACAGCATCAATCTACAATGTAAGACAGGCCGGAACTTGATCTGAACAGCATCAACCTAAGCACCAACCACTGATTTCGTCTGTAGGGACGAAAGCAACAGTAACAGTTTGCACTTGCTGCATAATACAGAGAAATTAGAAGACATGTAGATGAAAAATCTTTTAAAGTGTGTTGAGAAGGGGAACAGCTTGCCGTTCAGCTTTACCATGGGGCTAAGGTGCCGTCTTCTTGACCTCTTGAACACATATACATTCCATGTCTGCAAATAACAATATACAAAAACTGCAGACAAATGAGACAACATTTATGATGCACGTGACCTACTGGATAATTAGGGAAGCAGAAAATTGAAAGTACAGATCCATGCACAAACCTCTAGTTTGGTATAAGAAGCAGATATAAGTAGACTCAAGAAGAAAGGCTCCAAAACGACTCATCCAGTTTCCAACAAAAAATCAAGAGGTGCATGAGTTATTTGTGCAGAAGTATGACCACATATTTGATGAATTGAATCGCCTAACTGGATTGTATGGCACCTATAAATCTTATCCATCCTAGTAATACGCTTCTAGATAATTCGGAAACTAAACTCACATCATCAAATACTCGAAACGGCACCCTAAGACTGTACTTGTTCTTCGAGACCAAGTCTCACAACATAAACATCCCTGAAACCAAAAACCTACTGCATCCTTGCTAGCCTCATAATTACCTGCAATCAGTCTACCATAGTTCTCGGAATCTGCAGCTTCCTAACAATGGCATGTGGCCGATCTGATTCAGGTAGCACCTCCTTCTCCGCTACATTGTTTATCATGGGTTGAGGTTTGGTTGGGCCATGGCATCAGAGGAGATTGATAGGATCTTCTCCTCAGCCAAGATGAATGGCAGGTCTGCAGCGTGGTAGGGGCAATTGAGATTTCTGCATGACGATGTAGAGCCGTAGAGGACCGCAATAGGCTCATTGAATCGTTTTACTTGAAGACTGCAGATTGGGAGGAGGAGGACGACCTGTAAGAGGAACGCTAGGGATTTGTCGATGATGCCTCGAAGGAGGAAGAGGTCTGCCGTCTGCGAGATGCGAGAGGAGTTTTTTTTTTTACATTATATACAGGGTGCATGACGTGGGACAGTAGGCCAGGACTCCTCTGGTGTCTCATGGACGGCTGTAAATAGTTAATACGGAGATCGGATGGTTAATATGCTTAGTTTTTGAGGATTAACACGGTGGCTTGATTGGTGCCTACAATTAGTATATATATACTAGTCGTCAACCCATGCAGTTGCACGGGCTAGCAGTATTCAGTAAGAAAAATGAGTAGATTTCTCTTCGTATTATTTCTGTGACATGAGAATACGTGGCAATTCGACAAATTGAAAAAAATAGGAAATTGTCGTATTATTACTTTTGTAATCCAACAAATTTGATGAATATCGTGGATTCCTTAAATGACCCTACATCCATGTACTGAAAATTTCCATGCATTGATGTCATCGTACTATACTTGCATTGGAATTTTATTTAACCTGAAATATAGAAGAAGACACAAATATATTAAGAATTAAGATCATCAGGATAACATGTACTAAAAAAGGAAAAATCATTTAGAAAGTCAAAGAATTAATACAACATCCACTTCAGACTTCCCTCACATGCATATTAACTGAAGCTAATGAGATAACAAACTTTTTTAATACAAGGAAATCACTAAACTAATGTACAGGAATTGTTTCACTTTATATGCATGTGCTATCTTATTTCTAATCATATTCTAAGCCTAATGCAGTTGTTGACTTGCCTTTTCCCAATACTTCCCACACAAACCATTAAAGTTACAAAACAACGTTGTAGATTACATGTACTCATGGATCACACTTTTATGCCTCCTTGCTTTGCTTTTCGAAATTAAATTAAGGAAAAGAGCTTGCAAAACCTAATTGCAGGACAACACAGCAAAATCTATGATGAAATAACCCAACATACAGGCTTTTAGATGACATTATCAAGAAAAATATGTTTGTGATTTTCTAGGTGTTAAAAGCACAAAAGGCTAATTTGTTTATATAGGTTGTAAAGGTGTTACCAAATGCACAAACAGAATATATAATCTGTAGTATGGAAGTAAAATGCACATATATGCACCGAGCGTACATATCATTACATTTCAATCCATATTGTATAACTCTATGTTTGCACTAAAAAAGGGAAAGGTGTCAAAAAATTGTAACCTTAGAGGTCATACCATCACAGATAAATTAAATGATACACATTTTCAGTCTATTGTTACATAACTTTATCCATGAAACTATACTCTCGTATATGAAGCTAAAAAGTATATAATCTTGGAAAAACATTCACTAATTACATTTCACTTGAAATACTCAAACAACCTCCAATTGTATACGTGAACTTCAGTTAGCTATGTGTAGTAGATTACAATTTTTTACTTATATAAGTGTAGAACCATCCGAATAATTTTGTCGCAAATATATCTATAAATAAATAAAATAGAGAAAAACTTGAACCATAAGAAGAAGAAAAATGTGGTACTACGCACTGATTTTGTGCAGAGGCATCAGAAAGAAAATCTAGATCATGTAGCGTCTGATACTAAAGTAGCTAAACATAGCACCTTATGTTTTCGGTCCCTGAAAAGGGAATAACTTTACCAGCCTAGAAACCGAACTATATGTGACGCTAAATTTATTTTTGACTATACAACTAAGTGCTATGTTGGCCCACATTCTCTAGATCCTTTATCTCCTACCTAAACTTTTTCTCATCCCATAAGTTAGACCCTAATATTAATTACGAAATTCATATTTTCTCAAAGCTTATAATTAAGATATGGGAAAGACATACATGTTTCTAGGGCAACCATACCAATTGCCTATGAGTGTAGAGGACATACCTGAAACCAATCAAAGTAAAGAAGTAATGCCAAAATGATTAATTGCCTCAGCAATAGTACACGATATGCCATCACCATCTGGTTACCTTAGTCTGCATCTGAAATTTCCCATTGTACTTCCACAATAAATAAAAGTATACGCAATGGGATGAATGCTACTCAAGAATTGACTTGAAACAGAAGATGAACTGCTCATAAAAATATCCAATTCCAAAAGGCCCCATGATGATCTCTGTGTGCAGTGCAACCAAATGCTCGAATCAGCAGTGCACCTGTATGCATGTGCCGTTTTGCAATGGAACTTTGGCACCTGAGCTGCCCCGAGCACTCCAGTCTGACGCCCAGGATTTCATTCTTCATAGGTACCATCCTGGTGGAGCCATTTTGGCTTCTGGTCTGTAATAGCGCAATACACAACTTGGCATATATGGAATGAATGCAAAGGATATTCTCCAATCAAGGCCTTATCTGCTCCAGGTTGCTCAATGAAGAAAAGATCTGGTTGTGCAATCGGTCGAGTTATATCCCTTGTGCAGTCATGCTCTTCCTTGCGACTGGTCTATTTTTTTCTGACACACAGAAAGAATGTGAATGTCCAAAAAAACCTTTGAAATCTTGAAGCAAATACAAACTAAAACATCTTCTGAACTGTTTTTCTCATTTGTCTAACGAAACATGCAGCCACCACATTTTAATAGTACAGACGTATATAGCAATACGTACCATATTCTTGCCATCTCTCACACTTGATCAACATATCGTGTTACATCTCACATCGTCTCCACCTCAAACAATTCATCACTACTAATCAGTGCAACCTCATGGAATTCAACACTCGTGCATAAAATCAACCTCCAGCAGAATCTATCCTGCATCCATGATAGAACAAAAAAAAATCAATTTTTGACAATTTCGTCAAGAAACGAATAGAAAATAGCAAATGTGAAAACACGACACCATGAGGTCAACTCCTACAGAGATGCAGGAAAAAATTAACTCTTATATAGAGAAAAAACAGTACAACGTCAGGCTATTCAAATTGAATAGGATTCAGCAAACACTGGTTAATGAAATCCAGAGCGATGAGAATTAAAAAATAAGGATTTCGTTGCTGCAGACAAACCAGTTGAGTAATAATCTCAAAATTAATCAGATAGCTAGCAGATATTGGAGAGAATATAAGAACGCAGACAGTACGTCTCCCTTTGGAAGAAAGATAGGAAAACGGCGCTGTCCGCGGCAAGAGCACCTGTGCGGCTCCTCCATGGGAATAGGAAGAACGCTAGTGCTCCATGCTTGATCGCACATCATGAATCACCTTTGATGGAATTGATCTTAGAATATTAGGAAATAGCATGAATTGAATCTTGCCTTGCCATGTAGATTGTGCGGTCTGAATCCCCACTGATGCAATCATCAAAGTATATTCATCAACAGAAGAAAGAATCCGCCACTTCTTGGTCAAGGGACCATCAACCCAGAAAGAGCGTGGATGGATCTGTAATTCGTAATAGGAGATCAAGGGGGAGTGCGTGAGGAAGATCAAGGGGTGAAGCTACAGAACAAATTGGCGATCAGGAAAGACAAATTTTCCACATCGAATCCACATCAATTATAGGGTAGAGGAAGAGACCTAGTAGATTTGGTTTCATGGGGGTAAGGGAGAGTCCAGGGGGAAAGCAAGAGTCCACGGCAAAAGATAGAAATTGATGTTTGCTTTTTTTCAGTTTCCTTTTGGTTTCTACGGGGAAGAGAGAGTCCACGTACGGGAAGAGATAGAGATTGATGTTTGGATGTTTTTTTTTCAAATTCTTTTTAGACAGATAGGCGGCGGCCCAAGTAGAGAGGAACGCAGGCCTGCCCAATACGAACCTTTTTGACTCTACGAATTAGTACCACCTCGTGTATTTCACGTAGCGTAGGATCATATGCGGGACGAAACTAAGAATATCACCTTGCTTTATTAGTAGGTATAGATATAGATTGTTAAGATCAGAGTTTTTTTTTCTTATATGAGTTGATCTAGACCGTAATAATTTAGTCCCACCAGATGAACGGCCGGTAATTTCTAATTAACATGGTAATTTATAGGGAGTCGCTAATTAGTATAGGTATAGAGGTATAGATAGAGGTATAGATATAGATATAGATAGATATAGATAGATAGATAGATAGATAGATATAGATAGATAGATAGATAGATAGATAGATAGATAGATAGATCTGTGAGCCTCCACGCATCATGTTTAAATTCAAAGAATTTGAATTGGGGATGTTGAAACCCTAGCATCAAATGAATTCAACTAGGTTCAAATAAAAATATTTTGAATGAACCCAAAATGCCCTGCAGAAAAGTTCATCATTTTTGAATTGGCTAAAAACCTCTTCTGTCATTGGGTGAGGACACCGCAAAATCGGACCGATCACAAAGCATCTCTCCCCGTTGCAAGAAAAATCAATCTAGTTGGCCAAACCAAACCAAAGTTTGGGAGAAGAAATATGAGGCTATAACAATCATGCATATAAGAGATCAAATAAGACTCAAATAATATGCTTAGATAGATCTAATCATAAACTCACAATTCATCGGATCCCAAGAAACACACCGCAAAAGCCATTACATCAAATAGATCTCCAAGAACATTGTATTGAGAATCAAAAAGACAGAAGAAGCTATCTAGCTACTACCTACGGACCCATAGGTCTATGGTGAACTAATCACACATCATCGAAGGAGCACTAATGAGGATGACGAACCCCTCTGTGATCGTGTTCCCCTCTGGCAAGGTATCAGAATAGGGCTCTAGATTGGATCTCGTGGTTCTGGAACTTGCGGCTGATGGAATTGTGTTTTGTCGACTCTGATAGGGTTTTTGGAGTATTTGGGTATTTATAGAGATCAAAGGCTATGGAAAGGACTCCCTTGGGCCGCACCACCCCACCTGGGCGCGCTAGGGGCCTCTGGAGCGCCCTGGTGTCTTGTGGGCCCCACGGGCCTCCCCTCTGGTACTTCCTTGGCTCCCAACACTACTGTAGGATGGTCTAAATGCGACACTACGATCAGAGACCCTCCGATGAGACTGTGTGTGATGCCATAATCACAAACGATGGTGTAAAAAAACCATCAAAAAGGTGCAAACTGTTTGCGATGACAGATGCATCAAACATGGTTTAGACCATCCTACACTAGGATGGTCTAAATGCGACACTACGATCAGAGACCCTCCGATGAGACTGTGTGTGATGCCATAATCACAAACGGTGGTGTAAAAAAACCATCAAAAAGGTGCAAACTGTTTGCGATGACAGATGCATCAAACATGGTTTAGATTTTAGTTGTGTGTGCAATGCAGTGCATACATTTCAGTTTAATTAACTATTTGGGATGAGGAGAAACAAAAGAAATGGGCAGCCAGATGTAGGTCTATGCGATATACAGCAGACGGTTCACTAGGATGAACTGTGTGTGATTAGGCAACACAATGAAAACGGTTCAACTGAACAAGATGTGTGTGATACGCGGCAAACAGGTCTGTAATAAAAAATGTGTGTGAAGACCAATAATAACACAGACGATTGCTACTAATAAGCCATGTGATTTGCTCTGTCTACAGAAGAATAACATGTGCGTGTGTGTGTGTGTGTGTATATATATATATATATATATATAACTGAAATAAACATCCAATTACATAAGTGACTATACATATCATTCGCACACACCTCAATAAACAATTGCATGCATTCTAAAGTAGGAGAAACGATCGTCTAGTCATCTACTTCTTGTGATGCTCCCGCCACTGCTCTGTGCCTCAATCCCTCGTCTGGGGCAGGAAGAAGACACTTCCTCATGTCAACGATCCACTTCTACATCTCGTAGCTTGTGTACGCGTCCTTGGCAGCGTACTTGACATGTTGTTCATCCAGTCTCTCATGCTTAAATTACTGAATTTTAGTTGCAAAAATTAGATACTACTAGAGATTTTTAGCTTCATATTTTGACAAATTGCGGTGTTACAAGGTTGACAAATGGCAATTTTACTAGATTAACAAATATCAATCTTTCTAGTTTGACAAATAGCAACATACCCAATATGACAGATGCAAATCTTACCAGATTATTTGTAAGTGGTTGCACACGGGTCATCCAAAAGAACCGTTTGCGTTGAAGAGATGCACAAATCCCGCTCTCACTTTGCATAGGGGTGTTCTATGTAAAACGTTTGCGATCAAGAGCCGCAAAAATCCTGCTCGGCACATTTTCTCTTGGCTTCCTAGGGAAGCTGTCGGTTTGCATATGCGTGTTCTAACTAAAATGTTTGTGATGAGTGTTTTATATTTAAAAACCATTGAAGTTTTTTTCAAAAAAAAAACCATTTGATAAGTCTGTACATTCACTACACCATGACACTATATTCCCTACGGATGTATGTTGGAAAAAGTCAGTATTGCCGACCGACCGTGACTTGAGAAAACTTCTAATAGACAGTTTGTTGGGAAATCACGTGAACAGTGAGTGACTGTCGGTCGGGAATAGTATGAAATTTGTTGTCGGATCGTCGGTCGGGAAACCTCGTATGTCCATCAGCTCGTCAGTCGGTAAATAACACCGACCCATAGTTCGTGGCAAATTGGCCAACGCGGGCTACGGAAATTTTTTAGCGCGAATATTTTGGCTCAAGCCCGCGAACGCTCAGATCTAGATAAGGTCTACCTCGCACGCAGCCAAATCCCTGATTCCCCTTATAGCTGGCCAAATGGGCCGGTTTTTTCGGGTCGGCCCGTGAGCACGCCGGCACGGCCCGCCTTGGGCCAGGCACGTCACGGGCTAAACGGGCCGGGCCCGGCACGCGGCACGCCCTGGGCCGTGCCTGGGCCTGGAGGCTGGGCAGACGGGCCAGCATGGCACGGCCCGATTAAGTTTTTTTTTATTTTTTTCTACATCTATATATGGCCAAACATGTAAAAATAGGCTAAAAACGCTCAGTACATCAAATAATAGGTTGAAAATATGCGGCCCACCGTGCTAAACGGGCCAACATGCCGGCCCGTTTACTAACTGGGCCGTGCCTGGGCCTGGGGGCGCAGCACGCGGGCCGGCACAGCACGGCCCGTATAGTAATCGTGCCCTCGCGGGCCATGCCGAGCCAGGCACGATTACGATGGGCCGGGCCGTGCCATGCCGGTCCGGCCCGTTTGGCCAGGTATGATTCCCCTTCTCCCTCTCCTTCGATTCCCCACACCCACCGCCGCCGGGCTCTCCACCGCGGCCCTGCGCCCCCACGCTCCACCACGCCGTTGGCCTCTCCCTCGCGCCCCCACGTTTCTACTCCATGCTGGCAACCTCTCCATCGCCGCCACGCCTCTCCACCGCGCCGGCCACCTCTGCACCTACTGTAGAGGAGCGTTGCCCCTGCGGAATGGCATGATGGCCGTGGCGGGGCACGTCCCGGAAGTGCTGCCGTTCGTGGTGTCCAATCCCGTCGATGACCTCACCGACCTCGCCTGAAAGCATTCAAGCTTCCCGGCGAGCAGCGTCATCGGCTTCGGCACCAACCTCCACTCCTCCAGGTTTCGGTTCCTCACCAACCAGTACCCCGACGTCAACACCCAGGACGTGCAGGTAACTAACTGGATCCTGAATCGAGATCAGGACTTGTGCCCTCACTTAATATTCTAGCTCCCATTGCTTTAGTATCATCCACTAAGATGATGCATGGCTGGACATAGAAAATGGACAGCTTAAAAATTATGTGTGATTAGTCACTAAATGTACATAGAAAATGGTTGGGACAACTCTGCTGGAATATAAATGTAGGGCATTATGTACTTATAGTACAATTGTGTGGTAATGTTGGTCTTGCTGTCAATCTTTATATTGGAGAAAAGCATAACTTCAATCCAGTAAGTAAAATTCGTAATTGCTATGTGTGTACAATTGGTTCGATGCCGGATCCATGTAAAAGAACACCCAACAGATCAATTGAGAAAGTATCATTTCTTAATTGCTTATTTACTGAAACTGAACCTCTTCCAGTGCGGTTAGGGCAACAATATGAATTCTGATAATCATTTTCAGTTTGAGAAGTTTCTGTTTTTAAATGCTTCTTTTAAAGGACCATGTTCAAATGACTAGCCTGTGTTTTGTTCGCAGGCTATTTAACTTGTTTCTTTATTAAGGTGTTGATGGGCTGGAACTATTTGCCACTCTGAAGATATAAAGTGTTATTTCTTCAGGTGTTGTATCACTGAGGTTAGATGATGAGAAGAATCCACACCGATGTAATTGTTTGCACAGTAAAATTACTTTTTGGTACACATATCTCATTATTAGATGTGGACATGTTTTATATTGATACTTCCATCTGACAATACAAAAGAAAGCTATGTATCTTCCATCACATTTGTTTTCTCCGCCAAGAAGAAAATGTAGCTCCGAGCACTAACCTATCTATGCAGGCACCCTCCCACGCACCTGTAAGCATGAATGAAGGACGTGTTTTGAGGTCTAGTGTAACACAAGATCATGCACATCAGCCTTCCAAAGTAAGCCATCCTGCTGAGTCAAAACTGTAGTATATTCATCCACACATTTTCATTTTTGGGTGGAAATTAAATATAGGTAAAACATGCAGCAGTACAAACACAACTAGCTGAAGTCAGTGATATAGGTTCTATTCTGTTCTGAAAATAGAACATCTAAAACACATGTGTGCTTTATGCGATTGCTTAGTTCCTCTCTGGTTTTCCTTTTTTACATTCTTCTTGAATTACTAAACCTTCTAGTTGTGTTATCTGGGCTAGACCTCCACATGTGTGTTTTATGTGATGGTTTAGTTCCTAGGTTATCTTGAAATTTGGAACTTCAAAGCCCCCTCCCCCCAACTGTTGGTGAGTTCTTGCGGATTGCTTCAGTCTGCAACTAGATCTCCCTGTCCTGCCCATCAAATCCTAGTTACTACTAAGATGCAACTAGATCTATTTGTACAACTGGTCTGTTTTGCGAAGTTTAATGAAGCCACTTCTTGGATTCGATTTGTTTCCAGACGGTTCAAAGAGTTGGGAGAGACAAGTCTAAACAGGAAAGATGAGGCTGAGAGGGGTTATCTGCAAATGAGCAGTGGGCGTTGTCGGTGTCAAAACCGGCGGATCTCGGGTAGGGGGTCCTTAACTGTGCGTCTAGGCCGGATGGTAACAGGAGGCAGGGGACACAATGTTTTACCCAGGTTCGGGCCCTCTTGATGGAGGTAAAACCCTACGTTCTACTTGATTAATATTGATGATATGGGTAGTACAAGAGTAGATCTACCATGAGATCAGAGAGGCTAAACCCTAGAAGCCAGCCTATGGTATGATTGTATGTTCGTCCTATGGACTAAAATCCTCCGGTTTATATAGACACCGGAGAGGGCTAGGGTTACACAGAGTCAGTTACAATAGGAGGAGATCTACATATCCGTATTGCCAAGCTTTCCTTCCATGCCAAGGAAAGTCCCATCCGGACATGGAACGAAGTCTTCAATCTTGTATCTTTATAGTCCGAGAGTTCGGCCAAAGGTTATAGTCCGGCTATCCGGACACCCCCTAATCAAGGATTCCCTCAGTAGCCCCTGAACCAGGCTTCAATGATGACGAGTCCGGCGCGTAGATTGTCTTCGGCATTGCAAGGCGGGTTCCTCCTCCGAATACTTCATAGAAGATTTTGAAAACAAGGATAGTGTCCGACTCTGCAAAATTAGTTCCACATACTGCCATAGAGAGAATAATATTTACACAAGTCTAATCTGCTGACGTATTCCGTAGCATGTCATCACGCCACAGCCAAGCCTTTATTTGAACCGTTTTTACTGTCCCACCTAAGCGCGTTTTGCGAGGCGGTTTCCTTGGCACATCTTGTCGAAGCAGAGATTGTGTCCCCTTTATTTACGGGATTCTCATCAATACGGACGTGGGTAACCCAATCGTGCCCGTTGGTGTGTCTCCTCGATCAAAGGCGAGTCCCAAACGGTCACAGGGAGGGCTCTTGCTATTCAACCTCTTATAAAGAGACTAAGGCCTTACTCCTTTCTTTTGATCTCAATCGAATTCTCCCTTCGCCTCGAGTTCCAACACCCAAGGCTCCAGATTTCAGGCGCTTCGGACCTTCGATGATGTCTGGCTCCGACCTTTGAGGCCGATGGACGCCTTCCTCCGTCACGGAGGAAGACGTGCTAAAGATGAGAGAAGCCAGGTTTTTGACCGGCGAAATCTCGCATAGGCTGCCTGCTCACGGGCAGGTTATTCCTTCTCCCAAGCCTGGTGAGAGCGTGGTGTTCGTGTCTCACTTCCTCCGAGGGCTAGGCTTCGCGACAGATCCCTTCGTGAGGGGGCTCATGTTTTATTATGGGCTAGAATTTCACGACTTAGCCCCGGAGTCCATCCTCCACATCTCATCGTTCATTGTCGTGTGCGAAGCCTTCCTCCGTATTATTCCTCACTTCGGACTGTGGCTTAAGACCTTTAAAGTAGAGCCGGAGATGATTGAGGGACAGCACGCGGAGTGCGGAGGCGCTATTATAAGCAAGAATGCTGACGCTCCATCGCCCGAGGCTCTTTTCAAGAGGAGTTCAGCTTATGGCAACAAGAGTGGTTTTATATCACAGTTCCCAGGAGCACCAAGTGGGTGGTGCTGCCTGCTTTCCGCTCGGGTCCCCCGCCACGACTGGCGTCATGGGTCAATAAGGGCTGGACTGGGGGTCGGCAAAGGACGTGCCCCTATTGCAGGGCCGCATCCGAGATCTCCTAGAAAGAGACATCAGTCTGGTCGTGGTGACGCAGGTTATGTTAATTCGCCGAGTTCTGCCCTGCAAACGTCGCGCCCTCTGCCTGTGGGAGTTCAACCCGGAGGGACCACGAGTTCTCCAACATTTTCTTGGCATGACGCCCGTGGAAATGTACAAATTGTTCTTCGGACCACAAGTAGTGTGTCCGGATTCTACGGAGGACACAGGTCTGAGCTGCAATCGCCCGGATACTCAAGTAAGTACCCTATGCCCGGACACACCATCCGTTCATTTATCACAACATCACCCTTAAAAGAGTTGTCTTTGAAACAGGAGTGGGTAGCGAAGGCGAAGTTAATCAGGTGGCCGGCCCCCCTTCCCGAGACCTCGCCGGATCCCGTGTTAACCAGGATGCTGGAGATCGTGCCTTTGGAAGAAAGCGAAGGGGGGGACAAAGAAGCTGCTGCCTCCCCGAAGGAGGTTGTCTGGAAAGGAGGAATCGAAAATTCCTCTACTCAGGGGAGGAAGAGGACCGCCTCTGAAGACCCGGAGTCCATGGTCTCAAAGCGGGGGAAGAAATCTTCGCCAGAGGGTCCTGTGCCGGGGGATGCGTCGGCCGTACTATGCCCTCAAGGGGATCAGCCCTCCACCGAGCCGTAAGTAGAGAGGGGAGGTTTAAAATGAGAGAAATTGTTGTTTTATTTCTGAGGAAAATAACCAAAATTTTACCTTGTAGTTCGGATCTCAGCCCTTCTCAGCAGAGCTCATCTTCGGGGGATCTTCTTCCAGAGATGATGGAGAGCGGAACGCCTCCCCCCGCCGTACCGCCTTATGAGGCGGGCGATCCTGAGGTATCGTCGCGGAGGATTTCTCCGAATTCGGCAGGGCCGGAAGGCAGTCATATGGCCTCCCAAGGCCATCCATGTCCGGTCTTTGAAAAAGGCCATCGAACGAGTCTGGCACCGCCTGGTGCTCGGTCGGATGAACTGAAGGATCTGTTAGGGCGAGAGTCTATCTCAGAGGAACACCGTACGTTGATGGGTACGGTAATTGAAAGGATTTCGTCCGCTGAAAGCGGGTTGCACGAGGCCGTCAGGAGTTTACTGACAAGTTTTGAGGTACGCGAGGTGATATACCTTTTGACAGTTCCGCATATAAGATGCGCCCTGTGTAGATAGTAGCCCCTGAGACTCTGTGTGTTGTCGAAGACGCCAGCACGTAGAGGATCATAGTCCCAGGTGTAATTTTGCCGCCTTCCTATGTAGGTGGTGAAGTGTCTGGTGGCCAGCCGGACTAATGAATTTGCCGAGCTAACGCGACAACTTGACGTGGCAGATGCTGACATTGCGCTTGTCAACAAGCGGCTTGACGAGGCACAAGGTATGTAATTTCTCCGGAGACACCTGGTAAGAGGAGCTTGATGCCAGTATCTTACAGCGTGTGCGCTTGATGCAGATGGGGCCGCTGCCATGGAGAACCTTCGGGCGGAACTTGCCCGAGCCAAGGAGCAAGCCAGGAGAAGTTATGCGGCTGCCGTAAAGGTAATTGAAGAGCTGAAAGCCGAACAGGCTGCTCACTGCCGAAGCAAGAAGGAAATGGCCGAAATGGTTGTGAAGTTAAAGAACGCTGCTGACCGCTGCAAGCTTCCTGAAAAAGAAGATCGGACGGAGCGGACAAACCTAGAGAAGGCCACTACAGCGGCCAAGGATGCTCGTTCGGCGATGAGAGCGATGAAGGAGGAGTTGCGTCAGGCCGGAGATATCGCGGCTGGAAAGGCCTTTATGCTGCAGATGAAGTTCGGAAATCCTAAATACGCTCCGTTGGACCGGATGTGGAGTTCGGCGGACACATATCTGGATTTAGCTGCGAGTGTCGCTGATGTGGCCGAACATTTCCGAGATCAGAAAGATAGCGAAGTGGAGAAGCTCTTCTGGTCACAGTTCAACAATCCGGAGCGTCCGCTTCTGTTGACCGATTGTTTGGCTGAATGGGCCGAACTGAATAGGTTGTCCGGACTTGCCATGAAGGATGTCGTGGATCATCTGTGGCCAGAAAGGCCAAAGCCGAACAATTATTTTAGCTTGGTGTAGCAGTTCCCTGGTGTAGTGCCACATATCAATGCGATGAAGAGGTCAGCATGCATAGAGGGTGCGCGGATAGCCCTTGCCCGTGTCAAGACATACTGGGCGGAGATGGAGGCCGCCGCTGTTGCATCCCAAGATTCGGACGGAGGCCGATGTAACGTCCCAAGACCGGAGCTTCAGATGCCTTCCAGGGTTTCCGGGTTTCGTCGTGTGATGTGTCTGGTTCTTTGCATTCATCATTGCATCATGTGCATTGCATCATGCCATCATGTCATTTCTTTTCTGAACTAAATAAATGGCATGGATCTTTGATCCATTTAAATCGAGGGAGTTCACATGTTGAAATTCTCTTTATAACATATAAAAGTCTCCTACTATTATTAGGGAGCTATTGTAAATATTCCATTAACTTGGAATCACCCATCACACAATTGCATTACTCTTCAACTCTTATTGTATCCGACTTAACTTCATATATTTTCCTTGTCATCTCTCTCTCAAGCCATACCCATGCATCTTCACCTCTCACTTCCTTCTTCTTTCATGTCTTTGCAAGCGACCTTATTCCTCCTCCATTAATGTTCATCTTTTCCTTAAAATCTTGCCTCTTTCCTACACCCTCTCTGCCAGATTTCATCCCATTCGAAGTTGTTTTGGTCAGGTTCAAAAATGATTGAAGTTTGAGAATAATTCAAACTCTAATTATTATTTTTACCTTCTAAAATGCCAGAGCATTTTATTCAAACCCTACTTAAATCCAGGGTTCCAGATATATATTCATATATCACTTTTTCCTAACCAAAAACCCCTGGACTTTCCCCTTTGTTGATTGTTTATTTATATAAGCAATATTTTTAAGTAAGGAAAGAATTTGGAAGGGAGAGGGAGCCCAGCAGCCGCACCAGTTGGCCAAGGCCCAGCTGACGCCCTTCCCCCTGGGCCGGACCCAAGGCCCATCCAGCGCCGACCTACTCCCTGCCTAACCCTAGGCCCGACCGAGTCCATCTCCCTCGAACCCCTCCTCCTCTTTCGTTCCTCCCAGCGCCGCCAGGGAGAGGCCCTGCGCTCGATCCCCACGCTCCTCCCTCCTGCCCGTTTCCTTCTATCCCGACCTCCCTCTCAATCTCCCTCTAGCGCAGCCCCGTGCTCGATCCATCCTCCCTCGATGCGCTGCTAGAGAGGAAGAGAGAGACCAGCGCCGCGCCCTCGTGCTCGCTCCCACCTCCGCCTCCTTGCCGTGGCCTCCTCCTGTACTTGAAGCCCCAAGACCTGGTCTTCTTCCCCGCCTCCTTGCCATGGCCACATGCCCCTCGAGCTGGCAGTCCGCTGCCCTGTCCAACACCTCTGGCCTCCCCATCATCGGCACCGTCCCCAACTCCTCGCCCATGAGCCTCTGCTTCGATGAGCCGCTTCGCGCCGTGCCTCCTTCGTGTCTGGGCACACCCCAATGTCTTCGTCAGCGTCGCCTCCGACATAGCGCCTCCTGCCCTGCCGGCCATCACCGCCGTTCTCGCCCTGGATCCGGCCAGAGCTCGCCTTCCGGCTTCGGATCCGCACCTCCCGTGCCCATTCCCGGTGTCGCTGGACCGCTGCTTCGTTCATCCTCTCGCAAGCCGTCATGGCAGGCAGGAACCTTGGCTCCTCTTGCAGCCGACGTGCCCTTCCTAGGCCTCCTGTTCACGTTGACCGGAAGACCGCAAGAGACCTCTCCGTCGCCTATATGCATTGTTGGTCAACATATTGGTGCACGCCAAGTACCAGGTTAAGGAGGACCGCCAAGTTCGTCTTTCGATATCTCCAAAATCGCCAAGTACCACGACGTCAAGTACCCTGTGGATGCGCCAAGTGCCACGACGTCGCAAGTACGAGACCGGCAAGTTCGAATGACCCCAAGTACCTCTTCGAAACAACCGAGTACCATTACCGTCAGACACCCGAACGACTACAGGCCGAAACGTCAAGTTCCTCGATGAACCGTGTATGACTACCGTTTCCCGTGGACTCAACTAAGTACCATGAAATGGACGACCCTATAAGTTCAACTATAGTTGTCGTGTACGACTACCGTCGCCTCGGAGATGTTGGGTTCATCAAGTTCCTCTTCGGAAAAGTACCACTATTTCCTCGACGATACGAGCACAACTACCCTCGTTGAAGGCCGTCATGTGGACAACTACCATCGACATGTACGGCTACTTCCACTACCGCCATCGCGAGAACGCCTACTTCCTCTATGCCGACTCGAACCCCCTCCGATAACACACGCTTCGAAGGTATAACCCATGAGACGCCGCCCGTGAACGAACGCTTGTGTGATGTATGAGATACTCGAGCTTGCGCCGTGCCCGAATTGTCGGTGCACGTTGCCCCTCTTTTTCCTTGTCGCCATCGTCGACTCATGGGACACCCGGAATCCGGGAACGCCCCACCATCTGTTGCACGCATCCGCACACTTCTCCTTTGCATCGGTATCTCAATCGAGTTACCGGAACCGGGACGTTGCCATGGCATCGCTTCCGTTATCGTTGCCGTGGCACCGCTTTCGTTATCATTGCCCTGGCACCCCTTCCGTTTCCGCCTCGATGACAAATGCTTCATAATATGCTCTTGATAACCTTGTCATAAAACCTTGCATAAATTTATTCATGTCATCGCATCATGATAACAACAATTAAAATGTTTAAAAATTGTTGTTGCACCAAATTGATAAATGCATATGGGGATCTACCGGAATTGTTGTTTGTTGTTCCGGCCTCATTTAAACTTGCCTAGATTAGATAGTTTCATCATGTTTCACCTCTTGCCATGCTAACAACATTTAATCTTGTTGGGTACATAAACGAGAGAGAACTAAATAAGTCATGTGGTGTTTCGTCAATATGCAACTCGTTGCATATTGAGCTTCACTTAACTTGTAGTATTGTTTGTTGCACTTTGCCATGCCATGCCTCATTAAACCGGACATGCATCATAGTTGATTGTGCATCATGCTATGCTTATGTGGTGGTTGTTTACTATGTTGTTTGCTTTCTTTCCGGTGTTGCTTCTTCGGGTTGGTTCCGATAATGTTGTGTTTGTGAGGATCCGTTCGACTACGTCCGTTTGTCTTCTTCATGGACTCGTTCTTCTTCCTTGCGGGATTTCAGGCAAGATGACCATACCCTCGAAATCACTTCTATCTTTGCTTGCTTAGTTGCTCGCTCTTTTGCTATGACTATCCTGCGATACCTACCACTTGCTTATCATGCCTCCCATATTGTTGAACCAAGCCTCTAACCCACCTTGTCCTAGCAAACCGTTGTTTGGCTATGTTACCGCTTTGCTCAGCCCCTCTTATAGCGTTATTAGTTGCAGGTGAAGATTGGAGCTTGTTTCATGTTTGGAACATGGATATTTTGTTGGGATATCACAATATCTCTTATTTTAATTAATGCATCTATATACTTGGTAAAGGGTGGAAGGCTCGGCCTTATGCCTGGTGTTTTGTTCCACTCTTGCCGCCCTAGTTTCCGTCATATCGGTGTTATGTTCCCGGATTTTGCGTTCCTTACGCGGTTGGGTTATAATGGGAACCCCTTGACAGTTCGCCTTGAATAAAACTTCTCCAGCAAGGCCCAACATTGGTTTTACCATTTGCCACCTAGCCTTTTCTTTCCCTTGGGTTCTGCAGACTCAAGGGTCATCTTTATTTAAACCCCCAGGCCAGTGCTCCTCTGAGTGTTGGTCCAACCCAGAGCACCGTGCAGGGCCATCCCTTGGCAAACTTTGGTTACGTCGGCTCTTGTACGCTTAGCTTATCCGGTATGCCCTGAGAACGAGATATGTGCAGCTCCTATCGGGATTTGTCGGCACAGCGGGTGGTCTTGCTGGACTTGTTTTACCATTGTCGAGGATGTCTTGTAGAACCGAGATACCGAGTCTGATCGGAATTTCTCAGGAGGAGGTCTATTCCTTCGTTGACCGTGAGAGCTTGTCATGGGCTAAGTTGGGACACCCCTGCAGGGATTTGAACTTTCGAAAGCCGTGCCCGCGGTTATGGGCAGATGGGAATTTGTTAATGTCCGGTTGTAGATAACTTGAACCTTAACTTACTTAAAATGAATCAACCGCGTGCGTAACCGTGATGGTCTCTTTCCGGCGGAGTCCGGGAAGTGAACATGATTGTTGGAGTTATGCTTGACGTAGGTTGTTTTAGGATCACTTCTTGATCATACTTTTATCGACCGTGCTTTGCCTTCTCTTCTCGCTCTCATTTGCGTATGTTAGCCACCATATATGCTAGTCACTTGCTGCAGCTCCACCTCTTACCTTTACCTTACCCATAAGCTTAAATAGTCTTGATCGCGAGGGTGCGAGATCGCTGAGTCCCCGTGGCTCACAGATACTTCCAAAACCAGTTTGCAGGTGCCGATGAGACCGTGCAGATGACGCAACCAAGCTCAAGAGGAGCTCGATGAAGATCTTGTCCTTTGTGTTGTTTTCATTCTAGTTGGTCAGTAGTGGAGCCCAGTTGGGGTCGATCGGGGACCTTTGTCGCATTTGGGGTTCTTCTTTTATTTTGGTTCCGTAGTCGGACCTTAATTGTATTTGGATGATGTAATGCTTTATTCAAGTAATTGTGTGAAGTGGCGATTGTAAGCCAACTATGTATCTCTTTCCCTTATGTATTACATGGGTTGTGTGAAGATTACCTCGCTTGCAACATTGCTTTCAATGCGGTTATGCCTCTAAGTCGTGCTTCGACACGTGAGAGATATAGCCGCATCGAGGGCGTTATAGCCGAATACCTGCTGAGCACTATTTTCAGGAAGTTCTGCAAGGCGCTCGTTTGATAGAGACACAGTGCTCGAAGGATATTATTTTCGAATAACGTGTATTATTGTAAAACAGTATTTTGATTAATTGTAGAAGCTTTTTATACTTGTGCCTGCAAGTATTATAACGCCTCCTGTTCGGCCATTGAGGTATATGTGTATATAATCTGAAAGATGGTAGTCGTCAGCTTCAGCCCCCACGCATATAATGCGGGGGTGTTCGCAGAAGGCGCATTCTCACACTTGATCCAACGTCTTGGTCCATGAAGGAGGTGATAGCGCAGCGAACTAGGCAATCGGACTATAATGCTTTATCACTTTCACTTAGCCATAGGAGTTTGACAGGGGGGCTACTATATAGCCCCTGGTGGCGCCGCGCTCGCCCGAACTCGGGGCGCGTGTGTGCCTGGCCAGGAAATGGCCCTTCGTTAATGCAGAGGAATCCCGAAGACTCCGATAGGTCATCGAGTGGTTGACTAGTCTCACGCTATATCATGACAGTTAGTTTTCGGCTTTCTCTACTGAGGTGCTCGCCTGGTGAACCGGGGCACAATCGCAGTAGTTCTCCTGGTGCCGCCTTAGCCGATAGAGCGGAACGTAAGGCAGCAAAACACAGGAGCCGGGAAAACCCAACATTTGACCAAAGACATGATTCGGAGCTGATGCATATAAGGCCAAACTCGCGACGCCAAACACTCCCTAAGGTATTCAGTCTTTATAAAAACGGGCTGAGCAGTACCCATGATAATAAGCCCCTGGTGTCCAGGTACGTGCGAAATTCTGACGTGGACACATGCCAAGACGCCAGCCTCCTCCTCGGTTATACTATGAATCCGGGGGATGTGCATCAATAAGAGACAGTGAAAAAGGTTTACGCAGGGTCTTAATCTAAAGAGAATCCTTGGGACGGGTCCCTGCAGCACGTCTGCGCCTGTGTCTCCGTTGCGCCATGTCCTGGACGGGTGTAGCATGGTGTTCATCTGTAAAAGAGAGGAACTTAGTTGAAAGAAGAATAGCCGTGCGAAATATATGTTGTACTTAAGTAAACAAAGTATAATTCAAGATGGGGAAAATTGAGCCTTATTGTCGCTTATTTTACATATGCGGAGCCCCTTGTATAGGGGTGTACGGCTACAAAAACCTTTATCAATTATAAGTTTGCTCCGGACTCGCCTAGCCGTGTCTGTGGTCTTAACGACCAGTTAGATGCTTTTGTTGGTGAAGCTGTTTTAATGTGTGGCTGTCAAGGCAGCCGCATAGTCTTCTGCGCGCGAGGAACATTCAGTGTTTCCCTTTAGTGAGATGATGCCTCGTGGACCGGGCATCTTAAGCGTGAGAGATGCATAATGCGGTATCGCGTTAAAGCGGGCGAAAGCTTCGCGTCCCAGTAATGCTTGATAGCCACTTGAAAATGGGGCGATGTGGAAGGTTAGCTTTTCACGGCGGAAGTTATCGGGGGAATCGAACATTACTTCTAGCAGGAGAGAACCTGTGCAACGGGCATCCGGGCCTGGCGTTACTCCTTTAAAGGAAGTGTTGCTATGGTGAATTTTTGTTGGGTCCATCCCCATTTTGCGGACCGTGTCCTGATATAGCAGGTTTAGACCACTGCCGCCGTCCATCAGGACTTGTGTAAAGTGGAATCCGTCGATTGTCGGATCTAATACCAAGGCGGTCCAACCTGCGTTCCGGATACTTCCGGAGTAATCCTGATGGTCGAAGGTGATCGGTTTAACAAGCAGTGGCGAGACTCCTTTGTGATAGGCCGCATGGCGCGTATCTCTATAGGCGCCACTCTGTTTTTCCCTTTTGTCACGTGAAGTAAGTTTACTGTTTTGACTTCTTGTGGGAAATTCTTTTGTTTCCCGGTGCTCTGCTTGTGGGGTTCGTCATCGTCCTCACTTGGTGTATCGAGCCCCTTGTGTTCGGCGTTGAGTTTACTGGATTGCTTGAAGACCCAACATTCTCTATGGGTATGGTTTGCGGGCTTCCCGAGAGTGCTGTGGATTTGACATATTTTGTCCAAGATTTTGTTTAGGCTAGATAGCTCGTCCCTGTTATCCATGAGGGACAGCTTTTTCTGACCCTGCCGAGGGCTTTTGAATCCGGCGTTGACTGCCGTGCTCTGGCTGTTTCCCTTATATCGGCGCTGGTCCTTGCTGCGTTGCAGTTTCCTGTTTCCGTCCCTGACCTCAGATGTACTTGGGTCGCTAGTGCTGCATCTTGCCAACCAGCTGTCCTCTCCCGCGCAAAAGCGGGTCATGAGGCTTGTTAATGCGGCCATTGTTCTTGGCTTTTCTTGGCCGAGGTGTCTGGCGAGCCATTCGTCTCGAACCCTGTGTTTGAAAGCTGCTAAGGCTTCGGCGTCCGGACAGTCGACTATCTGGTTCTTTTTAGTAAGAAATCTGTTCCAGAGTTTCCGGGCTGACTCTCCGGGCTGTTGAGTTATATGAATTAAATCATCTGCATCTGGAGGCCGAACATAGGTCCCTTGAATATTTGCCCAAAAAGCATCCTCGAGCTCTTCCTAACTTCCAATGGAGTTTTTGGGAAGGCCTTTAAGACAATGCCGGGCTGGCCCTGTGAGCTTGAGGGGTAAGTATTTTATGGTGTGGAGGTCGTCTCCTCTGGCCATATGGATATGGAGGATATAGTCCTCAATCCAGACTCCAGGGTCTGTCGTTCCGTCGTACGCCTCTATGTTTACGGGCTTGAATCCCACTAGAAATTCATGGTCCAGCACCTCATCAGTGAAACATAGGGGGTGTGTGGCACCCCTGTATTTGGGTGTGCCGTAGTGTATGGATGTTTGTTGTGTTGCATTGCTGACTAAAGCTTGCTTTCTTGGCCCGTAGATAGATCTGGCTGGGCCATCTTTTTGATGCGAATCCTTGAGTGGGTCGCGTGCTGGCTTATGTGCGGCGCCTCTTGCCGCTCTATATTGGCCATGGGGTCATTTATCCGACCGGGTGGCTTCCTTATTTGTTGATTGCGGAGGTTCTAAGGCCTCCTCATCAAATTCAGGCAGGAGCTTTCGCTTCAGGTAGCTCTTTGTGTGGCGACTGTCGCCGTATTTGTCTGCGGTGTTGAGTACTTTGCTCCACCTGATTCTGAGTGCATCTTCCGTATTTTTGAGTTTCCGCTTCTCTTTTTTCAGGCTACGCACAATGGCGATGAGCCTTTTGTGGAGGTTCTTCTGCTCTGTCTGGCGTGAGGTCGTCCGGACTGTTATCTTCTCCGGGGACGGGTTGTGCGGTTTGTTTATCGAAGTTGCCTTGTTCGGACGGTTGCTCGATGCCATGTTCATCCTTTGCCAGCTCACCCTGCTCTATGGCTGGGTCTGTATGACCGCTGTCTCTGTCGAGGCGGGGCTTGGAGCAGCGCTTACGCTGCCACTTTGACTGCTTTTCGGAGGAACGACCCTTCGTTGCGTCCTCCCGTTCGTCCTCATCGTTTCCTTTGGGTGTGTCCACCATGTATACATCATAGGATGGGGTGGCTGTCCAGTGCCCTGTGGGCGCTGGTTCCTGTTTGCCTCCTACATCGTCGTCCATGCCGTTGATGTCTTCGGAGTCGAAGTCAAGCATGTCGGTTAAATCGTCGACAGTGGCTACGAAGTGGGTGGTGGGTGGGCATCAAATTTCTTTGTTGTCCGCATCCCAATCCTGTTGGCCATAATCCGGCCAGGGCTCTCCTGACAAAGAGAGAGACCTTAGTGAATTCAGAATATCACCGAAGGGCGAGTGCTGAAAGATATCTGCGGCGGTGAATTCCATAATCGGCGCCCAATCGGATTCGATTGGCAAGGGCGCGGAGGGTTCGGAGTCCGGAGCAGGGTCCGGCACCTTGGAGTCATGGGCTTCGCAGAGGATAAAGTTGGTGTTTGGCTCGATCGCCGTTGAGACTGCAGCCCCCGAGGCGGTGTCTAGCCACCCGCCCTCAATCAGCGCAATTGGCTCCGAGCTAAGGGTCGGAGCTATTGCGGGCGCGGCCTCCAGGGCACTGCTTGGGGGTAGAGCTAAGCCATGCCCATCGTGACAGTGCGGCGCACTTGGTTGTGGCTCGGATCCGTCGAAGATCAAGTCTCCGCGGATGTCAGCCGTGTAGTTCAAACTTCCAAATCTGACCTGACGGCCAGGGGCGTAGCTTTCAATCTGCTCCAGATGGCCAAGCGAATTAGCCCGCAGTGCAAAGCCGCCAAACACGAAGATTTGTCCGGGGAGAAAGGTGTCACCCTGGACCGCATCGTTGTTGATGATCGGAGGAGCCATCGGGCCTAAAGGTGACGACACAGAGCAACTCTCAATGAAAGCACCAATGTCGGTGTCAAAACCGGCGGATCTCGGGTAGGGGGTCCCGAACTGTGCGTCTAGGCCGGATGGTAACAGGAGGCAGGGGAGACAATGTTTTACCCAGGTTCGGGCCCTCTTGATGGAGGTAAAACCCTACATCCTGCTTGATTAATATTGATGATATGGGTAGTACAAGAGTAGATCTACCACGAGATCAGAGAGGCTAAACCCTAGAAGCTAGCCTATGGTATGATTGTATGTTCGTCCTATGGATTAAAACCCTCCGGTTTATATAGACACAAGAGGGCTAGGGTTACATAGAGTCGGTTACAATGGGAGGAGATCTACATATCCGTGTTGCCAAGCTTGCCTTCCACGCCAAGGAAAGTCCCATCCGGATACGGGACGAAGTCTTCAATCTTGTATCTTCATAGTCCGAGAGTCCGGCCAATGGTTATAGTCCGGCTATCCGGACACCCCCTAATCCAGGACTCCCTCAGGCGTCTTCTTGCAAAGTTGAACAGATTGATTCGTGTGTGTTAGATGCTGAACCTGAACGACAGATGGCAGACTCACCATCATCACCAACTCAAATTTTTTTAGGAGTAGAGATTTTTATTCTATATACACTGAACGAAAACAAGGTATTTTATTTTTTTATTCTCTGTTTTGCACAAGTGGCATGCAACTGTTTCTATTCTTTTTATTACTGGAAGCAACTGCAAGGATATATCATACATGAGGGTACTTAAAGGCCAGCTAGGAAATAGATAAGCTTTGAATACCAAACTCAAGAACCTACTTTTGTAATTAGACTTATAGTGCTGAACATCTCTCCTAGACTGAGATTTTTTGATAAAGTCAAAAAAATTGCTAAGAAAAAAAGATGTATTGTGGGGTGGGAAACACAAAGTCTGAGATTCCTTGTTCTTGGTGAAGTGACTTTTTATCCCAGGTTTACAATCATTTACGTACTTTTGTAACTGGATTGCCACGGTTATTGTTGTGTATATTTGTTTCTTTCTAGAAACATAGGGGTTTTATGCCACCCTTCGCAGATACTGCCACGGATGTCGAGTGGCAACATCTTATTCCTTAGGTTCATGAAATGGAGAAAAATCATTTGAGTTTAAATTTTCTATATTATTGCATCAATAATGTAAGCAAATAAGTTCTCCTTTGTTAGACCCCTCCAACTATGTACTTCTGCTGCTACTAATCGTGAACTATATTAGCATGGAGCATTCTGATTATTCTTCTGCATTGTTCTCTATCTCGACAACTACTGTAGTGCAGGCTGAAGCGATGGCATGTGGAATTTCCATGTCATGTATGATTGATGTAATTGCATATCAATAGGAACTATTTGGTGCATAGCATATCGGTCCCAGCCTACTTGCTGTAAATGCCTGATTTTGATGGATTTTGTTCATGGAGTTGATTATACAATCTAGAATATTTACCCTTTTGTCGTGGAATTGACATGGCAGATGTCCTAGAGCAAGGACTTAGTCGTAGGGCCATCGCACTAGGAAGCTTAAAGGGGTTGATCGGGACAAAGGACACACGAGAGAGTTTTTATACTAGTTCGGCCCCTTACGATGAAGGTAAAAGCCTACCTCTAGTTGGGGTTGGTATTGCTGTGGTTTCGATCTCCAAGATGCTTAACTCGCCGGCTTGGTTATCGACTTGGTTGTTTCTTGTCCTAAACCGCCACCGGGTCATCCCCTTATATACACGGGTTGACGCCTGGTGGCCTACAGAGTCCCGACTGACTCATAAACGTGTCGGGCTCGGTGACTTCCTTTACATACCTTTCTTTACAAGTCTTTCCTTACATACGGCGGTTTACAATATCAGGCCTTAAACCGGCCCGAGGCCTTTGGGCTTTTCATATGTTTAATAAACTATCATCTTGACTGTATATTGGGCTTCTTATGCAACCCGCCATTAGGGTTGACCCAGCCCCTCTTGGGCGGGTCATACTGGTAGTAATATCCCCAATATTAGGCTCCAGGTTGACTTTGAACTTTGTTCTTTGTCAATCTTCAATACTTAGATGAAATCTACCTTCTGCCTAAAATACTTTGTAACCCGCTGTGATGTCATCTTTTGAAAACACAAAAACTTTCATGATGTCATCTTCCAACGGATCTTTGAACTTTAATGCTTCCCGAGAATCGAGGCTTCTATATAGCTAGATATCCATTATCTGGTTCTCCCTTGATTTTCGCGCCCGTCTGTTCGCATCTGCCCTTATAAATAGGCACGCGGCCGGTCCTTCTCATTCTCCTTTCTTCCTCATCTTCTTCCTCTCGTAACCACCGCCGCTGCTCGAGCTCCGCCGCCGCCGCAACTCTCATCAACATCGTCAATCTTGGCCGCTGCATCACCCTGAGTCCGTCCAGAGAACACGGTGACTCTTCGCGGCAGGCCTACATATTGTAAGTTTCTTCTCTCTCACGCACCTAGATCTGTTCTAGCTTTGCGAGTTCTTCAGTGTTCTTCACCTGTTCGCCACGGATCATCTTGTAGATCTTAACCGCAACTTCATTTGATCCAAAATAGAGATATAACTCGCGCGGTAGCTGTTTGGCATTCATTTTTGATATCAGTAGATCTCTTTTTCTCTGTATAGATGCTTCCTTATAGCCGACGAACTCATCTGTACCAAGTTTTTAGGTCTAGAATATTTCCTTTTTAGAACAGCCATTTGATCCAAAATAATAATGATAGCTTGGTGAAACTTGTTTATGCGAACACTTAGCTGAATCCGCTTTCTGATAAAATCGTTAGTCATGGTGGCTTACCGTTCCGGCTTTCTTTTCCATATATGTCATTAGCCCTTAGTTAAGCCGCCGTTACTTGTTCTACACCTTCAACCTTTAACTGTTAATTTGCCGTAAATTGAACCGGCAAGTTGTTTTTTTTTCTTTTTTCAGTCCCTTGCACACCATGCCGTCAAAGACACCTACCATCTGTAACTGGGTCCCCTCCACCATAACCGAGGAGCGTTTAAAAGAGTTTTTCCTCATTGGGTTTCTGCCCTCAAAAAACATCATGTCGTATCATGCTCCTGACCCGGAAGAAGAACGACCAAATCCCAAAGACGGCGAAGTGATCGTCTTTACTGACCACATGAACCGGGGCTTCTCACCGCCCGGTTCAAAGTTTTTCAGAGAAGTTCTTCACTTTTTCAAACTCCATCCTCAGGATATCGGGCCCAATTCCATATCCAATATTTGCAACTTGCAAGTGCTCTGTGAGGTATATCTTCAGCAATAGCCGACTGTGGAACTATTTAGAGAATACTTCTATCTGAATCGGCAGAACGAGTGCACCAATGGCCTTAGCTTAGAGCTTGGAGGCATCTCAATTCAGCACCGGCAGGGTGCCGTCTTCCCCCTCGTAGTTTTGCCAAGTCACCCAAAGGATTGGAATCAAACTTGGTTTTACTGTCAGGACATCTCACCCGCCAATGAGAAGCCACTGTCGGGTTACCGCCCCGATCGTCTTGACGCCAAGTTCGCTCTGCCAGATAAACTTACCGTTGCTGAACATAAGGAGTTGCTTCCGTCTATCAGAAGACTCAATGGTTTGCTAGGGAATGGTTTAACCGGAGTTGATCTAACCCGCTGCTGGATCTCATGGCGGATTATCCCATTAAGCCGTCGTTCAAAATTGATGTATGAATATGGCGGAGAACCGGATGATTCACTCCGTCATTCCCCGGTTGATCTAACTGAAGAGGACATTGTCGCAATGTCAAACCTTTTGATAAATGCACAATATGAAGACTGCAGTGTTGTTGGGTTAAGTCCCTTTGTAAGCTTAACCCGGTACCAGAAGTAAGGATATTCTGATCTTTTTTCCTTTGTATTTTGTCCAGTTGTATTTGTTTATTATTGATCCTTCATCTTGTCTTTGTAGGCCAATTCTGACTTTTAGAAAGTGAAATATGATCACGAAGCTGCCAAGAAGGCGAAACTCGCCGCCATGAACGCCAAGAAAACAACCCGGAAATCAAAGAAGAAGAAGAAGAAAACCACTACTGAAGATTTAATGAAGCTTGATGACACATCTGACTCGGAGGTAGCCCTTGACTCCCTTGGCCAATTTTTTAACAACCTTATTGACACTAATCCTTGCCAGGACAACACTTGGGCCAGTCAGGCCGAGGAAATAGAGGTAACTAGCATTTCCTCCGACTCACAGCCCTTACCAAGACACAAAGTTCGACGAGTGATATGTAAAGTAAGGTTTTCTAACCCTTTAGCTCACTTGGATCCCAACTTTCATTTGAAAAAGCAGCAACATGAAAGCCGCCGTGAAGTTGGAATTGAGGATGAACCGGCTGTTGTCCTTCAACAGACCCCTCGGAAATGCCCGAACGAGTTTAATTATAACTCGTTTTAATGAATCCCGTTCCTTACATTTCTTTTAACTCTTTCCTTTATCCTTTCAGGAGGTGTCTTGTTGTTCCGATGACTCATCTCAAACACAATTGCCGACTTTCAAGACTGCTCCTGGGTAATCAGAACTCCTCCTTTCTTCCAGGTTGCTCAAATTGTATCTTTACGCTGACAATTCTGCCATATTATTCTTTAGTGGCCAGGCTAAATCCAAGAAATCAAAGGTGGCTAAACCGGCGGAAGACCCGCCAGTTCCAACATCTGAGCCGGCTAGGTAGCCTTCTCCATTAACTGCCGCCCCAGAAGACCTGCCTATTATCAATGAAGCAAATCCTTCGGAGCCGTCCCTTGACAACACCACTATGAATCCTTCCACAGTTGGACCGTCAAGCTCAACTGACCCGCCGTCTCCACGTGCTCAAGATTTTCAAATTACTGGGAGTCGCTTTGTTGAGCTGGGGAACCCAACGGTGTTGGCTCGGTGCACAACTAAGCAAGAAGCATTGGAGAGGCAGAAAGTTCGCTTTGATGTTACCAACTACGACCATCTTAATGCCAGTGATATCTTATCCAACTATCTCCGTCAGGTACACTCCAGTTGTGAGTCTGAGATCGAGATGGTCAAGCAACTTCAGTTGAAGTATGAGGTATGTTATTTCCGGTTTACCAATATTCCTTCAGCCCCCAAGTCTTCAGATTTATGAGAGAGACGGAATAACCTGTAGACTTAAAATATAGGCCGAGATTGTTACCTCTAAATCATTGCTTGATAGAAACAAACTTCACCCATAGTCCCCAAGGACTGGTTTCTTTTGATCATTAATGAATCGGTACTTTTAGAATTTAAAACCGCCTTCAAAATACATAACACTCCGGTTTAACCGTGAAAAACTTGCTGAACTGCGTGCATTAGCCCCCAAGTGCCAAGTGCTATTACTTTGTAAAGGACTTGGGACTTCAAATATGTTGGTAGAATCGTAAAAATTTGATTTGGCATAAATTAGCCCCCAAGTGTCAAGTGGTTTATTCGTAAAGTACTTGAGACTTGAATCTTGAAATTGGATAGTGGAATTTGAAACCAAGTCTTGACTTATCTGTATGTTTTCACAGAATGCATTGTCTGAACTGAACTCTCAATTGACTGACGCAAAGACCCGGCTAGCGAACCAGGAATCAGAAATCAAGTCTTCCACCTCGCAACTGCAAATAAGCCTTTCTGAAATGGTGAAGTTGAAGACCAACTTTGCTGCCGAAGAGAAAACTTGGGCAGATGAGAAAATACTTCTGACCCGGCGAGCTGAGATAGCCGAAAAAGCTCTGAAGGAAATATCAACCGAACTGAACGGTTTAAAGGGCCGGGTGTCTCAGATGGTCGCTGCTATCTTTAGTAAGCTTCCTGATTTGATCTTTCATATATTTCTCTTGTCAAACCGGAATATGATCTGCTAACTGACTCTGTGAAAAATATATGCAGGTCCGCGAAGTAAGAATCTGAACCAAGACCCGTTGATTAATATGAAGGCAGTATATACTTTAACTGAACAATTGTATATCGGCGCACAAAGAGCTCTGGCTGCCATCTCTCCTACTAATCAAGGGTCTAACTGGATCAGTGACATCCTGAAGAAGTTGTCCATCCTTCCTGCCAGATTCCAAGAAGTGAAACGCTCCTGCGCGCGAGCCGGAGCTTTGACTGCCCTAAGCCGCTCCAAGGCTTGGGTGCTAGATTTAGACCCGGCAGACGTGGCAAGGGGCTATCCTACTGTGAAGGAGGACGAGTCTCCTTTTGATCAGGATGACTTTGTAGCCTACGTCCGTGAAGTCCGGCCTCACGCGACTAGCCTTGGAGATGACACCAATGTGGACAAGTATCAGCCGGGTTTTGACAGTGAGAATAAGAAGATGGCCCCTCCCTCCTATAAAGTAACATACTTGATCCCACCGGTGAGAGAAGACACATTTGCCCCGGAGGTTGACCCGGTCGGCCTGATTGACGGCAAAGCTGAATTTTTCGCCATGAACGGCTATGACTGGTCAAAACCCATCTTCTAGCAGATTCAAGATGTTGAGCCAGCGAGGGAGGGACAATGATCATCTTCATAGGCTTTATAAAGCCTTGTAATAACTTATCTGCTAAAACACTGCCTATTTGCTTCTGCCATCGTGCACAAAATACTTATATGTGAATCTGTGTTTCAGATGTCAATATATGCATTATTTAATGTTTGTCTCTGCAATGGTTGAACTATGTTCCTGTGAATACAAGGAAAAGACTGGCAAGGGGGTTTAGAAATAATTAGGCTTAAACACCTAATGTACAACCATAAATTTACCTCAATAAGAAAAGCAGGGAAAATGTAAATGAAGGATAAGGTTTAATACTAACTCTTGAGTTAACGCAATAGGTAAGCGCGTATAAGCAAAAACCATACCTTTTCCTTTAGATTGCCGGTTGAAATAACCCGGGTGATGAATTGATAATTCAATATGTATGAAAAGTTAATACTCCTTGAATACTCAATGATCATCATATCTTAATAGCTCGTACCTTTGAATCCTTGAACCACTGGCTTGAATAACCCGGGCGGCTGTGTTGTCCAATAATTGAGCCGGCGAAGAAAACCAGGCTATCTTATTTGAAACAACAAAAACTCAAAGGCAAGCAACGGATAATAAACATAGTTTTAACTCTCTATTCAAAAGGTTGGGGGTTTATGATTTGAATACGATCAGTAAACCGAACCAAAGGGGTTAAGCTAAGGTTCGAATACGACCATATAGCCCCCAGTGGCTTTGGCGTTGCGCCGATCAAAAGGGTACCGACAGCTATGTTCTCTTTGGTTCGAATACGACCTATGTTTGAACAGGAAGCCCCCAAATGACCTTGAGAGGTTTTTAACGACCCTGATTCGAATACGATCCAAGTCGGACTCAAAAGGGGTTGAGCTATGATTCAGATACGATCAAGAAGCCCCCAAGTGAGTTTGGCCTTGAGCCAATCAAGAGGGTTACGACAGCTATGTTCTCTTTGGTTCGAATACGACCTATGTTTGAACAGGAAGCCCCCAAGTGACCATGAGATTTGCACCTAGATTCGAACACGATCATAAGCCGGACTGAAAAAGGTTAAACTTGATTCAAATATGATCAGCTCCTTAATAGTCATTCGTGAGTAAAAAAATAATAAAGATGCATAGTCTTTGAAAAGAAAAGAGACCGATGGTCTTACTTTATTGCTTATCATCGTATATACAATGTGAACGTATGTACATGATGAGAGCCGGTGGCTCAGGTGTAGTACGGCCGAAGTTGAGCAATGTTCCACGGCCGGCGAGTCTCTTCCTCCGACTTACATGAGTCTTTGTGCTCTCGAACGTCAATGAGGTAATATGACCCGTTGTTTAAATTCTTACTGACCACAAAAGGTCCTTCCCAAGGCGGGGATAGCTTGTGCGCATCTGACAGATCCTGGATGAGTCGGAGCACCAAGTCGCCTTCCTGAAAGGTCCTAGACTTAACCCGACGGCGGTGATAACGACGCAGGTCCTGTTGATGAATTGCTGCCCGCGCTGCTGCTAAGTCTCTTTCTTCATCCAACAAGTCGAGCGCATCTTGTCTGGCTTTTTCATTGTTAGCTTCAACATAAGCCGCCACACGGGGCGAGTCATGACGGATGTCACTGGGCAATACTGCTTCTGCTCCATAAACCATGAAGAAGGGTGTGTAACTCGTAGAACTGTTGGGTGTAGTATTGATGCTCCATAACACTGAAGGCAACTCCTCTACCCAACAACCCGGCGTTCGCTGTACAGGAACCATAAGCCGGGGTTTTAGCCCTTTCAAGATTTCCTGATTGGCTCTCTTAGCTTGACCATTGGATTGAGGATGAGCTACTGAAGAAACATCAAGCCGGATGTTCTCTCGCTGACAAAATTCTTCCATAGCCCCTTGGGATAGATTAGTGCCATTGTCTGTGATAATACTGTGTGGAAACCGAAACGGAAGATTACTTTTTTCATGAACTGAACCACCGTGGCTGCATCACACTTACCCACAGGCTCCGCCTCAACCCATTTGGTGAATTTATCAACAACCACCAAGAGATGTGTCTTTTTATCCTTAGACCTTTTGAAAGGTCCTACCATGTCAAGCCCCGGGACTGCAAACGGCCAAGTGATTGGAATCATCCGGAGTTCTTGAGCCGGCACATGCGCTCGTCATGCAAACTTTTGACATCCATCACATCTACTGACCAGATCTTTTGCATCAGCGTGAGCCGCCAACCAGTAAAAACCGTGACGAAACGCCTTGGCCACTAAAGATTTTTGACCCGGCATGATGACCACAATCGCCTTCATGGATCTCACGAAGAATTTCTTGACGTTCTTCGGGGGAAACACATCGTTGGAATGCTTCGGAAACACTGCAATGAAACAACTCTCCATCTGAAATCGTCATGGACTTAGACCGCCGGGTTATCTGTCGATCCAGGGTCTCATCCGCTGGTAACTCTCCCCGGGTCATGTAAGCCAAGAACGACATTGTCCAATCTGGGATGACATGAAGAGCCGCCACTAACTGCGCCTCCGGGTCAGGAACAGCTAAATATTCTTCTGTGGGCAACTTGACAGAGGGGTTATGCAAAACATCTAAAAAGGTGTTGGGTGGTACCGGCTTATGCTGTGACCCCAGCCGGCTTAAAGCATCAGCTGCTTCGTTCTTTCGGCGGTCAATATGTTCCACCTGATAACCTTTAAAATATCCTGCAACAGCATCGGCCTCTCGGTGATAAGTCGCCATGAGAGGGTCTTTGGAATCCCACTTGCCAGATACTTGCTGAGCCACTAGATCTGAGTCACCAAGACATCTAACCCGGCTCAAGCTCATCTCCTTTGCCACTCGAAGACCATGGAGCAATGCTTCATACTCTGCTGCGTTGTTAGTGCATGAAAACATCAACCGCAACACATAACAAAATTAATCGCCTCGTGGGGAAGTTAATACGACTCCAGCCCCTAAGCCTTCCAATTGCCTGGATCCATCAAAATTATTAGTCCAATATGTGTTTTCCGGCTTCTCTTCTGGCATCTGCATCTCTGTCCAGTCATTGATGAAGTCAACCAAGGCTTGAGACTTAATTGCGGTACGTCGAACGTACTTCAGCCCATGAGACCCAAGCTCAATCGCCCACTTGGCAACTCTCCCCGTGGCTTCTCTGTTTTGAATAATGTCTCCCAAAGGAGCAGAGCTAACCACAGTGATTGGATGTCCCTGAAAGTAATGCTTAAGTTTCCGGCTTGCCATGAACACCCCATAAACAAGCTTCTGCCAATGTGGATATCGTTGCTTAGACTCAATTAGCACTTCACTAACATAATAAACCGGCCGCTGAACCGGATGCTCTTTGCCAGCCTCCTTGCGCTCTACCACCATAGCCACCCTAACAGCCCGTGAGTTGCCAGCCACGTATAACAATAGTGACTCTTTCTCAATTGGAGCGGCTAGGACCGGCGGCTCAGCCAGTTGTGCCTTCAGATCCTCAAAAGCAGCGTTCGCAGCATCGCTCCAAACAAAAGCATCTGTTTTCTTCATCAAATGATACAGAGGCATAGCCTTTTCCCCTAATCGGCTTATGAACCGGCTCAAAGTTGCCACACGACCCGCCAGTCGTTGAACATCATTGACACAGGTTGGTTTGGCTAGAGATGTAATTGCCTTGATTTTCTCCGGGTTAGCTTCAATACCTCGGTTAGACACCAAAAATCCCAAGAGCTTGCCGGCTGGCACTCCAAAAACACACTTGGCCGGGTTAAGCATCATCTTGTATACCCGAAGATTATAAAAAGTCTCTTTCAGGTCTGTGACCAATGTTTCCTCTTCCTTGGATTTCACCACTATATCATCCACATAGGCATGAACATTGCACCCAATTTGATTGTGAAGACAATTATGTACACACCACTAGTAAGTCACCTGGGCACTCTTAAGCCCAAAGGGCATAGACACATAGCAGAAAGCCCCGAAAGGAGTTATAAACGCTGTCTTCTCTTGATCCTTAACTGCCATCTTAATCTGATGATAACTGGAGTAAGCATCTAAGAAACTTAACCGTGCATAACCAGCCGTAGCATCAATGATCTGATCAATACGGGGAAGAGCAAAAGGATCAGCCGGACAGGCTTTGTTCAAGTCTGTGTAATCCTCACACGTACGCCAGGTGCCATTCTTTTTGAGTACCAGCATCGGGTTAGCTAACCATTCTGGGTGAAAGACCTCCACAATGAACCCGGCTGCCAAGAGCCGGGCCACCTCTTCTCCGATGGCCTTGTGCCTTTCTTCATTGAACCGCTGGAGAAACTGTCAAACAGGTTTAAACTTTGGATCGATATTAAGAGTGTGCTCAGCGAGTTCCCTCAGGACACCCGGCATGTCTGAAGGTTTCCATGCAAAGATGTCCCGGTTCTCACGGATGAACTCGATGAGCGTGCTTTCCTATTTCGGATCCAAGTTTGCGCTAATGATGAACTGTTTGGATGAATCGCCGGGCACAAAGTCAACCATCTTAGTATCATCATCTGATTTGAGCTTTAACTCCGGCTCATGCTCTGTTGTCGGTTTCTTTAATGATGTCATGTCTGAATCGCCGGGTCAACATGATCCTTGTAGAATTTCAACTCCTCTGTTGCACAAATAGATTCAGCATAGGCAACATCCCCTTCTTCACATTCCAAGGCTATCTCCCGACTCCCATGGACTGTAATGGTGCCCTTGTGACCCGGCATCTTGAGCTCCAAATATACATAACACGGCCGAGCCATGAACTTGGCATAAGCCGGCCGTCCAAACAGAGCAAGATATGGGCTTTTGATTTTAACCACTTCAAAGGTTAATTTTTCTGCTCTGGAGTCATACTCATCCCCGAAGGCTACTTCCAGCTCAATCTTACCAACTAGGTATGCCGACTTACCACGTACCACACCATGAAAAATAGTGTTGGATTGTTTAAGATTCTTATCTGTTAATCCCATCCGGCGGAACGTCTCATAGTAAAGGATGTTGATGCCGCTGCCTCCATCCATGAGTACCTTAGTAAATTTATACCCACCAACCTGAGGTGCCACTACCAAGGCCAAGTGAGCCGGATTATCAACCCGGGGCGGGTGATCCTCTCTACTCCACACAATAGGCTGCTTTGACCAACGTAGATAACGTGGAATTGCCGGCTCCACGGCATTGACGACCCTCTTGTGATGCTTCTACTCCCTCTTGCATAAACTGGTAGTAAATACATCTCCAACGTATCTATAATTTTTGATTGCTCCATTCTATATTATCTACTGTTTTGGGCAATATTGGGCTTTATTTTCCACTTTTATATTACTTTCGGGACTAACCAATTAACCGGAGGCCCAACCCAAATTTGCTGTTTTATGCCTATTTCAGTGTTTTGAAGAAAAGGAATATCAGACGGAGTCGAAACCGAACGAAATCAATTGGACAAGTTATTTTTGGAAGGAAGCACGCCTGATGGACTTGGACCCCACGTCAGAAGATACGGGAGCTACCCACGAGGGTGGGGGCGCCCCCCCTAGGGCGCGCCCCCTGCCTCGTGGGGCCCTCGTGGCTCCCCTGACGTGCTTCTTCTGCCTATATAACTCCGTATACCCTAAAACTTCTAGAACACACAATAGATCGGGAGTTCCGCTGCCAGAAGCCTCTGTAGCCACCGAAAACCAATCTAGACCCGTTCCGACACCCTGCCGGAGGGGGCAATCCTTCTCCGGTTGCCATCTTCATCATCCCGGTGCTCTCCATGATGAGGAGGGAGTAGTTCTCCCTCGGGGCTGAGGGTATGTACCAGTAGCTATGTGTTTGATCTCTCTCTCTCGTGTGCTTGATTTGGCACGATCTTGATGTATCGCGAGCTTTGCTATTATAGTTGGATCTTATGTTTCTCCTCCCCCTCTTCTCTCTTGTAATGAATTGAGTTTCCCCTTTGAAGTAATCTTATCGGATTGAGTCCTTAAAGATTTGAGAACACTTGATGTATGTCTTGCCGTGGATATCTGTGGTGACAATGGGATACCACGTGCCACTTGATGTATGTCTTGGTGATCAACTTGCGGGTTTCGTGACATTGGGAACCTATGCATAGGGGTTGGCACACGTTTTCGTCGTGATTCTCTGGTAGAAACTTTGGGGCACTCTTCGAGGTCCTTTGTGTTGGTTGAATTGATGAATCTGAGATTGTGTGATGCATATCGTATAATCATACCCACGGATACTTGAGGTGACATTGGAGTATCTAGATGACATTAGGGTTTTGGTTGATTTTTGTCTTAAGGTGTTATTCTAGTACGAACTCTAGGGCTGTTTGTGACACTTATAGGAATAGCCCAACGGATTGATTGGAAAGAATAACTTTTAGGTGGTTTCGTACCCTACCATAATCTCTTCGTTTGTTCTCCGCTATTAGTGACTTTGGAGTGACTCTTTGTTGCATGTTGAGGGATAGTTATGTGATCCAATTATGTTAGTATTGTTGAGGGAACTTACACTAGCGAAAGTATGAACCCTTGGCCTTATTTCCACGCATTGCAATACCGTCTACGCTCACTTTCACCATTAGTTACCTTGCTGTTTTTGTATTTTCAGATTACAAAAACCATTATCTACTATCCATATACCACTTGCATCACCATCTCTTCGCCGAACTAGTGCACCTATACAATTTTCCATTGTATTAGGTGTGTTGGGGACACAAGAGACTCTTTGTTATTTGGTTGCAGGGTTGCTTGAGAGAGACCATCTTCATCCTACGCCTCCTACGGATTGATAAACCTTAGGTTATCCACTTGAGGGAAATTTGCTACTGTCCTACAAACCTCTGCACTTCGAGGCCCAACAACGTCTACAAGAAGAAGGTTGTGTAGTAGACATCAAGCTCTTTTCTGGCACCGTTGCCAGGGAGGTGAGTGCTTGAAGGTACATCTTTAGATCTTGCAATCGAGTCTTTTCGTTTCCTGTTTTATCACTAGTTTAGTTTATAAAAGAAAACTATAAAAAAATGGAATTGAGTTTATCTCATATGCTTCACCTTTTTAATATCTTTCGTGAGTATGATGGAAAGGATAATTGTGCTCAAGTGCTAGAAGAAGAAATCTATAAAATGTTTGGCACTAAATATTTGAATGATGAGCATGATTGCAATGTTGTTAGTATGAATTCCTTGAATATCCATGATGCTAATGATATGCAAAGCCACAAGCTTGGGGAAGCTATTTTTCATGAAGATGATATTTTTTGTCCCCCAAGCTTTGATGAGCAAATTTATTATGATGAAAGCATGACTCCTATTTATGATGATTATTGTGATGACACGTATGCTTTAAAGAATAATGATAACAACGAAACTTGTCATCTTGATCTCAATTTTCAATCCCATGATAGTTATTTCGTTGAGTTTGCTCCCACTACTATTGATGAGAAGAATTTTGCTTATGTGGAGAGTAGTAAATTTTGCATGCTTGTAGATCATGAAAAAAAATGCTTTATGTGCTGGTTATATTTTTGAATTCATTCATGATGCTACTGAAAATTATTATGAGGGAGGAACTTATGCTTGTAGGAATTGCAATAATATCAAGTTTCCCCTCTATGTGTTGAAAATCTTGAAGTTATGCTTGTTTTGCCTCCCTATGCTAGTTGATTATTGTTCCCATAAGTTGTTTGCTCACAAAATCCCTATGCATAGGAAGTATGTTAGACTTAAATGTGCTAGTCATATTCTTCATGATTCTCTCTTTATGTTTCAATTCTTATCTTTTACATGAGCATCGTTGAAATCATCATGCCTAGCTAGGGGTGTTAAATGATAGCGCTTGTTGGGAGGCAACCCAATTTTATTTTTGTTCCTTGATTTTTGTTCCTGTTTAGTAATAAATAATTCATCTAGCCTTTGTTTATATGTGGTTTCATGTGTTTAGTTAGTGTTTGTTCCAAGTAGAACCTTCGGGAAGACTTGGGGAAAGTCTTGTTGATCATGCTGTCAAAAACAGAAACTTTAGCGCTCACGAGAACTGCTGCCATTTTTATTTGGAGAGTGATATTTAATTAATTCCATTTTCAGATGATTAATGGATAAAGTCCTCAGGTCCAGCAATTTATTTTAGAATTTTATGAGTTGCATAATTATACGTTTGATCCAGATTACTACAGATTGTTCTGTTTTTGACAGATTCTGTTTTCATTGTGTTGTTTGCTTATTTTGATGAATCTATGGCTAGTAAAATAGTTTATAAACCATAGAGAAGTTGGAATACAGTAGGTTTAACACCAATATAAATAAAGAATTAGTTCATTACAGTACCTTGAAGTGGTGGTTTATTTCCTTATACTAATGGAGCTTACGAGTTTTCTGTTAAGTTTTGTGTTGTGAAGTTTTCAAGTTTTGGGTAAGGATTCGATGGACTATGGAATAAGGAGTGGAAAGAGTCTAAGCTTGGGGATTCCCGAGGCACCCCAAGGTAATATTCAAGGACAAACAAAAGCCTAAGTTTAGGGATGCCCCGAAAGGCATCCCCTCTTTCGTCTTCGTTCATCGGTAACTTTATTTGGAGCTATATTTTTATTCACCACATGATATGTGTTTTACTTGGAGCGTCAATTTATTTTGTTAGGATTTTCTTGCTGTTATTTAGAACAATGTTTTGCATCTTTTATTTCAATAAAATTGGCATTGATAGCCTTTACTATGCGTATGTTAGAAGTCCGCATGTTGCTGTTTGAAAACAGAAAGTTTACCGCTGTTGCAATAATTTCCTAGAAAAGTAAGAATGTCATAAAATGCTGAAACCTTTTGAATATTAAGATCTGGTAAACAGTGGGAATTTTCTTTCATAATTTTTGGAGCGAGGGAAGTATGGATGTTGCAGCATTCTTTACAGACTATCCTGTTTAGGCAGATTGTTGTTATGTTTGCATTGTTTGCATATGTTTGCTTCTTTAATGATTCTATTTGAGGATAGGAGTATTAAATATGTAGAGGCATTTAGTATGCAATGTTGAATAATAATTTTAGTGATTTGCTACATGTCAGGACCCCGATTCCAAGTCACATCGATCTAGCTGGTAACACCTCATATCACTTGGCGGCCTCACGCACGGTATTCCCACGGTGTCGCCTTACCATGGCCCGGGACCGTTTGCGCCTTTTGGCTCACGTATATGATAGTGTCGCTAGCATCCATATGACAAAGAACCCGGGCCGACATGGCTAGTCGTGAAACCAAAGCGGCACTAACCCATGGGGACAGGCATACATGAATCAACCTCGAGCATGTCGGTCAACAGCGTGTGAATCCGGGCTATAGCACTGGGCTAACAGGACTCCGGTAACCCGGGCGGTAGCAGGCTAGGCAGGACTTCGGATGTCACCGCGTGACATTTCCCCAAAGGGATAGACACAGGAACGAAGTGAAACACATGCCGGCCAGTCAAGTGTCCTGAGCAGTAGTGCTGGGCTAGCAGGACTCCGGTGAATCGGGTTGTAGAGGACTACTATGGCTCAAGGAAGCACTAGACTACATTTCCCCATAAGAGAGGCTGCCGAGGATAAACAACTAGGTTGTCAGATCCCACACATACCAAGCATTTCAATCATACACACAATATGCTCGATATGTGTAAATACAACATGGCATCACAACAAGACTCTACGACTCAAGTATTTATTCATTAGGCTCCGAGGAGCGAGATATTACAAACAAGGGTCTCATGACCCAACATTCAGAGCATACAAGTCAAAGCACATGCGGAAGCTTAACATGTCTGAGTACAGACGTCCACAAATGAAAAAGGCTGAGTAGCCTGACTATCTACCAGATCCTGCCGAGGGCACAGGATCGTAGCTGAGGTAACAAGCTAAACGTCGAAGTCCACGTGGTTCTACTAGCGAGACTGAAGTCTCTCTGCAAAACATAGAATAAGCAAACATGAGTACAAATGTACCTAGCAAGACTTACATCAGAACTAACTACATATGCGTCGGTATCAACAAAAGGGGGTGGTGGAGTTTAACTGCAGCAAGCCAGCTTTGACTCGGTGGCTAACCTGAACTACGACTGCAAACAACTCTTTTGGGTGGCGCACACGAGTCCACATATTCACCATACCAATACACCACTATGGATCCGCTCCCGTCTCCCTGCGAGAACGCCATACATAGCACTCACGCTTATCTTGCGAGTTTTAGAGTATCCACTTCCACTTGTCTATGAACTATGCAAGGGGTCCAAGTTTCCATATCCGAGGAATCCGGCTATTCAAATAGATAATGATAACCCTGCAGGGGTGTACTTCTTCACACACGCTCTCACCACTTATCGCCCTATACACATCATGTACCTCAGCAACCTTCAAGCGGAAGCCGGGCGAGGGAGTCGGCCACGACCTGACTAACCAACAAGTCTCTCGTCCAGGTTTATCGCCTATTCGGGTTCCATCCACAAGGAGATCCGCCCGGGGTGTCGCTCATGGCCCCAAACGATGTGTGCAGGGTTCCCAAGCCCACCTCGACGGGTAGATCTACGCTTGGTACACCGTGCCACGGTGCCTAGTCTGTCCCAAGCCCACCTTTACCGGGTACCACTTGGTAGACTACTAACACTACCTACAAACACCAGAAACTAGTTGCAACTCCTGGATAGAGATCAAGTTGATTAATAAGTCGAGAGAGCTTGGAGTGCCCGGAGCCCAATGTGTGGTAGTAACTGTTCATGGATCACAAACACAGAAGTCAGTTCCTAAGGACGGCTGCAATGAGACAACCCACCATGTACTCCTACATGGCCTCTCACCACTACCTTTACCAAATCGTGTTCACACACTTAGCTCTCAACAGTAAGACATGTTCACCATAGTCCAATTCACTCCCGATGAATCAGACCCGACTCAACTCGAAGCAGTAGCAGGCATGACAACAAGCACGAATGAGTAGGCACATCAGGGCTCAAACAATTCCTACTCATGCTAGTGGGTTTCATCTATTTACTGTGGCAATGACAGGTCATGTAGAGGAAAGGGGTTCAGCTACCGCAGCACGTAACAGTTGAAACGTTGTTGTCCTAATGCAGTAAAAGAGAGCAGGAGCGAGAGAGTGGGATTGTATCGGAATGAACAAGGGGGTTTTGCTTGCCTGGCATTTCTGAAGATAGTATAGTTCTTCATCGGTGTCAACGATCACAGCGTCGGAAACATCGTCTACTAAGAGGGAACAACCACCGACTAGCAAAGAAGGAACAGAATCAATGCAATGCACATTCACATGAATGACATGTCATGTTAAGGTACTGAATTTACCTAATGCAATATCTAGCCAAGTTAATTGAAGTGGAACTCAAACAAGATCAAATTCCAACTCCAAATGTTATTTCATAAATTGCCCTAATCATCATTTGTTCTATTCAGTGAGGTTAACTTGTTCAAACATGCATGAAAATTACATATTCAGATTCTTTGGATTTTTCTGATCATTTTCATATATAAATTATTTCATTCTGAGCTACGGTTGAATTTCTATGATTTTTAGAAGTTTTAACTAATTTCTGGAATTTCCTGGATTATTTTTAATCCAGAAAATGATTAACTGCGTCAGCATGACAACAGCATTGCGTCAGCAGGTCAACTGGGTTGACCCAAGTCAAACCTGACGCGTGGGACCCAACACTCAGTGTCTTAGGGCTGGTTAGGGTCATAGACATGTGGGCCCAGTCAACAGCCACGTCAGCTTGGTCAAAGCTGACACGTGGGCCCACAGTGGTTAGGTTAAAAGTAAACAGGGGTTACCCCGTGATTAATTAGGGTGGTGGGGCCTGTCTGTCAGTGACACAGGGCGAGGTTAACGCGGTAATTAGCCTTAGGCTAATGACGACACGTCACCTCACCGGAGTTGGGCCGGCGACGACCAAACCGAGCGGCGGAGACGCGTCGGGTTCGCGCTGTAGTCCATGGAATCGAGCGCCGTTTGGACCTAGGGCTAGCTGGGGCCAGCGCGCATCCATTGGTGATGGTGGGGTTGCTGGGGTGGCCGGGAATGGCGCCGGCGTCGAGCCAGGCGACGGCCGGAGTTGGGCTCGAGCCGGTCCGGTGCTGCAGTGCTCGCGCGAGCAAACGTAGCGGCTAGGCGGCCTCCTGGAGGCGCCAGGAGTGTGTCGATGCCCCTGGAGCGAGCACGAGAGGCTCGGGAGCGCGGGCTCGCCGGCCATGGCGGACGGCAGCCTCGGTGACCTCGGGGCTATGGCTAGAGGGCGGGAGCAAGCAGGGGGGTCAAAGGGGAAACGGTCAGCAGCTCACCGCGGTTCGAAAGAGCCAGGCGTTGAGCTCAGGGAGGCATGGACGACGGCAGGGGGTCGGAGGCGATCTCTGCGACTGAACGGCGAAGGCGAGGTCGGGGAGGTCGCGTCGGAGCGTCCGACGTCGCTTGAGTAGCTGGGGAGGACGGCGACATCGCGGTCGAGCTCGGGAGCAGCTCGGGCAGGCGAGGCGGTGGCTGTGGTGGTGGCGAGCGGCGGAGACGAGCGCGTTCAGGTGGACGCGCGCGAGAGAGAGACAGAGAAGGGAGGGCGCTCGCGGGAGAGAGTGGGAGGGGCTCCAGGGGGTTCGTGGCATCGCGGTGGCGTGAGGGGGAGGCTCGGGAACGCCTCGGTGGAAGCAGGAGGTGGAGCTCGGGCGCGGGCGCGTCGACACGCCTCTGCCTACTGGTAGAGGTTGAAGACGGTGGGGAGTTGGGCTGGGCCTCAGCCAAAGTGCCGGGCCAGGTGGCTGTGCTAGGTAAGCTGGCCCAAGTGGCTTCTCTCTCTCTTATTTCTATTTTTGTTCTGTTTTCTGTTTTTGCTATTATGTTTTGATTTAGTTCAAGACCAAACCATTTTCAAAATTCATAAAAATAATTGTGTGAATTAAATGGACTTATCCAAATCCACACAACAATTTTCAGAATTATTGAACATATATTTATTATATAATAAATATAGATCCAATTCAAATATTTATTGGATTAAATCAAAGTCCCAAAATAATTGCTTCTGAGATTCTAAAAATATTGGTTTGAATTTTATCCCTTGCCAATATTTCCGGAGATTCACAGGAACATTTTCTTGGACTTAATTGAAGCAATTTTTATCTTTGTCATTTTTAGAAATGTTCTCTGAGGCTTTCACATGTCCCCATTTCAAGTTTCAGATAAAATTAGACATGATGCATGAAGATCGAGCAAAGTCAAACGATGGCTAATCTAGGGCTGTGACACTACAGTAGAGTATGATAAGGTTTTGGCAATGGTTTATACTAACTTATCTCACGATTCCTTGTTGAGTTTTGTGTGGATGAAGCTTTTGAGATTTAGGGAGACCATGATATGAGAGGAATTAAGGAGACACAAAAGCTCAAGCTTGGGGATGCCCCAGGACACCCCAAGATAATATTTCAAGAAGTCTCAAGCATCTAAGCTTGGGGATGCCCCGGTTGGCATCCCACCTTTCTTCTTCAATAACTATCGGTTAGTATCGGTTGATCCTAAGTTTTTGCTTCTTCACATGATCTTTGCTATTCTTAGAATGTCATTTTATTTTGCTTTGCTTGATGTTTGAATAGAATACCAAGGTCTGAAATTATTAAATGTTAGAGAGCCTTCACATAGTTGCATAATTATTCGACTACTCATTGACCTTCACATATATCTTTCGGAGTAGTTTGTCATTTGCTCTAGTGCTTCACTTATATCCTTTAGAGCATGGTAGTAGTTTTATTTTGAAGAAATAGATGAACTCTCATGCTTCACTTGGATTATTTTGAGAGTCTTAAATAGCATGGTAATTTGCTTAAAATCCTAATATGTTAGGTATTCAAGAATAATAAAATTCTCTTATGAGTGTGTTGAATACTATGAGAAGTTTGATACTTGATAATTGTTTTGAGATATGGAGATGGTGATATTAGATTCATGCTAGTTGTGTAGTTGTGAATTTAAAGAATACTTGTGTTAAAGTTTGTGATTCCCGTAGCATGCACGTATGGTGAACCGTTATGTAACGAAGTCGGAGCATGATTTATTTATTTATTGCCGTCCTTATGAGTGGCGGTCTGGGACGAGTGATGGTATTTTCCTACCAATCTATCCCCCTAGGAGCATGTGCGTAGTACTTTGTTTCGATAACTAATAGATTTTTTCAATAAGTATGTGGGTTCTTTATGACTAATGTTGAGTCCATGGATTATACGCACTCTCACCCTTCCACCTTTGCTAGCCTCTCTAGTACCGCGCAACTTTCGCCGGTACCATAAACCCACCATATACCTTCCTCAAAACAGCCACCATACCTACCTATTATGGCATTTCCATAGCCATTCCGAGATATATTGCCATGCAACTTTCCACCATTCCGTTTATTATGACGCACTCCATCATAGTCATATTGCTTCGCATGATCATGTAGTTGACATCGTATTTGTGGCAAAGCCACTGTTCATAATTCTTTCATACATGTCACTCATGCATCATTGCACATCCCGGTACACTGCCGGAGGCATTCACATAGAGTCATACTTTGTTCTAGTATCGAGTTGTAATCATTGAGTTGTAAATAAATAGAAGTGTGATGGTCATCATTAATAGAGCATTGTCCCAAAAAAGGAAGGCCAAATAAAAAAAGAAAGGCCAAAAAAGAGAGAAAGGCCATAAAAAAGGCCTAATAAAAAAATAAAAAATAATAAAAAGGGGCAATGCTACTATCCTTTTTCCACACTTGTGCTTCAAAGTAGTACCATGTTCTTCATATAGAGAGTCTCAGATGTTGTCATTTTCATATACTAGTGGGAATCTTTCCTTATAGAACTTGGCTTGTATATTCCAATGATGGGCTTCCTCAAAATGCCCTAGGTCTTCATGAGCAAGCAAGTTGGATGCACACCCACCAGTTTCTTTTGTTGAGCTTTCATATACTTATAGCTCTAGTGCATCCGTTGCATGGCAATCGCTACTCACTCACATTGATATCTATTGATGGGCATCTCCATAGCCTATTGATACGCCTAGTCGATGTGAGACTATCTTCTCCCTTTTTGTCCTCTCCACAACCACCATTCTATTCCACCTATAGTGCTATGTCCATGGCTCACGCTCATGTATTGCGTGAAGATTGAAAAAGTTTGAGAACATCAAAAGTATGAAACAATTGCTTGGCTTGTTATCGGGGTTGTGCATGATTTAAATATTTTGTGTGGTGGAGATGGAGCATAGCCAGACTATATAATTTTGTACGGATAACTTTCTTTGGCCATGTTATTTTGAGAAGACATAATTGCTTTGTTAGTATGCTTGAAGTATTATTATTTTTATGTCAATATGAACTTTTGTCTTGAATTTTTTGGATCTGAATATTCATATCACAAGTAAGAAGAATTACACTGAAATTATTCCAACTAGCATTCCACATCAAAAATTATCTTTTTATCATTTACCTACTCGAGGACGAGCAGGAATTAAGCTTGGGGATGCTTGATACGTCTCCAACGTATCTATAATTTTTGATTGCTCCATGCTATATTATCTACTGTTTTGGGAAATATTGGGCTTTATTTTCCACTTTTATATTACTTTTGGGACTAACCTATTAACCGGAGGCCCAGCCCAGATTTGTTGTTTTATGCCTATTTCAGTGTTCTGAAGAAAAGGAATATCAGACGGAGTCAAAACGGAACGAAATCAACTGGAGAAGTTATTTTTGGAAGGAAATGCACCTGATGGACTTGGACCACACGTCAGAAGATACGGGAGCTGTCCACGAGGGTGGGGGGCGCCCGCCTAGGGCGCATCCCCTGCCTCGTGGGGCCCTCGTGGCTCCCCTGACGTGCTTCTTCTGCCCATATAACTCCATATACCCTAAAACTTCCAGAACGCACAATAGATCGCGAGTTCCGCCGCCAGAAGCCTCCGTAGCCACCGAAAACCAATCTAGACCGGTTCCGGCACCCTGCCGAAGGGGGCAATCCTTCTCCAGTGGCCATCTTCATCATCCCGGTGCTCTCCATGACGAGGAGGGAGTAGTTCTCCCTCGGGGCTGAGGGTATGTACCAGTAGCTATGTGTTTGATCTCTCTCTCTCTCTCGTGTGCTTGATTTGGCACGATCTTGATGTATCGCGAGCTTTGCTATTATAGTTGGATCTTATGTTTCTCCCCCCTCTTCTCTCTTGTAATGAATTGAGTTTCCCCTTGGAAGTAATCTTATTGGATTGAGTCTTTAAAGATTTGAGAACACTTGATGTATGTCTTGTCGTGGATATCTGTGGTGACAATGGGATACCACGTGCCACTTGATGTATGTCTTGGTGATCAACTTGCGGGTTTCGTGACATTGGGAACCTATGCATAGGGGTTGGCACACGTTTTCGTCGTGATTCTCCTGTAGAAACTTTGGGGCACTCTTCGAGGTCCTTTGTCTTGTTTGAATAGATGAATCTGAGATTGTGTGATGCATATCGTATAATCATACCCACGGATACTTGAGGTGACATTGGAGTATCTAGGTGACATAAGGGTTTTGGTTGATTTGTGTCTTAAGTTGTTATTCTAGTATGAACTCTAGGGCTGTTTGTGACACTTATAGGAATAGCCCAACGGATTGATTGGAAAGAATAACTTTGAGGTGGTATCGTACCCTACCATAATCTCTTCGTTTGTTCTCCGCTATTAGTGACTTTGGAGTGACTCTTTGTTGCATGTTGAGGGATAGGTATGTGATCCAATTATGTTAGTATTGTTGAGGGAACTTACACTAGCGAAAGTATGAACCCTAGGCCTTATTTCCATGCATTGCAATACCGTTTACGCTCACTTTTACCATTAGTTACCTTGCTGTTTTTATATTTTCAGATTACAAAAACCATTATCTACTATCCATATACCACTTGTATCACCATCTCTTCGCCAAACTAGTGCACCTATACAATTTACCATTGTATTGGGTGTGTTGGGGACACAAGAGACTCTTTGTTATTTGGTTGCAGGGTTGCTTGAGAGAGACCATCTTCATCCTACGCCTCCTACGGATTGATGAACCCTTAGGTCATCCACTTGAGGGAAATTTTCTACTGTCCTACAATCCTCTGCACTTGGAGGCCCAACAACGTCTACAAGAAGAAGGTTGTGTAGTAGACATCACCCATTACTCAACTGCTTCGGGTTGCTCTGATAACCGGATTGCTGCTGCTGATTCCCTTGGCCGGGTTGCTGATTATATCCGCCTTGGTGATCAGGATGACCTTGACCATGAAAACCTCCTCCACTTGAACCGGTGCCTGGGCCATGAAAGCCACCGCCACCTGAACCGTCACCTGGGCCATGACCCCCATCAAATGCGTTTGAATTTTTAAATGCCTTCATGATCGTGCAGTCCTTCCACAGGTGGGTGGCCGGCTTCCCACGGGTACCGTGTTTCGGACAAGGTGCATTCAATAGTTGCTAAAGGGTAGGGCCTGACCCGCCCGACCAAGGGGGCTGTCTGCCCCTGCGCGCTGATTACCACCCTGTGCATTAGTATTAGCAACAAACTCATCAGCCTTACGATTATTACCTCCTTGATTCGCCGGGTTATGCTGGTGACCCTTGCCATTGTCGTTCTTTTTCCCTTCGTTGCCTTTTCTTTATCAGACACCGGGTCTTTGGTGGTATCAGAGTCAGCATACTTGAAAAGAGCCGCCATCAATGTCCCCATGTCATTACAGTCATGTTTAAGCCGTCCCAACTTCTGCTTCAGAGGTTCAAAACGACAATTTTTCTCCAACATCAAAACTGTTGAGTCGGCATCCATCTTATCAGATGAATGTATTATCTCCTTGACCCGGCGCACCCAATGGGTTGTAGATTCTCCATCCTCTTGCTTGCAATTGGTCAGGTCCACAATTGACATTGGCTGCTTACATGTATCCTTAAAGTTCTGGATGAACCGCGCTTTCAACTCTGCCCATGAGACGATGGAATTGGGGGGCAATCCCTTCAACCAAGTCCGAGCTGTTCCATCTAACATCATGGTAAAGTACTTGGCCATTGCAGCATCACTCACCTCCAATAGCTCCATAGCCATCTCATAACTCTCAATCCAAGCCCCTGGCTATAGGTCGGCCGTGTAGTTAGGCACCTTATGAGGCTCCTTGAAATCCTTCGGCAACCGCTCATTGCGTATGGCTGGTACCAAGCAAGGTACGCCTCCGGTTCTCGTGGCTACTCCTGCCTCAACCGAGGTTGCTGGATAAGCCAGAAAGGTTTGGTGAGCCGCCTGCTCTGCCGCTATCTGAGTCGCCCGTTCTGCCTCTTGACGAATCCTCTCCTGATCCTCCTGGACCGGCTCATGCCTATACGACCGGTTGTGGCATTGAGCGTTACTTGACATTTCTGTGGACTCCATGTGCCTACTGTAGCTTGGGCTCCAGTTTGGGCGAGGGGTTGAATGAATCCTGTCTCGACTATAAGAGTATGCATCCTGCTGGGCCAAAGCTGTCTGAAGTAGTTCTTTTACCCTCCGGGTTTCAATGGCTGCTGGCGAGTCGCCTTCCATTGGGAGAGCTGCCAAACGGGCCGACGCTGCGATGAGGTTCTCCATGGGGTTGGAGAAGTGACCCGGAGGTGTCGCTATATAACGAGGAGGAGCTGTATTTACGCGAGGCGGCTCCATGGTCCGTGGCTGGATTGGTGCACCGGGTGTCGCGACCCGGTTTGCCTCCGGCGGGTTGCTCCCCCCAGCTCAGGGTGTATGGAACAGGTTCCTCGGATCCAGCGTTAGAGGTAGACGCAATTAAATTTTATGATGCCTCCTCCTCATGACCTCGTTCGATGCATTAAGATCCACCGAGAGCCGGAAAGTTTTTGCTTGAAGCTGTTGGGGACGAGCATCCAGAGCTGCTCGTTCTGCTGCCATCCGGGTTTCTTCCGCGGCTAGATTTTCCTTTGTTTGCACCATCTCCTCCCGCATGCGTGCCACTTCCGCATCATGCTGGGCTTTATCCGCCGGTTCTACCACAACGGTTAACAGAGCCGTCAGTTTATCCATGAGGTCCATCAGAACCTGAGCCGGGGGGCGCGCGGGGTCTCCTGACCCGACCACTGCCGACCCGGTGGCTGCTGCTGTTGCTACGGTGGAGTTCTGCCCGGGCTGCGTCCCCGCCATGAAGACTCCGGCCCAATTCGGTGGCTAAGGGGGTCCGGAATACTGCTGCCATCGAAACAGCCCCTGAGCATGCCGTCTTGCAGTTGGTACAATGAGTCTGTTTCACTTGTTGATGATGCAGTATCAGAGCAGATGGCCATCTCCCCGCCTTCCATCGATCCTTCGGAGTATTCACCGCCATGGACACAGCCTACGAAGGCATGCTTCACAATAGATTGAACATGGGCAGACCCGGTGCACTGAGCCGTTTCGACAAGGTCGGTGTGGACGTCTGGCTTAGGGCCTGACTCACCAATCCGGCCGATGAAAACATGAATTCAGCCAAAGGGGACCCGGTACCCATACTCGATTGAGCTGGCCTCGGGGCCCCAGCCTTCGTCGTCGATGTAGAGTTTGCCGGGACGACTCTTGGTCATCCGGCCCACAGTGTATCCCTTGAGCCCTTCGAAGTTGCCCTTCAAGAACTCAAATCCACCGTGCGCTGGCCCCACGGTGGGCACCAACTGCCGTGGAATTGACACGGCAGATGTCCTAGAGCAAGGACTTAGTCATAGGGCCATCGCACTAGGAAGCTTAAAGGGGTTGATCGGGACAAATGACACATGAGAGAGTTTTTATACTAGTTCGGCCCCTTACGATGAAGGTAAAAGCCTACGTCTAGTTGGGATTGGTATTGCTGTGGTTTCGATCTCCAAGAGGCTTAACTCGCCGGCTTGGTTATCGACTTGGTTGTTTCTTGTCCTAAACCGCCACCGGGTCGTCCCCTTATATACACGGGTTGATGCCTGGTGGCCTACAGAGTCCCGGCCGACTCATAAACGTGTCCGGCTCGGTGACTTCCTTTACATACCTTTCTTTACAAGTCTTTCCTTACATACGGCGGTTTACAATATCAGGCCTTAAACCGGCCCGAGGCCTTTGGGCTTTTCATATGTTTAATAAACTATCATCTTGACTGTATATTGGGCTTCTTATGCAACCCGCCATTAGGGCTGGTCCGGCCCCTCCTGGGCGGGTCATACTGGTAGTAATATCCTCAACACCTTTTGAGCCAAATTCAACAGAGTATATCATCTAATACTAACGATTTCAACTATCATGGCGTATTCACGTCAAAACTAAATCCAGTAAACTTGTACATCTACTAAAAGAGTCACAATTATATATGTATTTAGCTTTCAGCTCACTGTATCCACTATCTGTAAAGGTGTATGTTTATTTTTTATGTTTATTTTTTTGGAAACAAGTGTTGGGATATTGGCTTCTAGTACCTATGCACAGTAACTTAAGTATGTCCCTAGGAACACTAAATGCTCAGCAATCATATATAGGGCTTCTATGCCACATCCATGGCCACTGCTGGTAGTCGATTGGTGGTCTTCATGTTCCGAAATGCTACTTTTATAGATTAGATAAGTGTATTCCTCATTTTGTGTGCACAGTGCAGATATGAATTCTGCCTGTATTCAATTTCATAAAATAATTGAACATTCTAATAATTGAGACTTCTTTAACTTATGTAGGAAGCAAACCTAAGGACGGTACTCACAATGAACCATCAAGCCTGCGATCCGCGTCAACTGGAGTACAATTGATGTCTCATACTTGCGTCTTTTTGCTGTCATTCTGTAAACCTGATGTGTGGTGTCTTGTCTTGGTGCTTAGAACAAACTGACGTGTATGTATGTGACAATTAGTTAATGGAATAAAAATGGTTTGGTGAACATGATGTATGATGTGTTGGTGAGTATGCTTAGAACACATGAACTATATGTATGTGACAATCAATACCATATGCTAATTAAAATTGAGGTTGGCTAAACAAAATGTAGACGAATTATTGGTTGGGAAAAGAAAATGCCATCAGATTGTTGGTAGGCAAAACAAACACCATCAAACAATCAGTCTGGAAAGGCTAACAACAGGCCCAACAAAATGTTGGTCGGGAAAGAATACCCAATTGATAGTCGGTCGGGAAAGGCCCATGGTTACCCCAATGGACTGTTGGTCGGGAAAAGCCCACGGCAGGCCCAACAGACTGTTGGTTGGGAAAAGTACCCCTTAGCCATCAAGCAGTCGGTCGGGAAAGATATGTCGGTCGGGAAAGGGTTTTCCCGTCTCGACTTTTCCTAACAGACAAGGTTGGTCGGCAATAGAATTTCCCGACCGACTGTATGTCGGTGGAAGCTGTATTTCCGACCAACCTAGCTGACGGGGATGTAGTGTTGTGGTGTAGTGATTAAGAGAGAAAAACGCAAGTTCGCTCAAACCATATCTTTCATTCAGTCATACTGCGAATTTATATTCATATGATTGAGATACACTATTAAACCCAAGAAAAAACTATTTTCGGCAGCGGTGGAGGCGGCGTGCCACACTGTCGTTGTTGTTGTCGTCCTCCAGGACACCGTTGTTGAAGTCTTCAATGCAGCACAAAATGTTCTTCACTTCTAAATCAAACATCATGTCGTCGCGCGATCTACGGGCGGGGCACGGGAGGACGGCAGCTTGCTGCGCTGAGAGGTAGTGGTCGACGGCAGTGTCCCATGCCGCCGAGGGGGGCGCGTGCATGGGCACAGGAGCGGCGGGTGCAGCCAAACGCATGGGGACCGGCACCGCAGCGGTGGAGGGGAACGCACGGGCACAGGCGCTGGCATGTAAACGAGCTCGCACGGGTCCGCGAAGATCTCGCTGACTCCCGCGGCTTCCAGCTCTCCGATAGTGCTCGGCGACTAGCCCGTCAATGCTACGGGGATGGTCGCTGGTGCGAGCGCGGGGATGGGAGCTGGGACGGGAGCGGGGGTAGCTACTGTCGTGGCCAGCTCGTTCTGGGCCATCTCCATGAGGCCCCATTCCTCCTTATTTTCTAACTCCTTCGGCTCGGAGTCGACTTCACAAACTTGAAGACTAGTGGAAGATGATCCTTCTGCGCCATGGCGTTGATGGAGGTCTGCGGGAGGGAGGGGAATGGGAGGCAAACAGTAAGGCCGCCTGTATTAAGCAGCGGTTGGGGCACCATTAATGAACAGGAAGGCGGGCTGCCATGGAAGTCAAAGGGCTCGCTTCCCAGTGAGCATGCATGCGCAACGTACAGCTCGCACGCTTCCCAGTGAGCCTGCGCATTGGAGGACAGCTTGCACGCCTCTCGGTTAAACTGCGCACCGGATTGCATTCGCACGCCTCCCGTTCAGTCAAGGTCAAGCAGTTGTCCGCACAGCACCTCCTATATCCATTAAAACCATGACACGTGGCGTCACGTGAATGGTTGACAAAACACACACGGTTTGAATTACACAAACGTTTGAGATATTAAAGTGGCAGCTATTTTTTTCAAAATTCCTTTTGTTGGTTGTTCTTCGAGTGCGCCTTCTCTCAAAATGGACATGAAAAATACCACAATATGTCGGGTGCCATACCATGATAGCGTGCCAAGTTTCATGAATTTCAAACGAGTTTTGGATTTACTCGAATTTAAAAACAAAGTATCTAAACATTTTGCCAGCAATCAATGATACCGTGGTGTTTGAAATTCATTCCCATTTCTTGCATGGGACCTAAGGACACAGATAGCGTGCCAAGCATGCACCCAAGGACACAGATTTGATTTTTCAACCAATTTATATGCACTGGAGCATGTTAGTTCAAATTTGAATTATGCACATAAATGCATTGAAAATTCAGTTAATGCATAAAAATCTCCAAACGAACCCCGAAAAATAACAACAATTGACACAACACTCCTGTTGTTCTATGTTGACACGAGAAAATTTTTGAAAGCAATAAGAGGCAACGGATATCGTTTCATCCCCAAAGGTGGGACGTTCCCTATCGAAACCATCATGCTTGTTGTGAGACGCTCTGGTTTGTGAGAAGCATATGCCCAAACCTACCCCAATTGGGACAAAAAAATTACCATGGCATGTCGACGCCGCTCCATGATAGCATGCCAAGTTTCAAGAATTTCAAACAAGCTTTGGATTTACTAGAATTTAAAAACAAGCTATCTCAATGTTTGCGGCGAGTGACGGTGGCAGGGTGTTTCACATTCATTCCCATTTCTTGCACGGGACGTAAGCATGCAACCAAGGACACATATTTGAATTTTCAACTAATTTATATGCATTAGAGCATGTGCCTGTAGTTCAAATTTGAATTATGCACATGAATGCATAGGAACTCAGTTAATGTATAAAAATGTCTAAGCTAACCTCGAAAAATCCAAAAAATTGACATAACACTCGTGTTGTTCTATGTTGACACTAGGAAAAAATTTGAAATCGATAAGAGGCAACGGACATCGTTTCATCTAGAAAGGTGATACGTTCCCAACCGAAACCATCACACTTGTTGTGAGAAGCTCTGGTTTATGAGAAGCTTATACCCAAACCGGTCCCAAATTGGACAAAATTTTAACATGGTATGTTGATGCCGCTCCATGATAGCATGCCAAGTTTCATGAATTTCAAACGAATGTTGGATTTAATAGAAATACAAATGCATGTACGTCGACGTTTGCCGGAGAGCCACGGTGCCATGGTGTTCGAATTTCATCCCCATTCCTTGCATGGGACATAAGCATAAACCCACGGACACATATATGATTTTACAACTCATGTTGGTGCACCGGAGCATGTGCATGTAGCTTAATTTTGAATTGTGCACCTGAAATGGCTAGAAAACCAATTTAATGTATAAAATGTTCAAACGAACCCTGAATAATTCCAATTCTTTTACGACACACATATTCTTGCATGTTCACTGCAGATAAAAGGTCTAGCAATTCAAACACCGTCCATTGCCGTTGTGACCCCATTATGTAATTCAAATCAAGATGAAAAATCAAGTAGATCCCACACAGTTTATTATCGCCAACCATGTGAGAAGCAGCACAAAATATCCTGGAGCACCGTCGGTGTATAGTACGCCTATGGCTTATGCGAGAAGGTGCGTCGACTACAGTCTACAGTAGGCATCTCAAGCACACTAGCTCGCTCCCCAAATATCATTTCACTGTTCAATCGTCGCTAGTGAAAGATGGGAACATTGACCCGCCTCATGAGGGCAACTTCGGTAGCCCCCTCCGGCAGAGCACGATCGCAGCCACCATGCACGTGCTAACAAGGTTGCATGAGCATAGCCGCAATCTGCGACCGGGTGGCCAAGGCGGCCCAAATGGCCACTGTTGCTTCTTAGGTGGCGGCAGCAACATCTGCCTCGGGGATAGCAACTAGCGAGAGCGGCACAGCAGTTGTCCGTTCCGCAGCAGCGGCCTTAGCCCTAATGGATGCTGCCCATGACCACGTCGAGGCTGCCCACGCCAAGCTCATGGTGGTCAGCGCACAAATCGAACGAAGCTTCGCCGACAATGGTTGGCAACCCACAGTTGAAGAGTTGGCAATCACCGAGAGCGTTTGAGCAGCCGTTCGTTCCTCCACCGCATACCTTGCAACGATGGAGCCCGTCCATGCCCAGATCGCGGCCGCCCACGCCTAGCTCGTGGCGGCCTTTTCCAAAGAGATGGCGGACGCGTATGAAGAGATGCTTACCGAGTATGGTGCGATGGATGCCATGGAGCCCCTTCTCCACGAGACCGTCGGGCGCGAGCTGGACATGGAGGAGGTGGTGGAGATCGACGAGCACCAGCCGTAGTTGTACTCTTTGTTTTGTTTAGTTAAGAGCGCCGGTCTTTAATTTGTTAGAGTAATGTTTAGGTCAGCTAGCGCTGTTTAATTGTGGAACTTGCTCGATTAAGAAGTGTGGGTGTGCTATAGTCTCCTTTGTGTACCCAAATTATGCAATGACGTGGATGGCCACTGTAATCAGGGAAATTCGAACCAAAATTTTTGACGTTCAAACTCATCACACACGGGTTAAGCTATCTGAATCGTTTGTGATGTTCACACATCGTATACAGTTTTGAATAAGGCACTGTGTCTGATGACACTTTGCGCGCAGTTCTTTTGCTGAAGCGATTCAAAAATTTCGGCATTCGCGGAAATATCTACCTCCCCCTTACCAAAAGCCACATTTCCCCTGTTTCCGCCTTCCTTTCCAAGTTGAAACCTTCACTCCTTGCTTGCAGCGCCGCCTCCTCGCCGGCGACCCTCCTTCACGCTGCTCGGCCTCGTCTATCCAGGCAGGTAATCCACACCTGACCCCCATCCTCCTCCTCCTTCCACATCCCACATGCCTCGGCCACCGGCGCGAGCGCGACACCTTCCACCCAAATCACCAACCTTCCACCAAATAAGCACCGCACTAAGCCATGGTGCACACAGTATATCAAGGATCTCAACGAGCATTTGGTAGCAGAGAAGCAAATCACGGCTGCACGCGTGGATGAGGTCGCGATGGCTTTCATTCGTGCCGAACCCCGGATCTTGGAGGATCACCTTGCAATTTGCTAGCTACGTCGTTTAAGCATGCTCGGTTTACCCGTTGCGTGTGCTGCTCCTGCCTTTCCTTCACAAATTCTAGTGAATTGTGCTATCTAATTTTACCATGCAATATGTTGCTCTAGTGTATATGTCCTATATGTCATGCAGTGTGGTGCTCACTTATTAACTATTTTGTTAATTAGTTGTCGTCTTCAGTTAACTGTTTGGTCCAATTCTATAAATGTGATGTTCAATTCTTCAGGCTGCAATTTGTGTTGTCTTCCATGTGAGAAATAAATCGAATTTATCTTTACAAAATACATCAGAAATGAATACAATTGCTATATTTCCAAGTTATCAAGCATGGTTGGTTTGGTTATACATTGTGCAATGTGGTGCTCAGTTAACATTTGTTTCATTTGTGTTGTGGTGTTTAGTTAACTGTTTGGTTCAATTCTGCAATGCAATTTCAAATAGTTGTGGGTGCATTCTATTATTGTATACCATGTGAGGAATATATTGAATTTGGCTGTAGTAAATACATGAGAAACAAATACAATTGCTAAATTTCCAAGTTTTTAAGCATGATTTGTTTGGTTAACTGTCTGATCTTCTATTAGGAGTATGTTATATTGTGGAATGTGGTGCTCAGTTAATGTTTGGTTCATTTGTTGTGGTGTTTAGTTAACTGCTTGGTTCAATTCTGCAATGCGATGTCCAATTGCTGTGGGTAGAATTTTGTAATGTTGTGCATGTGAGGAGTAAATCGAATTTGGCTGCACTTAATACATGAGAAACTTATACAAATGCTATATTTCCTAGTTCTTAATCATGCTTGCTTTGGATAAATGGGTTTTCCATGTGGCTTGAATTAATCCGATGAATCTGCAATGTGCTTATTTTTAATTAACATATTTTACTGATAGCATGCGAACCCTTACTTAACCTGATGACTAAATACCTTATATGTGTTGCAGGGAAACAATGGGAAGCACTGAGGTTTACAATCGAGGTTAGCACATGCATGGTCCGTTGTCTAATAGCACATTATTGTGCAATTGCAGGAACCATTCTAATATTTAAGTTTTTAACCATTTGGTCTTGCACATGTAGGTCTTGGCGTTAGAGGTTTTGACCCACTATTCGACCCTTTTGGCATATGGGGAAATGAGTTGTCCATGAATATCAATCAAATTAAGAAACTCGGAAAGATTGTTAGGATAAAGAAATTAGCGACAAATAACAACAAGATCTTTGTCTGCACAATGAAGAAGACATCAGTTCACTACAAGATGGTACTAACTATTATACCTTGCCTTTTATATTCCTTTGCCCCATTTCCAATATAGAGAAGATATTTACGCACAACCTTGTTTTCAGGCCTTTCCAAAGCAGTTCACTAATCATCACCTCTCAAACCACCTATATGGTCAGGAGGCAAGGAAGGTTTTCATACAACACCCATGGTTCAAAATTGAAGTGTTCCTGAAGAGGACGAAGGACAGATGGCCAATCATCCATAGGCGTTGGCCTAAAGTTGCAAAGACCTTCAACATGAATGAAGGCTCAATATTCGCCTTCCGCTTCAACAGTTTTCCAGATGAGATGCATCTGTCTATATACCGTCTATGATGCTAATTTCGAAAGGTTCTACATGTTGCATGTGAAACTTAGTGCTAGTGCAGTTCTGTAATGGGGTAGCTTAGTGCTGAAGCTATATCATGTTGTACTCTGATGTATTTCAATTATGAAATCCTACTTCCTTAATATGGAAATAAAATATATTATGTGCTTAATATGAATGTCAATTATATTAATAAGTGGATAATTAATAATAGGGCAATTAGCCTGCTAATGGCGAATTAGCATGCTAATTGGGTTTTGCTATTGCAAATGGTTATTGAGAAAATACCGTGGGCAATGACCTCAAGAAACGCAAGTTTCTTGGAATAAACCGTGTTGGATCAATGAACAATCTCACACGACCTTCTCTAGAATACTAGTTGCGTTAGGCCACTTTGCGCAAATGTTTACCACATAAAAACAGTGTGGGATGGATAGCCTTTGCCACGCAGTTTCTTCTATGCACTGTGTGTGATGCATTCAGTAACGCAAACGATAAAATTGTTTATATCGTGTGCAATGGCAACGCTATCACAAACGATTTAACAGGGGAAATTGTGTGTGATGTACCTATGAACGGAAACGATTTCCTTGGAGCGACTGTATCGGATGTACATACGAACGGAAACATTTAGCGGGGACTGACTGTGTGGGATGTACTTGCGACCAGAAACAATTTCGCTGATGTCTACTACACAACCTTCTTCTTGTAGACGTTGTTGGGCCTCCAAGTGCAAAGGTTTGTAGGACAGTAGAAAATTTCCCTCAAGTGGATGACCTATGGTTTATCAATCCGTAGGACACGTAGGATGAAGATGGTCTCTCTCAAGCAACCATGCAAGCAAATAATAAACAGTCTCTTGTATCCCCAACACACCCAATACAATGGTAAATTGTATAGGTGCACTAGTTCCGCGAAGAGATGGTGATACAAGTGGTATATGGATGGTAGATAAAGGTTTTTGTAATCGGAAAATATAAAAACAGCAAGGTAACTAATGATAAAAGTGAGCATAAACAGTATTGCAATGATAGGAAACAAGGCCTAGGGTTCATACTTTCACTAGTGCAAGTCCTCTCAACAATAATAACATAATTGGATCATATAACTATCCCTCAACATGCAACAAAGAGTCACTCCAAAGTCACTAATAACAGAGAACAAACGAAGAGATTATGGTAGGGTATGAAACCACCTCAAACTTGTTCTTTCCAATAAATCCATTGGGCTATTCCTATAAGTGTCACAAACAGCCCTAGAGTTCGTACTAGAATAACACCTTAAGACAAAAATCAACCAAAACACTAATGTCACCTAGATACTCCAATGTCACCTCAAGTATCCGTGGGTATGATTATACGATATGCATCACACAATCTCAGATTCATCTATTCAACCAACACATAGAACCTCAAAGAGTGCCCCAAAGTTTCTACCAGAGAATCACGACGAAAACGTGTGCCAACCCCTATGCATAGGTTCATGGGCGGAACCCGCAAGTTGATCACCAAAACATACATCAAGTGAATCACGTGATATCCCATTGTCACCACATATACACACGGCAAGACATACATCAAGTGTTCTTAAATCTTTAAGGAATCAATTCGATAAGATAACTTCAAAGGGGAAACTCAATCCATTACAAGAGAGTAGAGGGGGAGAAGAAACATAAGATCCAACTATAATAGCAAAGCTCACTATACATCAAGATCGTGCCAAATCAAGAACACGAGAGAGAGAGAGAGAGAGAGAGAGATCAAACACATAGCTACTCGCACATACCCTCAGCCCCGAGGGTGAACTACTCCCTCCTCATCATGGAGAGCGTCGGGATGATGAAGATGGCCACCGGTGATGGATCCCCCTCCCGTAGGGTGCCTGAACAGGGTCGTGATTGGTTTTTTGTGGCTACAAAGGCTTCTGGCGGCGGAACTCCAAATCTATTGTGCTCTACGATCATTTTAGGCTATATGGGTATATATAGGAGGAAGAAGTACGTCAGGGGAGCCACGAGGGTGGAGGGTGCTCCCTAGGGGGGTGGGTGCACCCCCCTACCACGTGGCTCCCTCATTTCTTTCCTGATGTGCACTCCAAGTCTATCAGGTTGCTTTCCTTCCAAAAATAACTTCTCCAGAAGGTTTCATTCCATTTCGACTCCCTTTGATATTCCTTTTCTTCGAAACACTGAAACAAGGGAAAAAACAGAAACTGGCACTCAACTCTGGGTCAATAGGTTAGTCTCAAAAGTAATATAAAAGTGCATAGTAAAGCCCATTAAACATCTAAGATGGATAATATAATAGCATGAATACTTCATAAATTATAGATACGTTAGAGACGTATCAGCATCCCCAAGCTTAATTCCTGCTCGTCCTCGAGTAGGTAAATGATAAAATAATTTATGAAGTGTGAATGCTAGTAGGTAGTTTGATCAATGACAATTTCGATCACCTTTTCTAGCATCATTATATCATAACAATAATTCATCTCATAAAGCTTCTCATGATCAAGTAATAAGCTATTCACATGTTAAAGTATAGATCGTAAACTTTCTTGAAAACTAACAAACCATGTTATCAGTCATCAAACAATTACAATTCATCTTATTTCCAGGAAGAGTCTATGTCAAAGCTTTGATTTAGCAAACCCCACATACTCAACTATCATGTAGTCTTTCACAATTGCTAACACTCACGTTATATTTATGGGTTCAAAGTTTTAATCAGACACAGAGAAAGATAGGGGCTTATAGATTCGCCTCCCAACCTTTTACCTCAAGGGTAATGTCAACAATAATAGTTCATGATGCCTTACATCCAATTGGAAATATATATATCAGAATCTTTCCAACACAATGTGCTTGCCAAAGGATAAAATGTAAAAAGGAAAGGTGAAGAGATCACCATGACTCTTGCACAAGGGTAGAAGATAAAAGTAAAGATAGGCCCTTCGCAGAGGGAAGCAAAGGTTTTTATGCGCTTTTATAGTTGGATGCATAAAATCTTAATGCAAAAGAAATGTCACTTTATTGTCCCCTGTGATAGGGACCTTTATTATGCAGTCTGTCGCTTTTATTGCTTCCATATCACAAGATCGTATAAAGCTTATTTTCTCCACACTAAAAGATCATACATATTTAGAGAGCAATTTTTATTGCATGCACCGATGACAACTTACTTGAAGGATCTTACTCAATCCATAGGTAGGTACGGTGGACTCTCATGGCAATACTGGATTAAGGGATGCTTGGAAGCACAAGTAGTATCTCTACTTGGTGCGAAGAATTTGGCTAGCATGAGGGGGAAAGGCAAGCTCAACATGTTGGATGTTCCATGACAATATACTTTATTTCAGATATAAGAAAACATAACCCATTACATTGTCTTCCTTGTCCAACATCAACCTTTTAGCATGTCATATTTTAATGAGTGCTCACAACAACAAAAGATGTCCAAGATAGTATATTTATATGTGAAATCTCTCTTCCTTCAATATTCTTTAATGAATTGTTCAAGTGACCAATACAATGTTTGCTAACCTTCAATAAATTTACCACTTCTACTTCTTATATGTGAAGTCATCACTCCCCATGGGATAAGCATATGAAACATATATAATTTCAGATTTATGATATTCGCTCACTCAACTATTTACTCATAGGATATAAGTGAAGCACACGAGTAAATGACAAACTACTCCAAAAAGATATGAGTGAGGATCAATGAGTAGTTTAAATAATTATGTAGCTATGTGAAGACTCTCTCTCTCATTTAATAATTTCAGATCTTGATACTTTATTCAAACAACAAGCAAAACAAAATAAAATGGCATCTAAGAATAGCAAACATCATGTGAAGAAGCAAAACTTAGGATCAACTGATACTAACCGATAGTTGTTCAATAAGAAAGGTGGGATGCCAACCGGGGCATCCCCAAGCTTAGACGCTTGAGACTTCTTGAAATAATATCTTGGGATGCCTTGGGCATCCCCAAGCTTGAGCTTTTGTGTCTCCTTAATTCCTCTCATATCACGGTCTCCCTAATTCTCAAAAGCTTCATCCACACAAAACTCAACAAGGACTCGTGAGATAAGTTAGTATAAACCAATGCAAAAACCTTATCATACTCTACTGTAGAAAATCTCTAAAATTATTATTCAACATTGCATACTAAATGCCTCTGCATATTTAATAGTCCTATCCTCGAATAGAATCATTAATGAAGCAAACATATGCAAACAATGCAAACATAACAGCAATCTGCCTAAACAGGACTGAGGGAGTCCTGGATTAGGGGGTGTTCGGGTAGCCGGACTATACCTTCAGCCGGACTCCTGGACTATGAAGATACAAGATTGAAGACTTTGTCCCGTGTCCGGAGGGGACTTTCCTTGGCGTGGAAGGCAAGCTTGGCGATGCGGATATTCAAGATCTCCTACCATTGTAACCGACTCTATGTAACCCTAACCCTATCCGTGTCTATATAAACCGGAGGGTTGTAGTCCGTAGGACAGAAAAAAACTCCATACACAATCATACCATAGGCTAGCTTCTAGGGTTTAGCCTCCTTGATCTCGTGGTAGATCTACTCTTGTACTACCCATATCATCAATATTAATCAAGCAGGAGTAGGGTTTTACCTCCATCGAGAGGGCCCGAACCTGGGTAAAACAAAGTCTCCCCAGTCTCCTGTTACCATCCGGCCTAGACGCACAGTTCGGGAACCCCTACCCGAGATCCGCCGGTTTTGACACCGACATTGGTGCTTTCATTGAGAGTTCCTCTGTGCCGTCACAATCAGGAAGGATGCCTTCTCCCGTCTTCAAAGACGGCGCCGTAGCTAAGGGAGCCTTGGCTGTCGGCCAAACCCTCCGGCTAGGTGGTTTCCTCATGACCGCCTGTTCGGCTGTTGCACCGACGGTGACCTCTCGGGTCATCAAAAGAAATCTACACGTCAGCTCGGAGCTCGTCGAGCAGTTAGATCCAATGGAGCTCTCTTCCGTAAATGAGCTCTTGGATCGCATCGCCGCCCTGGGGGTCGCTACGGATTCCGACCAGGTTGGGCTTAATCCCGATCTAACAGAAATTAACTCTCCTCAAGTCACCCACCACGTTGCTGTGGTAGAGGCGCAGTGCGGCGACCCTTCATCTATTTTAAGGACTAGTTACGTCCGAATTCCCGATCCCTCCAAGCCGGATACCCGCGGAGGGGAGGATGTAACTCAAGACCTGAGCTTAGAATCAGGCGACGGGCCGGATTCGTTGGATAACGTCCAGGAATCCGAACTTCAGAATTCGGAAACTCTTCGACCTCCGAATCTTGGAATGGGTGAGGTTTCAGATTCAACGACACCCACCCACCCGAACACAAGCGATCTCTCCCAAGTCAGGCAGAGGCCCGACGAAACAGTACATCATTTCTAGGCCAGATTCCTCCTGGTTATGAACAGGATAAAGGATTACCGCGAGGGAGACGCAATATCAATCTTCTGCAGTAATTGCACGGACGAGGGAATCCTTAACGCCATAAGTCATCGTGATATTACACGCTTCGTTGACTTGGCGTCCATAGTACAAAAGTACTATGCGATGGAAAGTGCCTGGAAAACCGAAATAAAATTTTGGGATAATCCGGCCTTGAATAATAACCCTGTCCGAACTAAGAGGGTGCATCACCATAAGACACCCGGGATAAAAAGCAAAAAACCAAAACCCTTTACAGGGCATGGAACCGTACTGGAAAAGTGGCTTGATGGACCCTATAAAATTCACAGTACAGAGGACGCCACACCAACTCACAGCCTTAGACCATGTTGGATACTCCGGCAGGTAGCCAAAATTGGCGAGGACCTCTTAAATCGGGAGGCCGCAGAAAGCCAGCCCGAGGACACCAGTACCATTCTCACAGTCTTCGAGACTTTCGCATCAAACAATATGCGAAAAAGAACACTCCGCAGCCTCGCCGAAGTCTATCAAGTTGCAACAATAAATCCATGGAGCGACACTGCTATCACCTTCAGCGCAAGTGATGAACCTAGATTCCGAACAGCCCGAGCACCAGCCGCATTGGTCGTCAGTCCCATAGTGGACGGCTTTCGCCTCACCAAGGTGCTCATGGATGGAGGCAGCGGACTGAACCTCATTTATGAGGAAACCCTTCAAAAAATGGGAATAGACTGGAACCGCGTCGAGCAAAGCAGCACAACCTTTAGAGGAATAATCCCCAGTCGGGAAGCGCGCTGCACAGGAAAAATCACACTAGATGTGGTGTTCGGCACAACGGATAATTACAGATCCGAAGAAGTCACGTTTCAGGTGGCCCCGTTTAAAAGTGGACATCACGCCTTACTAGGGCGGGAAGCATTCACAATCTTCCAAGCGATACCTCATTATGGGTACATGAAGCTTAAGATGCCCGGGCCGAATGGAATTATCACTCTAGCTAGTGATCCGGACATAGCACTCCGCGCCGAAAACAACACGGCCGCATTAGCCCTTGAGGAACTATCCGAAGCCTTAGCGGCCGAGGAACTGACCGTGCTACGCTCCATGGTTAACAGGGATGACGTGACACTCGACAAAAGATCCAAGTCCACATCCTTCAAGCTAGCTGACGAAATAGTCAAATTCCAGGTCCATCCAACAGACCCGAATAAAACAGCTTCCAACGGGGCATGACTGAACCCCGATGTTGACGCCGCACTGCGAGAGTTCCTACGAGAGAATTGGGACATTTTTTCCTGGCACCCTTCAGACATGCCAGGGATCCCACACAGGCTGGCCGAACACAGCTTAAATATCCTAAAAGGATTCAAGCCCGTCAAACAAGCCCTTCGGTGTTTCTCCGAACCCAAGAGACAAGCTATGGGAGAAGAGCTAGCCAAGCTATTGGAGGCCGGATTCATTAGAGACATAAAACATCCGGACTGGCTAGCAAACCTGGTGATGGTACCAAAGAAGGACAAATCCTGGCGCCTGTGTGTCGACTTTAAAGACCTTAACAAGGCATGCCCAAAGGATCCCTTCCCCCTCCCCCGTATCGATCAAATTATCGATGCCACCGCAGGACACGACTCATTGTGTTTCCTCGACGCATACTCCGGTTACCATCAAATCAAGATGGCAGAATCAGACCAAGCTGCAACAACATTCATCACACCATACGACCCATTCTGCTTCAACACAATTCCCTTCGGGCTAAAAAACGCCGGCGCAACATATCAGCGCATGATCCAGACATGTCTGGCAAATCAGATCAGCAAAACGTTGGAGGCATATGTGGATGATGTGGTGATCAAATCAAGACATGTCGAATCTCTAGTAGATGACTTGAGGCTCACATTTGATAACCTCCGAAAATATGACATCAAGCTCAACCCGAAAAAATGCGTCTTTGGCGTTCCAGCCGGAAAGCTCTTGGGCTTCATCGTATCCGGTAGAGGAATTGAAGTAAATCCAGCCAAGATCCGAGCTTTGTCACAATTGGATATCCCAAAGGACCTCAAACAAATACAAAAGCTAACCGGATGCGTGGCGGCTCTAAGCCGCTTCATCTCCCGCTTGGGAGAAAAGACACTGCCCCTTTATTGCCTACTCGGGCGCACCGAACACTTCGAGTGGACGGGCGCCGCCACGGCCGGACTCGAGGAAATAAAAGCCATACTGGCAACAAACCCAGTCCTGGCCGCGCCTAACACTGGCGAACCAATGCTATTGTACATTGCAACAACACATCAAGTTGTCAGCGCAGTGCTCGTTGTCTAGCGGGAAGCGGACGGACACAAACTCCTCCTTCAAAGGCCGGTCTACTACGTGTCCACTGTCCTCACTCCATGCAAATCACGGTACCCGCATTATCAAAAAATTGCATATGCAGTATTCATGGCATCCCGAAAGCTACCACACTACTTTCAAGAGTGTTCCATAACAGTAGCCTCGGAAGTACCACTGAACGATATTATCAACAACCGCGATGCAATGGGCCGGATCGCAAAATGGGCCATCGAGCTCCTCCCATTCGATATAACCTATAAGCCACGGCGAGCTATCAAATCGCACGTTTTGGCCGACTTCGTCGCAGAATGGACGGAGGCCGAACTCCCTAAAGAGTACGGCACATACTCAAACTAGATCATGCATTTCGACGGCTCCAAAATGTTGGCCGGACTGGGGGCTGGCATCGTTTTGACGTCCCCCACAGGAGACACAGTCCAGTATGTACTCCAAATCATGTACATGGACTCCAACAACGCAGCCGAATACGAGGCCCTTCTACATGGCCTCCGGATGGCAGTATCCATGGGCATTCAACGCCTAGAGGTACGCGGGGATTCAAACCTCACGATATCCCAAATAAATGGCTACTTCGACGCCAAGGACCCAAAAATGGCAGCTTACCGCAACACCGTCCTAAAAATGTTAGCTCGGTTCGAAGGGCTAGAATTTGATCATATAGCCCGAGAAAACAATCAAGCAGCGGATGTCCTGGCACGCATCGGAGCTAAACGCGATGCGGTCCCCCCAACATCTTTTTGGAAAGATTGTTCAAGCCATCTGTAACATGGGAGGGGGAACCCGAAAATAACAGCCCGGACCCAGCCGCACTACTCGACGCCGAACAATCTGACACAATTGGAGGCTCTGCCAATGAAATCACCTTCAGCCCACGTAATAATGGCGGTCATCGCCCCGTGGACAGAACAATTCCAAGCCTATCTTACTAGGCAGGAACTCCCGAAGGATCAAAACGAGGCCCGCTGCATAGTGCGGCGATCTAAAGCCTACATAGTGCATGAGGGAGAGCTTTATAAGAAAAGCACTACCGGAGTCCTTCAAAGGTGCATCTCCGAAGAGGAAGGGCGGAACCTTCTGGCTGAAATTCACGCCGTCGCTGCTCGGTCCCTTGTTAGCAAGGCTTTCCGTACAGGCTTTTATTGGCCGACGGCCCGGGCAGACGCTCTGGACTTAGTCCAACGATGGGCTGGTTGCCAACTTTTTGCCAACCAAAGCCATATGCCACCCACCGCACTACAAACTATACCAATTACCTGGCCTTTTGCGGTCTGGGGGTTTGACATGGTCGGACCCCTTAAAGGCAGGACCGATAGGAAAAAATACTTACTGGTCATGGTGGATAAATTCACCAAATGGATAGAAGCCAAGCCTGTTAAAACAGCCGAATCCGGACCTGTGATAGACTTCATATCCGGGGTTGTACACCGTTATGGCGTCCCGCATAGCATCATAATCGATAACGGTATAAACTTTACCGCAGACGAGGTGAAACTCTGGTGCAAAAACATGGGCATCAAGCTCGATTATCCTTCCATCTATCACCCACAAACCAACGGCCAGGTCGAACGTGCAAATGGTCTCATTATGAGTGGCATCAAACCCAGATTAGTGCGGTCCCTTAAGGAATCTGATACACACTGGGTAGAGGAGCTCGGCTCCGTACTCTGGGGGCTGCGGACCACGCCAAATCGCACCACCGGATACACACCATTCTTCATGGTATACGACGCAGAGGCAGTTCTGCCCTGCGACATAATTCATGACTCACCTAGAGTGCGCATGTACAAAGAAAGGGAAGCCGAGCTCGATCGGCAGGACAACTTGGACGCTTTGGAGGAGGAGTGTGGTATGGCAAAAGCCCGTTCCGCATTTTATCAACAGCAGGCCCGAAGATATCAAAGCAGAGAAGTACGGGCCAAAAATTACAATGTTGGCGAACTAGTTCTACGCCTGCCGGATAAGAAAAAGGACAAACTCAAGCCCAAGTGGGAGGGTCCATTCATAATCGACCAACTCCTGACTGGCAGGGCGTACCGCCTGCGAGATGCGTCGGATAACCGACTCGAGCCGAACCCGTGGAACGCCACCCGTCTCAGAAGATTCTATGCCTAGTGCCGGACTCTGTGTTCGTCTCCTTCCTCTGTCCATTTTTTGCATTTTTTCTGTCTTACATTTCTCTCCTTCCCCTCTTTTCTCTTATAGCCCTTAAAGGCTTATCTAGTGACGCGCCACTCGTGCTCATTAAACCTGGGGGCTTCTTTAACATAAGCTTATTTATACGGGCTTCATGCCCAAAACATGCGTCAAACTTCCGCATATACCTTTTTCTCCACCATTATATGCATCGATATGACTTAAGTTTTGGCCAAGCTGGGTTGCCTGGCTCCTGTGCTTAACCCTACGTTCCCGATTGTTCGGCTAGGTGGTAAAGGGAGCACCTCTGCGATTGTTACTGCCGGGCCAGCTGGATGTGTACCTCAGACTGGGTGAAGCCGAAAGCTAGCGTTCTTAAGGGAATATTCGGTCGGTGAGATAAAAGATGATCTTTTTACCCATTTTATGCGCCCCCAGATGCTTTTTTTTCCTGCGTCTTTCTACGCAGTCCGGACATGCACTTTAGGGCATGCATCCCAGCGAAAGGAACCCCTAACGGAACTATTCTCTCTGGAAGATGTTTCTTACTAACCATGTAATATAACATAACTAGTTGGGCACTTGTCTGATAAAGCACTAATGACCCCTATGCCTGGTCTCCACGCATAGCATGGTTCTTATATAACCGCTATGGTATTCGGACACACTCCGGACCGTCAGGTCCCGAGGTTGAAGCGAAATGGTCGGCAACGACAAACGATCTACAATCCGGCTAGAAGGCATTACACATGTCAATTCAAAATTACATAGTCATTATGACTAATTGTATTCCTCTTCTATACCATCTAACAGGCTGTCTAGTTTACAGTCCTGCTGGGAATACTTCGCGGCCAACTCTACTTGGCCGTATACTAAGCTCACAGGGATCTCCTTCCCGTCAGGCCCCACTGGTCCGACCTCGGCCATGTGGTTTGGGTCAGACTTCGTAAAACGGGTCTTCACCATGGCCCAGGCTTCCCGAGCGCCTTGTCGGCAGGCCGATATCTTCCACAAACGGAAGCGCCGCCGAGCTCCCTTCAGCTTCTCCGCAAGCTCTCCAAGGCCCTCGGGCACGGAGTGGGCAGGCCATAAGGCTTGGGCAACGCCTCGCATCGCCTGGCGAACTCGCTCTTGCAGTTGCATGAGTTCGGGAAGAAGATCACCCGTAGAACCGGGCATCTCCTCTGCAGGACGACCTGTGAGCATACCTACAGACATTACTCTGTTAGTCGACTTCCTTGCCGAACTTTTTTTAAGGTTCGTCCAAGCACTTACTAAAAATGCCGCGTCGAAGCCGCTGATTCTCCTTCGTGGAGTCCAAAAGCTGGCCGCGAACATCTTTAAGCTCGACGTCCAGCTTGGTGTTGGCATCCTGAAGATCATTCTTCTCTCGCCTCACCCTCGTCAACATACTCTCACCGGCATTTAGCTGACGTAAGAGTTGTTGCTTGTCCGGATCGAGTCCGGCGCCATCTACAATTTGATTTGTCAGATTTGCACCCGCACCGCACAATACTGGTCTCTCAAAGTGTATTTTACCTGAGGGGGTCTCTTGGGGCTCCCCTGCTGCGGCTAGTGTGGCCTCTAGTTGGGACTTGCACGTTTCCAGCTCCTGGGATAGTACAGTATTCTTCTCTATAAGAACCTGCATATTAAATGATCCTTAAATCAGTTGTTCTAACTGTTTCAAGTCTCGGGGGCTACTGGCATGTGTACATATTTAGCCAAAATTTTCTTACCCGTATGTCTTTCACATACTGCTCCATGGCTCTGGTTAAACCATTTTGAGCAGCACGGAGGTACGCATCTCCCGAGTTAAAGGCATCTAAAGCCTCTCGGGAGAAACAAGTGTCCCGTAGAGTTGTCCGGTGACGCCTGTGGTTCATGGCACTCTTCACTTCTGAATTTGTGGCGGACAGCCTGTCCGCATCCTCTGTCGGAGGAACGTCCAGTGCGCGCCTTGTACTCGTCTCCGCTTCCTGGCCAGACGTTGGAGCCTGGCTAGTGGAGGCGCGATTGGCAACCTCTCCGGATGCAGTCCAGTGAGGTCTCTTCGTCCTGAAGATAGCACGAGCGTTAATATACCCTGACAGAGTAACTCCAGGGAAACAAAGGGTGCACTATACCTTTGCGCCGGCATTTCAGTCCGGACTTCATTTCTTTTTGCCCTACGGGGCTCTGCGGCCCCTCTTTGGCTGACCGCCGTAGATTCGGCCTCCTGCCTCAGAAATCTCCCCTGCAAAACACGGTTGACGTCAGAAACACCGAAATACGCAAGAGTGGAATCCCTCTCAAGGGAATGAGACTCCGGTTTCCGTCACCTGGGAGGCCGGAATTAACCCTGGCTAATCCGCCGTGATGGCTACCAAGGTATTGTCCTTGCTTAGTTGATAAAACACCCCGTCGATAAGCTCCACCGATATATCCGGATCCTCTTCGGAGTCCGGATCGAGGGACCATTCTGGGTCCTCGGGTTGTGGAGGGCGGCTGCTTATGTTCTTTACCTCCTGGCGCAATCCCTGCATTGAAGTCGTTAGACTACCTATCTAACCACGGGGGTATAAAACAAACGGGCAAGCGCAGTTGTTCACTTACCCAACTTGGAGGATCGTTCATACTGAATCCAGCCCGTGGATTGACGCGGAGGAATTCCTTCTTTTCTCCCTTGTACAGAGAGGATAAGGTCTTTACTAGAACAGTGGCCGAGTCCGGCCCTTTACGACCGTAACGGGTGGCGTCATCCTCCCCGTTGAATTCCCACATCGTGTGGCCTCTATATTGAAGCGGCTGTACCCCCCGCATGATGCATGCAGACATGACTCCAATCATGGTTAGTCCGGAATGAGCTAACAGCCTTATCCGGCCCATCAGATAAAGGACGTCTTTGTCACTTTCTCTCTGAGAGCTCCGCGCACGCTAGCTCAAGCGTTTCTTCAATGGAGCACTGTTGAACTCAAGGAGACCGGCCCGGATAGGGTCCGGTAGCGGAACGTCCTCTATATAAAACCATTCCGAAGGCCAGCCCTCGGACACTTCCTTTGGGGTTCCGGATAGGTATCCGATCCCGGCGATGCGCCATACTTCGGCTCCACCCACTTGGTATATAGACCCCTTCTGAGAATGGGGCACCAGGCAGAATAACCTCTTCCACAGTGCGAAATGGGCTTCAACGCCTAAAAATAGCTCGTAGAGAGCGACGAAACCCGCAATATGTAGTACGGAGCCGGGCGTGAGATTGTGCAGCTGGAGGCCGTAAAACTCTAGAATCCCGCGGAGAAATGGGTGAATCGGAAATCCCAGTCCAATTAACAGATAGGGGACAAGGCACAACCACTCTCCTTTAGAAGGATTGGGGGTGCTCTCCGCTTGTTTTCCGCCATTATAGGTGGCGAGACCAGCTCGGACCAGGACCATGCATGCCTGAGGGAGGTGCTAACTCAATATGTGGGATGGTGCAACTCTCCCAGTCCCCGGGTTTTGGACCGGAGGGGCAAGGGGAGGAGCTGCGACGGCTAGCCATGTTGGAATAGACCTTTGTTGGAGGCGCTCTGATGATTACTCCCGGAAGGGAGAAGGTGTGGTTTGGATCTAAATCCCCATCCCGTTAAATAGACGGCTTGTTCATACGGCTAGGGGTGTGAATGTAAAAACGCCCCGACTTTTCGCATCTGTTTTACACGTGGAAGACGTCCATTATTGGGCGGGGAAGCGGAGGGGCACTACATTACAAGAATCGGACATTATTCCTACAGGTACACAAGATTTGGAGAAGAACCCGCCTTGCAATGCCGAAAAATTTGCGCGCCGGACTCGTCGTCATTGAAGCCTGGTTCGGGGGCTACTGAGGGAGTCCTAGATTAGGGGGTGTTTGGGTAGCCGGACTATACCTTTAGCCGGACTCCTGGACTATGAAGATACAAGATTGAAGACTTTGTCCCCTCTCCGGAGGGGACTTTCCTTGGCGTGGAAGGCAAGCTTGGCGATGCGGATATTCAAAATCTCCTACCATTGTAACCGACTCTATGTAACCCTAACCCTATCCGGTGTCTATATAAACCAGAGGGTTGTAGTCCGTAGGACAGAAAAAAACTCCATACACAATCATACCATAGGCTAGCTTCTAGGGTTTAGCCTCCTTGATCTCGTGGTAGATCTACTCTTGTACTACCCATATCATCAATATTAATCAAGCAGGAGTAGGGTTTTACCACCATCGAGAGGGCCCGAACCTGGATAAAACAAAGTGTCCCCAGTCTCCTGTTACCATCCGGCCTAGACGCACAGTTCGGGACCCCCTACCCGAGATCCACCAGTTTTGACACCAACAAGGACAGTCTGTAAAGAATGCAGAAGAATCCATACTTTCCTAACTCCAAAAATTATGAAATAAAATTCCCACTGTAGTAAATTTCGCATAGCTTAATATGCAAAAGGTTTCAACATTTTATCACATTCTAACTTTTCTAGGGAATTATTGCAACAGCGGTAAACTTTCTGTTTTCAAACAGCAACATGAAGACTTGTAAAATAGGCATGGTAAAGGCTATCAATGCCACTTTTATTGAAATAAAAGATGCAAAACATTATTCTAAATAACATCAACCAAATCCTAACAAAATAAATTGACGCTCCAAGCAAAACACATATCATGTGGTGAATAAAATTATAGCTCCAAGTAAAGTTACCGATGAACGAAGACGAAAGAGGGGATGCCTTCCGGGGCATCCCCAAGCTTAGGCTTTTTGTTGTCCTTGAATATTACCTTGGGGTGCCTTGGGCATCCCCAAGCTTAGGCTATTGCCACTTCTTATTCCATAGTCCATCGAATCTTTACCCAAAACTAGAAAACTTCACAACACAAAACTTAACAGAAAACTCGTAAGCTCCGTTAGTATAAGAAAATAAATCACCATTTAGGTACTGTTGTGAACTCATTATAAATTCATATTGGTGTAATATCTACTGTATTCAAACTTCTCTATGGTTCATACCCTCCGATACTACTCATAGATTCATCAAAATAAGCAAACAACACATAGAAAACCGAATATGTCAAAAACAGAACAGTCTATAGTAATCTGTAGGTTTCGACCACTTCTGGATCTCATAAAATTCTCAAATAAATTGGTGTACCTGAGGAATTTGTCTATTAATCATCTGAAAAGATAATTAACTAAATAGAACTTTTCAAATAAAAATGGCAGCAGTTCTCATGAGCACTAAAGTTTCTGTTTTTTACAGAAAGATAACAAGACTTTCCCCAAGTCTTACCAACGGTTCTACTTGGCACAAACACTAATTAAACACAAAAAACACAACCAAAACAGAGGTTAGATAAATTATTTATTACTAAACAGGAGAAAAAAAGCAAGGAACAAAAAATAAAATTGGGTTGCCTCCCAACAAGCGCTATCGTTTAACGCCCCTAGCTAGGCATGATGATTTCAATGACGCTCACATAAAAGATGTGAATTGAAACATAAAGAGAGCATCATAAATAATATGACTAGCACATTTAAGTCTAACCCACTTCCAATGCATAGGGATTTTGTGAGCAAATAACTTATGGGAACAATAATCAACTAGCATAGGAGGGCAAAACAAGCATAACTTCAAGATTTTAAGCACATAGAGAGGAAACTTGATATTATTGCAACTCTTACAAGCATATGGTACTCCCTCATAATAATTTTCAGTAGCATCATGAATGAATTCAACAGTATAACCATCACCTAAAGCATTCCTTTCATGATCTACAAGCAGAGAAAATTTACTACTCTCCACATAAGCAAAATTCTTCTCATGAATAATAGTCGGAGCAAACTCAACAAAATAACTATCATGGGATTGAAAATTGAAATCAAGATGACAAGTTTCATTGTTATCATTATTCTTTAAAGCATATGTGTCATCACAATAGTCATCATAGATAGGAGGCATGCTTTCATCATAATAAATTTGCACATCAAAACTTGAGGGAGAGAAAATATCATCTTCATCAAACATAGCATCCCCAATCTTGTGGCTTTGCATATCATTAGCATCATGGATATTCAAGGAATTCATACTAACAACATTGCAATCATGCTCATCATTCAAATATTTAGTGCGAAACATTTTAATGCATTCTTCCTCTAACACTTTGGCACAATTTTCCTTCCCATCATACTCACAAAAGATATTAAAAAGATGAAGCGTTTGAGGCAAACTCAATTCCATTTTTATAGTTTTATTTTATAAACTAAACTATTGCTAAAACAAGAAACAAAAAGATTTGATTGCAAGATCTAAAGATATACCTTCAAGCACTCACCTCCCCGGCAACGACGCCAGAAAAGAGCTTAGTTTACGTGGTGTTAGTGCCGCTTACCTAGCCTCCCCGGCAATGGCACCAGAAAAGAGCTTGATGTCTACTACACAACCTTCTTCTTGTAGACGTTGTTGGGCCTCCAAGTGCAGAGGTGTAGCGACCCAACCTCAAACGGTCAAGTCTCTGTGCTTCAGTGTCATCCCTGGATTGGTAATGCTGACACACACAGTACTTGAGGATTTATAACAGAGTGGCAATCACACACATATTACATTGAATGTCTCAACAGAGAACTTATTACAATAAATATGGCTTAAGGCCATCTAATACGATAACAGCGGAAGGCTTGGAAGATAAAGTGAGTCCATCAACTCCAACGGCATAGCAAAGTTGCATGGCAACGACCTAACGAACCTTACTCCTCCTCTGAAAAGTCTGCAACATAATACGTTGCATCCCGAAAATGGGTCAGCACATGGAATATGCTGGCAAAGTAACACAGTAGAGCAATGAAGAGAACAATGCTATCACTACATGCTATTTGGCTGGTGGAAAGCTCTATGGTTATGGTTTTTGCGAAAAGCCAATTTTTCCCTACAAGAAAGGAATAGATTTTATTTAACTATCATGGTAGTTGAAACATCATTGAGAAGGTTCCTCCAACTCAATCCCAATTGAAGTAATTAACAACCCAACAACATTATTTTAGAGTGATGAGATACTTATGATACTCCAAGTACTAGATACTCAAGATGTCCATAACCGGGGACACGGCTAACCATGATCTTTATACACTCTGCAGAGGTTTGAGCACTTTTCCCCACAAGACCCGATCTCCTCCGTTGGATTTCTCACACTACATGGTGTTTGAGAAACGGATGACCGAGACACAGTTTTTCAGAAGCATTAACCCCTTACTCCGGGCAGACCATACCAAACTACATCCGTCTACCTGCTGATCCACCTCTTCGGGAGCTTCACGTAGCTTACTCAACTATGCTAGAGCCCATAATAGCTTGTGGCTGCACACGGAAGTTTCTAGCAAGAAAATGTAGCTACCAGACCTCAAACGGTCCAATCTCTATGCTCCAGTGTCACCCCTAGATCAGTAATGCTGACACCACACAGTACTTGAAGGATTTATAACAGAGTAGCAATCACACACTTATTACATCGACTGTCTCAAAAGATAACTTATTACAATAAATATGGCATAAGGCCATCTAATAACGATAACAGCGGAAGGCTTGGAAGATAAGTGAGTCCATAAACTCCAATGGCATCACTGAGTATAGACCCACGACCTAAAAGCACCTTACTCGTCGTCTTAAAAGTCTACAACATGAACGTTGCAGCCCGAAACGGGTCAGCACATGGAATATGCTGGCAAAGTAACACATAGAGAGCAATGAAAGAATAAGGCTATACTACATGCATATTTGGCTGGTGGAAAGCTCTATGGTTACAGTTTTGCATAAAGCCAATTTTTCCCTACTGCGAAGGAATAAATTTTATTTAACTATCATGGTAGTTGTTAAACATTGAGAGTGTAGACACCCTCTCAATCCCAATTAAGCATCATCATTAAAAACCCAACAAAATTAATTTAGAGTAACATGATGACATTCACATGATAATCCAAGTACTAGATACTCAAGATGTGCATAACCGGGGACACGGCTAACCAAGATTACTTTATACACTCTGCAGAGGTTTGCGCACTTTTCCTCACAAGACTCGATCTCCTCCATTGGGATTCTCGCACTACATGGTGTTCGAGAAACGGATGACCGAGACATAGTCTTTCATAAGCGCTTGCACCTTACGAACGGGTAGACCATACCAACCTACATCCCCTACATCTGCTAGTCTACCACTGTAAGAGTTCGCATGACTTAGTCAACTATGCTAGAGCCCATAGTAGCTTGTGGCTGCACACGGAAGTTTCTAGTATGAATAATCTCATAATCCCTTTGAGCCTGGGTGGTGGTCCAAAAGAAAAACAGACAATCGCTGGAATACCCAGGTGCCTCAATCCACCCAGATGTGTGTTTAAGTTGCCACCTTAGATAAACCATTAATTTAACAAGCTCACATCTGTCATGGATACACTCACCCAATCCACGTCTACTAGCATAGCATGTCAATAAGCAAATGTAGAAGTAACTCCCAAAGGTTTGATAATAAAACAGGTAATAGGTACTACCTCATCTACTTCCCAAACCCACAATTTAATTAGATCCTAATCATGCAATGTGTGAGGGTTGATCTAATGCAATAAGAACTGGGTAATAGGAAGTATGATCAAAGTGTTACTTGCCTTGCTGATGATCCGCAAAACCTAGCGATTCGAAGTAACAAGCGGCGCACTCCGGGTAATCTACCACAAACCAACAAGCATACAATAAGTACTCATCTAATGCACAGGTAAAACTTGAATAAGAGATCTAACCAGATAGTTCAACTTAAGAACTCCGGTTGGCAAAAAGAATCAAATCAAACGAAGCAACGAAAGACAAACGGCAAAAGAAACAAGCTTCGATTATTATTCTGGATCTAGGTCAAATTTTACAGAGGCAAAAACTTGTTTGAGTTGGTTAAACGGAAAGAGGGTTTCGAGACGAAACTCCAGGTGCTTGAATCACCTGATTCCGATAAACGAGAGAAAAGTTAAACTAGAACGAAAATCGGATCAGAAATAATCATGGAATAATCCGAGAAAAAGAAAAACGACGAACAGAATAACGAACGAACGTTCATTTTCTGGAACTAAACGATGAACGCGTTCATTAAAACGAACGAATGAGCGAACGCTCACTAAATAAATAAACCAGAAAAAACCGATCTATTTTTTTAAAAAACTAGGGTTTTCAAAAAGAAAAACCGAATTGGTTTTTATCAGAAAACCGGGCGGCTGGGCGGCTACCTCGGCTCGGTCCGGCGGGGTTCCGGGCAGCGGCGGGGCAGCGACAAGCGGCGCTGGCGGCGTGCGGGGCGGCAACAAGCGGCGCTGACGGCGTGCGGCGCCTGGCAGTGGGGCTGCGTGGGGAGGGGGTCGGCGGCGCGTGCCCGGCTCGGACACCGAGCTCGGCGGCAGCTCGGCGAGGGAGGCGATGGCTTGGTGGGCCGGCCTGGCTCGGTTGGGCCTTTGGCCCAGTCAGGCGCGGAGGTTTTTTTTAAAAAACAAACAATTTTGCCGAAACTAAGAAAAATTCTAGAAAAATTCAAGAAAAATACATAAAAATCTAAAATTTCCAAAACAATTTTTCACAATCTAAATAAAATATTTAGAACAGGATGAACATTTTCTTGCCCTAAATGCAATTTTTGAAAACATGCATTTTTTTCCTAAATTCAAATAAAACCACGAAAAACTCCAGAATAAAACCTTATTTGATTTTCTTATTAAATCCTCAATATTTCTTTATTTTGGGAAAGTCATTTTATTCCCTCTCTCATATTTTGATAATAGAAATAATTGAAGGTAAAATAAATAAAATCAAATGATCCTATTTTCAAAATTTGAGAAAACTCAAATATGAAAAATAACGAAATCCCCAACTCTCTCTGAGGGTCCTTGAGTTGCGTAGAATTTCTAGGATCAACCCAAAATGCAAAAAAATATGTTATGCAGTGATGATCTAATGTATAACATTCCAAATAGAAAATTTGGGATGTTACAAACCTACCCCCCTTAAGACGAATCTCGCCCTCGAGATTCGGGTTGGCTAGAAAATAGGTGAGGGTGGTCTCAGCAAATCTAGCTCTCGCTCCCAGGTGGCTTCATCCTCTGTGTGGTGGCTCCACTGAACTTTGCAAAACTTGATAACCTTGTTGGGGGTTACTCGGCTGGCATACTCAAGATTCTTGACTGGTTTCTCCTCATAGGTCAAATCATTGTCCAACTGAATCGCTTCCAGCGGCACTGTATCTCTTGGTGGTATATCAGCCATCTCTGCATGGCACTTCTGTAACTGGGAAACGTGGAACACGTCGTGAACTCCTAACAATCCTTCAGGCAATTCCAACTTATAAGCTACTTATCCCATACGGTCCAAAACCTTGTATGGTCCTACAAAACGTGGCGCTAACTTTCCCTTAAATCCAAAGCGCTTAACTCCTCGAAGTGGAGATACTCGAAGATAAACTCGGTCCCTGACTTCGTAAACTGTCTCCTTGGGTTTAGAATCTGCGTAGCTCTTCTGCCTGGACTGGGCTACCTTGAGCCTATCGCGAATCAATTTCACCTTCTGTTTAGATTCCTTAATCAAGTCCGGTCCAAACAACTGGTGGTCTCCAACTTCATCCCATGACAATGGGGTCCTGCACCTCCTTCCGTACAAGGCTTCAAAAGGGGCCATCTTCAAACTGGATTAATAACTGTTGTTGTAAGAGAACTCCGCATATGGCAAATTGTCATCCCAACTAGATCCATAATCTAGTGCACAAGCTCTGAGCATATCCTCCAAAATCTGATTGACTCTCTCGGTCTATCCATCTGTCTGTGGATGGAAAGCTGTAATGAATTCTAGCCTGGTACCCAAAGTTTCGTGCAACTGATTCCAGAACTTTGAGGTAAACTGGGTTCCTCTATCTGATACAATGCTCCTTGGAACTCCATGCAGACATACGATCCTGGTCATGTATATCTTTGCCAACATGGCACTAGTATAGGTAGTCTTCACTGGGATGAAATGAGCTACCTTTGATCGACTACAACCCAAATCGAGTCATAGCTTGAACGAGTTCTGGGCAATCCCGTAATAAAATCCATGCCTAGCTTATCCCACTTCCATTCGGGTATCGGCAATGGCTGTAGCAATCCCGCTGGCTTCTGATGCTCTGCCTTTACTCTCTGGCATACATCACAAACTGCTACATACTCCGCAATATCCTTCTTCATTCCGGTCCACCAGAACATATCCTTCAAATCCAAATACATCTTGGTATTTCCTGGGTGAATCGAATATGGTGAATCATGGGCCTCTTGCAGAATCAACTTCTTGATCTCCGAATCATTAGGCACATAAACACGATCTTCAAACCATAAGGTATCGTGCTCATCCTCACGAAATCCTTTAGCTTTTCCTTTGTTCATTTTCTCCTTAATAGAAGCAATCTCCTTGTCAGTCTTCTGGGCTTCTCTGATCTTATCCATCAAAGTAGACTGAATCTCCAATGCTGCTACATAGCCTCTCGGAACTATCTCAATACATAGCTCACGAAGATTTTCGACTAACTCCCTTGGTAAATCTCCCGTCATTAAGTTGTTGACATGGCTTTTATGGCTCAATGCGTCAGCTACTATGTTAGCCTTTCCGGGATGATAATGCAATCTCATATCATAATCCTTGATGAGCTCCAACCATCTCCTTTGCCTGAGGTTTAACACCTTCTGCGTGAAGATATACTTCAAACTCTTGTGATTCGTGTACACCTCACAATGGTTTCCAATGAGACAATGTCTCCAAGTCTTCAACACATGCACTGCGGCTGCTAACTCCAACTCATGCGTGGCATAATTCAACTCATGAGGCTTAAGCTGTCGTGAGGCATAGGAAACAACTCTTCCCTCCTGCATAAGCACTGCTCCAAGTCCTCGACGTGAAGCGTCGCAATACACCTCATAATCCTTGGTCTTATCTGGCAAAATCAACACTGGTGATGTAACCAAACGTTCCTTCAACTCCTGGAAACTGGCCTCACACTCTCCAGTCCATTTGAACTTGGTATCCTTATTCAACAACTCCGTCACAGGCTTCGCAATCTTCAAGAAGTTTTCAATGAATCTCCGGTAGTATCCTACGAGTCCAAGAAAACTCCGGATCTCTCCAACTGTTGTTGGCGCTTCCCAATTTGTCACAGTGTCAACCTTGGTGGGATCTACTGCTATACCTTCCCTGGATATAACGTGTACAAGGAATCCAACTCCTTCAACAAAAACTCACATTTGCTAAACTTGGCATATAACTGATCTTCTCTGAGCTTCCCAAGTACCAAACGCAAATGCTCCTTATGCTCCTCTTCATTTTTCGAGTAAACTAGGATATCATCATTGAACACTACGACGAACTTATCCAAAAACTCCAAATACACTTTGTTCATCATGTTCATAAAATATGCAGGTGCGTTACTCAGACCAAATGACATAACAGTATACTCATACAGCCCATACCTGGTGGTAAATGACGTCTTAGGTATATCCTGTTCTCGAATCTTCAACTGATGGTATCCTGATCGTAGATCGATCTTAGAAAATACCTTAGCTCCTTGCAATCAATCAAACAGATCATTAATCATCGGTAGTGGGTTTTTGTTCTTGATTGTTACTTCATTCAATCCTCGATAATCAACAACCATCCTTAACGATCCATCCTTCTACTCCACTAGAAGTATCGGTGATCCCCAAGGTGATGAACTTGGGCGAATATAACCTTTATCCAATAACTCTTTAATCTGCTTCTTAATCTCCTCCAAATCCTTTGCGGTCATCCTATATGGTCTCTTAGATATTGGCCCTGTGCCTGGCAAAAGCTCAATCAAAAACTCAATATCTCTATCCGGTGGCATGCCTGGCAACTCCTCTTATTCTTATGGGTAAATGCTCAATATCCAAGTGGGCTTACAAATTTGATCATGATCAATTGCTTTGTGGATTGTCTCATGTCTCTTGATTAGTTGGTATTTATCCCCTCAATATCGCAAGTTTCTTACCTCCAAACAAAATATTTACTCGCCAGGGAAATCCTTTACCACTTGTACTTCCTCCTGCACAACTCTTGTTTGGGAATTTACTTGAGTCCTCTTCGGCACATGCCGGGATACATACTTGATCCTTCTTCCTTCTGGCGTTGTAAGCAAAGTTGACTTACTGGCGCATTCAATATTCCCTTCATACTTCGATAACCAATCCATACGTAATATCACATCCAATCCTTGAGATTCCAATACTATTAGGTCTGAGGGAAACACATAGTTACCAATCATTAATGGTAACCGATCACACCATAGACTAGCCATATACTCTGCTATAGGTGAGGTTACTAACATGGGTGACCTAAGGGCTTGGGTTGGCAGTTTATACTTATCCACAAATCCCCTTGATATGTATGAATACGATGCACCAGTATCAAAAAGAACGAGAGCAGTAAAAGACTTAACCAAAAACTTACTAATTACTGCTTTAGGCTACTCTTCAACCTCCTCCATGTTAATGTGGTACACCTCTCCCCTATTGAAAGGGTTCGGCTTCTTCCCAGAGCTTCCATTGCCACTTCCATTCTGGGATCCAGGACATTCATTGGCGTAATGTCCGGTCTTCTGGCACTTAAAGCAAGTGACTTGGCTCAGGTCTCTCCTGGCTGGGGTTGATGGGTTGGTACGGTTCTGGCCGTTGCTTCCTCCATTCCCATTACCGTTCTTGGGGCCATTATGATTATGCGAGCAACTGATGTCTACTGCACAACCTTCTTCTTGTAGACGTTGTTGGGCCTCCAAGTGCAGAGGTTTGTAGGACAGTAGCAAATTTCCCTCAAGTGGATGACCTCAGGTTTATCAATTCGTAGGAGGCGTGGGATGAAGATAGTCTCACTCAAGCAACCCTGCAACCAAATAACAAAGAGTCTCTTGTGTCCCCAACACACCCAATACAATGGTAAATTGTATAGATGCACTAGTTCAGCCAAGAGATGGTGATGCAAGTGGTATATGGATGGTAGATAAAGGTATTTGTAATGAAAATATAAAAAAGCAAGGTAACTAATGATAAAAGTGAGCGTAAACGGTATTGCAATGCTAGGAAACAAGGCCTAGGGTTCATACTTTCACTAGTGCAAGTCCTCTCAACAATAACAACATAATTGGATCATATAACAATCCCTCAACATGCAACAAAGAGTCACTCCAAAGTCACTAATAGCGGAGAATAAACGAAGAGATTATGGTAGGGTACGAAACCACCTCAAAGTTATTCTTTCCAATCAATCCGTTGGGCTATTCCTATAAGTGTCACAAACAGCCCTAGAGTTCATACTAGAATAACACCTTAAGACACAAATCAACCAAAACCCTAATGTAACCTAGATACTCCAATGTCACCACAAGTATCCGTGGGTATGATTATACGATATGCATCACACAATCTCAGATTCATCTATTCAACCAACACAAAGGACCTCAAAGAGTGCCCCAAAGTTCTACCGGAGAATCATGACGAAAACGTGTGCGAACCCCTATGCATAGTTTCATGGGCGGAACCCGCAAGTTGGTCACCAAAACATACATAAAGTGAATCACGTGATATCCCATTGTCACCACAGATATCCACGGCAAGACATACATCAAGTGTTCTCAAATCTTTAAAGACTCAATCCGATAAGATTACTTCAAAGGGGAAACGCAATTCATTACAAGAGAGAAGGGGGGAGGAGAAGCATAAGATCCAACTATAATAGCAAAGCTCGCGATACATCAAGATCGTGCCAAATCAAGAACACGAGAGAGAGACAGATCAAACACATAGCTACTGGTACATACCCTCAGCCCCGAGGGAGAACTACTTCCTCCTCGTCATGGAGAGCACCGGGATGATGAAGATGGCCACCGGAGAGGGATTGCCCCTCCAGTAGGGTGCCGGAACGGGTCTAGATTGGCTTTCGGTGGCTACGGAGGCTTCTGGCGGCGGAACTCCCGATCTATTGTTCTCTCGGATGTTTTTAGGGTATATGGAGATATATAGGCGGAAGAAGTACGTCAGGGGGGCCACGAGGGGCTCACGAGGGTGGGGGCACGCCCAGGGGGGGTGGGCGCGCCTCCTGCCTCCTGACCTCCTTGTAAGTCCCCTGGCATGCACTCCAAGTCTTCTGGGCTTCTTTCCTTCCAAAAATGAGTTTCGTGAAGTTTCAGGTCAATTGGACTCTGTTTGATTTTCCTTTTCTTTGAAACCCTAAAACAGGGTAAAACAGAAACTGGCACTGGGCTCTGGGTTAATAGGTTAGTCCCAAAAATGATATAAAAGTGTATAATAAAGCCCATAAACATTCAAAACGGTAGATAATATAGCATGGAGCAATCAAAAATTATAGATACATTGGAGACGTCTCAAGCATCCCCAAGCTTAATTCCTGCTCGTCCTCGAGTAGGTAAATGATAAAAAGATAATTTTTGATGTGGAATGCTAGTTGGCATAATTTCAATGTAATTCTTCTTACTTGTGATATGAATATTCAGATCTGAAAGATTCAAGACAAAAGTTCATATTGACATAAAAGTAATAATACTTCAAGCATACTAACTAAGCAATTATGTCTTCTCAAAATAACATGGCCAAAGAAAGCTATCCCTACAAAATCATATAGTCTGGTTATGCTCTATCTTGACCACACAAAATATTGAAATCATGCACAACCCCGATGACAAGCCAAGCAATTGTTTCATACTTTTGATGTTATCAAACTTTTTCAATCTTCACGCAATACATGAGCGTGAGCCATGGATATAGCACTATAGGTGGAATAGAGTGGTGGTTGTGGAGAAGACAAAAAGGGAGAAGATAGATATCAATGGGCTATGGAGATGCCCATCAATAGATATCAATGTGAGTGGGTAGGGATTGCCATGCAATGGATGCACTAGAGCTATAAATGTATGAAAGCTCAACAAAAGAAACTAGTGGGTGTGCATCCAACTCGCTTGCTCACGAAGACCTAGGGCATTTTGAGGAAGCCCATCATTGGAATATACAAGCCAAGTTCTATAATGAAAGATTCCCACTAGTATATGAAAGTGACAACATAGGAGACTCTCTATCATGAAGATCATGGTGCTACTTTGAAGCACAAGTGTGGTAAAAGGATAGTAGCATTGTCCCTTCTCTCTTTTTCTCTCATTTTTTTTATTTTTTTATTTTTTTATTTGGGCCTTCTCTTTTTATGGCCTCTTTTCTTTTTTTTATTTGGGCTTCTTTGGCCTCTTTTATTTTTTTATTTTCGTCCGGAGTCTCATCCCGACTTGTGGGGGAATCATGGTCTCCATCATCCTTTCCTCACTAGGACAATGCTCTAATAATGATAATCATCACACTTTTATTTACTTACAACTCAAGAATTACAACTCGATACTTAGAACAAGATATGACTCTATATGAATGCCTCCGGTGGTGTACCGGGATGTGCAATGATGCATGAGTGACATGTATTAAAGAATTATGAACGGTGGCTTTGCCACAAATACGATGCCAACTTCATGATCATGCAAAGCAATATGACAATGATGAAGCGTGTCATAATAAACGGAACGGTGGAAAGTTGCATGGCAATATATCTCGGAATGGCTATGGAAATGCCATAATAGGTAGGTATGGTGGCTGTTTTGAGGAAGGTATATGGTGGGTTTATGGTACCGGCGAAAGTTGCGCAGTACTAGAGAGGCTAGCAATGGTTGAAGGGTGAGAGTGCCTATAATCCATGGGCTCAACAATAGTTATAAAGAAATCATATACTTATTGCAAAAATCTACATGTTATCAAAGCAAAGTATTACGCGCATGCTCCTAGGGGGATAGATTGGTAGGAAAATACCATCGCTCGTCCCCGACCGGCACTCATAAGGAAGACAATCAATAAATAAATCATGCTCCAACTTCATCACATAACGGTTCACCATACGTGCATGCTACGGGAATCACAAACTTCAACACAATTATTTCTCAAATTCATAACCACTCAACTAGCATGACTTTAATATCACCATCTCCATATCTCAAAACAATTATCAAGTATCAAAATTCTCATAGTATTCAACACACTCATAAGAGAATTTTATTATTCTTGAATACCTAGCATATTAGGATTTTAAGCAAATTACCATGCTATTTAAGACTCTCAAAATAATCTAAGTGAAGCATGAGAGTTCATCTATTTCTTCAAAATAAAACTACCACCATGCTCTAAAAGATATAAGTGAAGCACTAGATCAAAAGACAAACTACCCCGAAAGATATAAGTGAAGATCAATGAGTAGTCGAATAATTATGCAACTATGTGAAGACTCTATAACATTTAATAATTTAAGATCTTGGTATTCTATTCAAACATCAAGCAAAGCAAAATAAAATGACATTCTAAGAATAGCAAACATCATGTGAAGAAGCAAAAACTTAGGATCAACCGAAACTAACCGATAATGGTTGAAGAAGAAAGGTGGGATGCCAACCGGGGCATCCCCAAGCTTAGATGCTTGAGACTTCTTGAAATATTATCTTGGGGTTACTTGGGCATCCCCAAGCTTGAGCTTTTGTGTCTCCTTAATTCCTCTCATATCACAGTCTCCCTAAATCTCAAAAGCTTCATTCACACAAAACTCAACAAGGACTCGTGAGATAAGTTAGTATAGACCATTGCAAAAACCTTATCATACTCTACTGTAGCAAATCACTAAAATTATTATTAAACATTGCATACTAAATTACTCTGCATATATAATAGTCCTACCCTCAAATAGAATCATTAAAGAAGCAAACATATGCAAACAATGCAAACATAACAGCAATCTGCCTAAACAGGATAGTCTGTAAATAATGCAGCAACATCCATACTTCCCTAGCTCCAAAAATTATGAAAGAAAATTCCCACTGTAGTAAATTTATCAGAGCTTAATATGAAAAATGTTTCAACATTTTGTCACATTCTTAATTTTCTAGGGAATTATTGCAACAGCGGTAAACTTTCTGTTTTCAAACAGCAACATGTGGACTTCTAAAATCGGCATAGTAAAGGCTATCAATGCCACTTTTATTGAAATAAAAGATGAAAACCATTGTTATAAATAACAGAAAGCAAATCCTTACAAAATAAATTGACGCTCCAAGCAAAACACATATCATTTGGCGAATAAAAATATAGCTCCAAGTAAAGTTACCAATGAACGAAGACGAAGGAGGGGATGCCTTCCGGGGCATCCCCAAGCTTAGGCCCTTGGCTATCCTTGAATATTAACTTGGGGTGCCTTCGTCATCCCCAAGCTTAGCCTCTTGCCACTCCTTATTCCATAGTCCATCGGATCCTTACCCAAAACTTGAAAACTTCACAACACAAAACTTAACAGAAAACTCGTAAGCTCCGTTAGTATAAGAAAACAAAAGACCACTTAAAGGTACTGTAATGAAATCATTATTTATTTATATTGGTGTTAAACCTACTGTATTCCAACTTCTCTATGGTTTATAAACTATTTTACTAGCCATAGATTCATCAAAATAAGCAAACAACACATCGAAAACAGAATCTGTGAAAAACAGAACAGTCTGTAGTAATCTGGATCTAACGTATACTTCTGGAAATCATAAAATTCTAAAAAAATTCTGGACCTGAGGAATTTAGCTATTAATCATCTTCAAAAAGAATTAACTAAATATCACTCTCCAAATAAAAATGGCAGCAATTCTCGTGAGCGCTAAAGTTTCTGTTTTTGACAGCATGATCAACAAGACTTTCCACAAGTCTTCCCAAAGGTTATACTTGGCACAAACACTAATTAAACACATAAAACCACATATAAACAGAGGGTATATGAATTATTTATTACTAAACATGAGCAAAAATTAAGGAAAAAAATGGGTTGCGTCCCAACAAGCGCTATCGTTTAACGCCCCTAGCTAGGCATGATGATGTCAATGATGCTCACATAAAAGATAAAAATTGAAACATAAACAGAGAATCATGAAGAATATGACTAGCACATTTAAGTCTAACCCACTTCCTATGCATAGGGATTTTGTGAGCAAACAACTTGTGGGAACAATAATCAACTAGCATAGGAAGGTAAAACAAGCATAACTTCAAAACTTTAAGCACATAGAGAGGAAACTTGGTATTATTGCAATTCCTACAAGCATATATTCCTCCCTCATAATAATTTTTAGTAGCATCATGAATGAATTCAACAATATAACCAGCACCTAAAGCATTATTTTCATGATCTACAAGCATAGAAAATTTACTACTCTCCACACAAGCAAAATTCTTATGAATAATAGTGGGAGCAAAGTCAACAAAATAACTATCATGTGATTGAAAATTAAGATCAAGATGAAAAGTTTCATGGTTCTCAAATTTCTTTAAAGCATACGTGTCATCACAATAATCATCATAGATATGAGGCATGCTTTCATCATAATAAATTTGCTCATCAAAAATAGCTTCCCCAAGCTTGTGGCTTTGCATATCATTAGCATCATGGGTATTGAAGGAATTCATACTAACAACATTGCAATCATGCTCATCATTCAAATATTTAGTGCCAAACATTTTATAGATTTCTTCTTCTAGCACTTGTGCACAATTATCCTTTTCATCATACTCACGAAAGATATTAAAAAGGTGAAGCGTATGAGACAAACTCAATTCCATTTTTTATAGTTTTCTTGTATAAACTAAACTAGTGATAAAACAAGAAACTAAAAGACTCGATTGCAAGATCTAAAGATATACCTTCAAGCACTCACCTCCCCAGCAACGGCGCCAGAAAAGAGCTTGATGTCTACTACACAATCTTATTCTTGTAGACGTTGTTGGGCCTCCATGTGCAGAGGTTTGTAGGACAGTAGCAAATTTCCCTCAAGTGGATGACCTAAGGTTTATCAATCCGTAGGAGGCGTAGGATGAAGATAGTCTCTCTCAAGCAACCCTGCAAACAAATAACAAAGAGTCTCTTGTGTCCCCAACACACCCAATACAATGGTAAATTTTATAGGTGCACTAGTTCGGCAAAGAGATGGTGATACAAGTGGTATATGGATGGTAGATAAAGGTATTTGTAATCTGAAAATATAAAAACAGCAAGTTAACTAATGATAAAAGTGAGCGTAAATGGTATTGCAATGCTAGGAAACAAGGCCTAGGGTTCATACTTTCACTAGTGCAAGTCCTCTCAATAATAACAACATAATTGGATCATATAACTATCCCTCAACATGCAACAAAGAGTCACTCCAAAGTCACTAATAGCGGAGAACAAAGGAAGAGATTATGGTCGGGTACGAAACCACCTGAAAGTTATTCTTTCCAATCAATCCGTTGGGCTATTCCTATAAGTGTCACAAACATCCCTAGAGTTAGTACTAGAATAACACCTTAAGACAAAAATCAACCAAAACCCTAATGTCACCTAGATACTACAATGTCACCTCAAGTATCCATGGGTATGATTATACGATATGCATCACACAATCTCAGATTCATCTATTCAACCAACACAAAGGACCTCAAAGAGTGCCCCAAAGTTCTACCGAAGAATCACGACAAAAACGTGTGCCAACCCCTATGCATAGGTTCATGGGCGGAACCCACAAGTTGGTCACCAAAACATACATAAAGTGAATCACGTGATATCCCATTGTCACCATAGATATCCACGGCAAGACATACATCAAGTGTTCTCAAATCTTTAAAGACTCAATCCGATAAGATTACTTCAAAGGGGAAACTCAATTCATTACAAAATAGAAGAGGGGGAGGAGAAACATAAGATCGAACTATAATAACAAAGCTCGCGATACATCAAGATCGTGCCAAATCAAGAACACGAGAGAGAGAGATCAAACACATAGCTACTGGTACATACCCTCAGCCCCGAGGGAGAACTACTCCCTCCTCCTCATGGAGAGCACCGGGATGATGAAGATGGCCACCGGAGAGGGATTGCCCCTCCGGCAGGGTGACGGAACGGGTCTAGATTGGCTTTCGGTGGCTACGGAGGCTTCTGGTGGCAGAAGTCCCGATCTATTGTGCTCTCGGATGTTTTTACGGTATATGGAGATATATAGGCGGAAGAAGTACGTCAGGGGGCACGAAGGGCTCACGAGGGTGGAGGGCGCGCCCAGGGGGTGGGCGCCCCCCTGCCTCGTGACCTCCTCGTAAGTCCCCTGGCATGCACTCCAAGTCTTCTGGGCTTCTTTCCTTCCAAAAATGAGTTCCGTGAAGTTTCAGGTCAATTGGACTCTGTTTGATTTTCCTTTTCTTTGAAACCCTAAAATAGGGTAAAAGCAGAAACTGGCACTGGGCTCTGGGTTAATATGTTAGTCCCAAAAATGATATAAAAGTGTATAATAAAGCCCATAAACATTCAAAACAGTAGATAATATAGCATGGAGCAATCAAAAATAATAGATACGTTGGAGACGTATCGGCTACCTCCTCCATGGGTGTTGGAAATATGCCCTAGAGGCAATAATAAATTTATTATTATTATATTTCCTTGTTCATGATAATCGTTTATTATCCATGCTAGAATTGCATTGATAGGAATCTCAGATACATGTGTGGATACATAGACAACACCATGTCCCTAGTAAGCCTCTAGTTGACTAGCTCGTTGATCAATAGATGGTTACCGTTTCCTGACCATGGACATTGGATGTCATTGATAACGGGATCACATCATTAGGAGAATGATGTGATGGTCAAGACCCAATCCTAAGCCTAGCATAAGATCATGTAGTTCGTATGCTAAAGCTTTTCTAATGTCAAGTATCATTTCCTTAGACCATGAGATTGTGCAACTCCCGGATACCGTAGGAATACTTTGGGTGTGCCAAACGTCACAATGTAACTGGGTGACTATAAAAGTGCACTACGGGTATCTCCGAAAGTGTCTGTTGGGTTGGCACGAATCGAGACTGGGATTTGTCACTCCGTGTGACGGAGAGGTATCTCTGGGCCCACTCAGTAGGACATCATCATAATGTGCACAATGTGATCAAGGAGTTGATCACGGGATGATGTGTTACGGAACGAGTAAAGAGACTTGCCGGTAACGAGATTGAACAAGGTATCGGGATACCGACGATCGAATCTCGGGCATGTATCGTACTGCTAGACAAAGGGAATTGTATACAGGATTGATTAAGTCCTTGACATCGTGGTTCATCCGATGAGATCATCGTGGAACATGTGGGAGCCAACATGGGTATCTAGATCCCGCTGTTGGTTATTGATCGGAGAGTCATCTCGGTCATGTCTGCATGTCTCCCGTAGGGTCTACACACTTAAGGTTCGATGACACTAGGGTTATAAAGGAAGTTTGTATGTGGTTACAGAATGTTGTTCGGAATCCCGGATGAGATCCCGGACGTCACGAGGAGTTCCGGAATGGTCCGAAGGTAAATATTTATATATGGGAAGTCCTGTTTTGGTCACCGGAAAAGTTTCGGGGTTTATCGGTAACGTACCGGGACCACCGGGAGGGTCCCGGGGGTCCACCAAGTGGGGCCACCAGCCCCGGAGGGCTACATGGGCCAAGTGTGGGAGGGGACCAGCCCCAGGTGGGCTGGTGCACCCCCCACCAAGGCCCAAGGCTCAAGGAAGAGGGGAAGGGGGCAAACCCTAGGGCAGATGGGCCCTAAGGCCCACCCTGGTGCGCCTCCCTCTCCCCCTCCACCTGGCCGCACCCTAGATGGGTTTTTGGGGGCTGCCGCCACCCCTAGGGAGGGAACCCTAGGTGGGGGCGCAGCCCCTCCCCTTCCCCTATATATACTTGAGGTTATGAGGGTTGCAATACAGATGATTTGATCTCTCCCTGGCGCAACCCTACCTCTTCCCTCCTCGTCTCTTGCGGTGCTTGGCGAAGCCCTGCTGGAGTACCACGCTCCTCCACCACCACCACGCCGTTGTGCTGCTGCTGGATGGAGTCTTCCTCAACCTCTCCCTCTCTCCTTGCTGGATCAAGGCATGGGAGACGTCATCGGGCTGTACGTGTGTTGAACGCGGAGGTGCCGTCCGTTCGGCACTAGGATCTCCGGTGATTTGGATCACGACGAGTACGACTCCTTCAACCCCGTTCTCTTGAACGCTTCCGTTTAGCGATCTACAAGGGTATGTAGATGCACTCTCCTTCCCTCGTTGCTGGTTTCTCCATAGATAGATCTTGGTGACACGGAGGAAAATTTTGAATTTCTGCTACGTTCCCCATCAGTGGCATCATGAGCTAGGTCTATTGCGTAGATTCTATGCACGAGTAGAACACAAAGTAGTTGTGGGCGTTGATTTTGTTCAATATGCTTACCGTTACTAGTCCAATCTTGATTCGGTGGCATTGTGGGATGAAGCGGCCCGGACCAACCTTACACGTACGCTTACGTGAGACCGGTTCCACCGACTAACATGCACTAGTTGCATAAGGTGGCTGGTGGGTGTCTGTCTCTCCCACTTTAGTCGGATCGGATTCAATGAAAAGGGTCCTTATGAAGGGTAAATAGCAATTGGCATATCACGTTGTGGTTTTGCGCAGGTAAGAAACGTTCTTGCTAGAAACCCATAACAGCCACGTAAAACATGCAAACAACAATTAGAGGACGTCTAACTTGTTTTTGCAGGGTATGCTATGTGATGTGATATGGCCAAGAAGAATGTGATGAATGATATGTGATGTATGAGATTGATCATGTTCTTGTAATAGGAATAACGACTTGCATGTCGATGAGTATGACAACCGGCAGGAGCCATAGGAGTTGTCTTAATTTATTTATGACCTGCGTGTCAACATAAACGTCATGTAATTACTTTACTTTATTGCTAACCGTTAGCTGTAGTAGTAGAAGTAATAGTTGGCGAGACAACTTCATTAAGACACGATGATGGAGATCATGATGATGGAGATCATGGTGTCATGCCGGTGACAACGATGATCATGGAGCCCCGAAGATGGAGATCGAGAGGAGCAAAATGATATTGGCCATATCATGTCACTATTTGGTTGCATGTGATGTTTATCATGTTTTACATCTTATTTGCTTAGAACGACGGTAGCTTAAATAAGATGATCCCTCACTAAAATTTCAAGAAAGGTGTTCCCCCTAACTGTGCACCGTTGCGAAGGTTCATTGTTTCGAAGCACCACGTGATGATCGGGTGTGATAGATTCTAACGTTCGAATACAACGGGTTTAAGCCAGATTTACACAGCAAAAACACTTAGGTTGACTTGACGAGCCTAGCATGTACAGACATGGCCTCGGAACACGGAAGACCGAAAGGTCGAGCATGAGTCGTATAGAAGATACGATCAACATGAAGATGTTCACCGATGTTGACTAGTCCGTCTCACGTGATGATCGGACACGGCCTAGTTGACTCGGATCATGTAATCACTTAGATGACTAGAGGGATGTCTATATGAGTGGGAGTTCATAAGTTGAACTTAATTATCCTGAGCATAGTCAAAAGGTCTTCGCAAGTTATGTCATAGCTCACACTTTAGTTCTACTGTTTAGATATGTTCCTAGAGAAAATTTAGTTGAAAGTTGATAGTAGCAATTATGCAGACAGTAAAAGGCTTATGTCCTTAATGCACCGCTCAATGTGCTGAACCTCGAATGTCGTCTGTGGATGTTGCGAACATCTGACATACACATTTTGATAACTACGTGATAGTTCAGTTAAACGGTTTAGAGTTGAGGCACCGAAGACGTTTTTTAAAACGTCGCGAAACATATGAGATGTTTCGAGGGCTGAAATTGGGATTTCAGGCTCGTGCCCACGTCAAGAGGTATAAGACCTCCGACGATTTTTCTTAGCCTGCAAACTAAGGGAGAAAAGCTCAATTGTTGAGCTTGTGCTCAGATTGTCTGAGTACAACAATCATTTGAATTGAGTGGGAGTTGATCTTCCAGATGAGATAGTGATGTTTCTCCGAAGTCATTACCACCAAGCTGCTAGAGCTTCGTGATGAACTATAATACATCAGGGACATATATGATGATCCTTGAGATATTCACGATGTTTGACACCACAAAAGTAGAAATCAAGAAGGAGCATCAATTGTTGATGGTTGGTGAAACCACTAGTTTCAAGAAGGGCAAGGGAAAGAAGGTGTACTTCATGAAACGGCAAATCAGCTGCTGTTCTAGTGAAGAAACCCAAGGTTGAACCCAAACCCGAGACTAAGTGCTTCTGTAATAAGGGGAGCAGCCACTGGAGCAGAATTACCCTAGATACTTGGTAGATGAGAAGGCTGGCAAGGTCGATGGAAGTATATTGGATATGCATTACAATGTGTACTTTACTAGTACTCCTGGTAGCACCAGGGTATTAGATACCGGTTCGGTTGCTAAGTGTTAGTAACTCGAAACAAACAGAGACTAGCTAAAAGGTGAGATGACGATATGTGTTGGAAGTATTTCCAAGGTTGATCAAATATCATACGCTCCCTCTACCATCGAGATTGGTATTAAAACCTAAATAATTGTTATTTGGTGTTTGCGTTGAGCATAGACATGATTGGATTACGTCTATCGCAATACGGTTATTCATTTAAGGAGAATAATGGTTACTCTGTTTATTTGAATAATACCTTCAATGGTCTTACGCCTAAAATGAATGGTTTATTGAATCTCGATCGTAGTGATACACATGTTCATGCCAAAAGATATAGGATAGTAATGATAGTACCACCTACTTGTGGCACTGCCACTTAAGTCATATCGGTATAAAACGCATGAAGAAGCTCCATGTTGATGGATCTTTGGACTCACTCATTTTTGAAAGGATTGAGACATGCAAACCATGTTTGTTGGTACATATGCATGAAGAAACTCTATACAGATGGATCGTTTGGACTCACTTGATTTTGAATCACTTGAGACATGCAAATCATACCACATGGGCAAGATGACTGAAAGCCTCGTTTTCAGTAAAATGGAACTAGAAAGCAACTTGTTGGAAGTAATACATTTTGATGTGTGCAGTCCAATGAGTGCTGAGGCGTGTAATGGATATCGTTATGTTCTTACTTCACAGATGATTTGAGTAGATTTTGAGTATATTTACTTGATGAATCACGAGTCTAAGTTATTGAAAGGTTCAAGTAATTTCAGGGTGAAGTTGAAAGATCGTCGTGACAAGAGGATAAAAGATCTATGATATGATCATAGAGATGAATATCTGAATTACGAGTTTGGCACAGAATTAAGACATTGTGGAAATCGTTTCACAACTAATACAGCCTGGAACACCATAGTGTGATGGTGTGTCCGAACATCATAACTGCACCCTATTGGATATGATGCATACCATGATGTCTCTTATCGAATTACCACGATAGTTTATGGGTTAGGCATTAGCGACAACCACATTCACTTTAAATAGAGCACCACGTAATTCCGATGAGATGACACCGTATGAACTATGGTTTAGAGAAACCTAAGCTATCATTTCTTAAAAGTTTGGGGCTGCAACGCTTATGTGAAAAAGTTTTAGGCTGATAAGCTAGAACCCAAAGAAGATAAATGCATCTTCATAGGACACCCAAAACAGTTGGGTATACATCCTGTCTCAGATCCGAAAGTAATAAGGGATTGTTTCTAGAATCGGGTCCTTTCTCGAGGAAAAGTTTCTCTCGAAAGAATTGAGCGGGAGGATGGTGGAGACTTGATGAGGTTATTGAACCGTCTCTTCAACTAGTGTATGACAGGGCACAGAGAGTTGTTCCTGTGGCACCTACACCAATTGAAGTGGAAGCTTATGATAGTGATCATGAAACTTCAGATCAAGTCACTACCAAACCTCGTGGGACGACAAGGATGCGTACTACTTCAGAGTGGTACGTAATCCTGTCTTGGAAGTCATGTTGCTAGACAACAATGAACCTACGAGCTATGGAGAAGTGATGGTGGGCCCGGATTCCGATAAATGGCTCGAGGCCATAAAATCCGAGAGAGGATCCATGTATGAAAACTAAGTGTAGACTTTGGCAAAACAGCTCGATGGTCGTAAGGCTGTTGAGTACAGATGGATTTTAAAAGGAAGACAGACAATGATGGTAAATGTCACCATTAAGAAAGCTCGACTTGTTGTTAAGAAGTTTCCCGACAAGTTCAAGGAGTTGACTACGGTGAGACTTTCTCACTCGTAGCGATGCTAAGAATCTGTTGGAATTATATTAGCGATTACTACATTATTTATGAAATCTTACAGATAGGATGTCAAAAACATTGTTTCCTCAACAATTTTCTTGAGGAAAGGTTGTATGTGATACAACCGGAAGGTTTTGTCAATCCTGAAAGATGCTAATAAGTATGCAAAGCTCCAGCAATCCTTCTGAGGACTGGAGTAAGCATCTCGGAGTTGGAATGTATGCTTTGATGAGATGATCAAAGATTTTGGGTGTATACAAAGTTTATGAGAAACTTGTATTTCCAAAGAAGTGAGTGGGAGCACTATAGAATTTCTGATGAATATATGTTGTGGACATATTGTTGATCAGAAATGACGTAGAATTTCTGGAAAGCATATAGGGTTATTTGGAAAGTGTTTTTCAATGGAAAGCCTGGATTAAGCTACTTGAACATTGAGCATCAAGATCTATAAGGATAGATCAAAAGGCTTAATGGTACTTTCAAATGAGCACATACCTTGACATGATCTTGAAGGTGTTCAAGATGGATCAGTCAAAGAAGGAGTTCTTGCGTGAGTTGTAAGGTATGAAGTTAAGACTTAAAGCTCGACCACGGCAGAATAGAGAGAAAGGACGAAGGTCGTCCCCTATGCTTAAGACATAGGCTCTACAGTATGCTATGCTGTGTACCGCACCTGAAATGTGCCTTGCCATGAGTCAGTCAAGGGGTACAAGAGTGATCCAAGAATGGATCACAAGACAGTGGTCAAAGTTATCCTTAGTAACTAGTGGACTAAGGAATTTTCTCGATTATGGAGGTGGTAAAAGAGTTCGTCGTAAAGGGTTACGCCGATGCAAACTTTGACACTAATCCAGATTATTCTGAGTAGGAAACTGGATTCGTATAGTAGAACAGTTATTTGGAATAGCTCCAAATAGAACGTGGTAGCTGCATCTAGGAGATGACATAGAGATTTGTAAAGCACACACAGATCTGAAAGGTTCAGACCCGTTGACTATAACCTCTCTCACAAGCATAACATGATCACACCCAGAACTCTTTGGGTGTTAGTCACATGGGGATGTGACCTTGAGTGTTAATCACATATCGATGTGAACTGGATTATTGACTCTAGTGCAAGTGGGAGACTGTTGGAAATATGCCCTACAGGCAATAATCAATTGATTATTATTATATTTCCTTGTTCATGATAATCGTTTATTATCCATGCTAGAATTGTATTGATAGGAAACTCAGATACATGTGTGGATACATAGACAACACCATGTCCCTAGTAAGCCTCTAGTTGACTAGCTCGTTGATCAATAGATGGTTACGGTTTCCTGACTATGGACATTGGATGTCATTGATAACGGGATCACATCATTAGGAGAATGATGTGATGGACAAGACCCAATCCTAAGCCTAGCACACGATCATGTAGTTTGTATGCTAAAGCTTTTCTAATGTCAAGTATCATTTCCTTAGACCATGAGATTGTGCAACTCCCGGATACCGTAGGAATACTTTGGGTGTGCCAAATGTCACAACGTAACTGGGTGACTATAAAGGTGCACTACGGGTATCTCCAAAAGTGTCTGTTGGGTTGGCACGAATCAAGACTGGGATTTGTCACTCCGTGTGACGGAGAGGTATCTCTGGGCCCACTCGGTAGGACATCATCATAATGTGCACAATGTGGTCAAGGAGTTGATCACGGGATGATGTGTTACGGAACGAGTAAAGAGACTTGCCGGTAACGAGATTGAACAAGGTATCGGGATACCGACGATCGAATCTCGGGCAAGTATCGTACCGATAGACAAAGGGAATTGTATACGGGATTGATTAAGTCCTTGACATCGTGGTTCATCCGATGAGATCATCATGGAGCATGTGGGAGCCAACATGGGTATCTAGATCCCGCTGTTGGTTATTGACCGGAGAACGTCTCGGTCATGTCTGCATGGTTCCCGAACCCGTAGGGTCTACACACTTAAGGTTCGATGACGCTAGGGTTATAAAGGAAGTTTGTATGTGGTTACAGAATGTTGTTCGGAATCCCGGATGAGATCCCAGATGTCACGAGGAGTTCCGGAATGGTCCGGAGGTAAATATTTATATATGGGAAGTCCTGTTTTGGTCACCGGAAAAGTTTCGGGGTTTACCGGTAACGTACCGGGACCACCGGGAGGGTCCTGGGGGTCCACCAAGTGGGGCCACCATCCCCGGAGGGCTACATGGGCCAAGTGTGGGAGGGGACCAGCCCCAGGTGGGCTGGTGCGCCACCACCAAGGCCCAAGGCTCAAGGAAGAGGGGAAGGGGGCAAACCCTAGGGCAGATGGGCCCTAAGGCCCACCCTGGTGCGCCTCCCTCTCCCCCTCCACCTGGCCGCACCCTAGATGGGTTTTTGGGGGCTGCCGCCAACCCTAGGGAGGGAACCCTAGGTGGGGGCGCAGCCCCTCCCCTTCCCCTGTATATACTTGAGGTTATGAGGGTTGCAATACAGATGATTTGATCTCTCCCTGGCGCAGCCCTACCTCTTCCCTCCTCGTCTCTTGCGGTGCTTGGCGAAGCCCTGCTGGAGTACCACGCTCCTCCACCACCACCACGCCGTTGTGTTGCTGCTGGATGGAGTCTTCCTCAACCTCTCCCTCTCTCCTTGCTGGATCAAGGCATGGGAGACGTCATCGGGCTGTACGTGTGTTGAACGCGGAGGTGCCGTCCGTTCGGCACTAGGATCTCCGGTGATTTGGATCACGGCGAGTACGACTCCTTTAACCCTGTTCTCTTGAACGCTTCCGCTTAGCGATCTACAAGGGTATGTAGATGCACTCTCCTTCCCTCGTTGCTGGTTTCTCCATAGATAGATGCACTCTCCGATTTTGAATTTCTACTACGTTCCCCAACAATGGGTATGCTGAAAGTGTCCTCCCGGTCTAGAGGTAAAACGTGGCTTCTACTGATCTCCAGAATTGCACTTCCCTTGTCCATACTTCCTTTTGCAGTTCTCAATCTGCTGCTGCTTCCCTTCAATCATGAGAGCACGATCTACCAACTCCTAGTAGTTGTTGAAGGTTGCTACCATCAACTGCATGCTCAACTCATCATTCAGTCCTTCCAGAAACTTCTCATGTTTAGCGGCATCCGTAGCAACGTCATCTGGGGCATAACGTGCTAGCTTACTAAAGTCCTCCACATACTGGCCAATGGTCCGTCCTCCTTGGCGTAAGTTGCGAAACTCACGCTTCTTCAGGGCCATAGCTCCTGCTGAAACATGGGCAGTACGGAAAGCTTGCTGAAACTGGTCCCATGTGATAGTGTCGATAGGGAAAGTGGCTGTGAAATTCTCCCACCATGATGCTGCGGGTCCTTCAAGCTGATGTGCGGCAAACTTCACCTTTTCCGCATCTATGCATCCTGCCGTGGTCAACTCCCTAGCTGTCTTGCGGAGCCAATCATCTGCTACTATCGGCTCGGTGCTACTGGAGAACACCAGTGGATTCAGCCTAAGAAAATGGGCTAAGTGATCAATAGGTGGTGGTGGGTTGTTGTTGTTGTTCCCCTGATTCTGATTCTGGACTAGCAACTGCATCAATGTGTTCTGCTGCTGGATCAACTGAGTGAGCTCCGGTGGGAAGGTAAATCTGGGGTCACGTCTCGGAGGCATCTGAGGGGTTTAGAAAAGATGAGGTTTAAGAATAGAGAGGGTCTAAAGAGAAAACACTACCCATATGCACATGAGGCAAAAGCAAACAATTCACTTCATTCAATCAAACAAGGGAATACAATCGATCTAACTATCGCAAAAGTGCTCGGACTACTATATTTATATGGTGGACTACTACTACTGATGAGGTGGTCTACTAGAAATATTCTTCGGTTGCAGACTCCATGATATATGCTCCAGCTTCATCAACATAGTCATCATCACTATCATCTAGATCCGAGTCAGTGTCGTTGATGATGATGTAGTCTTCCGGGCGAATCTCCTTGGGTTCTTCGTCTTCTTCTACTGGTGTAGGGCCTCCCATGAATATTCCGATCTTCTTGATCAGATCGTCATTCTTCTCCACTAGTACTTCGATTTCCTCTCCATAATCTTCACGTGTAGCCTTGAGTTCTTCCTCCAGTTCCTCGATTCTTGTTCTTGCCTTCTTCAGATCTATCATATCTGCGCACATCTGATTCTCCTGACATCGAATGTGCTGGTTTAGCTCCTAGATAAAAGCTGCAATTGATCTATCCTTCTAGGTGTTGATCATCTCCCAGTGCTCATCTCGGCGCCCACAAATCTGGTAGATAGTATCCTTCAGATCATTGCTGTAAACTTCTCCAATACGTCCCATGGTGATGTGAGCTGCCATGCTCTTTCCTAGACTCCATGTTGGTGCATCAAAGGAAAACTCTATGGGCTCGGTGACTGGCATGAACGTCCTTCCTAGAACTTGATCTTGAATCATCCAGCGCTCCTCTTCAGGTAAAGTGGCGTTGTAGGTTCCGGTGAAGCTTGGTACTCTGATGTTCAGGTATCTAGTGACTTCCTTCAAGTGACTTCCAAAGGGTGTATCTTCATCCAGTTGTGTGAACTTGTTCCTTGCATCCGCCATCCTAAAAGAGTAGAGAAGATGAGGAGTTAGAATGGGAAGAGTGAGTAGTGATCTAGGGCTTTAGCTTAGTGGTCGTGTCCTACAGTCAGCGTGTGCTCTGATACCATCTTGTAGCGACCAGACCTCAAACCGTCCAATCTTTGTGCTCCGGTGTCATCCCTGGATCAGTAATGCTGACACCACACAATACTTGAAGGATTTATAATAGAGTAGCAATCACACACTTATTACATCGAGTGTCTCAAAAGAGAACTTATTACAATAAATATGGCATAAGGCTATCTAATAACGATAACAGCGGAAGGCTTGGAAGATAAGTGAGTCCATCAACTCCAACAGCATCATTGAGTATAGAACCATGACCTAAAATCACCTTACTCATCGTCTGAAAAGTCTGCAACATGAACGTTGCAGCCCGAAACGGGTCAGCACATGGAATATGCTGGCAAAGTAACACATAGAGAGCAATGAAAGAATAAGGCTATACTACATGCATATTTGGCTGGTGGAAAGCTCTATGGTTACAGTTTTGCGTAAAGCCAATTTTTCCCTACTGCAAAGGAATAAATTTTATTTAACTATCATGGTAGTTGTTGAACATTGAGAGTGTAGACACCCTCTCAATCCAAATGAAGCATCATCATTAAAAACCCAACAAAATTAATTTAGAGTAACATGATGAGATTCACATGATAATCCAAGTACTAGATACTCAAGATGTCCATAACCGGGGACACGGCTAACCATGATTAGTTTATACACTCTGCAGAGGTTTGTGCACTTTTCCCCACAAGACTCGATCTCCTCCGTTGGGATTCTCGCACTACATGGTGTTTGAGAAACGGATGACCGAGACATAGTCTTTCAGAAGCTCTTGCACCTTACTAACGGGTAGACTGTACCAACCTACATCCCCTACATCTGCTAGTCTACCACTGTAAGAGTTCGCACGACTAAGTCAACTATGCTAGAGCCCATAGTAGCTTGTGGTTGCACACGGAAGTTTCTAGTATTAATAATCTCATGATCCCTTTGAGCCCGGGTGGCGGTCCAAAAGAAAAACAGGCAATCGCTGGAATACCCAGGTGCCTCAATCCACCTAGATGTGTGTTTAAGTTGCCACCTTAGATAAACCATTAATTTAACAAGCTCACATCTGTCATGGATATACTCACCCAATCCACGTCTACTAGCATAGCATAGCAATAAGCAAACGTAGAAGTAACTCCCAAAGGTTTGATAATAAAACAGGTAATAGGTACTACCTCATCTACTTCCCAAACCCACAATTTAATTAGATCCTAATCATGCAATGTGTGAGGGTTGATCTAATGCAATAAAAACTGGGTAATAGGAAGTATGATAAAAGTGTTACTTGCCTTGCTGATGATCCTCAAAACCTAGCGATTCAAAGTAACAAGCGGCGCACTCTGGGTACTCTATAGCAAACAAACAAGCATACAATAATTACTCATCTAATGCACAGGTAAAACTCGAATAAGAGATCTAACCAGATAGTTCAACTTAAGAACTCCGGTTGGCAAAAAGAATCAAATCAGACGAAGCAACGACAGAGAAACGGCAAAAGAAACAAGCTTCGATTACTATTCTAGATCTAGGTCAAATTTTACAGAGGCAAAAACTTGTTTGAGTTGGTTAAACGGAAAAAGGGTTTCGAGACGAAACTCCAGGCGCTTGAATCTCCTGATTCTGATAAACGAGCGAAAAGTTAAACTAGAACAAAAATCGGATCAAAAATCGCGATCAGAAATAATCGCGGAATAATCCGAGAAAAAGAAAAACGACGAACAGAATAACGAACGAACGTTCGTTTCCTGGAACTAAACAATGAACGCGTTCATTAAAACGAACTAACGAGCGAACGCTCGCTAAATAAATAAACCAGAAAAAACTGATCTATTTTAAAAAACAAAAACTAGGGTTTTTTTTAAAACCGAATCGGTTTATTTTAGAAAACCGGGTGGCGGGGCGGCTACCTCGGCTCGGTCCGGCGGGGTTCCGGGCGGCGGCGGTGGGCACCAGCGGCGGCGGGGCGGTGGCAGGCGGCGTGCGGC
>LT934111.1:9601485-9639801 GCA_900231445.1 Triticum turgidum subsp. durum
CGGGTGGCTATTTAAGGAGGGAGGGGGCGGCGGCCTTGCTTGGGGAGGGGGTCGGCGGCGCGTGCCCGGCTCGGACTCCGAGTCCGGCGGCAGCTCGGCGAGGGAGGCGGTGGCCCGGCGGGCCGACCTGGCTTGGCTGGGCCTTTGGCCCAGTCGGGCGAGGGGTTTAGAAAAAAACAATTTCGCCGAAACTGAGAAAAATTCTAGAAAAATAAATAAAAATCTAAAGTTGCCAAAACAATTTTTCACCTTCTAAATAAAATATTTAGAAAAGGATGAACATTTTCTTGGCCCTAAATGCAATTTTTGAAAACATGCATTTTTTCCTAAATTCAAATAAAACCACGAAAAACTCTAGAAGAAAACCTTATTTGATTTTTTTATTAAATCCTCAATATTTCTTTATTTTGGGAAAGTCATTTTATTCCCTCTCTCATATTTTGATAATAGAAATAACTGAAGGTAAAATAAATAAAATCAAATGATCCTATTTTCAAAATTTGAGAAAACTCAAATATGAAAAATAACGAAATCCCCAACTCTCTCCGAGGGTCCTTGAGTTGCGTAGAATTTCTAGGATCAACCCAAAATGCAAATAAATATGTTATGCAGTGATGATCTAATGTATAACATTCCAAATTGAAAATTTGGGATGTTACAAACCTACCCCCCTTAAAATGAATCTCGCCCTCGAGATTCGGGTTGGCTAGAGAATAGGTGTGGTTGGTCTTTGCGAAGATCATCCTCTCGTTCCCAGGTGGCTTCATCCTCGGTATGGTGGCTCCACTGAACTTTGCAAAAGTTGATAACCTTGCTGCGGGTGACTCGGCTGGCAAATTCAAGAATCCTGACTGGCTTTTACTCACAGGTCAAATCACTATCCAACTGAATCGCCTCCAAGGGTATTGTATCTCTTAATGGTATATCGGCCATCTCAGCATGACACTTCTTCAGCTGTGAAACATGAAATACATCATGAACTCCTGACAGTCCTTCAGGTAACTCCAACTTGTACGCAACTTCTCCCATATGTTCCAAAATTCGATACGGTCCTACAAATCTCGGGGCTACCTTTCCCTTAACTCCAAAACGTTTCACTCCTCGCAGGGGTGACACTCGCAGATATGCTCTATCTCCAATTTCATAGGTTATTTCCTTGCGTTTCGAATCTGCATAACTCTTTTGCCTGGACTGAGCTATCTTCAGTCTATATCTGATCAACTTAACTTTCTCTTTAGACTCTTTGATCAGATCTGGTCCAGACAACTGTCGGTCTCCGACTTCATCCCACATCAATGGTGTTCTGCACCTTCGTCCATACAGGGCTTCGGACGGTGCCATTTTCAAACTGGCTTGGTAGCTATTGTTGTATGAGAACTCCGCGTAGGGCAAATTGTCATCCCAACTAGATCCTTAATCTAGCGCACAGGCTCTCAACATATCCTCCAGTATCTGGTTGACTCTCTCGGTCTGTCCATCGGTCTACGGGTGAAATGATGCATGTACTGAACTCCAACCTTGTCCCCAAAGTTTGGTGCAACTGATGCCAAAACTTTGAAGTAAACTATGTCCCTCTATCTGATACGATGGTTCTCCAAACTCCATGCAGACATACGATCCTAGTCATATATATCTTGGCCAAATTTGCACTTGTATAGGTGGTTTTCACTGGGATAAAGTGAGCTACTTTGGTCAAGCTATCCACTACTACCCATATAGAATCATATCCTGATTTGGTTTTAGGTAATCCGGTGATAAAATCCATGCCAAGTTTATCCCACTTCCATTCGGGTATCGGCATAGGTTGTAACAATCCTGCTGGCTTTTCATGCTCAGCCATCACTCTCTGACATACATCACATACGGCTACATACTCGGCAATATCCTTCTTCATACCAGTCCACCAGAAACGTTCCTTCAAATCCAAATAGATCTTGGTGTTTCCAGGGTGTATCGAGTATGGTAAGTCATGAGCCTCCTGAAGTATTAACTTCCTAATCTATGGGTTATTGGGCTCATAAACATGGTCCTCCAACCATAAGGTGTTGTGCTCATCCTCACAAAAACCTTTAGCCTTTCCTTCGCTCATTCTCTCTTTTATCTCGGCGACCTCTTTGTCATCCTTCTTAGCTTCTAGAATCTTTCCTAACACTGTAGACTGAACCTCCATTGTTGCAACAAAACCTCTAGGAACAATCTCCAATCGAAGTTCCCTGAGATCCTCTGTTAACTCCTTCGGTAATCCCATGCTCACTAGGGTATTGGCACAACTCTTCTGGCTCAAGGCATCTGCTACGACATTAGCCTTGCCTGGATGATAGTGAAGCTTCATGTCATAATACTTTATAAGATCCAACCACCTCCTCTGCCTAAGGTTCAGCTCCTTCTAGGTGAAAATGTCTTCAAACTCCTATGACCCGTGTACACATCACAACGATTTCCAATAAGGTAATGCCTCCAGGTCTTCAACGCATGCACTACGGCTGCTAACTCCAAATCATGCGTGGCATAATCCAACTTGTGCAGTTTTAGTTGTCGGGAGGCATACGAAACAACTCTTCCATCCTGCATAAGCACACTTCCAAGTCCTAGGCGAGAGGCATCGCAATATACTTGAAACTCCTTACATATATCCGGCAGAATCAACACTGGGGCTGTAGTCAAACGTTTCTTTAACTTCCTGAAAACTCGCCTCACATTCTTCTGGCCATTTAAATTTGGTATCCTTCTTCAATAACTCTGTCATTGGCTTCGCAATCTTGGAAAAATTCTCAATGAATCTCCGATAGTATCCCGCAAGTCCAAGAAAACTGCGGATCTCACTAACTGAAGTGGGTGCCAACCATTCAGTGACTGACTGAACCTTGGTCGGATCTACTGCTACACCTTCTCCTGATATAACATGCCCAAGGAATCCGACTTCCTTCAAGCAAAACTCACATTTGCTGAACTTGGCATACAACTGATGTTCCTTGAGTTTCTCGAGAACTAAACGCAAATGCTCTTCGTGCTCCTCCTATTCTTCGAGTATACCATTATATCATCAATGAACACCACAACGAACTTATCCAAATATTCCATGAACACTTTGTTCATCATGCTCATGAAGTAGGCAGGGGCGTTAGTCAGTCCAAACGACATGACTGTATATTCATACAACCCGTATCGTGTGGTGAATGCTGTCTTTGGTATGTCCTTCTCTCGTATCTTCAGCTGGTGATATCCAGATCGCAAATAGATCATTGAAAACACCTTAGCTCCTTGCAACTGGTCGAATAAATCATTGATCATTGGCAGTGGGTATTTGTTCTTGATCGTCACCTCATTTAACGTCCGATAATCAACAACCATTCTCAGAGACATATCCTTCTTCTCGACCAAAAGCACTGGGGCTCCCCACGGTGATGAGCTCCATTGAATGTAACCTTTCTCCAATAACTCCTTGATCTGTTTCTGAATCTCCTCCACATCATTTGCAGGCATCCGGTATGGTCTCTTTGATATAGGACCGATGCCTGGCAATAACTCTATCAAAAACTCGATGTCTCGATTCGGTGGCATGCCTGGTAACTCCTCTGGAAAAACATCCGGGTAATCCTTGACTACATGCACTTCCTCCTGAACAACTCCCATGAGGGTATTTACTTGGCTACTTCTTGGCGCATGCCTAGATACATACTTGATCCTTTTTCCCTCTAGGGTGGTGAGCCAAAGTGACTTACTAATACAGTCAATGCTTCCTCCATACTTTGACATCCAGTCCATTCCTAATATCACATCCAATCCTTGTGACTCCAAGATTATTAGGTCGGACGGAAAAACATGGCTATCAATGGTTAATGGTATCTCGTCGCACCATCGACTAGCCATATACTCTGCTCCAGGTGAACTCACTAACCAATATCAAACTTATCCACGAATTCCCTTGATATGTATGAATGAGATGCACCAGTATCAAAAAGAACAAGGGTGGTAAAAGACTTAACCAAAAACTTACCAATCACCGTGTCTGGCTGCTCCTCAACCTCCTCCACATTGACGTGGTTCACTTGTCCTTTGTTGAATGGATTGGGCTTCTTTCCAGCGCTCCCATTCCCGTTTCCATTCTTTGCTTCAGAGCACTCCGTGGCATAGTGTACAATCTTCCCTCACTTGAAACAAGTAACATGGCTTAGGTCTCTCTTCGCGGGTGTGGCTGGATTGGAGCGGTTCTGATTGTTGCTTGCTCCATTCCCATTCACATTCCTTGGGCTGATACGTCCATTTTGCATCATGCTTTTATATCAATATTTATTGCATTATGGGCTGTTATTACACATTACTAGATCACTGATGGCGCGCGTTGTTGTGCCCGTCCATTTTTACAATATAATGATAGGAATTATGTAAATATGAGGACGGAAAGCATCAAAGTAATATTTACATGAACATATATGATTGAGTGTAGTTTGTGTTGGTTCAAAAATTAACAGTAGTGATACCATATTGGAGCTCGACATTGGTTGCATTATCATTTCCCAATATTTGAGGCAAAAACAATGCACCACTGAAACTACATACGCCTACAACATATGAAGGCACTTGCAGAAATAATACTAGAAACATCATGAGATGTTATGTCTCAAACCAACTTTATCATCCACAAATATTTTTGATAGAGCTAAAAATTCACCAGATCATATTCTTTCCTAAGAAAGCCTAGTAGTAAGAATTTAATCCCAGCTAATATTAGAAAAGAAATGTAGGACACAGTCAAATACAATAGTTTCAATCATTCTGAATCGCACGGGAAAAACAAAGATACGACGCTACTTGTTTCAATCATCCGGAATCGCATGGAAATTGAATAATTGAGTTTCATTTCATTGTCTATGAATTGTTTGAGAAAACTTTCAGGGAGAGAACACAATATTCCAGGTATGCTTCTTCTCCAAAGTTTTGTAGTAGATACCTCAATTGAAATATCTTTCTCTACAAAAGATTTATTTCCATAAGCTGAGGCCATGCCCTAAAATTATTATATCGACTATCTAGAAGTGACATAAACAAAGAACATAGAAAAGGGGAGAAAGGCAAAGTAAAAGAATTGGCAATCAACCTTTTAATACCTTTTTTGTTTGTGTTGCAGATTATCAACACACATGTGGTGAAAACACGTTCAGATTTTCCACAGTATGCAGTGTAAGATTATATACTGGTGAGATGACACCATTTCCGAGTCTAAATCTGAATGGGACTATTTAACTATGTTATCTGCGACTTCTCTTCATTCGACTGAGGCACGTCAACTGCACCGACAAAGCTCTGATCTGGAGATAATATGGCAGACCACAAATCAACTACGCCATAATGCTAATTGTCTGGGAAATTAAAATTAATATAGGGAATCAAGTAGTGAAGGTACCCATGAATCAATTGGAGATATTATGGACATAATTTTAATTTCAATGGAAGAAATCACAAACACAATTAAAATTACCTATGTCATCATTGTTTAGAGAATCAATAGATCTGAGTATGAATGCAAAAAACAGATACTCATGCAGTTCTTAAGAGTATACAAGTCTGAACATGAATATGAAATACCGACAGTGTGATTAGAATGATAGGCTAATTGGACAGAAAAAGAAAAAAAATGATAGTAGAATTATTGTATTACTTGACATCGATCAGTGGCACAGAAGTACCTACTAAAGTGGGATGCATGTCCATGCTTTCAGCCTGAGAAGATCATATTTTTATTGTTTTGAAGTGCTAGTTGTCAATATGAATACTACAAACAACTACCCAACCAGAAAATCACATCCCAAACTTGTCAAATCAATTGTTAGATCAAAAATCCTAAAATTCTTGAACAATATAAGGATCAATGGAGTCTATTAATGAACCATCTGGCCTTAATTGTACAGGTCTTGTGCTCCCTATGTCCCTTGCTGAATATAGGACATATTAGTACTGATATAAATATATATGGCCTAATGAGCATCCCTAGCTGATATGTTTGCTGACTTGATGCGGATGATGTGAGACCCAAATACTATCTTTCGGATGACCTTTTACCAACACGTGCATCATCAAGGGCACCGTTGTCGACAACCATGCTTCACGAAACATCAGAGTAGTAAAAATTATGGATATATAGCCCGCAAGAATCCTCCAAACCAACAGATCGGAACCAGTTAGTGGCATTTGTAGTCCTCATCGCCTGGACCCCCTCGTCGGCTGGATCGGCTCCCCTCACGTGCCTCGGCTGATGCGTGTCGCGCTGGATTCCCTCATGCACCTGCCCTCTGGATCACTTCACGCACCTCAACTCCCCTCGCTCGTCTCGGAGGTGCTTTCCTACCCTGGTGGCTGACAGCTCCCTCGCTATAACCGGTGAGTGCGTGAGGCACTGCAATTCGGCCCTGCCCCCTTAGGTAGTACCTGGAATGCTGGCGTGGGATTCATGACGGAAACCTCGTGGAGGCGTCATCCTCGGTGCTGCGGGTGTGCCTACAGCAGATTAAGGGCGCGGCCAGGCGAGACCGCCGTTGCTAGGGTTTTTGCCGGCGGCACCGGGTGTGGGTGCAGAGGATCTGGTAGAGTAGAGACATCGGATGAAGCAGTTATGACAGGATTCGTCTGAGCGATCGGGAGATTGAGAAACAAAGGGAGAGGTTGCTTGGTTTCGTTCGTACCTTGAGTAAAGAAGTTGAGTCCTCCACCCAAACCCTGCTAGCTCGCTGCCAAGTCAACTGCTGAGTACCGCGCGGCGCCGCCACCACAAGTCCTTTGTCGCCGCTAGGCCCCCGGCCCGTTACTTCTCCTTCCATCACTGCCATCAGATCAGGAGAGACGACGCCAATTCCCTCGAGCGCTAGATCCCTCGCACGGCTGGCGTACGCTGGATCCCATCGACCGCCGGTTCCCTCGCTGGCGGATCAAACATTGCTAACCCTGGCCGCCATGCGCAGGAGTGGTTGTAGTTGCGGGAATGAGCAACGATGGGAAGATGAGACATCTCGCACATCTGCTCTTTTTCCTGATGGGCCGTGCTTAGTCTCTCAGCCTCCACGCGAGGTATGATTACATGCCTGGTAGGCCCAATTTAATCCCAGAAGACGAAAAAAGCCACCAGAGCAGCGGCCCAAAATGTGTTAGAGCTCGATAGGATCAAACGAAACGACTCGCGATGCGATTAAGAGCCAATAGGATGGCAGAAAATGATCACAAGTGACAATCCAACGGCCACGAATACTAATAGCCTAAGAGGGCAGGAAAAGTGCTCAGTTATAATATATTTAAATGTCACAATACTTATGCCTATTCTCTCTTATTCTACAAGGTTTAGATAAAGAGGGAGAATGCCGTCAGCTGGGATTCTGTGCTGGAAAAGGAGCAAATATTAGAGACCAATTCTGCAAAGCTCCAAAAGTCGTGAAACTTCACGGAAGACGTTTTCTGAATATATAAAAAATACTCAGCGGAAGAAGTTCACCAGGGGGCCACACCCTGCCCACGAGGGTGGGGGCGCGTCCTACCCCCCTGGGCGCGCCCCCTACCTCGTGGGCCCCCTGGTGGCCCTCCGATGGCCATCTTCTGCTATATGTAGTCTTTCGATGGGAAAAAATAATAAGCCTTCTTCCCGAGCAAAACTCCGCCGCCACGAGGCGGAACCTTCGCGGATCCAATCTAGGGCTCTGGCAGAGCTGTTCTGCGAGGGAAACTTCCCTCCCGGAGGTGGAAATCACCGCCATCGTCATCACCAATGCTCCTCTCATCGGGAGAGGGCAATCTCCATCAACATCTTCATCAGCACCATCTCCTCTCAAAACCCTAGTTCATCTCTTGTATCCAATTCTTGTCTCCAAGTCCGGGATTGGTGCTAGTAGGTTGCTAGTAGTGTTAATTACTCCTTGTAGTTTATGCTAGTTGGTTTAATTGGTGGAAGATCATATGTTCAGATCCTATATGCATTTTAATACCCCTATAATTATGAAAATGATTATGCTTTGTGAGTAGTTACGTTTGTTCCTGAGGACATGGGAGAAGTCTTGCTATTAGTAGTCATATGAATTTGGTATTCCTTCGATATTTTGATGAGATGTATGTTGTCTCTCCTCTAGTGGTGTTATGTGAACGTCGACTACATGACACTTCACCATTATTTGGGCCTAGAGGAAGGCATTGGGAAGTAATAAGTAGATGATGGGTTGCTAGAGTGACAGAAGCTTAAACCCTGGTTTATGTGTTGCTTCGTAAGGGGCTGATTTGGATCCATATGTTTGATGCTATGGTTAGGTTTACCTTAATATTTTTGTTGTAGTTGCGGATGCTTGCAATAGATGTTAATCATAAGTGGGATGCTTGTCCAAGTAAGGACAGTACCCAAGCACCGGTCCACGCACATACCAAATTATCAAAGTACCGAACGCGAATCATATGAGCATGATGAAAACTAGATTGATGATATTCCCATGTGTCCTCGGGAGCACTTTTCTCTATATAAGAGTTTGTCCAGGCTTGTCCTTTGCTACAAAAAGGATTGGGCCACCTTGCTGCACTTTATTTACTTTTGTTACTTGTTGCTCATTACAAATTATCCTATCACAAAACTATCTGTTACCACTTATTTCAGTACCTACAGAGAATACCTTGCTAGAAACCGCTTATCATTTCCTTCTACTCCTCGTTGGGTTCGACACTCTTACTTATCGAAAGGACTACTATAGATCCCCTATACTTGTGGGTCATCATGGGCCAGTATGATTATGGTTACTTCCTCCATTATGGGTGTGGCCTCCATGGTTATGAACAAGTCCTCCCAGGTTCGGGGTTAGGCGAGGCTTCTGCTGAGCTCCTGAATTATACCTTCCTTGTCCATACTTCCTCTTACGGCTCTCAATCTGCTGCTGCTTCCCTTCAATCATAAGAGCCTTATCTACCAGCTCCTGGTAGTTGTTGAATGTTGCCACCATCAACTGCATGCTCATCTCATCATTCATCCCTTCCATAAACTTCTCTTGCTTTGCGGCATCTGTGGCCACATCATCAGGAGCATAACGAGATAACTTGCTAAACTCATCCACGTACTGAGCCACAATACGGTTCCCCTGGCGTAAGTTGCGAAACTCACGCTCCTTCATGCTCATAGCTCCAGTTGAGACATGGGCTATACGGAAAGCCTGCTGAAATTGATCCCATGTAACAGTGGCTATAGGGTAGGTGACAGTGTAATTCTCCCACCATGAGGCTGCTGGTCCATCCAACTGATGTGCGGCAAAACGCACCTTCTCAGCATCGGTACATCCTGTAGTGGTTAACTCCCTTCCAATCCTGCGGAGCCAATCATCTGCTACTATGGGCTCGGTGCTACTGGAAAACACCGGCGGCTGCAACCTCAGAAAGCGGGCTAAGTTATCAACTGGTGGTAGTGGTGGTGGATTGTTGTTGTTGTTGTTACTTTTGTGGCCTTGGTTCTAGACTAACAACTGCATCAGGGTATTCTACTGCTGGATCAACTGAGTGAGCTCCGGTGGGAATGTAAATCTGGGGTCACGTCTCGGAGGCATCTGATGGGTTTAGAGGGGAGAGGTTAGAATATAATGAGGTCTAATGATAAAACACTACCCATATGCACATGAGACAAACACAATCATTTCACTCAATCGATCGAACAAGGGCATACAGTCGATCTAACTATCGTTGCAAAAGTGCTCGGACTATACTATTTACATGGTGGAATACTACTACTGATGTGGTGGTCTACTAAAATATTCTTCGGTTGAAGACTCCATGATGTCTGCTCCAGCTTCGTCTTCATAGTCATCATCGCTATTGTCGGGGTCCGAGTCGATGTCGTCGATGATGATGTAGTCCTCCGGACGAATCTCATTGTGTTCTTTGTCGTCTCCTCCTAGTGCGGGGTCTACCAGGAATACTCCTAGCTTCCTTTCCAGATCATCGTTCTTCTCCACTAATACGACGATTTCCTCCTCATAATCTTCACGAGTAGCCTTGAGTTCTTCCTCCAGTTCCGTGATCCTTGTCATTGTCTTTTTTAGGTCTATCATTCCTGCACACATCTGGTTCTGCTGGCGACGAATGTGTTGGTTTAATTCCTGGATGAAAGCTACAATTGATCTATCCTTCCTGGTGCTGATCATCTCCCATTGCTCATCTCGGCACCCACAAATCTGATAGATAGTATCCTTAAGCTCCTTATGATAAACTTCTCCAATGCATCCCATGGTAATGTGAGCTTCCATACTCTTTCCTAGAGTCCAGGTTGGTGCACCGAAAGAAAACTCTATGGGCTTAGTGACTGGCGTGAATGTCCTTCCTAGAACTTGAACTTGAATCATCCATCGCTCCTCTTCTGGTAAAGTGGCGTTGTAAGTCTCGGTGAAACTTGGTATTCCAATGTTTAGGTACCTAGTGACTTCCCTCAAGTGTCGTCCAAAAGGTGCTTCTTCATCCGGTTGTGCAAACTTGTTCCTTGCGTCCGCCATTCTAAAGAGTAGAAAATGCAGAGAAGTCAGAAATGAGAAGAGAATAGTGATCTAGGGCTTTAGCTTAGTGGTCGTGTCCTACACTCAGCGTGTGCTCTGATACCATCTTGTAGTGACCCGACCTCAAATGGTCAAGTCTCTGTGCTTCAGTGTCATCCCTGGATCGGTAATGCTGACACCCACAGTACTCGAGGATTTCTAACAGAGTGGTAATCACACACTTATTACATCGAATGTCTCAAAAGAGAACTTATTACAATAAATATGGCTTAAGGCCATCTAATACGATAACAGCGGAAGGCTTGGAAGATAAAGTGAGTCCATCAACTCCAACGGCATTGCTGAGCTGCATGGCAACGACCTAACGAACCTTACTCCTCGTCTGAAAAGTCTGCAACATAATATGTTGCAGCCCGAAAACGGGTCAGCACATGGAATATGCTAGCAAAGTAACACAGTAGAGTAATGAACAGAATAATGCTATCACTACATGCATATTTGGCTGGTGGAAAGCTCTATGGTTATGGTTTTTGCGAAAAGCCAATTTTTCCCTACAACAGAGGAATAGATTTTATTTAACTATCATGGTACTTGAAACATCATTGAGATGGTTCCTCCAACTCAATCCCAATTAAAGTAATTAACAACCCAACAATATTACTTTAGAGTGATGAGATACTTATGATACTCCAAGTACTAGATACTCAATATGTCCATAACCGGGGACACGGCTAACAATGATTAGTTTATACACTCTGCAGAGGTTTACACACTTTTCCCCACAAGACCCGATCTCCTCCGTTGGATTTCTCGCACTACATGGTGTTTGAGAAATGGATGACCGAGAAACAGTTTTTCAGAAGCATTAACCCCTTACTCCGGGTAGACCATACCAACCTACATCCCTCTACCTGCTGACCCACCACTTCGGGAGCTTCACGCAGCTTACTCAACTATGTTAGAGCCCATAATAGCTTGTGGCTACACACAGAAGTTTCTAGCATGAAAATATTTCATATCCCTTTGGGCCTGGGTGGCGGACCATAGGATTATCACATGGGTAGTCTGGGATATCCTAGGACAACAAGGGTTCTCCAGGTGCCCAACAAACAATCCACCCAGATGTGTATTCAAGTTGCCACCTTAAGTTGAACCATTAATTAACAATCTCACATCTGTCATGGATTTCACTCACCCAAACCACGTCTATGAGCATAGCAATAATAGCAACACGTAGAAGTTACTCCCAAGGGTTTGATAAATAACAGGGTAATAGGTTCTACCTCATCAACTACTTCCCAACCCACATGTTAATCACATAATAACCATGCAATGTTTGAGGATTGGAACTAATGCATAAAAACTGGGTGATAAAGGGGTATGATCAAAGTGTTACTTGCGTTGCTGATGATCCGCAAAACCTAGGGATTCGTAGTAGCACGCTTCGCACTCCGGGTGTTCTATCGCAAACAAACAATAGCATACATAAGCAATCGAGTAAATAAACACGGGTAAATATCAAATAAGTAGATCTAACCATAAAGTTCAACTTAAGAACTCCGGTTTGCAAAAAGAATCAAATCAAACGGAGCAACGAAACTCAAACTACGAAAGAAACAAGATCCGTTTGCTAATATGGACTAAGGTCAAATTTTACAGTAGCAAAAACTTATTCAAGTTGGTTAAACGGAAAGTGGGTTTCGTGAAGAAGATCTAGGCGCTTGAATCGCTTGATTCCGACAAACGAGCGAAAAGATAAACTAAAACAAAAATCAGATCAGAAATCGCGATTGAAAATAATCGCGGAAAATCCGAGAAAAAGAAAACTGACGAACAGGCTAACGAACGAACGTTCGTTGTCTGTGGCTAACGAGTGAACTCCGTTCGTTAAAACGAACGTATGGTCGAACATCCGCAAAGTAAATAAACCGAAAAAAACCCGGCGAACCGATCTAAAAAACGAACAAGGGTTTTCTAAAGAAAACCGAACCAGTTTTTATTAAAAAAACGAACGGCGCTATATATCCGGCGAGGTCCGGCGCGGCGCGCGGCTCCGGCGAGCGGCGGCGCGGCTTGCGACGGCAGGGCTGGCGGCTCAGGCTCCAAGGGGGGGTGTGGCGGCTTATAAGAGAGGGGGGCAACGACTTGGAGGAGGGGGCAAGGCGCGGGAGGAGTCCCGGCCGGACTCCGGGTCGGGCGGCGGCGGCAGCGTGCGCGGTCTCCAGCTCGGAGACGGCGGCGCGGGGAGCGGGCCGGCTCGGCTGGGCTTCGGCCCAGTCGGCCACTGCACGTTTTTTTAAATAATTTCACCGGAACAACAACAAAAAAATCCTAGAAAATAAAATAAAAATCTAAAAATGCCAACACAAATTTTCACTGTCTAAATAAAATATTTAGAACAAGATGAACATTTTCTTGGCCCTAAAAATGCAATTTTGAAAAACGTGTAATTTTTCTAATTCAAATAAAATAGCAATAGACTCTGAAAAATCAAATATTTGATTTTAATCTTTTTCCTCCAATATTTCATTTATTTTGGAGAAGTCATATTATCTCCTCTCATATATTTTAATATGAAATATTTTCGGAGAGAAAAATAACTAAAACCAAAAATCCTCGTTTCAATATTTGATAAAACTCAAATATGAAAACAAGGAAATCCCCAACTCTCTCCGAGGGTCCTTGAGTTGCTTATGATTTCGAGGATCGTGAAACGAGATGCAATAAAACATGATATGCATGAATGATCTATGTATAACATTCCAAATTGAAAATTTTGGATGTTGCAAGAGGTTTGTAGGACAATAGCAAATTTCCCTCAAGTGGATGACCTAAGTTTTATCAATCCGTAGGAGGCGTAGGATGAAGATGGTCTCTGATCTTAAGCAACCCTGCAACCAAATAACAAAGAGTCTCTTGTGTCCCCAACACACCCAATACAATGGTAAATTGTATAGGTGCACTAGGTCGGCGAAGAGATGGTGATACAAGTGGTATATGGATGGTAGATAAAGGTTTTTGTAATCTGAAAATATAAAAACAGCAAGGTAACTAATGGTAAAAGTGAGCATAAACGTTATTGCAATGACAGGAAACAAGGCCTAGGGTTCATATTTTCACTAGTGCAAGTCCTCTCAACAATAATAACATAATTGGATCATTCGTTGGGCTATTCCTATAAGTGTCACAAACAGCCCTAGAGTTCGTACTAGAATAACACCTTAAGACACAAATCAACCAAAACCCTAATGTCACCTAGATACTCCAATGTCACCTCAAGTATCTGTGGGTATGATTATACGATATGCATCACACAATCTCATATTCATCTATTCAACCAACACATAGAACCTCAAAGAGTGCCCCAAAGTTTCTACCGGAGAATCACGATGAAAACGTGTGCCAACCCCTATGCATAGGTTCATGGGCGGAACCCGCAAGTTGAACACCAAAACATACATCAAGTGAATCACGTGATATCCCATTGTCACCACAGATACGCACGGCAAGACATACATCAAGTGTTCTTAAATCCTTAAAGACTCAATCCGATAAGATAACTTCAAAGGGGAAACTCAATCCTTTACAATAGAGTAGAGGGGGAGAAGAAACATAAGATGCAACTATAATAGCAAAGCTCACGATACATCAAGATCATGCCAAATCAAGAACACGAGAGAGAGAGAGAGAGAGAGAGATCAAACACATAGCTACTGGTACATACCCTCAGCCCCGAGGGTGAACTACTCCCTCCTCGTCATGGAGAGCGCCGGGGTGATGAAGATGGCCACCGGTGATGGATCCCCCTCCGGCAAGGTGCCGGAACAGGGTCCCGATTGGTTTTTTGTGGCTACGGAGGCTTCTGGAGACGGAACTCCCGATCTATTGTGCTCTCTGATCGTTTCAGGGTATATGGGTACATATAGGAGGAAGAAGTACCTCAGGGGAGCCACGAGGGGCCCACGAGGGTGGAGGGCGCGCCCCCTACCTCGTGGCTCCCTCGTTTCTTTCCTAACGTGCACTCCAAGTCTATCAGGTTGCTTTCCTTCCAAAAATAACCTCTCCAGAAGGTTTCATTCCATTTTAACTCCGTTTGATATTCCTTTTCTTTGAAACACTGAAAAAAGGGAAAAAACAGGAACTGGCACTGGGCTCTGGGTCAATAGGTTAGTCCCAAAAGTAATATAAAAGTGCATAGTAAAGCCCATTAAAAATCTAAGATGGATAATATAATAGCATGAATACTTCATAAATTATAGATACATTGGAGACGTATCATTCGCCCGTATAATTGTGTTTTAGCCCTATTGTACGTATTTCCATATTTGAGGGCTCGCTGGTCGCACACGACCTCATTTTGCCGAGCGTGTGTGCCAGGAGGGCATATCCCCGACGGTTTTTGGGTCGTGTGGGAAGGACCCCCCCCTATCACCGTCACTCACTAGGCGACGGTTCCAAATGTCGTCGCGGAAAAGGGTAAAACACCATTTGCATAGCACCAACGCGTACTAGTGCAAGTTGTCTTCCGGGCAAAACAAAATCTCCAAAAAGTTTCGTGGCATTTCGACTCCGTTTGGTATGGATATTCTACGAAGTAAGAAATAAGCAAAAAACAACAACTGGCACTGGGCAGTACGTCAATAGGTTAGTGCCAAAAATGATATAAAGTTATTATAAAATGAATATAAAACATCCAAGAATGATAATATAACAACATGGAACAACTTGAGAATATTGTAATAGCGAATTTTTTCATCATGAGCAAATAGGGTGGCTATATATATCATTTAATTTAGTAAGATGTGCCACAATAGTTTTAGTGTCATAGTCATGGAAAAGATCAGGTTCAACCAAAGTAGTTTAATCTGGGTCGACAGAGAATTCATAATCCTTATCAGTAATAAAGATATGTGAAGTAGCAAACTTAGGATCATATTTCATTCTCGCATCCAAAGATTTTTCTTTCAACTTGAATAGTAATTTCTTAAGATCATCGCTATCCTTACAAGGAAGAAAGTCCCTAGCTACCTCTCCATCCATAACATAACCCTCAGATATCTCAGGCAATCACTACTAGGGAAAACCTTACACATAGAAGATTATCAGTAGCGCTGGTCAAAACTACGTGCTATGGCTACATACCCGTAGTGTGTGGACAAAAAGGGCGCTACAACTATGTTGGTAGCAGTAGCGCGTCTACAGGAAAACACGTTACTACTATAGTTCCCACACTATTGCCGGCAGGCTGGGCATAATAGTAGGGAGCTTGGGAAAAACACGCTATAGATAAGTTCGTTGTAGTAGCGTGGTATCATGGGAGAGCGCTACTGCTAAGGAAAATAAAATAAAATGAAGAATACAAAGAAATGTAAATGAAAATGAAATAAATAGAAAAAGGAAAAAATAAAAAATAAAATGTAAAGAAAAATAAAAGAAAAATAAAAATAAAGGAGAAAGGCATAGCGCAGCGCTTGTTCTCAATAAGCGTTATAGCTAATCTAGCAGCAACGTGCCATGTGGACCCGTGCTATTGCTAAGTTCCTTATACAAAGAAGAAAGGAAAAAAGTAAAGTAAAAAAGAAAAAGAAAAAGGAAAAGGAAAAAATAAAAGAAAAAGGAAAATAAATAGCTACTTCCTATAGCAGTAGCGCGTTTTCGTACAAGCGCTATAGCTACTTCCTATAGTATTAGCGTGTTTTATTTCCAGCGCTATAGCTAACTTAGCTATAGCGATGTTTTTCCACGAGCGCTACCGCTACGTTTTACATATCCGTCGCGCGGGCTTTCTTCCCCGGCCATTTCTCCCCCAAATCCCCACTACTCCCTGTCGCTGCTGTCGCCCTACATCGTTGTCGGCCTCCTCGCGCCCTCCCGTCGCCCTCCACACGCTGTCTGGTGCCCTTTGTCGCTGTCTACCGCCCTCTCTCACCGCGCCCCCTAGACCCGACCACGACCTCGACGCTATGTGCCCCCTATCCCTCGGCCGCTATGCCTCCTTGATGGGGATTGAACTACATCGGTATTTCTCCAAAGAGGAAGGGATGATGCAGCACAACTATGGTAGGTATTTCCCTCAGTGATGAGACCAATGTTATCTAACTAGTAGGAGAACCATGCAACACCATGCAAACAACTCCTACACACAAAGAACAAATACTTGCAACCCGACGTAAGAGAGGGGTTGTCAATCCCTCACGGGTAAAAAGATAGGTAAAATTATAGTAGATTGGAAAAATAAATCTCACGGGAACGTGAGATAAAATAAATAATAATACATTGCAGCAACATATTTTTGGGTTTTTGGATTAATAGATCTTAAAATAAAAGGAAATAAAAACAGATCGGGAAGGCACATATAATAAAGAAGAGACCCCGGGGGGCATAAGTTTCACTAGTGGCTTATCTCGAGAAAAATAGCAACGGCGGGTCAACAATTTACTTTGGGCAATTGATAGAACTTCAAATAATCATGACGATATCCAGGCAATGATCATTATATAGTCATCATGTCCAATATTAGTAGACCGATTCATGCCTGCATCTACTACTATTACTCCACACATCCACCGCTATCCAGCATTCATCTAGTTTATTAAGTTCATGTAGAAACGAAATAATGCAATAAGAATGATGACATGATGTAGACAAGATCTATTTATGTAGAAGTAGACCCCATCTTGTTATCCTTAATAGCAACGATACATACGTGTCGGTTCCCCTTAGGTCACTAGGAACAAGCTCCGTAAGATCGAACCTAAACCAAAGATTCAAAGAAGAAATATGAGGCTATAAGTAATCATGCATATAAGAGATCTAAAGACTCTAATAACTTTCATGGATAAAAACATAGATCTAATCGTAAACTCAAAGTTCATCGGATGCCAACAAACACACCTCAAAAAGAGTTGCATCAAATAGATCTCCAAGAGACCTTTGCATTGAGAATCAAGAGAGAGAGAGAGAGAGAGAGGAAGCCATCTTGCTACTAACTACGGACGCAAAGGTCTACAAAAGACTACTCACACATCACTGGAGAGGCACCAATGAGGATGATGAACCCCTCCGTGGTGGTGTTTAGATTGGCTCTGGTATTTCTGGAACTTGCGGCAACAGGAATTGATTTTCGTCGACTCCCCAAGGGTTTCTGTAATATTGGGTTATTTATAGAGCAAAGAGGCGGTGCGGGAGGCCACCGAGGTGGGCACAACCCACCCAGGCACGCTTGGGGGCCCAGGCGTGTCCTGGTGGGTTGTGCCCCCTCGGGGCACCCCCTGGGTGCTTCTTCGGCCCATTGGGTGTCTTCTGGTCCATAAAAATTCCATAAAAAGTTTCGTTGCATTTGGACTCCGTTTGATATTGATTTTTTATGATGTAAAAAACAAGCAAAAAACAGCAACCGGCACTTGGCACTATGTCAATAGGTTAGTACCAAAAATGATATAAAATGATTATAAAACATCCAAGAATGATAATATAACAGCATGTAACAATCAAAAATTATAGATATGTTGGAGACGTATCAGCATCCCTAAGCTTAATTCCTACTCGTCCTCGAGTAGGTAAATGATAAAAACAAAATTTTTGATGTGGAATGCTTCCTAACATGTTCATCACATATTCTCTCTTTTATAGTATGGACAATTGGACTTTTATATGGTTCAAAGCAATAGTCTAGTTTTGACATGAGTAATTTAATACTCAAGCATATAAACAAGCAACCATGCCTTTCAAAATATCAACGCTACAGTAATTTATCCCTAGCCCATTATGATCAATCATTGATCCAATGCTCAAGTACGATCATAATGCCCCTTAGTTGGTGCTTTGTAAGAGAAGATGGAGACTCAAGTAAAAAAAATTGCATAAAGTAAATAGAAAGACCCTTTGCAGAGGGAAGTAGGGATTTGTAGAGGTGCCAGAGGTCAAAGAAAAAAATATAGAGATAAAACATTTAGGGTGGCATGCTTTTCCTGTCAACGAAAACGATCGAGTAGTTCCCAATACTTTCCATGCTAGATATATCATAGGCGGTTCCCAAACAGAAAATAAAGTTTATTCCTTTTTCCACCGTATGTTCACTTTACATGGCTAAACGTATCCACGGGTGCCGTCCATACCAACACTTTTCAAGAAATTTATTATTTGACAACGTGAAGTAAATTAATTTTTCATTTCGGGACTGGGCATCACTAATACCTTTGCCATACTCTCGTGCAATGACAAGTGAATAAACACCCATCTTGAGAATAACACATCTAACATTGAAATATATGAGCCACCCCCTACCGTTTCATGAGCGGTACAAGCACACAAAAGAGAATTTTAGTTTTGAAATGAGAGATGGACTCATATGGTAAAACTGGTTTAAATGATTTTGGATGCACAAGTAGTGATCATACTTAGTGCAAAATGAAGGCTAGCAAAAGATTGAGAAGTGAGCAACCAAAAAATGAAAAATCTCATAAGGGAGCATTAAGCATAACTAACACCGAATAATGCACCACAAGTAGGATGTAATTTTATTGCATAACTATTGACTTTCGTGCTTGCATAGGGAATCACAAACCTTGACACCAATATCTATTATATAATTAAGACAAGAGGCAAACAAGCCATTACATGTGTCCACACAGATTAAATTATCTCAGCCATTAATTATAAATCTAAAGGGCTGAGATTAGAGATATATACGTTACATATAAATATTTGTGCGTGCACTATGCTGCACACGATTAATCTTTCACGTATATGTCCTCAAATTTTTTTTTGTCAAAAGTGGAACAAGAGTCACGTAGAGGAGAAGGGCAGCTTGAAGTTTACAAGCCTTCATCACGGTTATTATGTACGGAGAAAGGATCCCGTAGAAAAAGGTACGTAGGCAGGTAATCAATTCCTATCATGATTAAGGATTAAAAAAATAGAAGAAAAGTAACGGCCAGGATTAAGAATTGACTAGACATAGTAGGCAATAGAAAAGGAACGTAGAGAAATTACCTTTCTATAGAAAAGGAGACCTGGAGGTACACGTAGCCGCTGATTTTAGTTATTAGATCCAAAGCTAAGCTAAATTTTCCATGCAACTCATCATGGCCACGGAAAGAAGATCCTCTCACAATCGAAAAGGAGATCCTCACACGATGTCATCCATGGCTGCCTCTTCCCGTCAGCGGCGTGCCTGCAGTTCTCCGTCGCCTCGCTATCTCATACAAGGCAGATCTCCCAGTCCACCACGTCGATGTAGTTCTCCACTATCCCATCCACGGCCCTGGTGATATCATCCACTGCCGCATCTTTCGGTGAAGCGCACCGCTGCCGCCTCTCTTTCTCTTGGTGTCCAGCCACTCAAATACGTTTCCTTTGCCGTCCACAAATTCTCAGGTCAGACCACGACTTCCTTGACAAATTACAGTATGAGTGAGGGAGAGGGAAGGAAACTAGGCAGGCGACAATGGCGGATGAATAAGAACAGCGAGAGAAACTTAAGTTCAAAATCACGAGAGAAAATTTAACATGTTCTACCTGGCAATACATACGCGATGCACATGCCCTACATGACGGGCTATACCTGAAGCTGAGCTTCTTTCTTATAGCCATCAATGGGGATAATTCAGTGCAGGTTAATCCCCAAGTATGTCATGGTTTTTCTGTTGTAACAGCCCAGACCAATCTGGAGATGTCACAACAAAATACTAAACATAGGCTTGGCATGTATTGCACTATTTTTTTGTTCTGCTGTAAATTCTCATGCATCTTCTCTCTCTCAGTTATTGGTTTTATTTCTGAAGATGGAAGGTCACTGAGTCGTGAAATTTGATGCGCTCTTTGATGATTTGAAAAAACTTTGCTAAATATGACCAGCCAAAGTTAGATTTGATTTCAGTAGTTTAGCTCTGTCCTTCCATATATAAATAATTCATCAGAGGATTGATTTCTTCTTTTTTATTTATTATATGATTGACATACAACGGCCCTAACTCTGCAAATACAATATTCACTGATTTAATGTTCTCATGTTCCACTGATATTTGTAGGGTTCAGATTTTGAATGTTTTTTGTTCTGCAGGGTTTTGGACATGTTCATTCGAACATTGCTGTACAAATAATCACAGTTTGTAAACATCCAAGTCTTCTTGCCCGTTAGTACATATTACTCTACTTGGCATTTTATTTTCATACATTTTACTTGCTTGGTTTTTATGTGTGAACGAGGAAGTAATTGTGGTGGTCTAGACTGCGGACAGTGGGAGAGATAGCTGGCAAATCTCAGCCATGGTCCAGGAGAGGAAGTTAAGTGGAAGATTAACCAAAGGTCGACAAACTTTCGGCATATGATCAAATGCATGATACTTAAAGCAAGGCTGATGAACTAGAAATTACGTTGTGGAACTGAAAAATGGCTTAAGAAATAATCGAAGGTACGAACAATTAATTCATCACAACAGCAGAGCCAATGTTTTGTTACTGGGAGCGGGATTTAATTAGTTGATGGATGCAGTGACAAATTATATCTGAAGTTATCCCTTTTTAAGACGTATCTGAAGTTATCCTTAGAGGGCCTGCTTGATCCTGACCACGAACATTGATGTACAAATAATCATAGTTTGTAAACATCCAAGTCTTCTTGCCCGTTAGTACATATTACTCTACTTGGCATTTTATTTTCATACATTTTACTTGCTTGGTTTTTATGTGTGAACGAGGAAGTAATTGAGGTGGTCTAGACTGCGGACAGTGGGAGAGATAGCAGTTTTACGCGTCGGTCCCCCTTCAGCATTATTTTCTTTTTATCTTTGCCCCACCTCGTCCCCCTCGTGTCGCCCCCGCGGGCGACCCAGGGGGAACCCTAGCCGCCGTCCTCTCGTCCCTCCTCCCGCCTCCACCTCCCCTCGCCGCCGTCCGCAGCGCCGGCGGGCAAAGCTTGGCTGGCTGGGCGGCGGCGGGGCGTATCTCCCTCTTGTCTATCTCGGCTGGCGCGGGGCAGCCAGATCGGACGGGGCGCCGGACTAGCGCGGGGTTGGGCGGCGTGGCGCGGCAGGTTTCTTGGCGACGTCGTGTGGCGCGGCGGCGGCGGCGGCCTGCTCGCGGCGTGGTGACGGCTGCGTGGTGGAAAGATTGGTGGTCGCGGGCGCTGCCGGGTTCAGATCGGATCCAATCTGGGTCTTGGGCTTGAACGCCATCAGCAGCCGCGGGGTGGTGGTGGTCGTCGCTGACCACGCCGGATCGCTGGATTCGGCGCTTGGAGATCTACGATGGAGTCTTCTCGATCCTCCTTCATGGTGGGTTGGACCCCATGGCTCTTTCATCTCTGCAGGTTCCAGTTCGTGGTCCAGCCGGATCCGGAGCCGATGGAGTTTTGGTGGTATAGGATGGGGACCGGAGGAAACTTTGATCGGCTTGTTCGGTCCGGCATCGGCGACGTCTCTCGACGCTGTTACCCTCCATGGAGGCGATGTCGAGGTCTCTCCTATCCATCTCCGAACCCCTCCCGGACGAAAGTCCAAAATTCAGTCTGGATTGGGCGGCGGCGGCGTCCTTCGCGTCGTATCCTCCATGGAGGCGCCGTCTTGGGAGGTTCTGATGTTCGGCGGAGAGATGCTGTGGGGGATGGACTCCGGTAGCTCCAGCAGTGGCGATGGTGTGGAGGTTGCCAGGAGGTGCGGTGTTGCTTCTACCGCGTCGATGACGACGAGTATTGGCGGCATGGTGCAGCTGGATATCGACGACAGATGCGGCTAGATGGACGAGCGCAGGGCGGCGGCGCTGTCTGGCGTCATGGTGGCGTCGACAGCTGACCTAGCAAGGTCTTTGCGTCGGTACCTGCTCTGAAGATGGTTAGGTGGATGACGGCTGCGGTAGCCTCGGTGAGTGCGCCGGACCGGTGTGTGACCCATTCCCGGTAAGTGGCTGGGAATGGATGGGGCAACCGGCATTAGATGTTAGGTTTTTGTGCGATGTCTGTTTGGTATTAGGCTCGGACATTCGGCACCCCTACATCAAGGGAATAGGAGTAGCGACAGGTGTCGCGAAGATGGTGGCTTCAGGCTTACTGATGTAATGATTTGTAAGGTCTATGAGAATAATTAATAAAATGGCTGCATGCATCGCTCAGATGCAGAGGCCGGGGGTAATCCTCCTTTTCTAAAAAAAAAAGTGGGAGAGATAGCATGCAAATCTCAGCCATGGTCCAGAAGAGGAAGCTAAGTGGAAGATTAACCAAAGGTCGACATACTTTCGGCATATGATCAAATGCATGATACTTAAAGCAAGGCTGATGAACTAGAAAGTACGTTGTGGAACTGAAAAATGGCTTAAGAAATAATCCAAGGTACGAACAATTAATTCATCACAACAGCAGAGCCAATGTTTTGTTACTGAGAGCGGGATTTAATTAGTTGATGGATGAAGTGACAAATTATATCTCAAGTTATCCTTTTTTAGACGTATCTGAAGTTATCCTTAGAGGGCCTGTTTGATCCTGACCAAGGAGTTTGCTCTCTCAAAGTATAGTACACTAAGGTAAGTTGTTTTATATATGTTGTTCTTGACTAATGAGCTGTATGCATCCTCTCTTTGCCAAGGTTAGCTCGCCTCCATGAGGGTGTCTTTATATATGTAAGGATTTGGACTACTAAATAACCATGATACAGTTGCATTTATATTAATGTCTGGTCCATGTTATGAGCGCATACAGTTTGAGTTCTCTCAATGTCGACCTATCTTTATATCGAATTACTTAGATTTAATATAAAAATGTAACCTTTATCTCAAGTGATGTAGGAAGGATGTAACGTTACATGCAAATATTTTAAATACATCCGTTTGAGCGACCTTTCATATGGATCAGAGGGAGTAATGAACAAAGAGTTCAACACATGAGGTATAAATAGAACATGATACATTTCCATCTGAGTGGACGCTATGTACCAGTCCAGAGCAATCCCGTTGACACACGTCCATAAAAAGCAAGTTGTGCACGTAGGCATACAAAAAATGCAAATGGTTACATCGTCGCCTGTGTCATCAATCATTGATGGATTGAATTTGTTTGCTTCTTAGCGATCATTAGGAAGTACTTTTTTCATAGATATTATGTAACTACTTGATAAAACCATTTTGTAGTTTTCATGAAAAACCTATATATTACATCAAAAAAGTGTGCATACATATCAAGATTAAAATTAAATAAATCCTATATCTTCCTCAGAAATATATTTGCATATATGTACTTCCAAAAGCTGAACTTTAGAGTAGTCATGTTAAAAATAATATTTTGACTGGGCAAAGATGAGCAGAGATATAGTTGAATTGTCGATCATTGACGTATTTCACTATTACCGCATGCCCGTAGGCGACAATGAACTGATCTATATGGACATGCAAAAGAAATAAAATGATGTTGTAGCTAGGATGGTACATGCAGAAATTAAGCACTAAAAATGTCGACAATGTTATTTCAATGTTATGTCTTAGATTATAGTCACATGAGATTTGCATAAATAAAACAACAAATACAGTATACCAAAATTCATGATTTATAAAGGATTAGGTGATTTGAGATTCGTATTTTCTCAAACAATCCAGTTGCGGTCCCACCATGTAGTCAATAATTCATCAATAATTTGTAGGGAGTAGTTATTTTCTAGGCGACTTATAATCAATTATTATATCCTAATTAACATTTATAGCCCTCTGAAGAAGAAATTCATAACTTCTGTATATAAAAAATATATTCAATTACCTTTTTTGTTTAACTAACTATTTTTTACAACACGTTGCAAATAAACTCCTCATACAGAATCAAGTGACAATAATTTAAGTTCTCAAAATATAAGAAATATTAAAAATACCAAGATTTAGTTGCCAAAGATAATAATTATAGACAAAAGTCTAGCCGCACAAATGCACGGGAAACAATGCTAGTTCTTGCTAAAGCATAATTACTCATCAACATGACTCACATATTATATCAACATAGCTCAAAACTATTACAACGAATCAAGTTTGTTTTGTCCAATGATCTTCATGAAAGTTTTTATTATATCCTCCTTGGATATCTACCACTTTGGGACTAATTTCATATGTTGCTTTTGATAGCTCAAACAAATCTAGAAGAACATGAGCATAAAAAATTCTTCTCTCAAAATAACTAATTGAAGCAAGAGACAATTTCTTTAAAATTTACTAACTCTCAAATAGATCTAAGTGAAGCATGAGAGCATCTCTCCAAAAATACTAAAGCACACCGTGCTCCAAAAAGATATAAGTGAAGCACTAGAGTAATTCCATAGCTCATAAAGTTTTAAGTGAAGCATAGAGAGAAATTGTAAACATGTCATGGCATAATCTTGGCTCTCACAAATAGGTGTGTCCAGCAAGGATTCATGACTAAAAACACAAAGAAAAACAATCAAAGACTCATATCATACAAGACACTCCAAGCAAAACTCATAATATGTGACGAATAAAAATATAGTTTCAAGTAAAATACCTATGGTTGTTAGAAGAAAGACGGGATGCCGCTCGAGGCATCCCCAAGCTTAGTTGCTTGGTACTTCTTGAATATTATCTTGGGGTGCCATGGGCATCCCCAAGCTTAGCCTTTTTACAATCCTTATTCCATCATCCATCGTGAAGTCACCCAAAACATTAAAACTTCAATCACATAAAACTCAACAAAACCTTCATGAGATACGTTACTATAAAAAAGCAAATCACTACTATAAGTACTGTTGCAGACCCATTAATTCATGTTTTATTTTTGCATTATTTCTACTGTGTTCCAACTTTTCTATGGCAAAAACTCTTCAAAGAAAACCATAAAATCATCAAAACAAGCACACAACGCAAAGAAAAACAGAATCTGTCAAAAACAGAACAATTTGAAGCAATATGGAGATTTCGAATACTTCTGTAACTCAAAAAATTCTGAAAACTTAGGAAAATGTGAGCAATTTGTATATTAATCTTCTGCAAAAACAATCAGTATTTTATCGCGCATCTGTTAAAAAGTAAAATTGTTTTTCTGGGTGCAAAAGTTTCTGTTTTTCAGCAAGATCAAATCAACTATCACCCAACATGATCCTAAAGGATCTACCTTCTATAAACACTAAATAAAACACAAAAAACACAATCATAACAGTAGCATAATTGTGCAAAAACTCAAGAAAATAAAGAAAAAGACAAAAGTAAATTTTATTCATTGGGTTGCCTCCCAACAAGCGCTATTGTTTTATGCCCATAGCTAGGCATAATGCAAATGATCTAAGTGTTGTCAACTTGTCATCTATGTTTCTATTTTCCTTGGAGGTGTCCTTGTTAGGGGGTTTTATAAAGGCAACATAGAATATCTTATCCATACAGACTTTATCACTATCAATTTGCTTATCATCATATCCTTTTTGATTCCCGGCAACAATCCAAGAATAGTCTTGATTAACATAATTGAAAATTTGTTGGATTATATCTAAAACAAGGACTTCCTTTTTAAGATTCTCATCAAAGATTTGATTTTCCCCAAGCAAATGTCTTAGCACATAATCAATATTATAAATAATTCCATCTATCACTGGTTTCTCATGATTCATACCATACAAATCAAAAAGTTCCCTTGCTTCCCGTCCAATGTAATCAAATTCATTCATAAGAACAAGGGTGTCCAACTTTTTAGCTTTAGGATTCTTTATAATAGGTAGCTCAAAAAACAATGTCTGCAAGGTAGGATGGGAATGGATAAATTTATTTTCAAGCTTCAGAACTAGTGTGAAATAGGTTCTGCATAAGATTTACTCCTCTTAAGAATAGGAGCATCATTGAGACTTAAATTTCCAACACAATCGAAAAATTCATGGATACGTTCTTTTCCCATAACATTCCCTTGCCCCAAAATAAACGTTTTAGCATCCAGATTGCCAGATCGTCCAATTTTAGGAGTTAGGCCATCATCTGTTTCTGCCATACCGAAATCACTCATGATTGCAAGCAAGAAGATAGATCTCATGAGAAAACGGCGAACGAAAAAGAGGGGGAATAAAACGGCAAATTTTTGTGAAGTGGGGGAGAGGAAAATGAGAGGCAAATGGCAAATAATGTAAATTTTAAGGAGATGAGATTTGTGATTAGGAACCTGGTAGATGTTGATGATGTCTCACCGGCAACGGCGCCAGAAATTCCTTTTGATGCGGCTTGAACTACGTCGGTATTGTAGTAGATTGGATAAATAGATCTCATGGGAATGCGAGATAAAATAAATAATAATAAATTGCAGCAAGGTATTTTGGGTTTTTGGATTAATAGATCTAAAAATAAAAGCAAATAAAAATAGATTGCGAAGGCAAATATAATAAATAAGAGACCCGGGGGTCGTAAGTTTCACTAGTGGCTTCTCTCCAGAAAAATAGTAACAGTGGGTGAACAAATTACTGGTGGGCAATTGATAGAACTTCAAGTAATCATGAAGACATGCAGGCAATGATCATTATATAGGCTTCACGTCTAAGATAAGTAGACCGACTCCTGTCTGCATCTGCTACTATTACTCCACACATCGACCTCTATCCAGCATACATCTAGTGTATTAACTTCATGGAGAAACGGAGTAATGCAATAAGAACGATGACATGACGTAGACAAGATCTATTTATGTAGAAATAGAACCCATCTTGTTATCCTTAATAGAAATGATACATACGTGTCCGTTCCCTTCTGTCACTGGGATCAAGCACCTCTTCCCATGGCAAGAAAAATCGATGTAGTTGGCCTAACTAAACCAATAATTCGAAGAAGAAATACGAGGCTATAAGTAATCATGCATATAAGAGATCAAAATACTCAAATAACTTTCATGGATAAAAACATAGATCTGGTCATAAACTCAAAGTTCATCGGATCCCAACAAACACACCGCAAAAAGAGTTACCTCAAGTAGATCTCCAAGAGACCATTGTATTGAAAATCAAGAGAGAGAGAGAGGACATCTAGCTACAACTACTAACTATGGACCCAAAGGTCTACAAAAGACTACTAATGCATCATCGGAGAGGCACCACTAAGGACGATGAACCCCTCTGTGATGGTGTTTAGATTGGATCTAGTGTTTCTGGAACAAGCGGTGGCTAGAATTTATTTCCGTCGACTCCCCTAGGGTTTCTGGAATATTGGGGTATTTATAGAGCAAAGAGGCGGTGCGGGAGGCCACTGAGGTGGGCATAACCTACCTAGGGGCCCAGGCATGCCCTGGTGGGTTGTGCCCCCCTCGGGGCACCCCATGTGCTTCTCCGGCCCATTGGGTGTCTTCTGGTCTATAAAAATGCCATAGAAAGTTTCGATGCATTTGGACTCCATTTGGTATTCATTTTCTACGATGTAAAAAATAGCAACTGCCACTTGGCACTATGTCAATAGGTTAGTACCAAAAAATGATATAAAATGATTATAAAACATCTAAGAATGATAATATAACACCATGGAACAATAAAAAAATATAGATACGTCGGAGAAGTATCACTCCTCCAGCTCTCTACATCCGCCGGTGCCCATGGTGAGCATGCCTACACACCTCCTCCTCCTCCTCCTCCCCAACCTCTGCCTAGCTGGGGTGCTTAAGTAGGTGTACATGCTTAAGTAGCTAGGGTTCATCTAATTAGTTAGGGTTCATCAAATTATCTAGTACTAGTAGATGATTAAGTAACTAGGGTAGTAGGGTTACGGCAATAGGGCTTAACTAGAAATGTTTGGGCAGTAGGGTTTAACTAGATGTTAATTAGGGCAGTAGAGTTTTGTTTAGAGAAAAAAGTCACTATAAAAATATAAGTTTCTATTAGTGTTGCAAGTCCAGTCGGTTCTTAAGTTTTACTGAATTTTTATTATGAAAGATACTTAGGACATAATTTGAATTGAGTTCTAAGGTTCAACATTTGAAATTTAGGACAGACATTGAGTCCTATGGTTCTTAATTTTTACTAGGACAGAAATATGTAAAGGTTCTAGGTTTCTAGGGTTCACCATCTATATTTGATTTTTAATTTGAGTTTGAGAGAGCATGAGATTTGCGTAGATTTTCTTGAAGTGTCAAACACTAGGAGATGCTTAAGTAACTAGTGCAGTAGGGTTAGGGCAGTATCGTTTAACTAGAAATGTTAGGGAAGTAGGGTTTCAACTAGATGTTAATTAGGGAAGTAGGGTTTAGTTTAGAGAAAATTTCACTATAAAATATAAATTTCTATAGTGCTGCAAGTCGAGTAGGTTCTTAATTTTTACTGAATTTTTATTCTGACAGAAATTTAGGACATAATTTTAATTGAGTTCTATATTCCATAATTTGAAATTTAGGACATAAATTGAGTTTTACGGTTCATAATTTTTATTAGGGCATTAATTTAGGACAGAAATATGTAAAGGTTCTAGGTTTCTAGGATTCATCCATCTATATTTGGTTTTTGAATTGAGTTTGAGAGAGAATGAGATTTGAGTAGATTTTCTTGAAGTGTCAAACACTAGGAGATGAAAATTTGAAGTGGTCATGTTATATGAAAATTCCTCTAGTGTTTGCTCATGTATATATACTGTTGTAGTTGCTTATGTACATGTTCTTAAGTGGTCCTATTATATGCAACATTGAAGTGGTTCGATTGTGCCCAAGTGGACTTTTGTTGTTTGCAGGGAATGATTCCGAGTGGCCAATCTGTTGCCGGAATGTTGATTCATTTCTGTTCTGGTAAATTTCAAGCGCTCGATTTGTCCACTTTTTAGCAAAGGTCACGCCGAAATTTTTCGTGAATTTTGGCATGACTTGTGCTAGAAACTAGGACATATCGAGTGCCCGGGATTTTCCACAACGGGAATGAATAAACATTCCAGCTAAACATAGGCCTTTTTATGTCATTATTCATCTTATTAGGTCTATAATTAATTGACTAGACTTAATTGTAGGAAACATGGCTAGCAACGATGAAGGATAGAGTTCTGGTAATTGCAACGTCTACAAGGCGGCACGCAACTACTTGAACTATCTGGAGGAGCAATGGTTGTTGCAGTACACCCGTGTCGCATCCGAGACTAAGACCGACATCGGTACCGACACCGAGACCGGCGCCGAGACCGACACCGAAACCGAGATCGGTGCTCAGACCGGCGTCGATGCTTTCGAATTAGCCGGTATAGAACCGAAACCGAAGAGGATACGGCACCCAAACCAGCTCGGCACTACTAGACTGGTGGTCACTGAGTGGACCCCTGCAATTTCGAGCCAACAAAACCTAAGGAAGCGTGCATGTGCTACAACAATCAAGTAGGCCACATCCTATGAGAAACCGCCACCAGCAATGATGAAAAATTGAAGACGATACCACATACGGAGCACTCCAACCTAAAGAAGTTGCACCAGAGATTCTTGTTGCCTGGCCAGGATGAAATCAAATATAATCTACCGTGGCAATACCCGGCAATTAGGAACATAAACAGACGCACCTTGGGCAAGTTTAGCGGCGCCTTTTTCGCCAGGAAAGTAAGGGTGAAACAGAGGATCATCGTAAAAAATGAACCCTACTCCGAGATTGTAAAGGATAATCTGACAATTACGGAAGAGAAGTTCAAAATATTCAAAAAGGCTTGCGTCGGCGAAGTTGCCAGAGAAAAGTCGGAGTACATGAAGGGGCTTCAAGAGAGGAACATGGGGTGCCACCACCTCGGAAGCTGTGATTACAGGGGGAAGAGGCCCATATGGGCCAAGGTTGATGCAGAACGCGAAAGTCTAGGGATCCCAGACCCCTTGGCGGAGTTCACCGTCCACATGAGCGTGACATCATCAGGGCCTGGTACCGTTGGGACCCAGCCAACAAGGTCTTTGAAATGGACGCGGTCATGAAGGAATTCATGAGACTGTTGGTAATTATTAATTTACCCCCTAATTTTAGCTTCTGTTCAATTCGACTGCACGTTTAGTTACATTTGTAAACGATCCACGTTCCTTTTGCAGAAAGAGCAGCATAAGATTACGGCCAAAAGTGACTCGCCATCTGAGGCGTTGGCGAGGCCCAAGTGGGACACCCCATTCAACCGGGCCTTGAACATATTGAAAGGACTCCCGATGGACACTCGGGTATTCTATGGACACGTGCACGGTGTCGGAGACGGCACCACATGGAAGCACTACTACCGTGAGAATGTCGAGGAGAGAAAGCATCGCTAGAGGTTAAACAAAGAAAACATCGACAAAAAGGTTGAGATTGTGGTTCATAAGAAAGCAGTTGATACCAAAGAAGATTCAGTCAAAATAGCGGTAGCTGCCGCAAGAGAGGAAACGGCAGCTTCTTATAGTGCCTTGATTCCGGCTATCATCAATTGGACTAAACAAAATCCAAATAAAGAGGCAGCGGACTTTCCCTATTCCAACTTCTCCGGGAGCAGCTCGTTTAGCGTTGCACCAGCACCTGGTCCCACACTTGCTCATAGCAGCCCGTCCTTCGTCTTTGGCGTGCTCGGCGGGGCTTCATCTTTGGCTGAGCTCGACACCCTCGCGGTAACTACCTGTCATACCGGCCCTCTTCAATATATGTATAATCTCCCGTTTCCATTACCTTTCGGATGTCTCACGTTGCACACATATCTTTGCAGCCCGACATAACCCCGTGCACCATACTGTACATCATTAGTGGCCAGAAGGTGGACATGGGAAAGGCGACGATAGTGAAGCCAAAGGGACAATTGTTCCACAGCCGGCCGATCGCCCTGGCATCTTCAAGGTAGAATTTGGCTCCTCTGGGCCACTAGAATTTTGCTCCTTTGGTAGCACTAGGGGGAGGTGACGACGAGACCCGCGGCAGCTTGGCGATTTCAAGTGTTGGGTCCTGTTGTGACCGAAGATTCTGCTTCATTTGGAGGCGGCCGGGAGCACACCCACGATCAAGCAGCCTCTGCAAGGTATGAACACCAACACCCCACACCCAATTAGCGTTGCCTGTTGTGTCGGGTGATAGCAGACGGCGTGAGTAAGAGGCTCCATTAGTGGCTGATGGCGTCGCTCCCTTTGAAGAAACAATGCATGATGCCATGGATGAGGATGATGACCCTCTATAATATCTCAATACCGGCGCCTATGACGACGAAGGTTTGATGGCTCAGCAGTATGACTCAGGGTTTGAGCATGATGAGTTGAAGCCTGAATTGCCAGAGGATGAACATATGAGAATCCCAAGTGGCATGATGGTTTCTTGATGACCCACAAGTATAGGGGATCTATCGTAGTCCTTTCGATAAGTAATAGTGTCGAACCCAACGAGGAGCAGAAGGAAATGATAAGCGGTTTTCAGCAAGGTATTCTCTGCAAGTACTGAAATAAGTGGTAATAGATAGTTTTGTGATAATATAGGTTGTAACGAGCAACAAGTAACAAAAGTAAATAATGCAGCAAGGTGGCCCAATCCTTTTGTAGCAAAGGACAAGCCGGAACAAACTCTTATAATAGGAAAAGCGCTCCCGAGGACACATGGGAATATCGCCAAGCTAGTTTTCATCATGTTCATATGATTCGCGTTCGATACTTTGATAATTTGATATGTGGGTGGACCGGTGCTTGGGTGCTGTTCTTACTTGAACAAGCATCACACTTATGATTAAGCTCTATTGCAAGCATCCGCAACTACAATAAAAGTATTAAGGTAAACCTAACCATAGCATGAAACATATGGATCCAAATCAGCCCCTTACAAAGCAACACATAAAATAGGGTTTAAGCTTCTGTCACTCTAGAAACCCATCATCTACTTATTACTTCCCAATGCCTTCCTCTAGGCCCAAATAATGGTGAAGTGTTATGTAGTCGACGTTCATATAACACCACTAGAGGCTAGACAACATACATCTTATCAAAATATCAAACGAATACCAAATTCACATGACTACTCATAGCAAGACTTCTCCCTTGTCCTCAGGAACGAACGTAATTACTCACAAAGCATATTCATGTTCATAATCAGAGGGGTAATAATATGCATATAGGATCTGATCATATGATCTTCCACCAAATAAACCAACTAGCATCAACTACAAGGAGTAATCAACACTACTAGCAACCTACTAGCACCAATCCCGGACTTCGAGACAAGAATTGGATACAAGAGATGAACTAGGGTTTGGAGATGAGATGGTGCTGGTGAAGATGTTGATGGAGATTGCCCTCTCCCGACGAGAGGAGCATTGGTGATGACGATGGTGATGATTTCCCCCTCCCGGAGGGAAGTTTCCCCGGCAGAACAGCTCTGCCGGAGCTCTAGATTGGATCTGCCAAGGTTCCACCTTGTGGCAGCGGAGTTTCGTCCCGAAAAATTCCTCCTGAAAAATTCCTCCCTATTTTTTTCTCATCGAAAGACCTCATATAGGAGACGATGGGCATCGGAGAGCCACTAGGGGGCCCACGAGGTAGGGGGCGCGCCCTAGGGGGGGGCAAGCCCCCCACCCCCGTGAGCAGGGAGTGGGCCCCCTGGCCTTCATCTTTTCCGTGGATTTTTCTTTATTTCTTTTAAGACAATCCGTGGAGTTTCAGGACTTTTGGAGTTGCGCAGAATAGGTCTTTGATATTTGCTCCTTTTCCAGACCAGAATTCCAGCTACCGGCATTCTCCCTCTTTATGTAAACCTTGTAAAATAAGAGAAAATAGCCATAAGTATTGTGACATAAAGTGAAATAACAGTCTATAATGCGATAAATATCGATATAAAAGCATGATGCAAAATGGACGTATCAACTCCCCCAAGCTTAGACCTCGCTTGTCCTCAAGCGAAAAGCCGATAACAATAAATATGTCCTCATGTTTAGAGGTAGAGGCGTCGATAAAAATAAAATACGGACATGAAGGCATCATGATTATTCTCATAACAACAACATATATAGATTTTGTCATATGATTACTTATGTTCAAGTGATGATCTATTCGCAATGCAAAAGTATAAATCATAAACCATATTGGGCTCCGACAAACTATAATTTCAGTCATTAATTGAAGCAATTGCAATTAATCGGAAAGAGTCTATGTCAGAGCTAAAAAGCAAGTTCACATACTCAACTATCATTTAGTCCTCCATAATTGCTAACACTCACGCGATACTTGTGGTTACGGAGTTTTAATCGGACACAGAGAAAGATAGGGGCTTATAGTTTTGCCCCACAACCTTTTACCTCAAGGGTAATGTAAACAATAATGGTTCATGCTCCCCTACATCCAATTATATATATATATATCATGTTCTTTCCAACATGCTGAGCTTGCCAAAGGATAAAATAAAAAAGGAAAGGTGAAGATCACCATGACTCTTGCATAAGGTAGAAGATAATAATAAAGGATAGGCCCTTCGTAGAGGGAAGCAGAGGTTGCCATGCGCTTTTATGGTTGGATATATAAAATCTCAATGCGAAAGAATGTCACTTTATATTGCCCCTTGTGATATGAACCTTTATTATGCAGTCCGTCGCTTTTATTACTTCCACATCACAAGATCGTATAAAGCTTATTTCTCCCACACCAATCAATCATACATATTTAGAGCAATTTTTATTGCTTTGCACTGATAACAACTTACTTGAAGGATCTTACTCAATCCATAGGTAGATATGGTGGACTCTCATGGCAAAACTGGTTTAGAGATTTTGGAAACACAAGTAGTATTTCTACTTAGTGCTGAGAATTTGGCTAGCATGAGGGGAAAAGGCAATCTCAACAACTTAGAGGATCCATGACAACATACTTTATCTCAGATATAAGAAATACATAACTCACACTACTAGGGAAAAGCCTAGCAGCAGCGCGGGTTTTCGGCCTTTTAGTAGCGCGGGGGCCGGCGCTACTAATAAGGCGCTACAGCTAACGTATAGCAGTAGCGCTCGTCCACCCACGCTACTGCTACACAAGTGTTGCAGCAGCACGCTTAAAGGAACCTCGCTGCTGCTAATAGCTATAGCGCGCTTCCCCTGTGCGCGCTACTGCTACAACCGCGCTGCTGCTAACTTTTCTCCACTCGCTACTGCTAATTTTAGTAGTTTTTTGTTTTTTTTCAGCATATTTGTTTTGTATTTGAATAGGCTTTATAGAAGAATCTTTAGCACATACAAATGTCATCATGATACACATACAAATGCCTGTGAGACCACAAATGTGATCATAGCATATACATACAAATAGTCTCGTCATAATCATCATCCAACACAAAGTGGTATCTTGTCATCATCTAGAAAATAGCGATACATGCAAGTCTCGAATACTTGCACCTACAACGTCATCCATCTAAACAAAGGTATACGCGAGAAGAGCTATCACTATGAGTGAGAGCGGAACTATGCAGTACATGAGATGGCGGTTACGAGTCCTCTCTCGCGCTAGCGTGAACCTCAAGTAACTAGCTTCTCCTTCTTGTCTGCTTTTGAAGCCTTTATGCCTGGCGTCCCTGTAACACCCTCGATGCGACTATATCTCCCACGTGTCGAGGCACGACTTAGAGGCATAATCGCATTGAAGGCATATGTCGCAAGTCAGGTAATCATCACAAACATCCCATGTAATATAGATAATGAAAAGGGATAACATAGTTGGTTTACACTCGCCACGTCAATCAAGTACATAAATAACATACATCATCCAAACACTCATGGCCCGACTACGGCGCCAAAATGAAAGATAACCCAACAAGCGACCTGATCCCGATCACCCCCAACAGGGCACCACTACTGATCATTAGGAAAGGAAACATAGTAACGTTGAGAGTCCTCGTCGAACTCCCACTTGAGCTCGAGCGCGTTACCTGGAGCGGAATCACCTGGACCTGCATCTGGCGTAATAGTAATCTGTGAGCCACAGGGACTCAGCAATCTCGCACCCTCGCGATCAAGACTATTTAAGCTTAAAAGGTAGGGTAAGGTGAATATAAGTGGAGCTGCAGCAAGCGACTAGCATATATGGTGGCTAACTTATTCGCAAAAGAGAGCGAGAAGAGGAGGCAAAACGCGAGCGAGAGACTAGAGAGCAACCTGCGCAAACATCACTCCAACACCGTGTCCACTTCCCGGACTCCGCCGAGAAGAGGCCATCACGGTAACACACACGGTTGATTCATTTTGATTAAGTTACGGTTTAAGTTATCTACAACCGGACATTAACAAATTCCCATCTGCCCATAACCGCGGGCACGGCTTTCGAAAGTTCAATCCCTGTAGGGGAGTCCCAACTTAGCCCATGACAAGCTCTCACGGTCAACGAAGGAATAGACCTCCTCCCAAGATGTTCCGATCAGACTCGGTATCTTGGTTCTTCAAGACAACTCCGACAATGGTAAAACAAGTCCAGCAACACCACCCGTTGTGCCGACAAATCCCGATAGGAGCTGCACATATCTCGTTCCCAGGGCACACCGGATAAGCTAAGCTTACGGGAACCAACGTAACCAAAGTTGCCAAGGGACGGCCCCGCACGGTGCTCTAGGTTGGACCAACACTCAGAGGAGCACTGGCCCGGGGGGGGGGGGGTTTAAAATAAGATGACCCTTGAGTCCACGAAACCCAAGGGAAAAAGGGGCTAGGTGGCAAATGGTAAAACCAAGGTTGGGCATTGCTGGAGGAGTTTTATTCAAGGCGGACTGTCAAGGGGTTCCCATTATAACCCAACCGCGTAAGGAACGCAAAATCCGGGAACATAACACCGATATGACGGAAACTAGGGCGGCAAGAGTGGAACAAAACACTAGCGAGAGGCCGAGCCTTCCACCCTTTACCAAGTATATAGATGCATTAAGATAACATAGCAATATATTGATATCCCAACAAGTAAATAAATGTCCCAACAAGGAACGGCCTTCAATCTTCACCTTCAACTAGCAACGCTATAAGAGGGGCTGAGCAAAGCGGTAACATAGCCAATCAACGGTTTGCTAGGACATGGTGGATTAGGGGTTTGACATGGCAATTTGGGAGGCTGACAAGAAAATGGTAGGCATCGTAGCATTGGCATAGCAAAAGAGCAAGCAAACTAGCATAACAAAGATAGTAGTGATTTCGAGGGTATGATCATCTTGCCTGCAAAGCTGTCAGAGTTGACTGGATCCTCGAAAGCAAACTCAATGGGCTCCTCATTAGCGAACTCGTCTCCCGGCTCTACCCAAACAAGACAAACAAGCAACAAGGATACAATCAACCACGTGCAAGCTCAAACAATAAGATGCAATGATGGTATGCTATGCGGGATGCGATGCGGGATGCATATGCAAGATATGACAGGAAATGCATGAACCTGGCCTCAACATAGAAATCCAAGTGTGCCACTGGAAATATGAGATGAAATCGCTTGAAAACGATATAAAGATCGCCGGAATCGGAGTTACGGTTTGGAAATGGCAAGCGATTCGAATATGACATCGGTCTGCGATTTACAACAAGTAGGCATCTAAATGCAATGAGATGAACATGCTATAGCACTCAAACATGGCATCAAAATACATGGCAGGGAAGCATTCAAGATGCTTAACAAAAGTCTAGCACTGAGCTACGGCCAATTCATCCATTAACAGGTTCAAACAAGCATGGCAAAAATACAAATGGCAAACAGATCTCAGACTTGGTGAAATTAACACTTGTCTGGAATTTCAGACCAAGTAGCTATCTTCGGATCAACAAAACAACATGCTACAGGACCTGAACATGACAAAGAAGAACATGGCATGGAGCTACGCAAATATCTTAACAAAAGTCCCTTAGTGACCTTGAGCCAAAAGGGATCAGAAAATATACTAACAAGCATGGCAACATCGCAAAAACATAATCAGTTTGCAGACTTTGTGAAAACTGACACATGCTGAAACATAACTCAAGTAGGCATGTTTACGAGCTCGATGCACTCACTAAGGAGCAAGTCATGGCAAGACAAGCATACATCCATTAAGAAGGCACAAAATGCAAGCTAGACATGGCAAGAACAATGGCATAGCATGCACAGATCAACTACAAGATCACCGGCAAAATTGCAAACAAGTTGACAATCTGCCCAGATTCACAAAGTAGCAAAAGTAGAGCTCGATTGTCTCAAACTAGGGTGCTCCAAAATTGCAAACAAAAGCATGGATGGATAGAGCACTACAATATTAACAAAACTCCTTTACTGATCATCCTCAAAAGAGGCACGGATCACTAGGAAACAACATGAACATATAGCATCATGAGATAAACGATCCCAGGACTCAGCGAAATTACCAAGTCCCTGAAAACAGAATTACCAAGTGCACCACTTTGCAAGCATGCACTAGTCACCACACACATCACAAAAATACATGGGTTGCACCTCTGGAAAGATGAAAAAACCCTTAACAAATTATATGTAGAGCATCAGGGCATATCATGCACACATTAATCATGGCAAAAATGACAAAAACCTAAATGGAGTAGCAGATCTGACAATTATCTCAAGTAGCCCTCTTCTAACAGCAATTCGGGAATCAAGATGAACTCAAATGAAAATGATACAATGGAATGAAATGATGTACTCTCTGAGACGAACATTTTGATATACTATATGCATGAATCGGAGCTACGGATGCAAAGTTACGGGGCCACGAACCTAGCAACTTGGATCTGCAATTTTTAGGGACTTGGACGAAATTTCAACCTCCCAGATCCAGGGTTTGACCCGAGGCACGCAGATCGAGGCGGCGGCACACACTGTTCGCCGGCGGTCGCCAGGAAGAAGAAGCAGCGGCCGACGAGAGGAGGCGGTGGCCGGATCCGGTTGGGCGGCGACCGGATCTGGCCGGGCGGAGTCGGCGGCGGCGGCTGCGGTGGGGCGGCACTGCGGAGG
>LT934111.1:9639929-9672473 GCA_900231445.1 Triticum turgidum subsp. durum
CGGGCGGCTCCGGGCGGCGGGCGGGGGAGGACGCCGGGCGGAGGTCGCCGGGGCTCGGGAGCTCCTCTCCCTGGAGCTTGGCGCGGAGGGCGGAGGGGAACGGGCCCCGCGGGCCAGACGCGGGCCCTGCGGGCCGGCGGCGGCGGGCGACGACGAAGTGGGCACAACGCCACGTGGCAGCGTGGGAGTGGGCGCGGGCGGTGGAGCGGACGCGTCCGGCCGGGGCGGACGTGTCCGGCCGGCGCGGACCTGGGATTTAGGGTTTGGAGGAGGAGGGGATCCGGGATTTTTCGAGGGGGGGTCTATATATAGACATTGGAGGAGCTAGGAGAGTCCAAATGAGGTGCGGTTTTCGGCCACGCGATCGTGATCAAACGCTCTAGAAGATGGAGCAGAGTTAGGTGGGTTTTGGGCCAAATTGGAGGGGTGTTGGGCTGCAACACACACGAGGCCTTTACGGTCCCTCGGTTAACCGTTGGAGTATCAAACGAAGTCCAAATGATAGAAACATGACAGGTGGTCTACCGGTAGTAAACCAAGGCCGCTTGGCAAGTCTCGGTCCAATCCGGAAATGTTTAATCCCCACACACGAAAGAAAGGTAGAAATGACCACCGGCAGAGAACGAAGCGCCGGAATGCAAAACGGACAACGGGGAAAATGCTCGAATGCATGAGATGAACACGTAAGGAAATGCAATGCACATGATGACATGATATGAGATGCATGACAACGATAACAACACACGGAGACAAATACCCGAACCCGAGAAAATAAAATAACTTAACGTCGGAAACGGCAAGAGTTGAAGTACAAATTGGGAAAGTTATATCCGGGGCGTTATAGTCCGAGAACCCATTCACTTGCGCCTGACACTCATGCCACTCGTTGTACACCCCCGGAACCTTCCCTTTGTACACGACATAGCAGTTCCATCTCGCCATCAAGAAACTAGGTACCTGTTAGAGATGCATGTTCATGAACAGGATGTACAATCATGTATATGCAACAAAATATACTAGAGAACACCGAAAAAGAAAGGGTTAGCAACTAGATGCAACATACAGTATGCAAATTAATTAACTAGAGGTACGCAGGTCATCGTACTCAAACTAACAAAGTAGCGTTACGCAAGTTCGGCAGGGATCATGGACATCACAAAGTTGCATCGCTACAAATAGTATACAAGTTCAACCGACACATATCATCATCATCGGCAACATAAATCGCTAGAAGTTCCATCCTTCCATATCATCGAGGATGGACCCTAGCTTCTTGAACGGCGTGAGGTCTAGAAGTTGCATGCCTATGCGAGTTCGGACGTCAGCTCGTGATATTGGGCCGTGGTGGAACATCCCCTTCTCATCGACGACTTCTTTCATGATGATCGTCGCAATGTCGCTTTGGATGCGAAAGAAGTCATCTCTACGTTTATAATCCGCTTCACCATGAGATTCTAGCCACTTGTGGATATGATCATCATTTCTGCTTCTCATGCGAAGCTTTTGGTGATCCATGTTGAACTGAATCATGAGATGGAGGATGTACAATCCATCCTTCTTGCTTGGTTTTGGGACTTGGATGCAGGAGAAGTTAGTTTTATGCGTGAAACCCATCTTCTTGTTCCTTTGTTTCCTGATCTGCATGTGGCCACCTCTAAAGCTAAAGCCTTGGAGAGCATCATCTAGAATATTCATTATGTGGGTGTAGTCTTTTTTCTCGTAGTCTCTGGAAGGGTCAAAATACACGGCGTGGGATACTTGTGGATAAAGAACGATAAGGACGGCGCGCCCGTTCCTGCGAGGAAAAGACACCTCAAATTATTCCCCATAGAGAGAGAAGGAATGATTGAAATGTATCAAAGGGTTGTTCGAAACTGACTTACTTTGGATGATAAGGCACGAGGACAATTTCCCGGTCCTTATTCTGTACCATGATGTTTTGGAGGTAGTCCCTAGAAGTTTCACGCTCAAAGTCGCCGAGACTCAAGAAAGACTCATGCATGTAGTACGGATCCGCCACACAGATTTGCGAGACTTCTTCACTGTTCATGATAGAGCTCATATGTAGCGCAAAAAGGCGGACGATTGTAAAATCGAGCCGCCTTGTTAGAAACATCTCAAAGATATGGTCAAACCGCAGGAAGAACACCTCCGTGGGCCGTGTCTCGACGTAGCACTTCCCCTCAGGCACACGAGTCGCGTATGTCGGATATCCTGGATCCTTTGAGGCTAGTAGGCTTTTCTCAGTCGACAGCACATGGTCGTGCAGTCTCCTGAGATCCCCTGATAGTGCCTCCAGCGGTTTCGGCGGTAGCATCGGCTCGCCCGTGAGATGGAACATGGCCGCACCTTTCACAAATATTTTGGCTGCTATGTGATCTGGCTTGTTTGGAGGCAGCTATCTTCCCCGATCTCTTTCTCTCCTTTTTCTTGGGCACACCTTCTAGACCCTTCCTTAACCCCTGCCCCAGTGTTCCCGGGCTATGTACTGTACAACCCTCGCGCTGGGATAGTTGAGCCTGTGTTGAGGCGACATCTTCCGGCGTGTCCTGTGAGGATTTCATGAAGAGAGACTTTTTGCAATCCCTGCTACGACCTTCCTGCCCGGGCATATCATCCATATCCTCATTAGCAAGCTGATAGCATGATTTGTCATATGGTTGACTCATCAATTCTATGTCACAGTCATACGCGTTTGTATTGAGTAAATTCATAGGGTCGACCTCTGTCTCATCATCCATTCTCTGTTCTACAAAACAAATTACATCAGCCAGCACTATTGCACCCCCTTCATCATGTTGTCCACCGCTCTCACCGGGCACTACAGGAGCAGGTAATTGCGTAGGCGGGGTGGTGGTCTCCGCACATGCTTGTTGATGTGTGGTTATTGGTGTGCTCTCGGCCAGCTCCAGACGAATAAGATTCTTCGGCCATAGAAGCACCCAACCCTTGCAGCTTCCAATCTGCGGCGGGGTCTCGTCGTCCGCTCCCACATGCTGTACTGGAGGAGGCAAATCCTTGTGCCCCGATTTCACACTGGACAAGCTAACCCTGAAGTGCCCAACAGGGATCGGCTGGTTGTGGAACGTGGGTTGCAAGGGGTCCATTATCATCCCCTTTCCCACGTCCACCTTCTGGCCTTTGATGTGCACGGGGTTTCTTTCGCCTACAAACACATATGTCTATGGCGTAAAACATCCGAAAGGCAACAAAAATGGAATATTATATATATATGGTGGTGCGACATGTAATTACTGTGATGGCGTCGAGCTCAGCCAAAGACGAAGGCCCACCGAGCGCGCCAGAGACTGAGGACGGGCTGCTATGAGCGGGAGCAGTTGCGAGAGGAGGCCCGGTTGCGTGGGCAAGTGATGGTGCGATGATGTTGTTGTTCATGGAGTTGCTCCCGTTGAAACTGGGCAACGGGAAATCATGTACTGTCTTGTCTAGATTTTCCTTCATCGAGTTGATGATAACTGGAACCAAGTTAGTAGCGAAATCATTTCTGCAGGCAGTTACAACTGCATTGACTGCCTGCTGTAACAACTCATATTTGTCCTCGGCTGCTTTTTTCGCATCCTCGGCTGCCTTTTTCTCGACCGCAAGCTTCACCTTCGCGTCGATGTCCGCCTGACTAAACTTCTTTTTCTGCTTAAGTTCATTCAAGGCCCGGTTGAGAGGGGTGTCCCACTTGGGCCTCATTAGAGAAGTAGGGTTTTCGACTGCAAGCTGGTGTTGCTTCTCCAGTAGTCTAATCAATTTCCTCGTGATCTTATCCGTGTAAAAAACCTTTTTCTCCTTGTTCCACTTGTAGCGGGCCCTGATGAAGTCATGCTCCAAGGGGTTAGTGAACTTCGCGAAGGGGTATGGGAGACCCGCGGCTTCACGTTCCGCGTCCTCCTTATCCCATATGGGCCTTTTACCGAGGTAGCCACGGCTTCCGAGGCGATGCTTCCCCGTGTTCCTTTGCTGAAGGCTCTTGAATTTCGCAGCCTTAGCCTTGGCGTCCTCAGTAGCGCAAGTGTCCTTGAACTTTTTGAACTCCTCTTCCGTAAGTGTCGGATTTTCCTCTAGAATCTTGGACAGGGGTTCCTCAGCCTCAATAGCTCGTTTCACCCTCGATTTCCAGGAGGCCAAATCATTGCTGAACATGCCCATGGCGTGATTGTTAATCTTTTTCATCTTCGGATCATCCCACGGTTGTTCTATGTTATGATCCCGATCGGGGAACTTGAATCTCTTGTGCAACTTCGTTAGGAGCAACTACGTCAAATGTTCTTTACTCCTTAAGTCATTGTCATTGATGCTCGCGCATTCCCGTAGGATGCATCCTACTTGGTTCCCATAGCACTTGCGAGGTTCTTCCGGCTCTAATGGCTCAAACTTGCCAGGTGCCATCTTTGTGATCACAAGTCGTCCAATCCCTAGTTTGTTAGGTTTTCGTATCCTCTGCTTATTATGCCTCTTTTTGGTACCGGCATCGGTGCCGGTATCTTCCCTGGCGGTACGTTCCCCACCGGTCTCGGCGCCGCCATCGGTGCCGGCGCCGTCGGTGCCGGTGTCGGTGTTAGTACCATCATCGAGGCGGACCTGCAAACCTTGCTTAGCAGTCAAAAGGTCGAGGTAGTCTTGTTCACCCTCATAATCCATCTCGTCTGCATCTTGGTCAGAAGGCCCAGTTTCTTCGTTGTTCGACATGTTTCCTATGATTAAGTGTCCTCATTTATTTCTAAAAGTATGAATAAATGAGAAATGAGATAAAAAAGAAATCTATGTGCCAGCACTCGATATGCCAACTATGTAGCACAAATCATGCCTTTATTCACGGGAAATTTCGGCATGACCTTTGCTAAAAAATGGACATATCGAGCGCCTGAAATTCACCGGAACGAAAATGAATCAACATTCCGGCGTAACATAGGCAACTCGGATCATTTACCAAAACATGACATGTCCAAAACATGACATATCCACATATCACATGTCCAGTTCAAATTTGCATATAAATTCAGCAAATTTTGAAACCTATCTAAATTCATAACTAAATAGATAACCTAATTAACATAACTAAAAACTAAGTAAATTAACCCTAGCTAGCAGAGAGAGAGGGGGGGGTGGTTTACAGAGGGTGCAAGGCGAGGAGGCATGCCCGACGACGACCGAGGTTGGGAGGGGAGGAAGCAAAGGAGGGAGGCGAGGGCCGACGGGTCGGGGGCGAGCGCCGGCGCCGGGGGCGAGCGCGCCTGGGTCGGGGGCGGCGGGGTCGGGGGCGAGCGCGCCACTGTCGGGGGCGGGCGCGGTGGTGCGAAGGGGCCGGGGAAGAGAGAGTGGGGATTTGGGGGAAAAGAGGCGGGATGAAGCAGGGAGAGGGAGAATTTTGGGTTAAGTGGACGTAGCATTAGCGCGTTTACATGAAACGCGCTACTACTATTACGAGCAGCTATAGCGATTTTCTGCAGAAACCGCTACTGCTACCTTGACTAGCTGTAGCTCTTTTTCACTAAAGCGCTACTGCTATAACCAGTTTCCCTTTTTTCTTTTCCTCAGCATAATAGGAACATATATATTACATCATTGGACCATTGCATAATAATGGCTAAGTGTGTATACAAAATAGGAACATATATACATTACATCATTGGACCCATGCATAATAATGGCTAATTAAGTGTGTATACAAAATAGGAACATATATTTCCATTTTGCAAAAGCATGAAATATTAATCACACCTCTATCTCGAGATCGAGCACACGGTGGAGATGATGATGTAGGGAGGTCAAAAGTGCACAAAGCTCTTCTTGACAAAGAAAGATCTAGTTAGGGGGCAAATAGGTCACTTAACTAAATGCTACATCTACCTAGCTAGCTAATTTGGGAGGAGACAACTTCAACTACTGGAGGGGGAAGGAAAAAGAGAAAGGAGATGAATTAATGGAGGTGATGTAGTTATAGCTAGGAGTAATGAAGAGAGAGAAAGGTAGGTACAAGAGGGAGAGTAATGGGGGGAGATGTATTGAGGAAGAAGAAGAGTGAGAGAGGGAGGATGTGGGAGGTAGGGGAAAGGGAGGAGAGGAGATGGGGAGGGGAGGTGGAAAAGGTGGTGGGTGCTGCGTCTTAGCAGTAGCGCGGGAGAGAAAGGGCGTTGCTGCTAAGAGCGTAGCAACAGCGAGCTTTCCTGTGACGCGCTACTGCTAAACGGGCCAACCCTGTGCACAATTTCAAAATTAGCAGCAGCGGGTTGACAAAAAAGCGCGCTGCTACTATGGCATTAGCAGCAGCGCGCTCCCTGGCGCCGCGCTACTGGTAAACTTATGTCGTTGTGTATTGTCGGTGGATTTTTGTAGCAGCGCGGTTTAAGAGTCACGCGCTACTGCTAAGTTTGCACCAGTAGCGAGGTTTCCGTAGCCGCGCTGCTACTATTTAGCAGCAGCGCCTGTTTTTATGCCGCGCTGCTGCTAAGATTCTGTGTATAAGGTTTTCCCTAGTAGTGTCATTACGTTGTCTTCCTTGTCCAACATCAACTCTTTAGCATGTCATATTTTAATGAGTGCTCCCAATCATAATGTCAATGATAATATATCTATATGTGAAAACCTCTCTTTCCTTATTACTTCCTATTAATTGCAACAATGACCAAAGCCATGTCTGCCAACTCCCAACAACTTTTAATCATCATACTCTTTCTATGTGAAGTCATTACTCTCAATAAGATCAATATGAACTTTTTGTTTCTTTTATTCTTTTTCTCTTTTGTTTTATTCACCCAAGATCATGGCAAAATAATCAAGCCCTTGACTCAACACTAATCTTTATTATATATAGCTCACGGACTCAATTACATAGAGAGATCATAAAGCAAAACTGAAACCTAGACCATGCCATAAACTTTATTCTACTAGATCAAGATACTACTAAGAGGATCGAACTAAGAAAAACGGTAAAAATAGGAGTTGTGATTGTGATACGATACCGGGGCACCTCCTGTAAGCTTGGCAGTTGCCAAGGGGAGTTCCCATACCCATGTGATTATGTCTCCTTTGTCGGTGAAGAAGGTGGTGGTGACGGATAATCGCACATCGAGCGTAAGAGGTCCTCCAGCTTGCGAATAATGCCCTTGAGTGCAACAATATGCTCCTTCAACAAAATATTTTCTTGTGTGAGATACTTGTTTTGTATACGAGCTAACTCAATCATCTTGAAAGCTTCAATCTTAGTTGGGGTAAGAAGGTTATGATCAATTTGAAGGGTGTCCTTTGCTGCTGGAGCTTGATCCTCTGTGGCCTTCTTGATCCTTTCATCCTTGTTGACCTTCGTGGGTTCTTCCCTCTTCAGATCTATCTTCATTAGCCAAGCATCATTGTCACCATTGTTGGAGGAGGGAGACGACATGATGCTTAGCCTGGAAAACCCTGACAGAAAACAGCTCGAAACGAAAACAAAGGAGGTTTGCGTGATACGGGAGTAAAAACCTTCGAGAGAATATATAATGAATTTTTACCAACGAAGATACGTAACGTGCAAGAAAACGGAATCCGGAAGGCACACGAGGTGCTCACGAAGTAGGGGGCGCGCCCAGGGGGGTACGGCGCGCCCACCACCCTCGTGGGGCCCTCGTGTCCTTCTCGGACTGCTACTTATTTTTCCATTTTTCTAAATATTCCAAAACAGAGAAATATTGCCTTAAAACTTGTTTTGGAGTCGGTTTACTTACCATACCACATACCTATTCCTTCTCGAAGTCTGAAACGTTCCGGAAAGTGTCTCTTATGTATTCCTCTGGGGTTACGGTTTCAATAATATTGGTTTCAACATTTATGAGATTACTTGAGATATAATGTTTGATTCTTTGACCGTTTACCACGTTCGGATTTGTGCCCTCGAAGTTGTTGATTTTTATGGCACCGGAATGGTAGACCTCTTAGATAACATAGGGCCTTCCCATTTAGAGAGAAGTTTTCCCGCAAAAAATCTTAAACGAGAGTTGTATAGCAATACATAATCACCTACATTAAACTCACGCTTTTGTATTCTTGGGTCATGCCATCTTTTTACTTTTTCTTTAAACAACTTTGCATTTTCATAAGCTTAGGTTCTCGATTCATCAAGTGAACTAGTATCAAATAACCTCTTTTCACTGGCAAGTTTAAAATCATAGTTAAGCTCCTTAATAGCCCAATATGCCTTATGTTCTAGTTCGAGAGGTAAGTGACATGCTTTTCCATAGACCATTTTATACGGAGACATACCCATAGGATTTTTGTATGCAGTTCTATAAGCCCACAATGCATCATCAAGTTTTTTGTACCAATTCTTTCTAGACCTATTAACATTCTTTTGCAAAATTAATTTGAGCTCTCTGTTGCTCAACTCTACTTGACCACTAGACTGTGGGTGATAAGGAGATGCAATTCTATGATTAACATCATATTTAGCAAGCATTTTATGGAAAGCACCATGAATAAAGTGTGAACCACCATCAGTCATTAAATATCTAGGGACTCCAAACCTTAGAAAAATAACTTCTTTAAGCATTTTAATAGAAGTGTTATGATCAGCACTACTAGTTGGAATAGCTTCTACCCACTTAGTAACATAATCAACAGCAACTAGAATATGTGTGTATCCATTAGAGGCAGGAAAAGGTCCCATATAATTAAAGCCCCGAACATCAAACGGTTCAATAACAAGAGAATAATTCATAGGCATTTCTTGACGTCTACTAATATTACCAATTCTTTGACATTCATCACAAGACAAGACAAACTTACGGGCGTCCTTGAAGAGAGTAGGCCAATATAAACCAGATTGCAATACCTTATGTGCAGTTCTATCTCCAGCGTGGTGTCCTCCATAAGGCTCGGAATGACACTTGTGTAGGATCTGTTCCTGTTCATGCTCAGGTACACAACGTCTAATAACACCATCTACTCCTTCTTATAAAGATGTGGGTCATCCCAAAAGTAATGACTTAACTCATAGAAAAACTTTTTCTTTTGCTGGTATGTGAAGCTAGGTGGTATAAACTTCGCAACAATATAATTAGCATAATCAGCATACCATGGAGTACTATGAGAAGTACTTATAACATTTAATTGTTCATCAAGAAAGCTATCATTAATAGGTAGTGGGTCATCAAGAATATTTTCTAACCTAGACAAGTTGTCTGCAACGGGGTTCTCAGCTCCCTTTCTATCAACAATATGCAAATCAAATTCTTGTAGCAAGAGAACCCATCTAATAAGTCTAGGTTTAGCATCTTTCTTTTCCATAAGATATTTAATAGAAGCATGATCAGTTTAAATAGTTACTTTACAATCAATAATATAAGATCTGAACTTATCACAGGCAAATACAACTACTAAGAGTTCTTTTTCAGTAGTAGCATAATTTCTTTGAGCATTGTCTAGAGTCTTACTAGCATAATGGATAACATTTAATTTCTTATCAACTCTTTGCCCTAGAACAACACCTACAGCATAATCACTAGCATCACACATAATTTCAAAGGGTAGGTTCCAATCAGGTGGCTGAACAACATGTGCAGAGACTAATGCTTTCTTAAGTATTTCAAATGCTTCTACACAATCATCATCAAAGACAAATGGTATATCTTTTTGCAATAAATTAGTCAAAGGCCGAGAAATTTTTGAGAAGTCCTTAATGAACCTCCTATAAAATCCAGCGTGACCAAGGAAACTTCTTATACCTTTGATGTCCTTGGGACATGGCATCTTTTCAATAGCATCAACCTTGACTTTATCAACTTCAATACCTCTTTCAGAAACTTTGTGCCTCAAGACAATACCTTCATTAACCATAAAGTGGCACTTTTCCCAATCATCAAAACAGGAACCATAGACGGAAAAGTCGTCCATGAAAACCTCACAAATCTTTTCACAGAAGTTAGAGAATATAGCCATCATGCATCTTTGAAAGGTAGCAGGTGCATTACATAAACCAAAAGGCATACGTCTATAAGCAAAAGTACCAAAAGGGCATGTAAAAGTAGTCTTTGATTGATCTCTAGCCGACACAGGTATTTGAGAGAAACCAGAATAACCATCTCGAAAGCAATAGTGTGTATGTTTGCATAATATTTCTAGCATTTGATCAATAAAAGGTAAAGGGTAATGATCTTTCTTAGTAGCTTTATTTAATTTGTGGAAATCAATTACCATCCTATAACCTGTGATAATTCTTTGTGGAATCAATTCATCTTTATCATTAGGAACAACAGTAATACCTCCCTTCTTAGGGACACAATGGACATGACTTACCCACTCACTATCAGCAACAGGATGGATTATACCTACCTCCAGAAGCTTTAGTATTTCTTTTCTTACCACTTCTTTCATTTTAGGATTCAGACGTCGTTGAGGATCACGAACTGGTTTGGCATCTGCTTCCAAATTTACTTTATGTTGACATAGAGTGGGACTAATGCCCTTAAGATCATCAAGAGTATATCCAATAGCAGCACGGTGCTTCTTCAGAGTTTTCAATAATCTTTCTTCTTCATGCTCTGAATGGTTAGCACTAATAATAACATGATATATCTTCTTTTCATCAAGATAAGCATATTTAAGATTATCAGGCAAAGGTTTAAGCTCAAACATGGGATCACCCTTGGGTGGAGGAGGATCCCCTAAAATTTCAACAGGCAAGTTGTGATGCAGAATAGGTTCCTGTTTAAAGAATACTTCATCTATCTCCCTTCTTTCTTTCATGAACATATCATTTTCATGCTCTGGCAAATAATGTTCTAAAGGATCACTAGGAGGTATGGCAATAGAAGCAAGACCAATAATTTCATCCTTACTAGGTAATTCTTCCTCACAATTTTGTTTACTAAATTTAGAGAAATTAAAATCATGGACCATGTCATCCAAACCAACAGTAACAATATTCTTAGTGCGGTCTATGGTAGCATTGACAATATTTAAGAAGGGTCTACCAAATATAATGGGACAAAAGCTATCTTGTGGAGAAGTAAGAACAAGAAAATCAGTAGGATATTTAGTTTTCCCACACAAGACTTCAACATCTCTAACAATTCCAATTGGTGCAATAATATCTCTATTAGCAAGTTTAATAGTAACATCAATATCTCCTAACTCAACAGGTGCAATTTCATTCTTAATTTCTTTGTATAAGTCATGAGGTATAACACTAGCACTAGCACCCATATCACATAAGCCATGATAACAACGATCTCCTATTTTAACAGAAATAACAGGCACGCCTACCACAGGTCTATGTTTATCCTTATCACAAGGTTTAGCAATTCTAGCAGTTTCACCTTCGAAATGAATGACATGCCCATCAATATTATCAGACAAGAGATCTTTAACAATAGCAATATTAGGTTCTACTTTAACTTCCTCAGGAGGTGTATAAGTTCTAATATTGCTTTTATAGACAACAGTTGAAGCTTTAGCATGATCCTTTATTCTAACAGGGAAAGGTGGTTTCTCAATATAAGAAGTAGGAACAATAGGATCATTATAAGTGACAGTCTTTTCTTCAACTTTAATAGGTGCAGCTACTTTTACTTCTATGGGAGGATGATATTTAAACCACTTCTCCTTAGGGAGATCAACATAAGTAGCAAAAGATTCACAGAAAGAAGCTACTATCTCAAAGTCAAGTCCATATTTAGTGCTAAACTTACGGAAATTATCGGTATCCATAAAAGATTTAACACAATCAAACTTAGGTGTCATACCTGACTCCTTACCTTCGTCGAGGTCCCAATCTTCAGAGTTGCGTTTAATTCTATCCAATAAATTCCATCTGAATTCAATAGTCTTCATCATAAAAGAGCCATCACAAGAAGTATCGAGCATGGTGCGATTGTTTTCAGAAAGCCGAGCATAAAAACTTTGCATAATTATTTCTCTTGAGAGCTCATGATTGGGGCATGAATATAACATTGATTTAAGCCTCCCCCAAGCTTGAGTGATGCTTTCTCCTTCGTGAGGCCAGAAATTATATATATAATTGCGATCACGATGAACAAGATGCATAGGGTAATACTTTTGATGAAATTCCAGCTTCAATCTCTTATAGTCCCATGATCTCATATCATCACATAGCCTATACCATATCAATGCGTCTCCCTTCAAAGATAAAGGGAAGACCTTCTTCTTAGCAACATCATCGGGTATACCTGCAAGCTTAAATAATCCACAAACTTCATTCACATATATTAAGTGCTCGTCAGGATGCTTTGTTCCATCACATATATTAAGTGCTCGTCAGGATACTTCATTCACATATACCACAAGCAGCTTTTCTATCATACTCGAAGGATACTCATAAGGAATTTAATTTTCAATAGGTTCAGTAGGTTGAGGAGCAACTCTTTGCTCTACTGGACGGGGTGAAGATACCCCGAACAAGCCCCTCAGAGAATTACTTTCCATAGTAACAAGTGACAATAAATTTCAGCACACTATATAAATTTTTCCTTACCAAATTCCACCTACCAAAGGCGCTACACTCCCCGGCAACGGCGCCAGAAAAGAGTCTTGATGACCCACAAGTATAGGGGATCTATCGTAGTCCTTTCGATAAGTAAGAGTGTCGAACCCAACGAGGAGCAGAACGAAATGATAAGCGGTTTTCAGCAAGGTATTCTCTGCAAGTACTGAAATAAGTGGTAACAGATAGTTTTGTGATAATATAGATTGTAACAAGCAACAAGTAACAAAAGTAAATAAAGTGCAGCAAGGTGGCCCAATACTTTTGTAGCAAAGGACAAGACGGAACAAACTCTTATAAGAGGAAAAGCGCTCCCGAGGACACATCACTAGTAGAAAATGGACCATTAGTACCGGTTTGTAAGGGCCTTTAGTGCCGGTTATGGAACCGGCACTAAAGTTTCGTCACTAAAGCCCCCCCCCCCTTTAGTACCGGTTCGGCACGAACCGGCGCTAAAGTACCACCATGTGGCGTGAGCTCGCGCCCTGGTACGGGGGACCTTTAGTACAGGTTGGTGTTACCAACCGGTACTAAAGGTTTTTTTTGAATTCTTTTTTTTTGAAAATTTTGAAAAAAATTGTTTTTTTATTTTTTATTTTTCTGAATTATTTGATGATTTAGTCTCTAATCACCTCTCTTAACTGCTCAAGTGTGGATCACTCATTCCAAATCATCTAACTTCCCGACCGGTCACCCATCCCTCTCACTACTCCAGCCCGAGCACGCTTAACTTTTAGGTTCTATTCTACTTCGTTTGCTAGTCTGCACTTGTTGTTTTCCTGACAATAGTAAGATGTCAATCCTATTAACCTTCAGGAATTTTGCTTGAGCATGAAGTGACACATTTCACTGTTTGAGTTTGAAACTATTGTTTTAAAAAACAATTATTATTTAGTAACACTAATATTTCTTGAATAATTAGTTTGACCATTGTTTGACCACAGTTTGACCACAGTTTGACCAGATTTGACCAAAATTAAAATAATTAAAATAATTATTTAGTAACACTAATATTCTAGAATAATTAGTTTGACCATTGTTTGACCACAGTTTGCCCACTGTTTCAATATTTTTCAATTTTTTGCACTCTAGATCTTAAAAGCCCCGTAACTTTTTTCTATTAGGTTTTTGAGGATTTTGCAAATGTTTCAGATGTAACTTTTCGAGTAGATGATTTTTCATATAAAAAACTTTTTCATCCGAGTTAGTATGCAAAAGTTATGCCCATTTTTACAAATTTCAGAGAGATTTTGCAAATAAAGTCAAAATTCACATTTGCAAATTTTCCCAACAACTAGACCACATATCACATGAGAAACTTATTTTCTTTTATTTTTTTGACATTTCCATTATTTTCTTTTATTTTTTTTTAAACTGAAAAGGCGATCCACGGGGGGGGGGGGTAGAGTTTGAAAATGGGACCTTTAGTACCGGTTCGTGGCACGAACCGGTACTATAGGTTAGACCCCTTTAGTACCGCTTCGTGGCACGAACCGGTACTAAAGGTGATCGTGGGCCCCGGCCTGACGCCAGACTGCCACCACCCCTTTAGTACCGGTTCATGCCACGAACCGGTACTAAAGGTTCAATATGAACCGGCATTAATGCAAATCCGTTCGAACCGGCACTAATGGTACCATTAGTACCGGCTCAAATACAAACCGGCACTAATGTGCTTCACGTTTGACCCTTTTTCTACTAGTGCATGGGAATATCATCAAGCTAGTTTTCATCACGTTCATATGATTCGCGTTTGATACTTTGATAATTTGATATGTGGGTGGACCGGTGCTTGGGTGTTGTTCTTACTTGAACAAGCACCCCACTTATGATTAACCTCTATTGCAAGCATCCGCAACTACAACAAAAGTATTAAGGTAAACCTAACCATAGCATGAAACATATGGATCCAAATCAGCCCCTTACGAAGCAACGCATAAAATAGGGTTTAAGCTTCTGTCACTCTAGCAACCCATCATCTACTTATTACTTCCCAATGCCTTCCTCTAGGCCCAAATAATGGTGAAGTGTTATGTAGTCAACGTTCACATAACACTACTAGAGGCTAGACAACGTACATCTTATCAAAATATCAAACGAATACCAGATTCACATGACTACTCATAGAAAGACTTCTCCCTTGTCCTCAGGAACGAACGTAATTACTCACAAAGCATATTCATGTTCATAATCAGAAGGGTAATAATATGCATATAGGATCTGAACATATGATCTTCCACCAAATAAACCAACTAGCATCAACTACAAGGAGTAATCAACACTACTAGCAACCTACTAGCACCAATCCCGGACTTTGAGACAAGAATTGGATACAAGAGATGAACTAGGGTTTGGAGATGAGATGGTGCTGGTGAAGATGTTGATGGAGATTGCCCTCTCCCGATGAGAGGAGCGTTTGTGATGACGATGGTGATGATTCCCCCCTCCTGGAGGGAAGTTTCCCCGGCAGAATAGCTCTGCCGGAGCTCTAGATTGGATCCGCCATGGTTCCGCCTCGTGGCGGCGGAGTTTCGTCCCGAAAAATTCCTCCCTATTTTTTTCTCATCGAGAGACCTCATATAGGAGAAGATGGGCATCGGAGAGCCACCAGGGGGCCCACGAGGTAGGGGGGCGCACCCCCCTAGGGCCCACCCTCGTGAGCAGGGTGTGGGCCCCCTGGCCTTCATCTTTTGCGTGGATTTTTCTTTATTTCTTCTAAGACGTTCGGTGGAGTTTCAGGACTTTTGGAGTTGCGCAGAATAGGTCTCTAATATTGGCTCCTTTTCCAGACCAGAATTCTAGCTGCCGGCATTCTCCCTTTTTATGTAAACCTTGTAAAATAAGAGAAAATATCCATAAGTATTGTGACATAAAGTGAAATAACAGTCCATAATGCGATAAATATTGATATAAAAGCATGATGCAAAATGGACGTATCATTTCTCTATTAGGAAGTTTAATAGTAACATCTATGTGTTCTATTTCAGCGGGTGCTATATCATTCATAATTTTTTGGTATAAGGTAAGAGGAATAGCACTCACACTAGCACCTAAGGCACATAAACCATGATAACGGTGATCTCCTATTTTAACTGAGACAACAGGCATGCCAACAACAAGTCTATGTTTATATTTTTCATCGAGTTTGGCAATTCTAGCAGCTTCATCACAGAAATAAATAACATGCCCATCAATATTTTCTACCAGGAGATCTTTAACCATAGCAACACTAAGTTCTACTTTAATTTGCTCAGAGGGTTTAGGTGCTTTAATATTACTTTTGCAAACCGAAGTTGATACCTTTGCATGTTCCTTTATCCTAAAAGGGAAAGGTGGTTTATAAATATAAGCAATGGGTACAACTGGATCAACATTGTAAATAATAGTTTCATGTTTAGCTTTAACCGGTTCTTTAATTTCTTCTTTGATAGGGGGATAATATTTAAACCACTTATCCTTAGGGATATCAACAAGAGTAGCAAATGATTCTCAAAAAGAGGCTACTATCTCAGAGTCAAGTCCATATTTAGTGCTAAACTTGTGAAAAACATCAGTATTCATAAAAGATTTAACACAATCCAACTCAAGCTTAATACCCGACTCTTTACCTTCGTCGGGTTCCCAATCTTCAAAGTTGAGTTTAATTTTTTCTAAAAGATGCCACCTGAATTCAATAGGCTTCTTCATGAAAGAACCAGTACAAGGAGTATTGAGCATGGATTGATCATCACGAGAAACCCGAGCATAAAAGTTCTGATAATTATTTCTCACAAGAGCTCATGATTGGGGCATGAATATAACATTCACTTAAGCCTCCCCCAAGTTAGCGTGATACTTTCTCCTTCACGACGCCAAAAATTATACATATAATTCCGATCACGATGAACTAGATGCACAGGACAAAATATTTGGTGAAAATCCTATTTCAATCGATTCTAGATCCAAGATCCAAGATCATCGCATAGCCTATACCATGTGAATGCTTTTCCCTTCAAAGATAAAGGGGAAACCTTTTCCTTAGCTTCATCTCCAGATAAACCTGCAAGCATAAATAATCCACAAATTTCATCCACATATATCAAGTGCATATCAGGATGTTTAGTTCCATCTCCTGCATAAGTATTAGCTAGCAGTTGTTCTATCAAACCAGAGGGAATTTAATAACCAATATTTTCAGTAGGTGCAGTAGGTTGAGGTAGAACTAATTGTTCTTTTCGTTGACGTTAAGATACCCCGAAAAAACCCTCAAAGGATGGTTTTCCATAGTAGCAAGTGACAATAAATTTCTGCACATAGTAATAATTTTTCTGTACCAATTTCCACTTACCAAGAGCGCTTCACTCCCGGCAACGGCACCAGAAAAGAGTCTAGATGACCCACAAGTATAGGGAATCAATCATATTCCTTTCGATAAGTAAGAGTGTCGAACCCAACGAGGAGTAGAAGGAAATGACAAGTGGTTTTCAGAAAGGTATTTTTTGCAAGCACTAAAATAGTCGGTAACCGGTAGTTTGGTAGAAAGATATTTTGTAACGGACAAGTAATAGTAACGATAAATAAAGTGCAGCAAGGTAGCCCAATCCTTTTGTGGCAAAGGACGGGCCAAAATGGTCTCTTATAATAAGCAAAGTGTTCTTGAGGGCACACGAGAATTTCATCTAGTCACTTTCATCATGTTGGTTTGATTTGCGTTTGCTACTTTGATAACGTGATATGTGGGTTGACCGGTGCTTAGGTGTTGTTCCTACTTGAAAAAAACCACTTATTATTAACCCCCTCGCAAGCATCCGCAACTACGAGAAAAGTATTAAGATAAAATCTAACCGTAGCATTAAACATTTGGATCCAAATCAGTCCCTTACGAAGTAGCACATAAACTAGGGTTTAAGATTCTATCACTCTAGCAACCCATCATCTAATAACTACTCCACAATGCATTCCCTTAGGCCCAAAGATGGTGAAGTGCCATGTAGTCGACGTTCACATGACACCACTAAGGGAATCACAACATACATATCATCAGAATATCGAACACATATCAAATTCACATGATTACTTGCAACATGACTTCTCCCGCGACATCAAGAACAAAAGTAACTACTTACAAATGATATTCATGCTCAAGATCAGAGAGGTTTTAAATAGCATATTGGATTTGAACATATAATCTTCCACCAAATAAATCATATAGTAATCAACTACAAGATGTAATCAACACTACTAGTCATCCATAGGTACCAATCTGAGGTCCCGGTACAAAGATTGAACACAAGAGATGAACTAGGGTTTGAGAGGAGATGGTGCAGTTGAAGATGTTGATGGAGATTGCCCTCCCAAAGATGAGAGGGTTGTTGGTGATGATGATGGCTTTGATTTCCCCCTCCGAGAGGGAAGTTCCCCCAGCGGAATCGCTCCGCCGGAGGGCAAAAGTGCTCCTGCCCAAGTTCCGCCTCGAGACGGCAGCGCTCCATCCTGAAAGTTCTCTCCTTATTTTTTCTAGGTCAAAATGACCTATATACCAGAAGATGGCCACCGGAGGTGTGCTGGGCTGAGCACGACCCACCAGGGTGTGCCTGGGGGCTTGGCGCGCCCTGGTGTCTTGTGCTAACTTGGTGGCCCCCATCTGGTAGCATTTGCTCTAGTATTTTTCATATATTCCAAAATAATTCTTCAAAAAAATTCAGGTCATTTGGAGATGTGCAGAATAGGTGCCCTGATGTAGCTTTTTCTGGTCCAGAATTCCAGCTGCAGGTATTCTCCCTCTTTGTGTAAACCTTGCATATTATGAGAGAAAAGGCATTAGAATTACTCCGTAAAGCATTATTATGTATAAAAACTATAAATAACAGTAGGAAAAAATGATGCAAAATGGACGTATCACATGTTAGTAGTCCGAGTGCTCAGAAGAAATTTACCTTGATAGGCTGCACGTCCTTGGAGTATGGCGACACCCTCTGCCCCCCCCCCCCCATGGGTTGTCTCGGGCGCAAGTGATGGCCTTGATCTTGGCCCCCATGCCCTTCTCGCTGAGCTCCTTCGGGTGAGGCCCTAGCTTGAAGTGGATGGATCCTCCGAGTAAGGAAAGTCTCCAGCAGGCCCATTCTGTTCACTTGCCACCAAAAGGGACTTGGGGGCCCGCACCCTTTCTGCCAAGTAAGGGGGCAGGCCCGGCTGGTTGTCGGCCATCCCTTGGTTCAGTCGGGAAAACTCATCTTGGGGAAGGCACTGCCGCCCCGGAGCTGGATGCCCAGTCTCCCGCATAGTTGGGTGACGTGGACCACCTCCCCAGTCGGCGAATCCTTTTTCATGGTAATCGACCGGCAAGTGAATATGTGCTCGAAGAGGCCCTAGTGGGGATGACAACTGAGGAAGTTTTCACAATGAGAAATGAAAGCCAAAAGATAGATGATGGCACTGGGAGAAAGATGGTGGAGCTGTGCAACGAAATAGTCAAGAAATGCTCGGAAGAAAAGATGTGGAGCCATCAAGAAACCTCTCTTGATGTGAGTGACCATGAGGATGCGTTCGTCCTCCTACGATTTCGGCTGGACCTCCCCCACCACCGGGCGACGACATCCGTCGTCCGAAATGAGCCCCTCCGTGTCGAGTTCCTCCAACTGCCTAGCCGAGATGTGCGAGGGGATCCAATCCCCTGACGCACCCCCTGCAGCCGCGCTGGAGCCCGATGAGGAAGCTTTCCCAACCCTCTTCGCCTTCTCCGCTTTGGCGTGGAGTCCTTCGCCATGTATTCGGTTGTCTGATGCACTCGAGTGGAGAAGAGAAGTAGACGCGTCGAGAGGAAGATAAGGGGATCTGGAGGCCTGACCGTAACCCCCAAATCCTTTTATGTCTCTGGTTCAATCATGCATCGGATCTTGCGCTGTTGATCTCTAGATCGACAACGCACGCGACGGGGCATTGTGCATGGAAGCTGCAGCATGTGGCAGATACAGTGGGCGAAAATCGAGGCGTCACACCCCCACTTTCCCAACTAACGCACGATGTTACCATGTCAGTGGGTGCACACACAAATTCAAATCCAGATATTTCCGGAGCAGATCAATCCAATTTATTGCCCACAATTCCTTTCTTGAAGGACGTATGTCAGCCCGGCTGATCACCCTCCGCGGGTATCCGTACCCTTGGCCACGTAAAACACCTGACTGGAGTCTTCATCAGGATTGCTATGAGGCGAGCTTGATTCCCCTCCGCAGGTTGACTTGGCCCTTTCAGTCGGCTCCAAGGCGCATGACTCGTAAATCTGCACTCGTGGAAGGCCTGCACTGGCGGTACCCTGGGATAAGTAGTGGCATCTCTCCGAAGAATCAGACCACGCACCAATTCGCCACTCGAGTTGTAATGGCATGCCCTCACTCAGGCCCCAAGTCTATCTCCTCGGAGAGAGAAATGAATGTCACTCGGTTTTACACGGCATTCAACAACGCCCTGTCATCTGGGAAAACTTTTAGTCCAGAATCCATTGTGTTTTCGTCTAAGGAGTAGCGAGCCACGACTCGGAAACGTATTCCGAGTGGTCCAGCAACACTTGGAATTAACCAAAGTTTCGGCTCGTTCGTCCTACGAAACCTGAATCGATTCAGGGGCTAATGATGAGGTCACCTATTACAGGTAGGGTCAAGGACCCATCATATGGGACTCACGCGTCGGCCATATTGAATCTGGCAGTCCAAGGCACTTGATCAGCCTCGCCCTCCTCCTACTCCTCTCCTCCTCCAGCTCCGCGTCCTCCATGGCCGCGTCCAGTGCCTATTGCTCCATGCCGACCTCCTCCTCCTCCTGCGGCGAGTCCGGAGGCAAGCCGTCTGCAATTCAAGCGGCACACCATGCCAGCATCTTCTCAAGGCACTACCAGGGAAAACCTTATACACAGAAATTTAGCAGTAGCGCGTGTCAAAAAAGGGCGCTAGTGCAAAATAGTAGTAGTGCGTGTCCGTAAACCGCGCTACAGATACAATAGTAGCAGTAGCGCGTGCGCATGAAAAAGCGCTACGACTAATATCCCCTTTGCTAAACGGATAGGCTACGCATAGCAGTAGCGGTCTTGAGGAAAGCGCGCTACCGCTAGCACATAAGTAGCAGCGCGTTTCGCGCGGAGAGCGCTACTGCTAATGGAAATAAAATAAAATAAAAAACAAATGGAAAAGTAAATGAAAAATAAAGAAATAGAAAAAGTAGAAAGGAAGAAATAAAATGTAGAGCAAAATAAATGAGAAAGCGGAAAAAAGGAGAAAGACGTAGCAGTAACGTTTGTTCGTAAGAGGCGCTATAGCTAACGTAGCTGCAGCGCGTTTCCTAGACCCCCACTGTAGAAACGGAAAAGGAAATAAGAAAGATAAGGAAATTACATAGCTATAGCAGTAGCGTGTTTTGTGAAACTCGCTATAGCTAAATTAGCTATAGCGCGTTTTGCGAAAAGCGCTACCGCTAAGTTTGACTTAACCAAAAAACCGTTTCCCCCCGGCCACCACTTGTCCCCAAAATCCCTCGACCCACCATGCCGCCGTCTGCCCGATTCACCGTCGCCCCACTTCGCCGCCGTCTCCTGCTGATGTCGACTCCCCCGGAGCCACCATAGCTGCGCACCATCGACACCACCGGAGCCGCCCCCAACGCCACGGAGCCGCGCGGCCTCATCAACGCCACCGGAGCCGAAGTCGACGCCACCGGATCCACCCTCGCCGCAAATGCCTCCCTCGCCATCAGCGGAGACGCCCCCGCCTCCCTCGCCACCACTGCCTCCCGCGCCACCACCGGAGCCATCCTCTGTAAGCCCCCACCCCTCCTCTCTCTCTATCTCTAAATTAGTTAGGTTAATTTAGTTAGGAAAAGAATTTAGTTAAGTTAATTTAGTTAGGTAAATTAGTTAGGTTAATTTGACAGAGATGCCCCTGCCTCCCTCGCCGTAGGAAAAGAGTGTATATGCTTAACTAGGGCAGTAGGGTTAGGGTTGTAGTGTTTAATTACAAATGTTCGGAAAGTAAGGTTTAACTAGATGTTAACTAGGGTGGTAGGATTTAGTATAGAGAAAAAATCAATATAAAAATATAAATTTCTATTAGTGTTGCAAGTCTAGATGCAAATTTGAAGTGGTCATGATATATGAAAAATCCTCAATTGTGTTTGCTCATTGATCATAATCGACATTGAAGTGGTTCCAGTGTGCCCAAGTGGCCTTTTGTTGTTTCCAGGGAATGAAGCTGAGTGGCCTATGTTTTGCCAGAATGTTGATTCATTTCCGTTCCGGCAAAATTCGGGTTCTCCATTTGTCCACTTTTTAGCAAAGGTCATGCCGAAATTTTCGGTGAATTTCGGCATGACTTGTGCTACAAACTAGGACATATCGAGTGCCCGGGATTTGCCGCATCGGGAAGGAGTCAATGTTCCTGCAAAACAATAGGGCTTTTTATGTCATTATTCATTTTATTAGGTCTAGAATTAATTGACTAGATTTAATCATAGGAAACATGACTAGCAACGATGAAGGACAGGGTTCTGGTGATTGCGACAACGTCTACCGGGCGGCAGACGAATTTTTTAGCCTTGCCGACATCGAGACCGGCGCTAAGACTCGGACCGGCATCAAGACTGAGACTGAGACCGGCGCTGAGACTCAGACCGGCATCGAGACCGGCGCTGAGACTGAGACCGGCACTGAGACTCAGACCGGCATCGAGACCGATGCTGAGACTGAGACCGTCGCTGCCTCGAGGAGCGGAGCCAGTGTAGAACCGAAAGCAAAGATGCAACAGCCTCCTAACAAACTCAGGACGACTAGACTGGTGGTCATGGAGGTGGACGACGGCAATTTTGAGCCAAAGGCGCCCGAGGAAGCGCGTCGATGCTACGGCAATCAGATAGGCTGCATCATACGGACAACCGCCACAATCAACGATGAGAAACTACAGAAGATAGAAAATATGAGGAGCTCCCTCCTAAAGAAGTTTCACCAGATATTCTTGTTCCCGGGCCAGAATGAGAAGGATTATAAAGATCCAGATGAGGACCCGGAAATAAAGAAGATAAACAAACACGCCATGACCAAGTTTAGCGACGCGTTGGCCGCCTGGAAAAATCGAGTGAAAGCAAAGATCATCGACAAGAAGGAACCCTACTCCGAGATTGTAAAGGATAATCCGACAATCACGGAAGAGCAGTTTCAAATATTCAAGGAGCCTTGCGAGGCCGAAGCTCCCGAAAAAAAGTCTAAGTACATGAAGGGGCTTCAAGAGAGGAACATTGGGAGCCACCACCTCGGAAGCCGTGGTTACGGTGGAAAGAGGTCCAAATGGGCCAGGGAGGACGCGGAAGACGTGAATCTGGGCATCCCAGACCCCTTGGCGGATTTCACCATCCCGCGGGAGCGTGACGTCCTCAGGGCCCGACACCGTTGGGACCCGGTGAAGAAGGTTTACAAGACAAAACCGGTCATTACGGAGTTCATGAGACTGCTGGTAATTTTAATTTCTGATCAATTCGACTGCACATGTTAGTCATATTTGTAAACGATCCTTGTGCCTTTTGCCGAGAGAGCAGCACCGGATTGCCGACGAAAGCGACTCGCTGTCTGAGGCATTGGCGAGGCCCAAGTGGGACACTCCATTCAACCGGGCATTGAACATATTGAAACGACAACCGGTGGATACTCGCCCGTGTATGGACGCGTGCACGGTATCGGAGACAGCGCCACGTGGAAGAAGTACTACCGTGAGACCACGGAGGAGAGAAAGGAAAGATGGAGGTTAACTGAAGAAAACATCGACAAGAAGGTTGAGATTGCGGTTGAGAAGAAATCATCTCAGACAGTCACAACAGCGGTAGCTGCCGCAAAACAGGTGGTTGCAGATTTGTCTACTTCCTTGGTGACGGGCGTTTTCACTTGGACAAGGCAACATCCAGAAAAAAATGCAGAGGACTTTCCCCTTGCTGACTTCTTGGGGAGCAGCTCGACTAGCGTTGCACCAGCACCTGCTCCCGCACCGGACGTGCTCAGTGGTGCTTCATCTTTGGCTGAGCTCAACACCCTCACGGTATCTGTCACACCGGCCCCTTCAATATAAATGTATAATCTCCCGTTTTTGTTGCCTTTCGGATGTCTCACGTCGCCGAATTTTCTTTGCAGGCCGACGAAACCCCGTGCACCATATTGTACACCATCAGTGACCAGAAGGTGGACGTGGGGAAGGCGACGATAATGAAGCCGAAGGAACCATTGTTCCACAGCCGGCCGATCCCCCCGAATGTCTTCAAGGCTTCCGTGGCTAGTGTCAAACCGAGCCACGAGAATTTTCCTCCTCCAATACTAGCGGGGGATGACGACAAGACACCGCGGTGGCTTGATGATTGTTGCAATGGTTGGGTCCTGTTGTGGCCAAAGAGTCTGCTTCGTCTGGAGGCAGCCGGGAGCACACCCACGAGTACGCAGCCTCAGCAAGGTATGAACATCAACACCCCACCTACCCAATTAGCATCGGGTGTCGGGTTGGGTGATAGCGGACGGGGTAAGGAGGAGGCTCCATTAGTCGCTGATGACGTCGCCATTGATGAGGATGAGGACGACGATGGCGTTGAACAGTATGTCTATACTGGCACCTCCTCAGGGTTTGAGCGTCATGAGTCGGTGCCTAAATTGTCGTCTCAACGTATTATGGACGACCTTCCGATAGTGAAGAAGTCTAGGAAGAGAGCGAGGAAAGGTAGAAAAGCTGATTCTATGATCCAGCCGTCTTAGCAGCCTCGGCTTCAGGACCGTATAGATATCCCCGATGCAGATAAACGGCATATCCCTGGTCAACCAATCTTACCTGCAACATCGCTACGGGCCAGATTCGGCGATCTAAGAAGACTTTATGACGATGTGTTGCAAGTAGAGAAAGGCCTCATCGCCTCGAAAGATCCAGGATACCCACTCTACGTGGTTAACATTCCGCGGCAAATGTCGTACGTCGACAGCTTCCCCGTGGATAAGTTCTTCCTTCGATTCGATTACATATTCAACATGTTTCACGTGAAGAAGCTGGATTTTACGTTTGTCCGTCTTTATGCCTTGCACATGAACTACATCATCGGGGTTGAGCAGATATCTCATATCTGTGTCGCTGACCCGTACTACATGCACGAGGGCTTCTTAGGAGTTTGCGCAAAGCACCGTGAATACGCGAGGGATTACATCGTCAGTTTCATGCTCGCCAATAAGGACAAGGAGGCGATTCTCGTGCCTTATCATCCCGTGTAAGTCATCCGCGCTACTATCCTTCCTTTGATTTCAATCATTCATTTGCACGGTGGAGGCTAATTAATTTGAGGTGTACTTATTTTGCGCAGCGGCGGGCGCGCCGTCCTCATCATCCTCTACCCCCGATTCTCCCACACTCTTTACTTGGACTCGTCGAAGAGCATTCGCAAAAAGGATAACACCCACATAAAGGATGTTCTCGACAGTGCTATGTTTTACTACCAAGCAGGGGGTGGAGAGGTCACGGACAAGAAGAGAAGGGGCGGCAGGGTCACCTTCGGCCATAAGTCCGACTTCTGCTGCATCCAGCAACCGAACGATTCTCTTAATGATGGATTCTATGTCCTACACCACATGCTGGAGTACAGACGGGATCACCAGAACCTTCGCATGTCACCTAGATCCGGTGATGCCCATATTCTGCAATGGGCAAAGGACACAGGAGATATCGAAGATCATCGACTTTGAGCTGAGTTCTATAACATCCAGCGCGAACTTGCCCAAATCATCATGAAGGAGGTCGTCGGAAAAAATAGGGATGTTCTACGGAGAAGGACAAATGTCGCGGGAAGACGTCCGAACATGGATAGCCTCTCAGCGTCTCGACATGAAGCCTTTCACTAAGCTCGAGGACTATCTCCCTGACTTGGATGGATGGAACGACATGTTGGAGTGATTGTCGATATATGACAATGTGTCCGTTTAGTCCATACTTTCTGTATGACAAAACTTTGAGTTATGCACGGTGAAACTTTATTTGTGATGTAATTAAACCGTCCTCCTCCTCGAGTAGCGAAAATCACTCTAGTTAGGGCATTTTGGGGTACGATGAACTTTGTTATTTATGATTATGATATGTTGTTTCTATTTTTGCCAAGTCTATCTTTTTCTGTTGTTCAACTATATATGTTGCATATCATCGACTCATGTGACGATGCGGGTGCATAGATCATAGATGGCGAAGAAGTGCTACGCCAGGAGTATATATACGACAAGTGGCCGGAGTGTCAGGCCCCGGTGTACCGGTTTCCGGTTTCCGAGGGACAAGCAGTAGTTAGTTTAGGTTCACACTAATGCGAGAGAGGGATACGAACTCATGTACTCAAAGTGATAGCTCTTCTCGCGTATATCATTGTTTAGATGGATGATGATGTATTTGCAAGTAATCAAGACTTGTATCGCTATTTTCAAGATGATGACGAGAGACCACTTTGTGTTGGATGATGATTATGATGATGACATGATTTGATGAGACTAATTGTATGTATATGCTATGATTACATTTGTATGTGTATGATATGCTAAAGATTATTGTATAAAGCCTATTCAAATACAAAACAAATATGTAGGGAAAAATAATAATAAAACTAGTAGTAGCGAGGGGGGGAAATTTAGCAGTAGCGCCGCCTTACCAGTAGCGCTTCCCAGTAAACAGCGCTGCAGATAATATCAGCAGCGCCCTTTTCTAAAGAGTGCTACAACTATTCATGTATAGCAGTAGCGTGGGACAACAGGCGCTACTGCTATACGTTAGCTGTAGCACCTTATTAGTAGCGTCGGTCCCCGCGCTACTAATAGGCCAAAAACCCGCGACGCTGCTAGGCTTTTCCCTAGTAGTGAGGAGCTCTAACCGGCGCTCCGGAGTCACCATTGTGTAGGTGGTGATCCGCCGCCCTGCCATGGCTATAGGCGGACGACGAGCTCTGAGCTGCGAGCGGATGTAGAGTGGGGCCGCGGAGAAGAAGGAAATGGGACTATGGCTAGGATCGGGGGTTGCCGCCCGGCTTAAACAGACGGATTTGGCCCCTTGGGCGACAAACAGGAGTGGCGTTCTCGCTCGGCCGATGGGTTTCAATGAGAATCCACGCGGCCCCGTACGCCAGTTCGACGTGGCAGACACGAGTATGACCGGTCGCTATCCGGGCGTAGACGTATACGGGTCATTTGAGAATCCCAGTTGTAGATGCTCTTATGCTTGGTTTCCTTTTTCTTAGTTATTCCGTTTGCAAAGTGCCTTTTTATATTTATGGAAAGTTAAAGTTTTCTCAGGCCATGTTCGGTTTTTAGGGGTTTGGTCCCAACAGGGAATTAATCCCAATGGGATTCGAGTGAGCCCCATCCCTTGTAATGCTAGTCTAGTTCACTTGGCCAGGGATTTAACATATTTTTTTACAGGGAATTCAGTTTAAAAATTGCAGTGGTAAACATTCATCCTCGAATATAAAGGGAATACGGTGTAAAAGGCACTTCCACTGTTTTAGACATTATATTTGAAGTAGCAAAACATTTACTCAGAATGATTGTAAATTTTCAGAGATACAAAAATAATGTGAGGTCATCATGCCAAACACATAATAGGATTTAAGAAAACTAAAACATCCACGAAGCTCGAAGAAATAAAACATCAGCGTCCATTTAACTGGATCATCATGAAGTAGGGGAATGTTCAGCATATTGGATTGCAAGGCAAGATACCATTCGCAGGAGAACGATCAACAATGACACCTAGTAGCTGCACATGAGCTGAAAAAAAGTGACAATATTAATAGAAGAAAGACCAGCTCTTTGTGCGACATGTATATGGAAAATATGCATGTAACCATGTTGACAAGAATAACTCATGATGCAAAGACAATACAAATCATGAACAAGTTGTTAAGAACTAGCGGTCTAACTCCAAGGCACACCTTTTACATAGGAAGAACTAGATAGAAACTAATCAACTTAATACACTAGTAACTTAAACAAAAATAAATCATTCATCATCTTAATAATAATTATGTAACCATGATAAAAATACATGTGCATAGAAAAAGTGTAAATTATCTCACCTTTTCAACAAACATATATAGCACATTGGCTGATCTCTTGTGTTCAGAAATTTGGATCCACCCATTTCCACCCAACTCCCCTGCCTATATCAAAAGAAGCCCGATATATCAATAAAAAAACATGGAGAAGTTGAATCATGAGAATGCAATGTACGCTTTTGTGACAACTACAGTACATGAAACCACATCCGCTGTCAGGTGGAAGAGATAATTATAATATGGCAAATTTTAACATGCTCCCTCTTCCCCCCTCCTTTTACATGTGAGGTAAGAAGGTAAGAGTTAATCATATCACTAATTAATGACATCAACGGCTCATGTGAAAAGAGGGGGGGTAAGAGTGAGCATATTAAAACTGCTCTTATAATATTCCTTTCCCAAGACATGTTTGGACTACTTAGAAGTTTACAGAAAATACATTCATACAGAAGACAAATGCAGAGACTATGTACCTGTTAATGCCCAATATGGCTCAAACAAAATATGCACAAATTGGGAAAAGTCAGTCTGCTCAAATTGAGCATTACTTGTTATTACTCAAATTTGAAGAACTAGTATTCTTTTCCGATGAAAAAGTACATGCCACCCTGAATTGATGATTAGTATGAAGAACAAACAACACAAACATTGTCTTGCAAGGAGACACATTGAGTGAAAACGTAACACAAGCTTTAATCATCCAATCGAGAGTAACTATTTTTCAAAGATTAGATGGTTTCACTATAGTATTTACATGGAGTAGACAATTAATCACATCACATGAACACTAGTACAAGAAACACATATCAATAGTAATTGGAACTAATCTTAATTGTTACAAATGAGGTACAGAGGTATTACCTGCAGTGTAGAAATTTCTGTAGGGAAAATGGGCCATAAGAGACCGCTCATTCGGTTTTGAAATTAATCTGATCTGCATCGACGACTTAAGGTGGAGCATGAAGTCGCCACTGTACGTAGACAGAATCATCACATTTAACTCCTCGTCATACCCCACCATCTCTGCATTTCTGAAGGCGCAAGAAAAGATCCCCTCCAATTGATTGATTTTCTGCATAACCACCCATCCGGCAAGACCATCAGAGTTCAGTTTCCTCTCCCATATATGAATGCCCTCCCATATATGAATGCCCGGTTTCGACATAACGGCAAGGCCAAGAACACTGTCGTCATCTGTCCGTAGGAGCTGAAAGGACCAGCTGTTGACATGTTGGGCCTCTGCCGGAATCTCGATGACACGAAGGGTCTGCCTTTTAGTATCAAATGCAAGGATTTCGCGTCCATGAAACAACCAGTAAACTGTTTCCCTGATGAGGATGCCGGGCCTTAGTTTCAGAACCATATCTGTAGTCGACGTTGAGACAATATTCTCCCATACATCCGACGCGGAATCATAGACACAAGCGAATGATGTCTTCAAGTCTCTACTGGTGCAGATCAAGACCAATTTGAAGGCCGGGCTGAGGAAGCAATCCTGGTGCACATGCCCGTCTTGATCGTCAGCACACATCACCGTGGCGCTGCACAAACAGAAACTCTCCCTTTTGACGTCACGGAGCTCTGGTGGAAAAGGCACGCGGTGCTGCTGGCCGTTGAGGGGATCCCACACGAAGACCTCACACAGAGACTCGCTGAGCATGACGGCGAGGCCGTGGCGGCAGCCAAGTAATTCCCAATCCGCCCCGTGCTCAGGCACAAACAAGCGTTGGGCCGGGATGCGATTAGGCGGGTCCAAGACGGGAGTGAAGACGGAAGTGAAGGCAAGAGACCCTTTGGAGAAACCCAACGGAGGATGTCTCCTCAATCTGTGAAGAAACCGAACAAAGAAGCTTTCGGCGGGGATGCGGTCGGGCGGGTCCAAGATGGGAGTGAAGGCGGAATATCTGAGACGAGACCCTTTGAAGAAGCCCAAGAGAGGAGGTTCCGGGTGGTGTCTGCTGAAACGGCGGAGGAAGCGGGGATCAGAGAGGATGCGGCGCCAGCGCGTGCATACGAGGGAGGCACGGGAGAGGGTTGACGGCAGCGGAGGGAGCCGGAGGAAAATCTCCCGGAGGAGGTCCTCATCCTCCAGCGGCGCTGAAATTGACATGGCGCGGCGGCTGGAGTTTTCCTCCTCTTTTTTGCCGGCAAGTAGCTAGCCTGGCACGCGAGGAACCGTGCGACCGCTCCGGCTGCTGGACACGGCCGCCCGGAGCTGCTGCGGTCGGAGTGGATGTCGGGCGTCGGCGGATCGGGAAGCGGGACGCGTTGTTATATGAACTTTGCGGTCAGATTGGAACTCCGTGTCCCTATATGCCCGTTACTTATATGAGGTTACAAAAAAAAGGACAGGTTAGTTTCGATTCCGCTTCAATATGTGCCACTTCATAGCTCGGAAAGTCAGATTCATTTGTGATCCGTGCCCAGACTCTCCTACTACATACATACGTATAAGAAACGATTTTTGAAATAAAAATATCCAAATAGTATAACGCCCACACGTGTGGCATATTTGCACTTCGCCCACACGCCTTGATCCCTCTTGATTTTGTTTTGCATGAATCCTAAAGGAATCTGAGTGCTACGTTGACATAGCGTGTTGTGTGGGCGTTAGAGCGCTCACCCACGCGACCCGCAGCATGCAGTTTGCTAGCTGCGCCGCGTGGGCGAACCGGTTCGCGCCAACACAGTCACCAACCACTCCACACGCGTGTGGGCGAGCACCTCTTCGCCCACACGATGCTCGTACGGTGGTAGATGACAACTGCAGTTGCGCGTAAGCGGCAACTAGGTAAACACACATGGCAACTATGATTCATTGGTAGATATGACAACTGCAGTTGCGCGCACGTGTCAACTAGGTAAACACACATGGCAATTATGATTAACCATACATGACAACTAGGTAAGCATGCATGACAACTATGGTTTGATTGCACGCGACAACTACCATAAATTAGACACAGCAACTATTGTTAACCAAAACAGAGAGTTGTCATACTTTTACAACTACATTTTACTCTCCCCTCCTCACCCCTGGGACGCCCCCGCGCGGCGACCAGGGGGAACCCTAGCGCCACCCAGCCCTCGACTCCCTCTCCCACCTCTCCTGCCTGCTGTCGCCGGGCAAAGCCCGGTTGGCGTCGGCGGCAACGAGACCTCTCCTCCCCGCAGCGGCCGGATCTAGTGCGGGATGCGTTCGGCGGCGGTTGGCGGCGTGTTGGCGGTGGGGCGTGCCGGCGAGGTCTCAGGGGCGACGTGCTCGTGACTGCCCCTGGTGATCGTGTGGGGGGCGTCCAGGGCGCTCCTAGGTTGTCCGATGGTCGATCTGTTTCAGATCCGCCCGCTGTTGCCTTGGGCGGCGCGGGGATCTCGGGGCAGCGGCCTCGATCGGTGGTGCGCGGTGCGGCCTACCTGGCGGGCGGCACGCGCGAGTGTAGATGGTGGGCCTTCCACGGCTGCGTGGGCGACGTGAGGCGGCGGCGCTACGACGGTTCATCGATGGCCGACTAGAGTTCCATGGGAGGCGTCGTCTCCGACTCGATCTACTCCGGTTCATGCTAGCTACGGTAGTGACTACGGTCGACGTCAATACTCTCTGGACGGATCTGGCGGGTGGGCATGGATCCGGGGGAAACTCCAAGCCGGCGTGGCAGCCGCACCAAAGTCGACACTCTAGGCACCGGTTCCCTTCCTGGAGGCTTCGCAGTGGATCCTACACCGCTCACCTCTGCCGTGAGCGCAGGCGAAAGCCTCTGTTCCTTTGTTTGGGCGACGATAGAACTTTGGTGTCGTCTTCCTTTCTGAAGGCGTCGGCCGGGGACTGCTCGGGGTGGTGGAGTTGCTGGTAGTTCTGAGTCGACGTGCAAGGGCATGTAGGTGGAGCGGTGTGGCATCAACCGTATCATCGACGGTGGGTCTCAGCGGCATGGTGCAGTGCAGACTCGGCGTCTGATGCGCGGAGTGAAGGAAATATGTCCTAGAGGCAATAATAAAGTTATTATTTATTTCCTTATATCATGATAAATGTATATTATTCATGCTAGAATTGTATTAACCGGAAACATAATACTTGTGTGAATACATAGACAAACAAAGTGTCACTAGTATGCCTCTACTTGACTAGCTCGTTAATCGAAGATGGTTATGTTTCCTAACCATAAACAAAAGAGTTGTTATTTGATTAACGGGATCACATCTTAGCACCCGATCGTTTAGTATGTTGCTATTGCTTTCTTCATGACTTATACATGTTCCTATGACTATGAGATTATGCAACTCCCGTTTATCGGAGGAACACTTTGGGTGCTACCAAACGTCACAACGTAACTGGGTGATTATAAAGGAGCATTACAGGTGTCTCCAAAGGTACATGTTGGGTTGGCGTATTTCGAGATTAGGATTTGTCACTCCGATTGTCGGAGAGGTATCTCTGGGCCCTCTCGGTAATGCACATCACTTAAGCCTTGCAAGCATTGCAACTAAATGAGTTAGTTGCGGGATGATGTATTACAGAACGAGTAAAGAGACTTGCCGGCAACGAGATTGAACTAGGTATTGGAATACCGACGATCGAATCTCGGGCAAGTAACATATCGATGACAAAGGGAACGACGTATGTTGTTATGCGGTCTGACCGATAAAGATCTTCATAGAATATGTAGGAACCAATATGAGCATCCAGATTCCTCTATTGGTTATTGACCGGAGATGAGTCTCGGTCATGTCTACATAGTTCTCGAACCCGTAGGGTCCGCACGCTTAACGTTTGATGACGATATGCATTATGAGTTATGTGATTTGATGTACCGAAGGTTGTTCGGAGTCTCGGATGTGATCACGGACATGACGAGGAGTCTCAAAATGGTCGAGACATAAAGATTCATATATTGGAAGGCTACATTCGGACACCAGGATGATTCAGGTCGTTTCGCATAAGTTTCGGAGTACCGGGGGTTACCGGAACCCCCTATGGGAAGTTATTGGGCCTTATGGGC